>LN483406.1:36403-659629 GCA_900002565.1 Culicoides sonorensis
CTATAAACGCTCTAACAATAAGGATGAATAACAAAGTACAAACACACATTACAAAGTAATTAAATTCTAAATTTCAAGTATTGATCTAAATTTAACATTGCATATAAAATTACTTATATATATAGTATATTCATTTATTTAAGTTTAAGTTTAATTCATTTTTTTATACTGTTATTACAAAATTAAATTAGTATTATTATTGTGTAAAATCCTCATATTAGTCAAAATTCTTTTTTTAAATGTGTTCCTCGAGGTATTTTCATCATAAAAAATTCTAAATTTATTAAATATACGTATGGCTCTGTCGGTACAATCATTAGCCGAAAAGTTGTTTTGTTGACGTTCTTCTTGTAATAAACGTTGTTGTCTTAAATTATACATCATTGGTCGACGAATTAATCTATTAGTTAAATTATCAACTTTAATTTTTTTATTTAATAAGTCAAATGCAAAAAGAGCAAGATGTAATTCCCTTCGATTTTCAAGTGTTGTCATGTTTAGTAGAGAAAGTCTACTTTTATACGAAGGAAGAACAGGGCCTCAGAAACCCAGTGGTTTAAGTGAAAAAAGTAAGAATTGCTTTTGTACGCTTTCAATTCTTTTGATGTCTTCTTTTATATAAGGTGCCCAAATAACACTGGCATATTCTAAAATGGATTGAACAAGCGAACAATAAAGAGTTTTAGTTACAATATCATTGAAACTTTTTTTTTGTTTTTAATTAAACTATAAAGAGCACATTTTTGCCAAATTCTGAAGTTTACGCTTTTCTTTAGTTCGACCAAAACCATAACTGCAGAAGTTGAATGAAATTTCTAAATTAAAATAAAATGACACTCTGGAAATGTAAATTTAATGAGATAATATTAACAATTATCATCATAATACTGGAAAAACATGCAAAAATAATATAATAAAAATATGTTTTCCAACTTTATTTTTAAAGTAAAATGTTTTTTTCCTCTTCATGGAAAAATTATCATTGTAATTAATATGATATTATCATACCTAGATTCATTCAATTCATAAAAAAACTGTTTAAATAGAATGATTTTATGAATTTCATGCTGAATGATAGACAGAACAAATGAATATTTCATACAAATGTCGTGTTAATGAATGAAAAGATGTAAAAATAGAACATCAGCTCCTTGTTTTTGTTCTAATATGAATAAATGAGCTATATTTCATCTGGTTTCGACGTAATTAGGACAAAGGAGCATTCAAGAGAGGAAAAAATGAGTCGCACATAAATAATAATAATGATAATTGTGGAAGTAGGTTAGTTTTTACAATTATTTATTCATGTGTAATTCTTTTGTCTTAATGGGTCATGAATATGACATAAAAATGAGCATTCTTTCCAATTGTAAGGGACTTTTAACACAATTTTATGAACGAAATTTACCGTTTTTTTTATTTAAAATAAATTTAAAGAATCACACCGGAAGCACATCTTTCATTTATGATGTGTCAAAATTGATGAAATAAAAACAGTTTCATGCTGCGAACGAATTAACATCGCAAATCATATTACCTTTGGAATGTCATGCGATACGTTTTGAACGTTGTACTGTTGTTTTAACTTACACAATATCTTTTGAATTTAAGACGATTTTTGCATTACATTTCTAAGCATATTTACGTTTTTTTACATGAACAGATTATATCCGAATCAAAATAAGACGAAAACGTGATAAAATTTCCTTCTTCTAATTAAATGAGAAAAGAAACCTTTCCTCATTGAGATACGTTAAGCTTGAATCACTCAAATTATTTTATTATTTACATTTTCTTTCGTATGTTTTCCATTTCAGAACCGAAACACATACACTCAAAATGATTCTTTATAATCAGATTTGTGGTTTATGCATGTTTTATATTATTTTATTTTATTTTATTTAATATTCTCATGTAATTTACTATTTATGTTTTCCATTCATTTTATTTTTTTATGGGAAATCATGTTATCGTGCGTGAACAGAAGATCAAATTGACCTAGTTTTAGCTGAATATTGTTGTAATCTTGTTAGTTAAAGGTAAATGAAATTGAAACAAGACAGTAAGCAGGACACTACGAGGAAAAAACAATGATGTAGAAAATATAAGGGATGTAAATTAAATTTAACAGACAATTAATCAGGAAGGAGGATAGAACAGAGTTGAACATAATTCATTTTTATTATCAATGTTATTTTCCATTTGATATCTTTGTGTTTTTTCTCTTCAACACTTCTTGATGTTATTATATTAAAGTGTCTTACGTAATCCTGTTTAAAAAATTATTTTTCGTCAAAATTTATGATGTGCCAAAATATTTCATCAATTACAGTCCATCCTCTATTTGATGATTTTGTTTAAACGTCATTATTTTAATGGTTATTAGCATCATTTTTCCGTAAAAGAAGAAGAGAAAAATAATTTTTAAATTTCCTGTTCCTGTTAAATATGCAAAATAGTGTAAAAATAACGGTCATCTAATTAATTGAACGTCTGTTTCCTAAATTTCCCTTCATTATTCATGCTAAGCTTAGGGAAAAAAAAGTTTTCTAACCAACAAATGTTACATAAAAATTTAGCTTTACCTCAAAGCCCATGGTATTTATTTTGTCATTAGGTATCCTTCCTTTTAATTTTCCATGCAAATTATAATTTATTTTTAAATTTAAAGGGAAACTTGCTTTAAATCTAAGAATTTTAACGATTTTTCACATTTTAACAATTAAATTTAAATGAAAAGGCAAAAAAAAACATGCCTTAACGTGATGGAATGTCATTAGTTAATTTGCCGTGAAATGTGCTGCAAAAAAGAAAACAAAATATGAGAAATGTCAGTCTTTGATGAATAATTCCTCATAACTGCTAAGTATTTTTCTAATAACGATAAATTTCGATAAAAGTAATAAAAATAAAAGGGGGAAACATAATTTTCTTTACAAGTAAAAGTACAAGTGCTTTCCTGCACCGTTTTTACCTAACATATGTCATTTCAGATCAGATCATTAAAATTTCCTCATCATAATAAAAAAAATGATTCATGAATTCATACATACATCAACTACTACCTCGTGATATAAATGCTTTGACAAATTATGGATACATTTTATCAAAGTTCAATCAAAATACAAGTTTACTTGGAAAATTGCATGTAAAAATATGTCTTCATAAAATTGTATATCGCAATAAAACGTAACACAGTTTCCTTCCTCATTACAGAAAACGTTACTTTAATGATTTTCATTTTATGTTGCAGTTTTATTGTCAATACACTTTTATAAATAGATTTACACAAAACTAAAAGGGAGTGCATTCATTGAAGAGAAATGAAATTGTCATGACGATCACCCTTTTATCTCGATATATTTTTATCATTTTATGCAATGGAATAGGGATGCCCTTGACAATATAAATTTCTTGCTATTATTTTGCATTAAAATCCCCCTATTTTTCCTTTTCCTCACATATTGCATTTTGTTAAAATTGTCATGCTTTAGATTCATTCGTGGTGATTCATAGGTGACAAAACTCAATTTAAAGGGACTTTTGCCTGTTGAATCTCTACCACAAATATTGAGATACTCATAAACTCAACAAAATTTTTTCACGTTCATTTTAAATCGAACGATTCACAGATTCAGTTCAGATTCACTTAAAATCCTATTGTGAAATCCATATTTATTATGTCTCCTAGTGAATATTAAACACTTTCATTCCTTTCTCTTTTTGTTCATTTTTTATTTTACCAATTAAATTTTTTTATCATTAAAAGGGGGAATAAAGACCTTTTGACATTGAATTCCTTATTTCCAATCTGTGTATTTTGTTATTATTTTGAGGTATGACGATACAATTGAAACAGGTTAAAATGAAAACGAAAATAGAATTAAGTGAGTAATAAAATAAATCCCTGGATTGAAAATTGTTTTATATGAGTATTGGATTGAATTCATAAAATATTTTCATTTTCATTTATTGATTTCATGGGAAACGTTCATTTAGCTTTATGTTTTTCAGTTCAGTCGAAGTGTGTTGCGATTTGTAATTTAAATTTGTTATGACCGTTGTGAAAAATTTTAACAAAGCAAAGTGATTCCTGTATTTCAATATTGTTTTACTCGAAATCTAATCCTTCGATGATTATTTATTAAAAGTTTTGTTTGGATTAACGCCAAAAAATGAGCATGAACCTTTACAAAAATATTATAACTAAAAAAAGTTAGAACTGGATTTTGAACGAGAAAAGCGAGTGCATTTACAAAAAATCGTTACAAAACTCGCATTTTTCAATAAAGCGACATGAAAATGAAAGCGAAATCCAAAAAAAATTTCATGTCTATATCTGTGAAATGTTTGAGATTAAAATTATTGTATTGAAAAAATATAACTTTACTTTCATTTAAAATTCAATACAGTAAAAGAAATTTCAACTTCTTTAAAATAAATACAGAAAAAAGAAAATTGAAAAGTTAACCAGAGAAAATATTAATATGGCTTGAGTTGACTTGGGCGTGATGCCAAAATTTTCTTTTCCTATTTTTTTAATGCAATTTTCAAGTATTTTCTATAAAAATAATAAAGATTATACTTGTGTGTATGTGTGATGATTATGGTGCCATGACACCGATCAAAATAACTCTTGTATGGTTTTTTATACTGTTAAAATATTCATAGGACTCGATATGAACCATAACAAAGCTGAGTTTTCTATAAAAAATAATAATACATTGTAAATTTTTGTGTGTCATCTGTATTTCCGCGTACACTTTCCTAAACTGTCTCGTGTGTTATTGTTTTATTTTACGCATCATCTTGAATGTCTGAAACAAGTATATAAACATGAAAATAGATACAGTTTATTGAGAAATATACATAATTTATCTTACTTGGGTCACTGAACTGTATTGTTTGCTGTTTTTGTGTATGTTCAATTTGTCCTTGCATCGATTTTTTTACAGTGCTTTAAAAAAATAAATTTTCATCGTAAATTGCTTTAAGAAAATTTCAAGTTTTCTTGAACTTAAAAAGGAAAAAAAACATGAAAATCGCTAATGATGTTCGTTTGTTATCAGTAAACATTCGTTTATTTTGAATTTCGTTTAAACCATTTAAATTGGCTCATTAATGATGATAAAAAAAAACCTTGCTTTGAATAAATGAAAAATTAGCATGGTTTGCGTGGGCAGTTGCTTCGTGCCTTCATGTCTTAATTAACAAATTATGCCTTGCAGCTCTAAACAGTTTATCATTAGGCTATTTAATTGCTTCAGTTTTTTTCCATTTAAAATATTTAAATGTTTTTTTTTGCCCGATAGCGCAAAATTTTTAATGTTCACTTTTCACTCATTCATTTTATTTCTGATGCTTAATCAGGCGTTTCAATTAACAAACATAATTTGTTTTTTTTTGTGATACACACGATTCACACATTCAGATTGATGATGTTATGTATCGCTTCGTGATTGATATTAATGGTCTCAAGAGGGACAAAGGTCATGTTTTCAATGAAATAAAACATGAATGTAAACAAACCAAAGTTAGTAGCTACATGAATTGACTTGATGGCTGTTGGGGATATTCAAGTTATGATGAGTTTTTTTTTATAAAATGATTCACTGGCCATTGAGTTGTGGGGGTGTGATGAAAAGGCGTGGATCTATTTAAATTAGTTTGTATTATTTTATCGATTATGGTACATAAATATGAGAAATATTAGGAAAAATCTTCATGACTCATTCAATGTAAACAGAAACAAATAAATGAAGATGGATCAAAGAGCATGACACGTGCTTAAAAATTTATGAAATATTCCCAATATAAAATAAAGAAAATCTACCACTTGAACTCACTTTAGAGTTAAGAAAAAGTTTATATTTCCAATAATTTTCAATCAAATCAAAATTTCAATCATTCAAATCCAGTCCCATTTGTTTATCCATCTTCACAGTAGTTTATTGGTAATGTTCCCCCATAAATTTATGTATTATTTTAAAAAATGACTGTTTTTTCCTTCTTTTTTTTTATCGGATTCATATAATCGATTCTATTATATCAGATTTAACTCACAAGTTACGTGCACTTGTATCAAGAGTGCTTTACACAATTTTTTTAACACTAAATTACGATTTGAAGTGGTTGAGATATATCATATTCAAAAGACAAGACATGACATCTTAGAAAAATACACACACACACATTATTTTATCGTTATTGTAACATTTTTATTATCAGATATTTGGGGGAATTAGATTCACATTAAGGGATGTGATATTAAATTTTTTTTTTCCATACTTACTTTGAACAAAAAACATCAAATATACATATTTTTTTATTACCAACGTGAAATCGTATAATCTGGTTCAGGAAAAAATATTTCTTTAAATCCAGGACATTTCACACACATTTCATTTTAATCAAGATATTTTTACCTTGTTAAATAAGTTTAAAATTGGCGCCAGTACCTGTTTTTCTTTGAGAAAGAGAAATATATTTCCTTTGTTTGTTCCTGTTATTTTTCATAACTTTTTATTATCCTTATTTCAACGCCCTACTAAAAAAAAATCCTTATAATTTTGCATTTCAATTTCAATATCATAAAAAATATTTTGAAAAGGGACCAATTCAAACGCGTTTTGACACTTTACTCAATATGATCATAAGGACCTGAAAATTATTATGAAAAAAGTGAGCATTGAAAATTTGAATATTAAATTGTGCATCACGTGCGTACCATACTTAGGGTGAAAATTAGGTTAACTGCATCAATAAAATTTCGTAACAATAAAAAATATTTTTGTGTGAACAGGAAAATTTTTCCTACAGGATTTTGAATTAAACACAAAATATTCAAGTGAAAAATGTTAAAATGTGTGTGTTGAATTTTGTTCTGCCTCAATGGAAATTTAATGTGGTGTTTTTTTGGAATGTAAATGAGTTTTTTATTTCGCTACTTTTTTTGGTACAGAATGGATGAAATTGAAATACAGTTATAGCAAAAAAGGGATGTAATTTTTATTTAATTTTATGTAACATACTAATGAAATTTAATGTACTGTGCAATTTTAACTTCAATTATATAAAAATTTTAATGGTGTATTTTTTTATTATGAAAATTCGATTTTTAACTCGTTTTACTTGGAATTTTCAATTTTTCTTATCATTTTTTAACTTTATTTTTCTTCTTACTTTGTTTTGTTTGTTTATTTTGATTCTGTTTTGAAAATTGAGCGATATTTTTCATGAAATTCAATTCTCCCCTTCTTCAATTTGTTTAACAGATAAACAAATTTTTAAAAATACTAGAAAATGTTTAAAAAAAATTGAAGACATTCATCATGAAAATAACCAAATCAATCTTAAACTCGACTTGAAGTGACTTGAACTTTTTTAACCCCATTTCAAATTTAAAATGAAAGGTATCATCTCTTAATGTATCAAATTCATAGAAATATAGAGTTTCAGAGAGAAGTTTTAACTGATTAAAGTAAAATAACGTTCAGTTTTTATGATTTAATTTTCACTTAACATCACAGATTATTTTACCTTCAAGTTATACCACAACATGAAATTAATCAGACAGTTACCTTAACTTTTAAAATAAAATTCAATGAAATTTTATGAGATTAATGAAAATGAAGAAGAAAAACTTTAAAAAAAATAAAGGAAGGAACACTAAGCTAAAGTTATTTCGATTTTAATGATGATGATTTTTTGTTTGCGTCCTGATTTTAAATTTAACGAATTTTGTTTAAATTTCATGGAAATTTCAGTTTTTTTTTGAAATATCGAAGTGTGAACCATATTTTTTTGTAATTTTTGTTCGGAATTTAAATCTAGCTTCTTAAATTGCATTTCATAGTCAGTCTTTTTTCATATGAGAAAAGATAAAGAGCGTTTTTGTTGTTTGTTGCATCAAAATACAAAGAATATTTAACATTAAAGGCAAACAGTGGCTTATGGATTGAAAAAATCAAGATAACATAAAAAAACAGGCGGAAGTAGTTAGAAGAAAACTTTTTCTCCTTCATTTTTCTTTTTTATTGTTATGATTATTTCATGAATTGTTTTTTTCTTACTTTCCTTTTAAGAAAAGTTGAAATGAATCCTAACTCTTAGAACTAGCCAGACATTTTACTGTTTGATTTAACATAATTGAACATTGTTTTCACTGTTTTCATTCTTTTGTTTTTAACATTCAACTGAAAATTACCAGAAAAACAACGTAATGAATGTTGATTTCATAGTAAGAGCTCATAAAAACTCTAAATGAGTAAAGTTTGACTTGCACAACAATCTCATAGCTAAAAATCTGTGATGCTCATTTCATTTTCATGTTATTCATTTAAACGATTCATCAAAACATAAAAAAAAACTATGTCATGTCATAACATAATTTGAAATATTTTTTGACCTTGGTTCTAATTTTATAATTTCTCTAATTGTTATTTTCCATTCAAAATCCTTCCAACTTTTCATAAACATTTTAACACACATTACCTTAAATGTATCATATTTTGAGTGATTTTTTGTGTTTTCATTTTAAAATAAGACAATGACAAGCTAAAGGAAACTTTCTGGTTAAAGGTGAAATGTTATAATGCTAAATTGGATTTAGTGCAAAAATATGAAAACTTCACATGTTTCCTCGTGAACTGAATTTGGCATTTTATGTGGAAATGTTGAGTAAAGTTTTCTCATCATGAATTTTAAATGAATATTTTTAACAATAACAACACTAGGAACAAACATTTTCATTGATTAGCCTTTGGCATTCATTGCAATGAATTTTACTTTTCTATTTTCATTCAATTCAATGTGGTTTCAATGAAATTGAATAGAAATTTATTGATTTTATATTTGATACAATTCTAATTTCATTTCAAAAAATATGTGGCAAATGAGTAAAGCCAATTAGAAGAGTGCAACAAAATTCAACCGAGTTTATACATTTTACGTGGCTTGATTGATCAATTTTAATTGAAAAACAACAATATTTTCCGAATTTCGATTATGAAATGTTGATCGAACTATAAAATAATTGATAGGATAAAAGATACAATTTTGATATGAAAAAGTGGTATCATTTGACTGTCAAAGAGTTTATCATTAAAATTCATGTGAAAATTTGTTGGTTTTTCTGCTTAGTAACTGAAATAAATCAAAATAAAGGTTATGATAACAAATTAACTTGAATATCGAGGAATTTAGGTTTTATAGTATGATATAACATTGTTTTCGGTTCAATTATTTTATTGTTCGGGTTTCATCAAATTAGTTTTTGTCTTTTCATTCGCATTTTCACATGAATTGGAAAATAAAACGATAGTAGGGATGAAGTTTGAATCCTCAAATTACTATCATTAAAACTTTTGTAATTAAATGAGTGAACGTGTTAGTTTTTAATTACAAACCTGAAGAAATGGCATATAATTTTCAAATTATTCAACAAATTCTAAGATGAATGAACTTCGTTTTCATACAAATTAAGGATTATGTCAAATTCAAAATAATGAAATGCCTTCAAGATACACACAATGTTAAAAATGTAGCTTGCAGGCATCAAAATGTGCAAAACTGTAAAAGAGAAAACAATAAATATTGCTTCGAATATTTCAGAATTCGATTATCCAGTACTTGAACAAGACAATTAGAATTTAATTCCCTTACGCTATCAATTTTACAGCACAATTCTCAAATATAATCTACTGAATTTCTTTGGTCATATGACAATGACACAACAACAACAACAGATGATGATATCCTGAATTTATCTATTTTTTTGTAGTTTTTCTCTTAAAATAAGGAAGCAGTTGAAAGTAAAATATACTTTATTGCAATAAATTATAGCTTTAAGGCGATTTGAATTGTAATGAATAGGATCTGTTAAAGAAAGTAAATTTCTCTCGACTTTTTTTCCTTGGCTTAGACTCAGATGTGTATTTTAACTGCACTATATAAACCATTTTTTTTTTGTATCAAAAGAGTAGCATTTATAATCCTTTCAAATTTTCATCTTGTTATTTATACTGCAAAAATAGAACGAAATTTACGAGAATAAGAGAAATGTTGCATCAAAACCTTTTATTTGTACGGAAACAATACCAAAGATTGACACTGTAAAATGAAAATGGCTCACAATAGATAGCGATTCACTTTTGGAGCTAATGCAGTCATCATGGTTTTTGTAAAGTGCGAGTAATTTGCAGTGTAAGAAAATTTCCTTTTATTTCTTGATCCTGTAACTGACTTTAGCTTCTTTTATTTATGTTGAAAATAGTGGTTTTAACTACATTGTAACACAATAACAATAAAAAAAGGAAAATAAATATGAAAACGAGAGTTAATCTTCAACAAATAATACAATAGATTGCCATATGCCACAATTCACATTTTTATTTGGCTATAAACAAACATGATCGTAAAAAATACGCTTTTTACTCATTTTATAGTTACAGTGATATCTGCAGCATTGTAAAAGTCTGTTAAAATAATAACAGTAAACAAATTTATTTAACTCGATATTTTTGTCGTTCCTGCTGAGTTTTGCACCAAACTGTCGCTTGAAATACAATGACAAAGATAAAGCACGTTTTATGTTGTAACTGTGTGTACATAAATAAATCCTTTGGTTCAAAAATATTGTTTTGGCTATAATTCTACTTGAGTTTTGCTTGTTGATTTCTAGTCTATTATCCTGATTGTGTTATGTAAGCTGTTCTTGGTGAGAGGTACATGAATATAAACTTCATCTCCTGATACATGAACAGGCACTTTAATTAAACAGCATGTCATTAATATTTGAGGATTTAAAACAGTGACAATTATTTGTACTTTTTGTATTTTGATTTAAAATTTAAACTAATTTTACTTTTATTTATTCTTTTATTACAGGGCTTAGACGTTTCAAGTCCATCACTCTCATCCAAACCACGATTGAGACCCAAATCACAAAATTCTGAAAACAGTCGAACAGATTCCTATCGATTCTCAATGGCAAATCTCGAAGAAACACATGAGTCTGAACTAGATGCCATCCTTGGCGAATTAAGTTTATTAGAAAAACGACAAGATAATCTCCGAAACGGTCGAGGTCATAGTCGCAATAATTCAATAGTGTCCGGTATGACAAATACAACAATTTCATCTGAAGCAAGTGGTTGCGTCACCGCAAATGGAAGTGTTGCCACAGAAACAGTAAATGGTGGAAGTAGAGAACCAAGAACAGACAGTCCTGATAATGATTCAGCTTTTAGTGACACAGTCTCACTTATGTCGAGTGAGAGCTCTGCATCAAGTGGTGTTAGCTCTGCACATAAAGCACTTAACAATGGCACGGGAGTTACAAATACACAAGTGAGTATAAATGTTTGATTAATTTTGAATTTTATCTAAATCATTCAATTCATAATAGATGGACAGTGCAAAAGTGGCAAAAATCCAACTTGCCCTCCAGAAACTTGAACAAGCATCTGTACGGAGACTCTTTGTCAAGGCATTTAGTGCTGATGGTGCATCAAAATCTCTTCTTGTAGATGAAACGATGACTTGTGGTCATGTCACAAGACTATTAGCCGATAAAAACCATGTTCCAATGGAACCACATTGGGCATTGGTAGAACATTTGCCTGACCTACAAATGGAACGATTATTTGAAGATCATGAGTTACTTGTTGATAATTTAATGTTATGGAGTCGTGATTCTAAGAACCGTGTGCTATTTCTACAGAGAGAAGACAAAATATCTTTGTTCAATACTCCTGAACTTTATGTGCCAGGTACACAAATGGCTCCTGGAAGTGATCATGATGAACATACAAGGTAAGTTTTAAAATTATTTTTGAAATTAAACATATTTTAATGAATTTTATTTAACACAGATCAATGTTATTGGAAGAATTTTTCTCAAATGGTGGCCAAATTCAAATGGAAGGTCCACTATATTTGAAAAGTGACTCGAAAAAAGGATGGAAAAAGTATCACTTTGTGTTACGGGCTTCTGGATTGTATTATTACCCGAAAGAGAAAACAAAATCTCCGAAAGATCTTCTTTGTCTTGCATTATTCGCTGGACATGATGTCTATAAAGGTTTGAATTGGAAAAAGAAAAATAAGGCTCCAACTGATTTTACATTTGCACTACGTTGTCCAAAAGCCCCACCAGGTGCAAAAGGAGCGAGAGCAATAAAAATGTTATGTACTGAAAACGTTGAAGAAATGGAGAAGTGGGTTACTGCAATTCGAGTTGCAAAATATGGCAAGAAAATATTGGATAATCATAAAATGTTGTTGGAAGACTTGGCACGTGAAGAATTGGATAAATTAAGTTCTGCTCGAAGTGGAAGTATGGGAAGTATTGCAAGCGCTGTGCCATCACAATGTAGTAGTGGAAGTAGTAATAGCAACAGTAGCGGAGGAAGCAATCCAGGTTCTTTACCTAATGGAAATGGAAGACTATCAAGAGCATCGAGCTCGAGTTCAAGTGGATGCCTCTCAGATGACAATAATGGTTTTGATTCGGAATTTACCACAGGTACCATTAAAAGAAAGCCAACGATGAAACCAAATCTTCCATTGACCTCAATGACTGGTAAATTGAAAGAAGTTGGTGAAAATACGAGATTCTCAGAATCAAATCCAGCTTCTCCAGAAAGAGGTGGTACTCTTACAAGAAGACATAGTCGTAAGAGAAGTGAAGAATCATCTGGAAGTGGTACGTTAAAGAGAAGAACTAGTCGAAATTCAGTGGATAGCTCAAATGCATCTACACCAACTATTACTCCAACTAACAGTTTACCAGGCACGCCCATTGCTGGTAAACCTAATAATGTGTTTAATGGTGAAGCAATTCAGTCACCAAATAATCCTGTTAGTCCTCTTGAGATGATGCCTTCATGCATGTCTGACTCAATGTTTTCATTGCCTCCACCACCAGATGATTTAAACAGCACACTTTCATTGTCGACACTCTCATTGGACTCTTTACCACCACCACCTAGTCAATGTGAATTGGATAGTAATCTTTCAGGATCTCAAGTATCATTGGCATCACTGCCTCCTCCTCCACCAGAACTAAGTCCAATTGTTAATACATATGCTACTGCTCGAATGAATCCTGATGAGTGTCAGAAGAAAACTCCATTCCAACTTCCATCACCACATCAACAACATGCTTCCATAATGCAACAACAGCAACAACAATTCTCTCCTCAAAAACAGATTCCACCACAGCCAAATCCAAAGCCTGAACCAATTTATGCTTCAAGTTTAAAATCATCTATCAAAGCACCACCATACAAGTCACCTCCCGCTTATAATGGCAATCAAAATGGAAATAGTAATTCCTTACCTCCACCTGCCTTAAAGTCTGTTTCATTTGCCGAGTCTCCAGTCTTGTTAAGACGAAAAGTTTGTTTCGAAGATCAAGTGCAAACTATTCCAATTTCACCAAAACGAGGTACAAGTGCACCAATACCACCACCAAGAGCTGATTTCACTCGTTTAAGTCAAAATGCATCGCCAAAACGTTTGTGTGACTCCACTTCAAATCCTCCCGTTAACTTCCTCAAAGACTTACAACGGGTCATGCGCAAAAAATGGTCTGTTTCACAAAAGTGTAAACTCGATCCAGCTACAACACCACACGAAGTTCTCGGTTTTCGTGATGTGCCTCTTGGACAAGATGCCTCATCTCATTACTACAACAGTGCAAATGTTTCACATTGGATACAGGAAAATTTCGGAGATCAAATGTATGATAATTTAGGTCCTAATATGGGAATGGAACCGAATTTTCCATTACAGAAAAAGAGACCACCACCACCACCTCCAAAACGAGCCGATTCAACACATTTAACAACAACACACCAAAGAGTGTAAACTGATAAAAAAATTTAAATTGTAGCAAGGACACACACCAAATTTATAACCGATTACTTTTGGTTCGGCGCATCCTTAAAACACATCCTTTTTCCGTTATATTATGAATTGAATGAAAAATGGAATTGGAATGAAAATGAAACAAATCGGTTGAAATGTGATTTCAGACTAATATTATTTTACTATTAAATGTTAATTGATATACAAAAAACTACTAAATTTAAGGAAAAACTTATTAAAAATAATTAGATTTAAGGAAGATTTGTAAAGTTCATTGAAGGAAGCATGGTAAAAGATCACTAAAATCTTATTAATCATAATCTTATTCGATGTTATATGTCATTAAAGTTTTTGATTTCAAAGAAAAATCTTAAATATTACCAGAGATTTGTTTTATGATGAAATTCTGTAAAAATTTACTGCCGATGTGAAATTTCTTCAAATATAAAAATTTTAACTTTATATGAAAAAAGCAACATTTTAAATGTTTTAACCTTAAACTATGGATAAAATCTAAATATTTATAAAGAATAATGAAATTTAAATTAGGGGAAAATCTATAAATTCATCTTTGTTCTTAATCCATTTATTATTATATTATTAAATGTGTAGAAAAATATTTATTACTAGTATATTTTACACACACACACTGTGTACCGTTAAATGTATAAAAAGTATTAATTAAACTGGAAATTTTACTTACTTAGACTATAAAATGTATGAAAAAATGAAAATTTACACTCTACACTTAAATTAAGATGTTTAAATCTAAATAAAATTTACTGTCATCACAATAAATTTCAAATGAAATAATGTAAATATAAAAAAAATATGAATTGAAAGGAAAAAGTGAGAGATAATTGTGCCATTTAACGGCTTAAATTGAGAAAAAATATTGAAATACGCAGCCAAATGAGACAAATATAAAATTTTTGAAGAAAACGTTTGAAATAAATAATTATAATGAAATGTAATTGTCTGTGCTTTATCTATCAACATTAAAATTGAAATTTCTAGCAAAATTTAGAAAAGATAATAAAAAAATTATACGAAAAACAATTTTTTTCACAAAATATTGATTAAAATCAATATCAACGAGCTTTTTTAAACTACCTTGAATAGGTAATAAGCAAAAAACTTTTACATGAGCCACCATTTTATGGTCATAACATTTAAAGATAGTAAAATTTTTTCCATTTTTACATGTATTTGTATTGAATTTGTACCAATAAAAGTAAAATTTATACACATTAAAAAAAAAACTTTTGATAAGAATGAAAAATTGAATAAAAGGAAATAATGAAATTAGGAAATATTTTATTTGTGCTGTAAACCGAATTTGACTTATATATTGATTTAGTTGAATATTTTGACTAATTCAATTAAATTATTACCGACTATGACAGAATATCAGAACGTATGTTCATGAAAAAAGTGCAATGTAGCTGATATGAGCAATTCATATGGAAAATATGATTAAATGAAACTATGAAAGATTGATTTTCTTTTTAATATCATTTATTAAGGATGATTTTAGGAAGAGAGAATACTGTAAATGAAATGAAAAATAAATAAAATAGAATAAAATAAAATAAATGTAAAAATAAAATTAAACCAATGATTATAAGATTGAATAAAAGATAATAAAATTATGTGAAAATATCATCACGAAATATTAAAATAATAAAAAAATCTTGTTTTAATTTACCATTGTCTTATGAATATGACGTTCCGTTCTGATCATAATTCTTACTATTTTATTTCGAATGTACCAGGAAATCATAAACATGAAGAGGTTGTTTTTCAAAAAGTTTCATTGTTCGAAAACTGCGCACTTTTCGAACATAGAAAATTTTTAAATGTCAACCTACCCACGTTTATGTTCTCCTGGTACTTAAAAGGTTAATTTTTAAAAAATTTCAATGCAAACATCAACCACCTCATATTTATGTTTTCCTGTTCCTGATCTTCAGATTTTTGACCACAATTTATTACTTTTTTAATTCAAAAGTACCAGGAGAACATAAACATGAGGAAGTTGACTTTTAAAAATTTTCTATGTTTGAAAAGTGCGCAGTTTTCGATATTAATGTTCGAAAAATGCGCAGTTTTCGAAATTCATTTAGGAAAAGTGCGCAGGTTTTTTTGTACATGTTTTGATTAAAACACTCTTTTTCAGTCTTCAATTTTTTTTATTTATCCATTATACACTCATGAGTAGAAATTACAATTCCATGTAACTATAATTTTATAAAATGACTGGCTTTGAAATTTAGAGAAAAGCCATACCTTCACTGATTTTTGGCACATTTTCATGCTCCAACTTCCGAGTACCAAAATTTCAAAATTTTTCAGAAAAATCCAAAATCGGTTGATTGCATCTCATCAGGTAGACCCCAAATCATCTCGAACCACTTCGTCCCAACCTAGAATATTCTTAGATCAGCCAAAAATATGAAGTTTGAAATTTAGAGAAAAGCCATACCTTCACTGATTTTTGGCACATTTTCATGCTCCAACTTCCGAGTACCAAAATTTTTCAGAAAAATCCAAAATCGGTTGATTGCATCTCATCAGGTAGACCTCAAACCGTCTCGAACCACTTCGTCCCAACCTAGAATATTCTTAGATCAGCCAAAAATATGAATTTTGAAATTTAGAGAAAAGCCATACCTTCACTGATTTTTGGCACATTTTCATGCTCCAACTTCCGAGTACCAAAATTTCAAAATTTTTCAGAAAAATCCAAAATCGGTTGATTGCATCTCATCAGGTAGACCCCAAATCATCTCGAACCACTTCGTCCCAACCTAGAATATTCTTAGATCAGCCAAAAATATGAATTTTGAAATTTAGAGAAAAGCCATACCTTTACTGATTTTTGGCACCTTTTCATGCTCCAACTTCCGAGTACCAAAATTTCAAAATTTTTCAGAAAAATCCAAAATCGGTTGATTGCATCTCATCAGGTAGACCCCAAATCATCTCGAACCACTTCGTCCCAACCTAGAATATTCTTAGATCAGCCAAAAATATGAATTTTGAAATTTAGAGAAAAGCCATACCTTCACTGATTTTTGGCACATTTTCATGCTCCAACTTCCGAGTACCAAAATTTCAAAATTTTTCAGAAAAATCCAAAATCGGTTGATTGCATCTCATCAGGCAGACCCCAAACCATCTCGAACCACTTCGTCCTAACCTAGAATATTCTTAGATCTGCCAAAAATAAACTGTTTGCACTTTTTTAATTAATTATTTGAAATTTTTAGAAACCCAGAACTTGTAAATCGTTTTTATTGTTTAGTTGACTGTCAAACGGTGGTCTGCTTATTGAGGATCGTTCGAATTTACTCAGTTGCAAGAATCATCGTTCCTACAATACATTTATTGATTTAAAACACATAACGTTATTCACACATGTACTGAATTCCAGATTTTAAATTTCAAGGTAAAGCAAAGCCTTTCTTTATGTTTAATTTTTTAAGGCAAAGCATCCAAACAAAGGGAACCTAAATAACAATCGTAATTTGAAACAGTCACTCAAGAATTTTCGGAAATTAACGTTTTTAAATTGAATTTTTAAAATTATGCCAAAGTACATGTATGCACATTAAAATTCAATTAAATTCTTGAATTCATAAAAAAATAGATTCTCGTGCTGGTTGTACCCTTAATTTTTTTTTGTAAAGTATTATTGAAAAAAAAACTTCACCCCATTCGTTACAGTGCAAAGTGAAAAAACTATCTCTTTCACTATCGTTATTAGAACACCATTATTTTTTTTAATGTATTATGATTATGTTTATTTAAAAAAAAATAATTTAAAAAGTACCTTCCT
This sequence comes from Culicoides sonorensis, assembly GCA_900002565.1. NCBI lineage: Eukaryota > Metazoa > Arthropoda > Insecta > Diptera > Ceratopogonidae > Culicoides > Culicoides sonorensis. The sequence goes on from LN483406.1 coordinate 54,117, forward strand.
GATCTACTAATGTTATTTGCACATTCATATCACTTTTCATTGTACCTTTTTTGTTACATATATGCGTTCAAAAATCAATGATAATCTTTTAAAACTCTTTTGTTCAAACACAAAAAACCATTAATATCAACAAAATATAAATTTTAAAATCGAGCACCTTTCAATTCAATTCAATAATTTTTTATATATTATTGACTCGTTTTTGTTTGTTTCGATTTTAAATAGATTACAGTATTTAGTATTGAGCAGAATTTTTTTAAATCTATCATAATATTGTCAATTTTTTTATGCTGTGGCATGTCTCTAGTAGATTTATGCTCATAGTTGAGTTTGATTTATTACTTACAAAAATAAAATTGCTTTAAAATTTTTAATAATGTTCCATTTTGATTGTGTGTATGTGGTTTATTATTATTAAATAATAGTAGAGTAACTGAAATTTCATGGATTATAAATGAAAGTCCTGGTTTGTTAGTTTTGAAAGAGATTAAAGTTGTCAAGTGTGTGTATTTTAAATGGAATTTCATTTCATGAGATTTACTATACAAAAATTTTATGATAAATTGTGTTACATTTCGTATTTTACCATAATTTTAGCGTCAAAACACAAATTTTTCATTTTAAATTGAAAAATCTTTAAATAAATTTATACTTCATTTTTCTTATGACTTCTTAAAATATTCACCCTTTCAAAGATCGCTTTAACGACCAGTAGTGATTTAAAATTAAAAATCGTTTTATTTAAATGACTGACCATTGGTCAACAATCATAAAAAAAATTAATAAAATTTACCTTTAACACACACATTACAAATAAAATGGGGTCCTTTGATTCACCCTTTTCTTAGAAAATTCTTAATTTATTGTTGAACATTCTTATTTAAATTACAACTACTTTAAAATAATATCAAAAAAAAAACGCATTAAAATACAAATTTATAATAGTTTTTTTTCACATGAAAATTTAAATTTACATGGTCAATAAAAAGTAAAAAAGGTCATACCCGTTGCTCAGAAGGTGAATTAAAGTAATGTTTGCATGACCTGTGCATTGAAATAAAAATGTAAATCGTAACTGGACTCCTTGACATAACAGCAGGTAACAGAATTAAATAAAAAGAAAACAATTTAAAGATTTATTTTTAATATGACAAGGATACAAAATTATTTCAAGAAGTGAATAAATATGCGCGAAATAGGAATGACCGATCTAAGTGACCGTCCCCTTGCATTTAAATTTTTATTATCTTGTCATCTTTTTTTTTAAATTTTTTATTAAACTTGATCAAATTAAAATTATCCTTGGAATTACATACTATTTTATTGTTATTGCTTATTATTATTATGATACAGTTGCTATTTTTTTTTAACAGAACATTTTTTAAAAGAAATTTGATAAAAGAAATTATTTTTTTAAAAAGACCGACACATTATGAAATGCATGAAATATTCTTTTTGAAAGGTGAATAAATCATGAAACAAACAAAAGACAGAATATGAATAGAAATGAACTTTATTGTAAAGACATTTAAAATAATGAGAAAATCGCAAAAGACGTCATTCTATCTTATGATGTTTTGTAGAATAAAAGGCAATAAATATAAAATGTAACGAATTTAAAGGACGAGTTTGCACTAACTCGTTTTGATTGGATTTGATAAAGATTTTTTCGATGTAATGGCGGTAAATTTATTTGCTTTAGTTATTTTGTTTAGTAACATTTTTTTTGAAATTATTTATGAAGCACAAAAGTTCCTTCTACAAGAGGATCACAAGGTTCATTTACGACAGTACCAGTGACAACTGTTGGAGTTTGATGAACAACCTGTGTGAGCAAAACATTTTCATTTCTTACAATATTTTGTACTGCTGGCCGAATGACTTCTTGTGTGGGTACTACTTGGGGTACTTGATGAATAACGAATTCGGGTTTTGGTGTTTCAACAAAAAGTTTTTGGTTTTCTGTTCGAATAATGTTTTGGACGGGCGGTGTAAAAGTGTTGATTGACACAACAGGAGTTTGTGGTTGAACAACATTGAATTTCAATTTGTCATCCTCACATGGTTCTTGAACTAATGTTGGTTGAGAAGCTGTTACAGTTTGTTGAATGACAGTTGGCCTATCGACAACTTGGGTTTCAGTTCTAAAGTAAAAATGTTGGTCCCTTGGAGGTTCAACGGCAACAACTTGTCTGACTGGTTCTTGAACAACGACAGGAGCTTGATGGTTGAGTGTGAGATCTTCACAAGGTTCCTGAACTAGGGTCGATTGATGAGCAATCGCGGTTTCTTGAACTACGGTTGGTTGCTGAACAAGAGTTGGCCTATCGACAACTTGGGTTTCAGTTCTAAAATAAAAATGTTGGTCTCTTGGAGGTTCAACTGCAACAACTTGTCTGACTGGTTCTTGAACAACGACAGGAGCTTGATGGTTGAGTGTGAGATCTTCACAAGGTTCTTGAACTAAAGTTGGTTGGTGAGCTACTACTGTATCGTGTACTTGCACAAGAGCAGGTTGATTAACAACATGATTTTGTGTGTTGAAGTAGAAATGTTGGTTACTTGGAGTTTCAACTGAAACAACTTCTCTGACTGGCTCTTTTACAACAATTGGAGCTTGGAGATTTTGAACTAATGTTGACTGTGTACCAAATTGAGTTCCGGTCAAAGGTCGTTCATTCTTCTCTTTCAATTTTTGTTGTTCACATAACACACAAGGATCAACAGCAGTTCCAACTTGCTTGTCATAAATAAAAAGTGGAGTTTCTTCTTTATATGAACCATCATCATATTTACCAACAACATTTTCTGGCTTATAGGAACCATCATCTTCAGTCTTTCGAGGCACTTCAAAAGTTGTTGTAGTTTCAAATCTCGTCGATGCTCTCGTAGTACTTTCATATTTGGGAGCTTCAGTGGAAATCTCAGGACGTTTATCTAAATATTGATCTAAAGTGTCAAACGTTTTGTTTTCTTCAACTTTTTTCTCATTTGTTCCAAAAACTTCTCTAACCAAATTTTCGTCTGTCTTTTCACTTTTTGGTGGAATCAATCCAAATCTATCGATGGGCTTCACAAATTCATTAATTTGTTTTAATTGTTGACCACCAAAATTCACACGTTCATTACAATCCGGATCAATTAAGAGTCGTTCAACTAAAGTTCTGCCATGAACGGCACTTAAAAATATCACACTGAAAACAAATATAAGCTTCTGAAATCACAAATAAAAAAATGATCAGTAAAATAATTAAATTTTATATAATAGTAGTGATCTTACCATTATAAGTTCTTAACTAATGATATGATTTCAATGTCTTCTATTTATATATCTGCAAATCTAAGAAACGTTTCTGATATAATGTAACTTGTTTCAAAAATCAATGTATCACTTACATTTTTTTGTTTATTTTAAGTAAATTATTTTTAAAGAAGATAAAAAAAACCGGTACATCCATGTAAAATTCTTATTACATGAAACCATATTAGCAGTCTGACCTAGTTCTTGTTCTAATGAAAGTTGTTTACAAAACAATTCATCATAAATAAGTTTAAAGAATAACAGTTTCTAGTCTAGACAATACAAATTGCCGCATTTTCAATAAAAAATAGATCTCTTACACAGTGTTAACACTCATTGATGGTTTTCAAGTCTTGAAATTAAAAAAAAAAGTTATTAGATTATCACTTTAAACAAATCATTTTGCTTCAATTCTCTCAATTTGACGGTTTCGTCCTAATTTTTCAATATCTATGAGCATAATCAATTGTGCGTATTCACATTTAACCAAATATTTAAATAAATGCTTTGATTATCCTCCAATTGACACGCCAAATTAACACTAAAACAGATTTTGAATCCCCCCGTGTATCATCGTCATTCTAAAATTACATCACTTTTTTCATGTAGATTGGATGCATGTAAGTTTAAAGTAAATCTAAATCACCTCAAAAATTTTACACTTCCATTAGAGTGCACTAGAGATATATAAATTACATTTTCAATATAACATAAAATACGAAATCCCTTTTTTTGTACCAGGTCTGTTATTTGTGTGTGTATTTTTATGTTGTTGCAACAAAATCAGTGAATTCATATCGTAATCATCGTAAAATGGCATCATAATAAACCTTTTGCATGTTTGGTTTGGTTTCGACTATTTGTCCTTTTAATAATATCATTGAATCAATCGCTCTTTTTTTTGAATCCATATGTTGCACACAATGGATTTTAAAAATAAACATACACACCCCTGAGCATTTGTTGGATAATTCATAGATATAGAATTACATTGCTCTGTTTAAAACACATGAAAATTGCAACACTTTAAATTTGCTATTTATGTGCTTTTTTTCAATGAAATGAAAGTGAAATGATTGTGAGTGACGATAAAGGGAGTTGAAAAGTATTGAATGATGTTTGTTAGTTTTATGTTACTTACACACTTGGTTGAAATCAAATCAGATTTTCATCGTTTTAAAATTTGAAATGTTGTCTCATGAGAGAATTAAAATTAGACACCAAAGGAGTGTCATGTCCAGGAAAGTGAAAGGATTGACTTTTAATCGTCTTGATTTATATGAAATGTATAATTTTTATTTTTTCGATCAAATAAATTTAATTGTCACATATTAAAAGCACTAAATCATCAATTGTGCATCCATAAATCCAATTTTTTTATGTCACAGAAAATTGTGCAAAATCATAACAAAACAATTTTTTTATTACATACCCGTTAAAACCATGAAAAAAGTTAATGATTTGCGAAAAATGTTCATTAGAGTAGAAAAAAAAACACTCAATAATTTTTATGAACCATGTAGTTCAAAGGGTTATCATTACAAATTCTTTTTTTTTGGGATGACAATGACTCTGCAAAGCTTAATTTTCAATTGAAATCAAATCAAATGTTGTTATAATCCTCACATGAGGCGTCACCTTTAACTTTATTGACCCTTTTACTTGATAGAAAAAAATACTAAATTGTTCGTTAATTAGAACAAGCAATAAAATATCCATTAAGAGGATGTTTCCCAGGTCAAGAAGATCATTTTCGTTTGACGGACAATCAACCCTTGTTTTACATAATTTTTTTACGTATTCACTCAAATGGAAATCCAGAGAACAAGTTTTCTTCTTAATTATGAAAAATTATTTTAGAATTGGTCAAGACACTTAAAACTGTACAAAATAAGGACCCTTCACCTAAAGCTTAAGATGATGATGAGAAAAAAAAAGAAAAATTACCATATAAGATTGAAGACACAAGACAACGGTCAATTTTTATCAAATTTATTTAATTAAAAAATAAGTGACCAGAATGCATTGCAGTCCATTTATTACCTGAAATCACAGTCCTTCAAGGCATAATTCACCACACCGTAAAATTTCAATTAAACTTGTCCGATGTCCTATTCCTATAATTGTATGAATAAATCAAGCAATAGTTTAAAAAAAAACCGGACATTCGAATATTAGAATTAAGAAAGGTCACTCATGCAATAAAAATTTGTCTTTATTATTAAAATGTTAATTTTTTTTATTCATAAAGTGATTTTATATGGGTATAAGTTTAATTGTATGTTTAAAATCAAGCGTAAATGGTCATCCTTAATAAACATGACCCGAACTTTTGTAATTTTTTGTTGTAATCACAGGATTATCTGCTGACCCTTACACTTTTGTTTATTCATTTAATTTTCTTAATTAAACTAGACATTTAGAATTATAAATGAAAAAAAAATATGGAAAATACATTCGAAGTTCAGTAAAAGTCGTTGATAAAGAGACATGACCTGAAATTTCTCAAACATATCAGAAAATGGAGAAAATGATTTCCTTAAAACTAATTTAAATATCATATTCATTTTTTATTTTAATCCATTTCATCTGAGGGATATTACACTCACGCGACCAAAAAAATCTGTGCCACACTTTTTCCTGTATCTGTTCATCTCAAAGTAAAAAAAAGTAAATAATGCATATAAAAAATGACAAAAAAAAATCGAAAATCTTGTTATTGTGGTTGACTTTATTCGAATTTTTTTATATTCCTTACTTTCATCAATTATTTTATTAGTATAAAAAAAAAAATTACAAAAAAATAAATAGAAAAAAAACTCTTCAGGTAAATAAGGCATTAAATTACAATCAAATTTATTATTATTTTTATTTTCTGTTTTGAATGATCATTTATTTATTATTATTATACAGCGAAATTTTACTCATCCCGAGAAAATATTTTCTTGAATATAAATAAAATCGTTATAAGGGAGAAAGACGAATAAAATGATTTAGCAGGTTCATTATCTTATGATATTCAATTCAATTCAATGATCATCTTGCATCTGATGCTCAATGCGATTGAGACATGAATTGGTAAACGTATAATTGTAAAAGAAACAGCATGAAATTGTCAAAAAAAGTATATTGAAGAGATTCAACAGATTGTTCTTTCACCCTTCATGATAAGTTTTGCAATGTAAAAAGATCCCATGACAGTAATTTTAAAGTTTTTAAAATAAAACACAATCGCATATCATCTTCCCATAGTATTTTTTTGTATTATAACTGTCAAAAAGTTTTCTTCCTCTTATAAAAATAATAATAATAATAAAATAAATCAAGGTATGAACGTTAAAAATTCAGTGTGTGATTACAATACGGTTATTTAATTTTCTCTTCAAGGTAATTTATTTAGTTTATAATAGTTTTGTTGAAGATATTAGACTTTGTGTGTGTGTATGAGGACGATCATCATCATCATCGCCATCATAATAAAAAGGAGATTTGTATTTACACGAGACACAGAGACAGAGTGAAAGTATGTTTTTATAATGATTCTGTACAAATGTTGTTGTAAAGCAATTTTATTTTATTTTATGTTATAAAATATAATAAAATTGTGTGTATTTATAATAATTTATAATACTCTAGTTTGTTGTCTATCGTTCTTAAAATAGTAAGAGTATAATGAAGGTAATAAAGATAAATTTGAATTAACGTGATTTCGTGTAGGAATTTTACAAAATACATTTTTTGAAATCATCTCATGTCTCTATGTCGCAATCTGGAGAAAACATAAGTTCCAGTAATAACGTTCCAAGGATATAACAAAATTCGAGGATTAAGGTCACTCGTAAAGTTTGTGTGTGGCACTGCGAGTGGCTTGTGTCAAAATTATAACTCAAACTCAATAATTTTTTCGAAAAAATACCAAAAAATGTATTTTTTTTCCTTTTTCTTATCTTAGTTCAAGTCAAATTTAGACCCAAAAAATGATAATTTTAGATAAAAATCATAGCAAAAACTTGTTGAACATTCAATCAATATTTTCAACTCAAATGAACAACAAATAATAATAAATTTAACTACTCAAGATAACCGAAAACTTATATAATAATTATAATAAGGGCTAAAAATTAAAAAAAAAAAGAAGAAAAAACTTTTCAGGTAGAAAATTTTCTATATACGCAAGATTTTAAACCAAAGATTTGGGAGAAACAATTTCATTGTACAAATAATCCGTGTACACACATGAATGTGCGCAATAATAAGCAAAGTATTGCATTCAGAACTACAATAAAAACTAAAACATATCTGTACAATTTAAATCTAGAGTCATCATCATCGCTCATGATCATTAACTGTAAAGAGCTAACAGATTTAATCTATAAACAGGGTCCTTCATAAGCGATTTCTGTTTAGTATACGAAAAATATCACTTTCATTGAAATGTAAATTTAATACAAAACAATCTTTTTTTTTATTCCATTTTTTATAATTTTACAAGGACATGTAACAAAAAAGTGTGATATTATCAAGATAATAAAGGGCAAAAAATCTGCTTTTGTAATTTTTTTGTATCATTCTTAAGTAAATTCAATGCCAAATTACCTTGATTGCACTTGAAATTGAAATTAAGATCGAATAAGGTTGAACTGGATTGATTTTATTTTTTTATTTATTTTTACCAGAGCTTACTGGTTCGGGCATTTTCATCACTAGGGTTACTGTTGTCTTTTTATCTCTTTGAGGTCCATAATCATAGAAATTCAGTAAGAGAATCGTACAGTTAATGTAAAAATGATAAAATTATTGAATTTTTTAAATTTTTTATTCAACATATATTTGAAGGGTGTTGGTGCTATAGTACTTTTGAGCACTTTTGGTCAAAATTGACCTTTTTATGTTAAAAGATGCTCTTAAACGTATATTTTATGATTCCGAAAAGAAAATTAAAAAAAAAAATTTCCACGCGTTTTTATTCGAATGTGCCAGATGACATATGGACTCCTAATTTTTTTTGCCGGTGATAAACTACACATCCATACAAAAAAGAACTTAAAAATTTGTAATAAATCCTCTTTTAAGCACATTTATTGTCGATTTGTAAACCGCGGATAAACAAAACTAAAGAAAATCACTGTAATTTCAAAAACCGCATAATTTTTCAACATCGTGGAAAACTGCGGAAACTCAAAAAATCATGAAAAATCGAATAATTTTCCGAAAATCGCGAAAATTTCCCAGTCTGCGGCGATTTCGCAAATAATTGAGAAATTTTCCAAAATCGTGGAAAACCGCAGAAAATTTGATGGAAAATCGGAAAATTTTCCGGGTATCGCGAAAATTTCTTAATCTGCGGTAATTTCAAAAGTAACTGAAAATTAAGAAATTTTCCAAAATTGTGGAAAACCACGAAAAATTTGATGGAAAATCGGAAAATTTTCCGAATATCGCGAAAATTTCTTAATCTGCGGTAGTTTCAAAAATAATTAAAAATTGAAAAATTTTCCAAAATCGCGGAAAAATACTGAAATTTATATAAAGAATGGAAAACAGTGAAAATTTCTAAAATCGCGAAATTCGTCAAAATGGCGGAATTTTCATAAATTCGGATCTAATGAAATTGAATATACAGTCAAATATGAATTTAGTTGTTAACACAGACATTTTCGGATTTCTAACAAAAATATTGAGTTTAAAAATGCTCTGAAGTGTTGTTCATCACCAACCAATATTAGCTGGATACAAATTTTTGAATGTGATAAACAACAATATGGCTTAAATTCAACTTAAAGCTCAAATTTTATTTTTTTTTATATAATAAATATTAAGTCCTTATTATTTTAATTGTTTTGTAAGCATCCTTAATCCAAGGATTTAATTTTTATTTACAATAAAGTTAAAAAATATTTCAAACGCAAATAACTCAAAACTATGTTTTGAGTTCAGAAGTACTATAGCACTAACACCGTTCATTTCATTAACACTTTCATTGCTTTTCTCACTCAAAAAATTCCATTGCATGCCTAAACATATCTATTTTTTTACTGCTGCTTTTCAGTGCTCAACACAAATTTCCATTTCAATATGTATAATTAATGACAGAATATTAAGCAAAACAAATTGCATCTTAAAATATGTTCCATGATCAAATGTTCTCTATTCAGAAATTGTCCCGCCAAGACGAGATCACATCATACGATCAAGCAAACAAGGAATTTATGGGAGACTTAATGAACAAAATAGTATAAAAGGGGTTGAATTTGATGTATCACCACATTTAATATGCAAATTACATTGTCTTGTATAGTTTTTTTCCTGTCTTCCTTATTTCAAATCCATCAGCTAATATTTAAATGTTGCACGAGATAAGTAATTTATGCAAGGGGCGATCTGTTTTGTTGATGTTCAACTATAACATTTTTTTTTCTTTTTACTTAGCACTTAGATGTGAAATCTCATAATAGGACAAACTCGTTGTTGTTTTTCTTGAATTACAATAATGCGGAAGAGAATATTTTAATATGCAAGATTAGTGTCATTTTTTAAGTTTTTTTTTGGTGATGATCGTTAAATTTAAGATGTGAATTGAACGTTATTTCAATAAAATGGATTCCAAATCATACAAATACCAATTATTAATAGAATTGCAATGAGAGCTACTGTTAAAATAGTTACAACCAAATTTCTATCATTAACATAATTGGTTTTTTTCTTTGTATGAGAATCGGTTACATTAGTTGGTATAATTCGTTTGGAACATTCCTGAAAGTAAAATGTATGATTGATTTTCCCAGGAGGTTTGTTGACTGCAATCATCATTTCTTCTTGTATGCCCGCAAAATTTTTTAAATTCAAGTCATTTAAAGCCTCTTCTACGATCTCTGCATCACTTAAATTCCCTCTCTTATCCTCTGATGGTCCCAAAATGTACAATCCATATTCACACTTCAAGTTCGAGATTTGTTCAGATCCGAAAATGACAAGATACCTTTCTGTCTTGTAATGAAATTGGTATGTAAATTTATCCGTTAAAAATTTTTTACATGCTTTTCGTTTGGGTTCGATTAAAAAAGTTAGTGTAACTTTAGATGGTGTATAAATAAATTTATAATCTGGTCCAATATGATCTAAGATAGTAAAGTGCTTATACTTGTACGTATAATAAAAAACAATATTTTCCAACAACTTTTCATCACTGCATTGTGAAGGTTTTCCATGCACTCTATTTAATTCGTTCAAACCTACGGAGAACATTGTGATATACGGATAATCTTCAGATACTGGCAAGTAGGCAACTACATCTAATAGATCAGTTTTTGTTGAACCAAACATTTCATTTTTTAAATTTTTACACAAAACTGGTTGACCAGGTTTAATTTTTGGACAATGTCCAGTCAATTCGTAGCAATAACAAAGAAGTAAAATTTTAAATAAAAGTAATATGAGACAAATTTTCATAATTTTATTTTTGGTAAAAACACTTCCGCGTTCGGATAGTAATCAACTCAAACTTAATATGATTTTATTGTATTTTCTTTTATAAACCTAATCATCGAGTCATTAATCCATATCATTTTAGTTTCCCATCTATACAGGATAATTGAAATGTAATATAGAAATATTTTAAACGTTAAAACTAAATTGTAGATACACACTACGTTTAAAGCACCACACAAAAACAGCAAGCTATGATTAAATGAGGTTATCCATTTGAATCTGAAACAAGCTTCAGTGCTCATTTTTTGATTTACTGTGTTTCATTATTATTGGATAAAGAAATTAATTTCTAAAACGCATAAAGCACATTACATGGATGTAATGATTTTTTTTTGATTTCGTTCCGTTTTAAATATTTTGGAAATATGAGATTTTTTTAATATAAGGCTCTGAAGGTGTGTCTACCCTACAAATGGTTCAATTCTCCTCTGTGTCTTAAGTTGGTAAGCTCCCGACCCTGTATATATGATGATGCCAACGAAAAAACCAAACAAGCCTACAATCAAAAAAAATTTGTCAGATAGAAAATTTCCAAGCTCCATTGATGAGTCGACATAAGATGAACAATTAAAATTATCAAAATAATATGAATAATTTAAAACTTGTGTCGAATCAACTGAATCAGCTTCTTCTCCGATCTTTCGTATCACCAAATTATCTTCAATAATTCCCATTTTTGGTAATTCTAATTTCTTTAACACTTTACGTATAATACGAACATCGTTAGTTGAATTTGGTGTTATTTTGGTTGAACTTTCATCTAAGATCCATAATCCAATCTCGCAAAATGTTGCGTTGAATTGTGTTGATCCATAGAAAACAAGAAAACCATCAAACTCATCATAATAAATTTTATATGTAAACTGATCGGTTAAAAATTTTTTACAACTTGATGTTGTTAGAACAACAAATCCATTTGAATTGTATTTAAATGTAAACATTTCTCCAAATTGAACATCTCTGGCTTCACCATTTACAAGAGTCCAATTATATATGAGAAACAAAGATTTGATAAACTTTTTACACTGATAAATTCCAAAAAATACTCTTTGAATGTCTTCTAGAAACTCAAAGGCAAATAAGTTCACATATGTGTATGAAGATGATGTGGGTAAAAATGCAACTGCTTCAAATGTACCTGATGTTTTTACATTATTTATTGGTAGATCATCACATTTTACATTAGGAAAATCAAGTTTAGGACATTTTCCATTTATGAGGACTGCTTTTACATGAAAAAACGTAAAACTTGTAACGAAAATTATATTTAATTTCATCGTTATATCGTTAATATGTTGTCCAGTTGAGGGGTATTTGATTACTATCATTATTAGTTGATATATCGTAATGGTCAATTGGTTATTTAAGTTCTCATGATGAGAATTCTCAAAGGAATGCGATAAATTATAGAAAAATTAAGTCCTTTTAAGCCTCTATTTAATGAAATTTTTTACTTTAATTTAATTTGACGTCATTTTAATGCTCATTATGAGAAACGGTAAAAAGAAAAATTTCTTAAAAAACACGAGTAATTGTATTTTTCCAAGATTTAAGAAAAAAAATCATAAAAAGGTTTATAACTGCCACACAAATGATAAGAAAATTAATGATAAACATTCAAAGCAAATTAACAAATATTTTTACCTGATCAAGCAAAAAATTTAAAAAAATGTTTTAAGGTAGAATGGGTTCATTTACTTAAAATTTATATTTTTCATCTCTAATTAACGTCAGAAAAATGTATATAACCGTAAATCAGTTTTGTCTGACCAATAATAAAATGTTTCAATCAAAAAACGAAGAAAAGCTTTCTTATGATAAGAAATTGAGTTAAAATTGATGATAAAAGTGAAAAAAATAAAATTCAGTTTATTTTGCTTAACAAAAGTAGGTGTCTTACTTTGAAATACTTTGTTTTTGCTACAGGTTCTGTTTTTTTTTATATTTTTACACAGTATTTTAAAGTTAACTCTCAGAATGCTTTTCTATCTCTCTCTATTTCAGACACCTTTCTATAAAAACCATCTTATAAAACAAAAAAAAAATCAGATAGATTGAAAGGGTAACTAGTGTGAAAAAGAATAAGAAAAAATAAATAAAATTCTTTAAAAATACCGAAGGAGGAGAACGGACTCTTTTCAGCTTATAATTTAGCTTTATGCCAAAAAAATTAAAATCTGGGTTCATTTATTTTCTTTCCATAATTTTTTCTTTTTGTATACTTTGCACTCTTTTTTTAAGCAAATTTCTTATTTTTTTTTTTTATCATTTTCTGTGTTGAAGATTGATGGTTCAATGAATTTTCATCATCTACCTTTTCTTTTATATTATTTTTAAGATAGCTGGGTCAATTATCATATTATAAAAGTAAAATCAATTAGGAATTTAAATTTAACGTTTTTGTAATACTTTAAAAATATTCACAATACAATTTAGTAATTTTTTTTGGCTTGACTTTCATTTTAATGTAATAATTTCTTTGCATTTTATCAATGTCCTTTTCAATACAAGCACAAAAAAACATCATACAATAGATAAAATTCTTCCACCCACTTTCGAGCAAATACTTTTTCAAATGACATTTTAACTCGTCGTTTCACAAAAAAGAATTCAAAAGCACATCGATTTGATTTCTTTTCTTCCTCTACATTTTTGATGATGTTAAAAAAAATTACATGAAAAATTCTATTGAACTTAAAAAACATCAAAAAATGCTTTGTGTGACTATTTGTGTGTGTGTTTGTGTTGAAGTTTGAATACTTCTTTTTCCGTTTTCTTTCATAATAATCATATATTGACACATTTTTGCTAACACGAGCATGTATTATTTCCAATATTTGCATGTTAAGGGGGAGAAAAACTTTGATAATAGTGTTGAATGACACAAAATGAACTGTAAAAGAAGGCAATCGACTGCTGTCCTTACTGTACATGTACAAAATATTTTTTTTCTTAAATTTTTACTGTTAGTCTTGAAATTTTGCTTCTATCGTCAAAAATTATCAAAAAAGTTGAATTGTAATTTAAAATATTGGAAAAAATAACGATTTTTTTGCATTTTCTCTCTAATTTACGTTATAAAAATTCACTGGTAATTTCAAAGGGTGGAAAGAATTCATCTTCAAATCAGGACAATATAAATAAGATGTAACTAAATTTAAAAGATTTTTTTTACTGATTGAATTGAATCCGCATTCAATAGATAGAAATGTTTCAAAATCTATTCGATTGTTAGAGTTTTGATTGTGATGTTCAAATCGTGCGGAAATGTGTTTATAAATATATTCCTTTATGCATTGAATATGAAACATGGACAGAATATTATCTAAATTTGGACTGTTTTATATTCCTTTTGATGTGTGCCATTGAATCACATTATCATTTTCTATTTTATGGATATCTAATGAGATGATTCTAAATTTGTACTAGTATTTTTTTTTGGGTGAATTCGAACCACTATTTCTATGTAGTAATAATAATAATGACACAAATGAAAGGAAACTACACTTATCAAAGAATTCACATAATGATGGCTCACTTTGTTCAATTACTACCTTCATTTTAACTTTGTATTGACATTGTATTGCTCACTTTATGTGGCTGGAGAAAAGACAAGGCAAACATTTGTAAGGATTGAAACAATAAAAGACATGCAGTAATAATAGGAATTGTTATAACGAAGATAATAGTTTTATATTAAAACATCTAAGAAATAAAGGTAAAGGAAGTGCTGATTAAACCAGTATAAGTGAAAATGTTTTGAAATAAAATTTAACAGACATGGTAAAGTATATTGGCGATGTTGAAATTGGCAAGTTCAAACTTTAGTGTGTACCGTACCTGGGCCGTACCAGTAAAGAAGGACTTGAAACCATAATTTCAAAAAAAAAATTGTAGTTCAATCACTTCTCACGTAATAATTTGAATGTCTAAGCTTCATAAGTAATCTGTTGTAATAAGTTCATCTTATTTTTTTTAAAGATTATGTCTTAAATTCTAATTCAAACAAAATTTCTTTTAAAAAAATAATCATAATATAAAAGGGGTAGTGAACTTTTCATACTCACTTTATCTTCGTATCATTAGAACTCCCTCAGGAAAAAAATCTTTTAAATATTCAACAACAAGATTTCAATCTTTCCAATCATTTTATATGAAGCAAAGAAAGAAAAAAAATTATACAATGTTATAGCATTGATTGCACTTACCCCGTTTATAAAAATTCATATTGTTAAAAGACACGACACAACAAAAATAAAAAAAAAAGTAAAAGGGCCCATCTTATATTTACACTTTATACATTTACTTTTTTTTCCTCTTCCTTGTAATGTAATATGTAAAACATAAATCGCCATTTCATATCATCAAAGAATATCAAATAATGCAATCAATGATTAGAATATAAGACTTTCTTCTTTGAATATAAATATAAATGTGTGTGTGTGTGTTAAAATTCGATGAGAAAAAAAGCGGTGTAAACGAGTAAGGAGATTTGAATATTTCGTTTTTTTTTATTTGATTAGATTACAACTGACATGGATGGAAAATATTCAACACACATGTACATAAATAAGAATGAAGAGAAAAAAAATGCCCTGAAGGTTATTTATTAAATGGAAAAATCAAGCTCATGTTACTCAAAGGTCCAATATGTGAAATTGAATGGAATCAAAATTGTTCTTATACGGTATGCTCCTTGAAACTAAATTTGATTTGTGACGAAATTGAGTAAGTGAGAAATTAGATTTTGACTGAAATTTAAATGTTTATAAAGGACTTTTGAACTTTCCCCCACTGGCATTTGAGTCATACATTCAAAATTAAAATAATTTCAATTGACATAAGAAAATTCTGACGTTTCAACTCTCTGTGTCGTTAAAGAACTTCTCTTTAAACTTAAAACTATTTAATTTAATTTTCTATTAAAGCTCAGATTCAATTACATACCTAATTTTTTGTATGTAAATCTGTGTGTCCACTTTTATTTAATATTCTATTGTAACTTGAGAAAATTTTCCCATTATTCATTTTATATTCTTTGCCAGTCACTCTTTTTTGTACATAATTTTAACATCTAGTGAAATTTGAAGTGGACATTCGAATTTATTTTGATCATATATCATTTTTGGACAATGTTTGTTAAACATTTTGAAAGTTAAATTTTGCATATTATATATTGTTATTTATTTCTGTACGAATGAATGTGTGTGTATATGGATTTGGATAGGAATGAGATAAGACGTTCTCTTGTTAGCTTATTTTATGGCATCGTCACATAACTTCTTGTATACATAGGATTGTTTGTGTTTAAAAAGAAGAATGTGTTTTACCTCCCATCTAAAAAATTTCTCATTCCAATGGACATTCACATACACACACACACTCATATACATGGTGGACATTATATTTTTCATATGGCATAGTGTTTATGTACATTTACATATTTGAAGGAAAATGTTCTTCCCCCTTTTTTCAACGAAAAATTTAAGCTGACCGATCGATAGCCACCACATCTCTCATCTAAAATGAAAATACCTTTACATACACAAACACACACACACATCTTACTTGTTGTTTGCTTTGTGATATTTGAAATAAAACTCTCACACATCATATTCAACAGCAAAATCTACATATTTATTATGTTTTCATTTCATTTTACATACTATATGGATATTTTGAGACGCTACGTTGCTGGACCATTGCAGATAATACACTACTTATGTGTGTTAAAAGAAGTGCTTGATATTTTACATGTGCCATGATATTCACGATGTTTTGTGTGTTTGTTATTATTATTTTTTTTTCATATATGCAAAGACCACCCCATGTTTGTCCACCCAGGCTATTTATCGTTAGGCCGAAACATTTCACAAAGTTTATCGAAAATACTTTTAACTATTCAAAGGATTTATGAATTCAAAGCATTCTGTTGAATTCCCACAATAAAAATTCCTCTAGCTAATATTAAAAATAAAAAAAAAATTTATATCACGTTATAACTCACATTGTCCTGGTAAATATTCAAAGTACTTGAGAACAAACATATTTATATACATTTCATACGTACATATATAATTTGAGTCAATATTTGGATTATTTGAAGAATTTTCTCTTTTGACAAATAGCATTTATTCAACTTTACATACATGCTTTTGATGTATAATAAAATAAAATAAAATAATATTATAAAGGAAGGCAATTTTTTGACAAACAAAAAAAAAATATAACATAAAAAAATAAAACGGGCACCTTTATCATCATATCATTCAAGTCCATATACCATGAAAAAAAAAGAAAAACGCGCGAAAGTTACATACGAAAAATTTCATATGAGAGATAAATTGAAGATAAACAAATATTTGATTATCACAGAGGAAAATATGTATGCAAAAAGTGCCTCATGTGAAATCAAATGAAAGCATCAAAAATAAGAAAGAAAATGATGAAAAATCACGTTAAAAGCTAATTTCATAGGCAAATAAGTTGCTGTGTGGGTGTTGAAAAATACAAATAAGGTTTTTTTACAAGATGAAATAATTCCTCTTTTTTCTGATATTTATTTCAGTCAATTAAAGATAGTCAGTGTATGTTATTTTACATGAAAGGGTTCCACACAAATCCTTTCCGGTGTATAAACAATTAATTTTCTTATCAAATTATTCATTGATGGTGTGAGATGAAGGCGTTTATTGATCAAATTTAATAATTTTTTATTAAACGCCTTTCTTAAAATTAGTGAGTTTTTTTTCCAATACAAAATTAGTTGATTTACTTGTTACTTCCTTGGTTAATATCGATGACACGTCAAATTACCTTCGCCTTTGAAAAATAAGAACATGTGACGTTAAACCATGTTCGTTTTCGTTTTTCCTCATGTGCTTCTCTTATTTTAACTCAGCGAGAAAATTTTCATTATTATATGATACTATTACATCAACAAAATTGAATGATTTTTAAGGAAATTCATATAATCTCTGTAAATTTTCTCATTTTATCGCATAAATTTAATAAATTCAAGATAAATGTGATGATTAGTGAAAATTTTGATACGTAACTTATTTACATGAAGTCTAATCAAATTTCTAAAAAGGGGAACATTGTTTTTTCCTTTACTTAATAAAACAAGACAAGACAAGAAATCTTTTGTAGTGAAATATAAGTCAATTTTTAAGCAAGTTATAAGATGATTAAATTACATGTGCTCTGATGAGTATCAAATTATTATTTTATTATTCACATATGTGTGTGTTTTCATTTTGAGGTTGTTTCTCTTGATTTTCTTCGGTTATGGTGAACTTAATTAAATTAAAATTTACTTTTATTTTAATTATAGGTAGAAAAATTTTGATAAATTTAATAACTATCCAGTCATTTATCTTGATTCACGTAAGACGGTCATCATGGGGTGCGTGGCCCTGAAGTGAGATGTTTCATAACGTCATACATTCAAGTCTCTTAAATTAAATGAAAATATTATTTTTAGAAAATAAGTAGCAGAAAGCCTTTTATTAAAAATTAACTTTTTGGTCAAATATTTTTCTTTTTTCTAATAATATTAAAAGCTTATTATCCTTATTACTTATCGTTTACGTGCCCAGAAATAAATAAAAATGTACACGTGTATTTTTTTACTCTTTTGATAAAATGAAAAAAAATTAAATTGAAATAGAAACCAAAAATGCTATAAAAGAAAAGCTGATTGTCTAAATTTATCTTGTAATAACTTTTCAATTTAATACGTTTTCCTCAGAACTTTCTCATACCTGTTCGATTTGATGGAAATCATTTCAGTTTACTTTTATTTTACTTTTTATTTCCATTTTCAATTAAAGGAAAAGCGAAAAGATGTATTAAATAATTCAAAAATGTTAATTTCACTTTATAATTATGTCATATGTAATTATTATCATTAAACACGTCACAGTTACTCACTAAAATAATTTTCATGAAAAAATGTTAGTGTCTCCATTAAAGGAACATCAACCATGTAAAATAACGTCAATTGTTAATTTTTTTAATATACGTGACATTTTTTCGTCTTTTACATTTTATTTTTTCTGTTTTCATAAATTACTCATTGTGTGTTTTTTTTTTCTTCTATTTCTTTTTTAAATTAATGTATAAATGTTTGGTGTGTGTGAAAATGTTCAGTCACCCCCTTTAAAAATTTTTCTTAAATTTGTGTTCTTTCAGTTTTTTTTAAAAAAAAGACGACTGTACATTACAATAATAAACATTATCATAGTATTTTTTTACTCACAAACATACAGAAAAAAAGCTATTCAATGAAATATAACAACAAGTACATAAACAATTAGGTATATAATTAAAAAGCAAAAGTGGCATCATTGTATATGCAGGAATATTTATGAATTAAATGGTGTTTTTCTTTTTTTTTCCACTACAAGAATATGGTGACTCAAACATTTTATGAAATTTAATGATTATTGAAATTTTTCATTAAAATTCAAGGTACAGTGCAATTTTTTAGGCAAATCACACCTGACCTGGATGAATAAGCTGAAAGCCTTTCAAGGTAATGCCTTTAAGCTTGGAACTTATTAAATGTAAATTTATGAAACACCCTAATGATTTGAAAGAGAAGAAAAAAAAGTGAAATGTAGCAGCAAAAATAAGATAAATGTTAAGAAGAAAATTATGTCATGTAACAGTTCAATGAAAAAAAAACTCGCTAAAGAAAAATTGAACGGAAAGAAGCAAAAAAAATAGTATAAAATTCATACACACACACATATTTACAGAACTTCAGCTTGAACATATCTAGCTGTGGGGTGTCATACAATTTTATTCTGTTATTTTTACATTAATTTTTTTCCTTGTCGTTCCTTACACAGAGTTTTTAAATAGGTTAACGAAGCTTTAATTATAAAATATACTTTTAACATTTCATACGATACACAAACAAAAAAAAACAGTCAAGTCCATGATCATTCGTGTGTATTTATGTGCTAAAGATAACAATATTCTGAATAATGTATAAAAATTAATGTATATTATTCACTGCTGCTTTTATACCGTTGTTTGTAATAGAATACATTGAAATAATAATAATTTTATAAAGTACGAGGAAATAAGTGCGAGAGGAAAAAAATTATTTTACATTTACGTGTGTATTTGTAAAAATAACGAAAAAAATAGTGGGAGTTTAGAGAGGAAGGGTAAAAGGAGATGAGGAGCCAAAATTTCAATAGAAAACACAATTAATAGCATTAAAACAGCATGACAGGTGAATAAAAATTTACAACATTCACGAATTAAGAATTCATTTAGTATTAATGCGCTTGAAGTCAAAAAATAAATATTATATTTAAAAGAAATGAAATTATCTGACTTTTTTTATCATAAGAATAAATGGTGAATTAGAGAAGTTAAAATAAAAAAAAATAAAGTGATAAAAAATATATCTAATTATAAGTGATACGAGTTTTTCTGTACGGAAATTTAAAATATTAATTGGTATCCATTACGATTTTCTTAACATCAGGATCATTTTAATTATTTATCATTCATTACTTGGATTTAAATGTTCCAATTTTTTTTTTAATGTGCGTTATGTTCACAAATTTAAAGTGATTTTAAAAATATGATTTAGAGAAGGGTCATTAACAATAAAAACTATAAAAAAAAGAGACAAATCATACAAAGTGAATGAACAACACCCATCCCTGACCTGGTCAACGGTCATTCATTTTAATTTGTTTAGCACACTTTTACGATTTAAGGTTTATTTTTTTTTGGATTTAAAAAACATTTTTTATTACTTTCCCGTTTTATTTTTATTATTATTTTATACTATTAATACCTAAATGTAAATGTAAGAGAATTTTTTTTATTCATTTTGAGTTATGTTGTCTGGTTGTCAGCCACTGTCTAGAACCCAACTAAAAATTAAGGGATTCGACCCAATTGAAAATTATATCTACACAAATACATGTGTATATGGGAAAGATATGGGTTTGGGTCGGTTCTTTCATTCATTTTGTGCATATAATAAAAATGTTATTTTACCATTTTTTTATTTTATCTTTTTTCATATTGTTGTTAAATTTGAAACAACTTACAACTCAATAAATGTTGAGTGTTTATAACAATTATTATTATTACTTTTAAATCATGTAAAGGTCACATCACGTAAGGACGTGTATTTAAATCTATGAAAATTAAAGTTCGTTAAATTTTTCAGGTATTAAAATTTCTAGTCAAAGGTCAATTAGAGAATAAAGACGAAATTATGAGGTAAAATTCATTCATGTAAAATAACAAGAAAAATTTGTAATTGGGCAGTTTAACGGTTTTTCTCTTCATTATTATTATCAATTGCACAAATGAACTTTTTTTTAAGTCCACATAAAATTTTTATTTAATTGGACATCAAATTAATAAACTTCAAGAAATTCTAATTAAGGACAATGTCGATAACGAAAAACAATATTATAAATTTCTCAGAAACAAAAAACTGATAAGACGTTTTTTTATAAATTTTTTTATAAAGTCCATTTCATTTCAGTTTTAAAAATAATTAAAGAAACATAAAATTAATGAAATAATGTTAAAAAAAAGTAAAATAAAACACTGTAATAGGTTGAATGAAGGTCAACCCTTTCATGATATTTTATTTTTTATTATAATAAAGCATAGAAAATGAAATTATTAAAAGAAAATAAAATAATTTTCCATTCCTCCCTTTCTTAAATCTTTAAATGACGACGAAACGATAAGATATTATCAAACGAGCATAAAAACATCAGACAAAAATTAAAAAGCGCAATTAAATTTTTTTTTCTCATCTCAGTCATGTACTGCTAAGACATCTTTGTATACTTATGTATTGATTAAGTACTCAACTCTTTCGTTTTTTTATATAATTTTTATTTTTATATATATTTTTTTAACCACCCCCTTTTACATGAACAAAAAAAAAATACTCTTTAAAAGTACCTCGTTAGTGTGTATTGAAAGAATTAGACAAGCAAGTTGACTTGAAGCCCACACTTCAAGTGAACTCATTCCACTAAATTATTATTTTTTAATTGAAATCTTTTAATAATAAAATAAAAAGAAATAAGTTATGTACTCGTGTAGAAAAATCAAGCGCTGTGTAGAAGAAAATTTTTAAATTAGAAATTGAACTCGTTCTATGTATTTTTTCTTTATTTTTTTTTCTTATATTTCAGTTGAAAAAGTCCTAGTGAAAGTGTACATAATGAAGGATGTTATCACAAAAAAAGTATACAACTTGAAATGAAATATAAAGACAAGACATTCAACGATACACGAAAAAGAGGTTAAAAAATGGGATGAGACTCCACCATGTACTTTACTTTGTCGTATTTTATATTCTTTTTTTTAAAGTAACTAGAAAAAAATAAATGTCCTTTGAGTTTGAATTCAGTATGTATCAAAAAAACTTTTGACTAAAATAAATAAAAATTGATAAAATTGAGAAGAAAAAAAAGTAGGAGGACACAAATGTAATAATAAAAATAAAAACAAAACACTGGAAATGAAGTGAAAGTAAATCGAAGATGACAACACATAGAGCTACAAGAATTATTCGTAAGAAAGTACTTTTAAAAAAAGTGTGTAGGAGAGAAAATCAAAATAAAAAAAAAATTCGAATTGATTTTATAAATATAAAAAAGGGTTAAAACTTAAATGGAATTCTTGTGTACTCAATTCAATTGATTCATTTCAAATGAAAATTCAATTTCGAAAACAACAAACAATATTGAATGTTTTTGAAGAAAAAAAAAGTTCGTATAAGAGTTTGTATGGATCAAAGCTGTGTCCTGTAGCGTAGTGTGTTTTTTTTATTTTAAAAAAAGTTTTGAATTTAATATTTTACGATTAAAGGAAACTTTGAAAAAATGAACCATCCTAAAACGATCACCATGTATAAAAAAAGGGTGGTGATTTATTTCATTTCGTCAAATAAGTTTTTATTTTAATGTTATCTCAAGCTATTTTGATAAAAATTTGCTTGATTGCAAATGAAATTTCCCATCAGTGGTCAAACTTATTCACTTATCGATCTGAAGCTTCGTAGACCATGAAAATTTTTACTTAGATTCTGATTTTGAACCCCGATATGGGTTTGTTAGCTTCAATTTAATTTAATCACACATAACAGGAAGAATTTATAATGACATAATAAAGATAAATTGAATAAAATTTCATCCCAAGCTCATGTCTTTACATTTTACATCATATTAAAATTTAAATGATAATAATAAAAAATAAAAGTAGAACAAGCATTCATTAACTCACATCAAAATAATAAAAAAATAACAAAAAAAAGACCCAATTTCATATATTATTCAACATGTTTCTTTCATTTTATCACTATTTTATTATTAATTTTCTTCTTATTTGCATATTATTTTTTTGAATCAAAAACATTTTTAATATTATTAATAAATTTATATATTTTAATAAATGAAGCAAACAAATATGCTTTTGTATAGTATGCGTGTAATCAAGTTAATCATATAAAAAATATATATAATGCAAATGTCCAAAAAAAAATTTCAAAACTTTATCAAATTAGAAAGTAAAAGTAGTATCTTGTGTGTTATGTCGCTGACTCAATGTTGACTGGTTATTATTATATTTATTACTATTATGAGAGTTTATGTAAAAATTTTTGGGTAACATTTGTAGATAAGCATGTATTCATATGATTTATTATACAATTTTGTATAAAATATGTATATTATAATAAATTGCAGGAAAGATGTAAAAATTTGTGTTGTATGTTTGTTTGTTTAAAGGAAAATAACAAAAAATTAGGTTTGAGATTTAAACCTTCATTTGACTTGAATTTTAAATTCATTGTAATATTATTTTTTTATTTGATAATTTAATTGAATTTCACAATTTGACCCCTTTTCTTCCAAGAAGAGTAAATAAAAAATCACATATTTTTACACACTTTCAGGATTATGCGTTGTAATAAGATATCTTTGTAATGATAACAATAATAATAAAACTCAAAATTTACTCCCTTTGTTTTTTGTCCAACTTCAATGTAACATAAATTAAAATACACATTTTCATCTCAATTTCCTCATACTCTTGTGAAAATTTTTGGTCATATGTGAACATAAAACATTGTCAAATATTGTATTTCATTGTAAGGTGGATGATAAAATGATGTAAAATTCACATGAGAAATTTTGTGTCTGTGTGTGTCTTTTTAAAACCCTTATGTATATAACTCGTTCGTGTGTTTATGTGTCTTTGTAAGCACTAAGCAAATAAATATATTTATTTTACATTGTATTTTATTTTTATTTTATCATATTTCTATACACATGGATTTAGATTTGTAAGTATGCTAGCCACCCACTTATATTTACTGCCCATTAAAATAGGTCGTTTCAAATGAGACTTTGTTTCATTGTTATAAATAGTCACTTTAATATAAAAATTGAAAATAACTTAGTCGTAGTTCAATTAGTCTCGTATTAAGTTAAACACAATTCGTTAAAATCATCATTAAATTGAGACCAAAGAATCTCAAACTCTGAGTTTGAAACGCTCTGCAGTTCTACATCAATTTCTTTCGTGGTCGCTCATATAGAGGTGAAATTTAAAGAAAAGGAGGACAAATTTTATAATATTCAGCACTTTTATGATTATTTTCTTTTCTGGAACCGTCTATTAAAATGCAAACAAAAAGAAAATCAAACAACAAAAAAAAAATTGAAATTAAAATAGTAGAAAAACGAAAAGAAAACTCTTTTTTTTACTTTTTAAGGGTGTATTTTTTTAGTAATTAAGTGGAAAATGAAAGATAATCAATACATTTTTTTTACTGTTATAGAAAAAATATACATATTTAATTATTTTTTTTAAGTTCCTCCTCATAGAATTCACATTCAAAGAAGTATCCTCTGACTCATTCCAATTTACATGGCACCACCGTTTTTCTTATTTCTTTCTCTTATCAGAAGCACACTTTTTATTTTTCTTGCAGCAATTTTTCTTTATTTTATACTTTTTTTAACTCATTTTCTAATACCACCCGGTCGTTCGCTAAATTCATTATTATTTGAATGTATGTTGTATGGGAAAAGTGTATAATAAAAAAAAAAATATATATAATAAGAGTGAAAAAACTGTTTAAGAAAAGTTTATTTATGTTTCGTTATTTTTTTTCCTCTTCTTTTAATTTTATCATCATCATTATTATAACAGAGAAAAAAAATAAATAAATATAAAATAAAATTAGGAAAAAAAATCATGATACTTTCAAAATAAAATTTTCTTGTTGACGACACGATAAAATGAATATTTCTAGGAGATTGACTAATGGCCTAAGTAGTTACAGTTTTTTTTTCTTTTTATATTTTATTTTATTCAATAAAATAAAAAAAGTAAAACAAAAGAAACAGATCGAGAAGGGGTTATAAAAGTGATGGAATGTTTATTTTTGCAATTATTTTGAAGAATAAAAAAAAGTAAAGAGGACAGAAAATTAGGAAAAAAATACAAAAAAAAAGAGTTCGAATTTCAAAATTAATGAGGCAAAGAAAAAATATTCAAGGATCGATGGCAACCACGAATATCTGTCATATTTATAGCCGAGTTGTCTCTATTAACTATTTTCCTTGAATGTTTGTAATGAAGCAAATTAATGGCGTATTTCATGTCAAGCATCGATGATTTGAGGCTTTGAATTATCTTTTTCTCTTTTAACTGAATCGTGAATTTTTACTTTTAATCGATAAAATCATTCACATTTAAGAAAGTGAAACAGGTTTTGATGCTTTTCACCCCCATGTGTAAAAAAATCAAAATTTTCATATTCACTTGCCTATTTTACTTTACATATGTAGGACGAGAAAAACCTGTTTTAAATGTATGAAAATAAATACAGGAAAATTTTCTTATCAATCTTAAAATTTATGTTATTGACACAATAGCCACATCTCCTATCTCTATCTTCACATTTTCCTGGTGATTTGCATACATTATTATTGCTTTTTCTTCCTTTACTATTATTATTGTTTGGCCAAATAAGTTTTTACATTATTTTCATACAGAAAACACATTAAGATAAAAATGTTTTGACAAGACATACACAGACACAAAAAATTTATTTGAATTGAATAGAGAGACGATGCGTAATGTGATGTGAAAAAGATGAAAAGCAGGAGAGACCATAATTTCCATTTATATTGATAGGACATGTTATAAAATGTGTGTGTGTGTGCTATTTGATAAGATTTGAATTGAAAATCATTATTTTATAAAGATGCGTGTTTTTAGTTTGTATATTTTATTTGATAGCCCATAGAAAATTTCAATTAATTCTAATATAAACTTTAGAAATTTAATCATAAAGTTTGATGTGTGATTAGGGTGATCGTAAAATCTAAGGTCAAAAATCAGTTGATGTAAATGGAATCGTTTAACGTACTGTAAATATTAGCAACGTATAGCTTACAAATTACTACAAGGCCTGAGACGTCACATCATTAAATCATTCATTTTCTGGCTCAATGTCTTTGGTTCAAATCTGATCTGATTTGTTGAAATAGGGTTTCCATTATCTCAGATTCTCCTTAATGTCCATCCTAGCAAAGCAAACATTGTCATTTTGCCTATATCTTAGATAATTCAATAATATCAGTACACACACGGGAGATATTATGTCAAAGTATAATTAAAATTTAGACAAAAGGAGTCGTGTTTTATGGCCCACATTTATTTAAATTTGTATACCTTACACTCACTTGATCATCATCATCGTTGCGTCTCACATATCTCACATCACATCTAAAATAAATTCAGTAGCGATGGTGATGGTATTATTCTAGAATTTATATTAGCCTTCCAGCGTATAAATTTAATTTATGTAAAATTTATATAAATTTTCTCCATTTAAGGCACACACACATGCCTTATATTTTATTTTATTATAATATTACACAGTATATCAAATTCTTGAATGTTTATATTATTTTGTCCGTATATCCACATATGATATGTTATAAACTAAAGTAAAAGGGAAGCAAAGGCTATTTTCTCTGTATAAGCAGAACAAAATAAAATAAAAAAAAACCACCCGCGTTATATTTCTCATACCAATGAAATATTACTTGAAATGTATTTTATTTATATAATAACATCATGTATGAAAATTTTACATAAACTTAACTCATGCGTTTGTATATTGTACATATTTTTCGAAAAATACAAATTTTTAACATGAGCCTGACATCTTTTGAAAACACATATACACACACACATACTTAACATATTACATTGTACAATAAAAAAAAAACAACATGCTACAAAGATATACCGAAAATGAAAGTAATTTTCAAAATTTTCTGACCAATATATGGAAACACGTGTGTGTATATTTGTGTGTGTGTATGTATTTTTAATATAAATTCTAAAACTTATACAAAAAAAAACAAGCATTTTAAAACTCATTCCACACATTTTCTATGTGAAGTGTGTACAACCAAAATATTCACTGGACAACGTCTCCCTCAAAACTCAAACCAGAAAAATACTCAAAAATCTTCAATATACACAAACATGCTTTGAAAATACAAATTTTCATGTGTAGAAGTATACGATGATGATGATTTTATACGAGAAGACAAGATATGTGAAATTTCCTCTTTTAATACTGACCGAGTTCATGTGTGTTCATGTCCATTTTTCGTTATTTTGGACACACATACACAGTTTTAAGTAAAATATATTTTTTATATGTTGTGTGTGTTTGTTATTGCTTTGTATGTTGTTTTATTTTTTACTTTTCAAAAGAAATTTTGTACTCCCCAATTTTTTTTTTTTGCATATATTATTATTATTTTTGAAGGAAAGTACCAGAAAAGGAAGGAAGTAGCTCATCATATATGAAAATTTTCTTGCCATACGAAATTGGTTTTAGATTCAAAATTTTTTGGAAATCGATTTGAGAAAATTAGTATTTTTAAGTAAAATTAAATAAATTAAATAATCATTTTTTCTTCAAGCAAGCAAATAAGCTTGTATGAGTTGTAATCAAAATCAAAAGGAAAAAAGTTCATTCAACATCCAATTTCCTTTTTTGTTGTATTATGATCAAAATAAAGCAAACATTGCTGTTTAGCGTCTTCCCTTACTGCCAATTACATTTGTTTTCTTTTGCTTTGCTCTACATTCATCATCATTTTAAAGAATAACTTGATTTTTTTTCATCATATGACTAACAAAAGAAAAATCAGAATTCATTTGAGTAATCAGGTATTTGAATAAAAGATCAAAAATAGAAAAAATGACGTAAATATGATGAAAAAATAAAGAAAGTAAGTCAGTTGATGATACAAAGAAGAAAAAAAAATTAAATAAAATGAAAACTTTTTCTTTCGTATGCATATGAAAGGCCATTTTCTTTGATTAAAATATCCAAATTTCATTTTCATCAAAGAAATGTCCGTATGAAAATTTGACATTTGATATTATTTTATCGATATTATAATCATTATCTGAATGTATAAGACACAGAAATATAAGCAAATAAAAGGGATTTATTTAATGTTTGATAAGTGCTTTTCGTTTTCTTTTGATGCTCTGTTACTGATCTTGCTTTTGGGAAAATTAAATATGTAATTCAAAACTGTTTTTTCCCTTTGGTGTTTTAGAATTTCATTTGAATTTCTATGTATGTCAATATTTTCCAAACATAAAGTAAAAAAAAAACAAATATATTCAAATATCATGCAAATCAAATACTATTTGAAGTGTAATTTGAGAATATTTTGACCTAAACACATATCACAAGTAAAGGTTTGATTAAAAAACATTACAATTTATTACATTTAAAGGGTTATTTGACCATTTAAACTTTGAAATTATTTTTTCATTGAATTTTCTTAAATTTTTTTTAACAAGAATTGTGTTATTGATTTTTTTCCTGTATTTTCATCTCATTTCATTTTATATTAAATATTCTACTTGTACTAACGCTGATAAAAAATTTTACATATCACGTCCAGTTCCATACAAAAAAAACTCATATCTTACATATTAAAATATGACCATAAGAACGTTTACTCTTCATATTTTTGATAAAAATTTAAACAGGGGAGGGAAAATACTAAAAAAAATACACTGAACATTGATGTAATTTTTTGCCGGTTGATAAGACATACATAATAAGACACTCTGAATTTATTTTATATATGAATTTTTTTTACTATAAACAGAGAAAAACTGTCATGTATTAAGCAGGAAAAAATAATACAGTAAAGGCAGAAGCTGATATGATTATTCTACTTTTTTATACATATTTTTATAGATAGAAGTATGAACATTATTATTTTTATAAATAAAAAACCGGGGTGGTCAGTATAGGATTTTTTTTATCCGAGCCAAATACTGTAATATATGAGCATGTTTGATTCATGATAAGAACATGGAAAACAAATTTAATTTAAAAAAATACATGTAGGATCAGCTTAAAGAACATATCATCTGAAAATATATGGATTTTTTCCTTTCATGTGTGTTTGTATGTAAAGAATTTTCTTTAAAAAATTTATATTATTTTATTATGTATTGACTGACCTAAAATAAGAAGACACATGAGAGAAGTCGATGTATTGAATAAAATCATTACGTTTCTTGAATTCAATATTTTTTATGTGATTCAATTTTTGCTTTAACAAGAACATGTTTTGACTTTTCCTTAAAATTTAACTTTATCTGTTAAAATTACAAAAATTGAGTCTCACACAAGCTTGTTAAATGATGAAACAACATTTTTATTAAATCGCCTCATTTATTATAAAATTAATATACATACATGAGAAAACGTTCTCTGTTCATATGTGTGTGAGATGTAAAATATAATTTTTATTGTTTAAATTTGCTTTTCAGCTTCCTTCACAACGCCATTCCATTAGTAACTTTTTCCTTTAACATAACACAACACACATCGAGCATTAAACAAAAAGTGTGTGTGTACATACTGAGACAAGGAACGGACATTACATTTAAAATAAAGTATTCAAAACATGTAAAATGAACATGAGATGAAAATAATATAATAATATTATTTTTTTTTTTATTTTATATTTTATTATTATACATTGAAAGGGGAGAAAAACTGGGTGAAAAGACGTTTATCAAAAGCACACGTCGATGTGTATAAATATTATATTTTATGTCCAGTTGTGTTAAAATTCTATATCTTATGCGAAATATATTTCATATATACATACATACTAAAAACCCATTAATTTCCTTTTCTCATTTATGCAAAGTAACTAAATTAATGAATGGATGAAAGGGTGGTCAGTTGGTGTTTTTATTTTTGTAAATTTAACAAGGAAAATGAATATATAAAATAAAATAACAATAGATTTTACTTTCTTCATATATTAATATTAAAACTTTTTGTTTGAAGAATATTGTGTGTAGCATGTGGGTGAAACGGAACAATTAATTAAATTCAGCATTAAAAATATTCTACAGTAGTTCAAATAAGGCTGTGTGTGCGGTCAACTATACCATATAAAATAGGTGAATATTAAACTGCAGGATGTTTTGTATTATTTATTTATGAAATTTATTGTTATAAATTTAATTTGAGATACTAAAAGGTTGTTAATTTTAGGAATATGCACAGAAATTTGGTTTTGCTTTGATTTTACTTTAAAATTTATGAATGTTTTTACATCCAAGTCTATGAATTGAGATTCTTAGAGCTGATATTCATTAAATTGACAAAATTATAAGTCATTCAAAATTTAAAACGAGGTTGTCATCTAGAAATTTTATCAAATTTCCTTAGCTAGGACATTTCTTTGAGTGAAAGTCCACTCTGGACTAAAAATCTAATTTGAAATTTACTTTTAATTTAAAAAAAAATTGTTCACAATCATATATTACTCTTACTGTGGACCTAATTTAAATCTTCTTATCACCCCCTTTTCGTTTCTCTTCAAATATTAATTCCTCCCATGATTTCCTCGTTTCTACCGTGCACCACACAACTCTTTGCACAAATGTACGTATGTATAATAGAATTACAAAACAAGCAGCGTTCTATATTTTATTTTACATTATTCTACATTTAAAATATGTACTTTCACTTTTCATTCGGCTACATAACAACAGTATTACAGCATACGAATAAAGTCCATCTCCATGTTTTGTGTATAGTAGATATGAAGATTTTTCCATGTATATGATTTTCCTAAAAGTAAAAGTAACGCGGACGTATAACTGATTGTTTGTGTATATACATGAAAATATGAAGAGAACATTGATTCTGTATTAGAAAAAGTGAAACCCTTTCAGAAAAGTAAAGTAAAGTGAAAGGACAGTGGTGTGAGTTTTGGCGAGTTTTTTACAACCCACAAACATTTTGTGTGAGTATCGAAATTTCTCTTTTTAAATTTTCTCTCACAGATTGTAGTCAGTGTCCTACCAAGTGTATTACAGATAGTATGTTATGTTTCTTTCCTTTTTCAACAGCAGCATCTCCTTCACTTGAATTTGTACGCATCAAGTAAATCTTTTATAACCCTTTATGTGTTCCGGTTGTGGAATATAGATTTAGTTGAAAGTGAAAGTTGATTGAAGGATGATGATGTTTTTTTTTCTCAATTTATGTGCTCGTTGACGTCTTTTTCCATACTTTATATGTATAATTTATGTATGGACTTGTCTTTTGTGCGATGTACATGTCAAAGTGATGCATGTGTGATGAGGGTGATAAATGTGGTTTTGATCGATTTTTACTTCATTTTTAAACAAAGTACTATAAAATAAGATTGAAGGACACTTTACAGTGAAGTTGAATACTGTTGAAAAAAAAAACTGATCAGAAAAAAATCCTTCCTTCAATTTCCAATCGTTAACAATTCAATTCATGGATGAGTCAATAACATAAAATCAAATTGCTTTCATATTAAAATTTATGTGACACTTCAATTGTAATTTTTTTTTGCTTCTTTTGTTGTATTTGAAATTTTAAATCACTTCCATTTCAATTTATTCTAAATTTTTTTTTTAACTTTGCATTAAAACAATTTGTGCGACCCCTTTCAATTTTATTTTTGACTTTCTTTTTCCACTTTCATTTCTTAAAAAAAAAATAATAATGGTTCTAAAGCGCAAAATACATTTATAAAAATGAGAAAAGATGCGAAAAAAAGTAAAATAAAATAAAAAAAACTAAAGAGTATTAGCAATGAGCAGATAAATGTCAATTTTTGTTACAATATATTCAGTCATTTGGGAATAACGCGCTTATGAGACCATTAGGCATTAGCGTGTACTTTTCTTGAGGAACAAAAAAATAATAATACAAAAAAAAGTCACCCCTTTCTTGCATTTTTTCTATTACTTTTTTATCATTATTATTATTATATTTCTTTTCCATTACATCAGCTTTAAAAATAATAACAATAATGATATTTAAAAATACAAAAAAAAATACAACGATGTCTCTTAAACAAATATATGAGTGCATTTTCGTACAATTTTTTGCCTGTTCCTCGAAGCCCTTTGCACAAGAGATTCTAACACATTTCTGTACGGATTCCAAAAAATGTCACTTGTAAAATCTGCGAACGGAACTTCCTTTCATTTAATAAAAGAGCATTTTTAAGGAAAATTCATTCATTTAAAAATTTCATCTAAAAATTTTCTTTTTCTACAATTTCAAATACAGTTGTATAATGGCAATCATAAGAAAATACAAAAAGAGGACATTAATTATCCATTGCTTCGCGTGTCAACTCAACCTAAGCTTTGTTGGATTCTCTATTGTGTCATTTTTTTTTTATAAATTAAAAATAATAATGCTTTTTTTTCTTTTGTTTTATAGCTTTTTATGGGTTTTTTCTCTTTTAACTGAAATTGTTCAACTAAAAATAAAATGAAAATTGGTTTATGATTTAAAAATATCACACAAAGGGGTGAGATGAATGAAAAAACTCTTTTTAACTCTTATCATTTTTTTAACGAGAAAATCGATTTTATCCTTATATCGTCTTAAACTTACAAAAAAAATGTATAGCGAAGAAAAAGTAAAGTTTATAAAAAAATTGTAACGCTAAGAATATTAATTCGTAAAAATATCAGTGGGAATTTTTTTTACAGAAAACAGCAGTTTATGTGAAAAAAACTGTCACAAATTCTAAACCAGAAAGTGGAATGTTGAGGGAGGGAGTGGAGGTTCAATGTATTTAATGTGTAAATGTGAGCTCTTGATGAATTTAGATATAAATTAACGTTTTTGCATATTAATTATGTTTTTCTCGTTTTTTTTTGCTTACTTTCCTATCCTACATTTTGAATGTATTTTTTATTTATTATTATTATAAATTTATGTCCGTCATTTGAATTTTAAAGCATAAAAATAAAAAAAAAAAAATTGTCTTTAGTACGCTGATGGTATTAATTTCATTTAAAATAAATGAAAAAAAAACTGAAAAGAAGAAAGAAAAACATTTCATAAAGTAATAAAAAAGCAAATTTTCTCTTTTTATATTTTAATATAAGTTTGCATAAATTATTATTTTTAATTTTGTTTTAATTCATTTTATACTTGATGATGTTTTTTAAGTGCACTCTTCTCTCATCTCATGCTGTCGTTATTTTTTAATAAACTCTCGATTCTAGTGCAAATGAATGAATAATGAGTCAAACTTTGTCCAAACACTTTGGATTAATTAAAAAATAATAATTCAGTTGTTGTTTTTTTCATTTCAACTTTTCATACTGTGATGCCATATAATTTAAATGAATTTTATTTTTTTATTTGTGACAGGCGACTAAGATGATCATCGTGTAAATTTTTAAATAAGGAATGATGTTGATGATGATAACACACAAAAAATGTACAAATCTTGTTCATGTTTTATTAAAATGTTACGTTTTTAGAGTGTGTCAGGAATCTAAAGTGAATAGAGGACAAAAGGACGAAAAAGTAAAAGTAATTTTAATAATGAAGTATGACAAAAATAACTTGTTTTTAATTTTTTTATTGTTATCATTGAATAACCGAAAGAAAACACTTCAGTTAATGAAGAATTTAACCTTACTGGGAATGTAAAGATTTTATTTTAATAATTGAAGCAGTTCAGTTAATAAAAAAGTCGGCATATTTCAATATAAATATCAATATTATTAGCAATAAAATAATTCTAATAAAATAGACCACACACTTCTTGATAATTTTTTTTTTGCTTACCATCAAAAACAAAATTTTATCATTCTTTAATATAAGCAACTCATACACACACTTCTAACACATGCTGCTCGTTTTTGTCCAAACTTGCGTCTTTTTTTTGTTGAGCCTCGTAAAAATCAATCATAAATTCAAATTTATGCATGTCGTACAATATTAAAATCATTTTTTCTCACATAAATATAAATATGAATAATAATGTTAACATTAAGTAACTCTCTGAATAAATCTAATCATGTGGTACGAAGCAAAAAAAAAGCTTGGTAGAAAATAAATAAATTAAAATAACATCACTATTATTATTTTTTTTTTAATTTGGTGATTTTCTTGGTATTATTAATTATTAACATAAGATTAACTCTATTCGCCTATTAATATTTGGATTGTGTTCGTTCGTTGAATGATGATTTGTTAATTGTTAAAATTCAGTAAATAATTTTACATTTTTTTTAAGCTTTAAATCGTATTCATTCATTTTTACTGGTCATTTTGCGATTCTGTCTGGTAATTTTTAAGGTCTGCCCGTTGTTTATTGAAACATTTCACCAATCGCTAATTCAAATATTTTTCTTTGATTTTAATATGAATAATAAAACCATATGCATGTTATTCTTCATATTGTTATATTGCCTTTTTTAATGATTTCAGTATAACACAACCATTATTTTATTTATTTTGACTCCAAATATGGTCCAAACCGAATGCAGAATAAACGAAATAATAAAAATATTCATAAACAACCAATAATAATAATAATAACAATATCAATGTTAAATTAATGGGCAACAAAAAAATATATTAGTTCACAAATTAATAGTGTCACATTTTACGATATAACTTCGCGATTCTCTTTTATTTTATTACCAGTCGTTCCTGATATAGTTGGTTATGTTTTTTTTTTATTTCATTTTTTTATTAATATTATTATTGCTATACTTAGTGTTTAGCATCAATTTAACAGTATTTTATTAAAAATAAGACGAAAAAAATTACGTGAGATGTGAATTTGATGTGATCGAACACATTTAAAAGGAAAAATTAAACGAGGTGTATCTTAATAAAAAAATATATACGAGTTGATAAAAAAAATTTAATATAAAAAATGAAATCTGATTCAAATTTTCCTTTAGTGGATTTTTTTTCTGTTCACAATCAAATCAATGGATATCTTAATGAATTCTAATGGTGATGTTAATGGTGTGGTAATGCTACTTAAATATCGCTGATAAATACACAGTAGGGGGAAGTTATTGGATACTTTTAATATGAATTTGATGAAAAAAAAGAAGAATGGTTTATTTATGTTGATTTAAATGAGTTTGTTAAATGACTTTACTAATTGAGTTTCATATAAATCATGAGTTGAGATAAGAATATTGATTTTTTTTGGTGAAATTTTGTATCGATTTAAATGTTATGAATATAAGACACATATTTTTAGATAGCGATAAAGAGAGGTCTAAGATATGACACTTGATGTGAACTAAAAATAGCTTATTTAGGAACCAGACTAACCTTTATTAATGTCCTATATATTGTGATATACGAGCATTACAACAACAAAAAAGGAAAAAGGGCACTCTCAGACAGTGAAGGGATGCATATTATTATATTTTTGGTGTTTGTCTGATACATTATGGTAGAAAAAGAGGTACATTTATTATAGTTTTTGGGATCAGATCTCCAAAACACAGTCCCAATACTTATAAACTGTACTTTGACGCTATATTATTATTGTTATAAGGTTAGGTAGCAAAGCGTGAAATATACATATTTGCATATAAAAAAAAATATGAAAAAGGGAAAAGTTTAGCGCCGGCCGGCCAACACCACAACAAAACACTTGTTCATCATATACCGGTATTCATTTGTTAGATTCAATAAATACAACAAAATAAAAAAAGACCTTTTATGCGTGTTATTTTTTGTATATGAGAGTATCAATGAATGGATCACCAAAAAAGTACTACAAACATTTATTTATTGGGTTATTTAGGATTCTTTTTCCCTTTTATATTTATTAGTCGACCGACATTTTTATGTTTAAACACTCTCATACCCATACAAAATACATACCTTAATGTCTTGAACCTTAATAATAAGAATAAAATCAAAGGCATTGACCTGATTTTTATTATTACACAAGAAATAGACTAATGCCAGACATAAACCACTATTATTTTATTATTATGACGCACTCGCTCATCACATAACTCATTAACTTTTATCATTCATTTATCTTTTTCAGATAGCTACAGAACAATCGTCAAGAATGATAATTATCTATTCAAACTTCTTCGCCTTTAAGCTGTCTGAATGTATTGGGAGATGAGCCAGTCAACCTGCAATTAATGATCATGTTGATGATGATGATGTTGCGACTCTCAAAATTTTAGGATCATTTTAATAGCGCTCTAATTAGCTTTAAAAACAACTTTGTTGCGATTAATAACAGAGATATTCAGATTTTGACTCTGATTTGATTTGAATCGTCTTTTTACTTGAACTGAAACTTCTAAATCTGAACGATTTCTTAGTTGAAACACCATGAAAAACTAATATTTGCATTAAAATTAATCAATGAAAAAAAGAACACCGCCACTACAATTAAAACACACACCACACTCATACAACTATGTCTTAGACCATGATGAGAGCCTTAATGACTCTTCAATTTAACATTTTTTTTCATCCGAGATTACTCAAACAGCAATAAACGTCTGACAAATTTATTAGCTGGTTTCATAACTTTTGTGCATGCTCTGGTATCATAAATTATACAATGTTGTTAAATATTTGGTTATTTTTTGTTTTGAAACTTTAAATGGGAGGAACAAAAATTTATCATTCATTACTTTGTCGGTCAAAGGCTACAACTTAACTTTTTTTTTGTGTTGTTGTTGTTTTATGATTATTTTTTTTATTTTTTAAAATAAAAACAAATAATATTACACATGTTATATTGATTACATTGTATTCATTATTCAAAAAGAAGTGTGATCATTGACCTGGTAACCTTCGGAAAAGTCAGTTTGATCATTACGTGCTGATTAATTTTTTCGAGAGTAATAATTATTATTATTTTTGTGCAAAAGCAAGACAATGTTAATGTATAAAGTCATTAAAATTGAAAAAAATATTTGATGACTAGCAGATCAGAATTAGTAGAACACAGGATTAAGGTTGTAACCCAATTAATTCAAATATTTTATTGTGAATAAATAAAATTTTATCAATTTTAAGCCACAAGAAAGACATTTAAATGATTATAAACATTTAAACACACTTAAACAAGTGATTAACATAATCGTTTTATAATCAAATAAAATAAAAAAAAAACGAAAGTAAGTTCATTGGCATTTTATAGCCTTGTGTGTCCTGGTTTAATTTGATTCTGGTGGTTTATTATAATTACTTTTTTTTATTGGTTTCCATGTGAATTGTCTAGACATTTGCATGCATTTTATTAAACTTTATTTTAACATTAAACAAGTAGCTGGCAAACGAAAAATGTCGATTCATACCGAATTCTTAATAAAACTCATTCTGAAAGTGTTGAATTGGCAATTAGGTAGGAACATCAAAGGTTAAATTTCATATTTTTATTGAATATTTTGGCAATATTAAGATAGATTTAAAATTAAATTGTTATTCTGCCCATAAGACATTTTGGTATTAATTAAAATGTGACTTCTATGTAAATGTTAATTTTATGGTTTTAAAATAAAAATTTATAGTCTCACTGTGAATATATTGAACTCATTAAAAATATGTTAACAGCACACTATTAAGAAGAAAAAGAAACAGAGTGACAAGGAATTGTGTGAAATGTGAATTAAGATTTTATTCAATGAAATTTCTTAAATTTAATTTTAAATGGACTTTATTTAAATAATTTCATTAAAATACAGCGATTTACAAAGTAACTGTGTTCGAGGGATATAAAGCATTTGCAAGGGTTTATCATTTAATATCATACACACGCAAATACTTTTAGACAAGTCTAAATATTATATGACATAAACTTTACTTTCAAAATTTTCACATGAATTTAAAAGATACACACATGAATTTTCTATCATTCACTAGATATAATAAAAAAAGAAGAAGATAGGAGGTAAAATCATTACGCACAAATTTCATATAGATAAATTCTAAAAAGTCCAAAATGTAGTTTAACGTACATGTAAAGAGATATAAGACGAAAGATATCGAAATTATAGTGAGTTGTTATGCTTCTGCAGTGTTTTTATGTTTGTGTGTGCGTGTGTGTTTGTGTATTTTTTTTTTATTTTTATTATTTTGATAGAAAGAGAGTGTATAAATTTTAAATTATCCCCTACGGTAAGGTAAAGTAAAAGACAGAAACATTGTACAGGAATTTTATTTCTGGGCCAGCAGCACTACATGGATGTTATGAGAACAAAATAAAAGTGGTAACATCATATAATTTAATGTTTTTGTGTATGTATATATAAATTTATTTTGTGTCATGTTTAGATATTCATACGTAAATATGTATAGTGAAGATAGTTTTCTCTGTGGATCTTGGTTTTAAATTTTCTGATGTGTTGTTGTGCAAATATCTAATGTGTGTATGCGTATAAAATAATAAAGTAAGAGTAATAAATGAAGAAAGGGGTAGAAAATAGATAACTATTGTATATATAAATATTAAAGGAATCGTCTCATGTGTATCGAATTTAAGAAGATATGAACGAACATATAAAGTAGTTTTAATATTAAACAAAATAAATAGTTTGCTTTAAGAGTTTTTAAAACAGGGATGTGGTACGTTGGCTTATTAAGTTTTATCTGAATTCACTTTGAATTTGAGACAAGCATCTTTTTTATAAAATCTCACGAATATATCTCTGGATTCATTCAGCGTCTCTTTAAACTCTTATTTAGAACTTATAAACCAGCTAAATCGATCATCATGCCCTAATACTCTCAAGTTCAGAGCCATACATCTCTGAAAATTATTACAATTTCACAGTCCCCTGTCCTAAATAACTGTTTTTCTTTCAACTATGTTTTATTTTTTTATTGTAGAAACATACGATGATGTTCCTTATTACAAATATAAGCTCACTTAATCTGAAAGGAGTATTCTAACGGTCGTTTTTTTATTTTATTTTATGACAACAAAATATTCAATTCATCCAATAAATATATCGCTGCATTATTCAAGTTATCCTGTTCCTTAAACACTAAATTTTTAAACATACTGTACAAAAAAAAGAGAAAAAAAAACAAAATAATAATAAAAAAACACAACACGAGTAAAGAACAATAGATACCGTTTTTTCTGGTCATTGTTTGGTCTTCATTTGATTGGACGTTTCCTTTTATAAATATATATTCATGGTTTGAAAATAAAATAAAAAAACAAAACAAAACAATTTGAGTACTATGATTGGATTGGTCCGGACGTGACTCACACACATATCAGATTAAATAACACTGGAATGGCCTGGCATGGCATCACAG
Organism: Culicoides sonorensis; assembly: GCA_900002565.1. NCBI lineage: Eukaryota > Metazoa > Arthropoda > Insecta > Diptera > Ceratopogonidae > Culicoides > Culicoides sonorensis. The sequence continues at coordinate 93,632 of LN483406.1, forward strand.
TGCAGAGTGCAGTTATTTATTCTTTTTTTTTTTTTGCTTATTTTTATTCATATCCACGTATTTTTTCAAAACAATCTCCACTTTGACTTTTTTAGTGTGAAATTCGTAAACGCATCCACGAAAATGATACAACAACAAATTTGTTGAATGAATGGATGAACATAAAAAGTATGAGATAAGTGTTACGTCATCGTGCATTCCAATGCAATTATGTTTCGAGATTTTACTTTTTATCTCATATTCGTGTTTGCATAAGATTTTATGTTAAAATAAAAGCATAACATTAAAGGAATTTACATTGAATCAGAAATGACACACATTTTTTAACTGTAATTTAAATTATTGATGAATTTTCAAGAAATTGAGATTAATAATAACTCTTGATTTTATGCATTTTGTTTTGTTTTAAAGAAGAAATGAACATGAATTTCAATTTTCAAAAAAAAACAAACATAAATTTAAGTTACAAAATTCTTGATAAATAGAATTTAATATGCTTTTGCACATAAAAATAAACACACACACACACATAAACACATTTAAGAAGAAATAAACGATACAAATCCATTTAATAATATGCTAATCTCCTTTTATTGCATTCGTATTTATTTTTCATTTTATTTTTTTTTATTTTATTGCCATTCATGTGAAATTTTGTTATTGTTTTTTTTTCTGTAAATTTTACCATTGAAAAAAAAATTCCTGTATATTGAAATTCAATACAATACAGAAAATGTTTCTTAAGAGAATTAGTGTAGTGTCATGTATTAGCTTTTGTTTTAAGTTAAGAATAATTCTTAAATGACATGACAAAGCGACTCATTTCACTCTCGTTTTTGTGTCGTTTAAGTTTATTTATTTATTTATTTTTCTTTATAATAATATTTAAATTTAAGTACAAAATTCCCTGAAATACGACAATTCAAAGATATTTTTTGAACAGTAAAGTGAGTCAGACAATGATATTAAAACTTTTTTAAATGAATTATGATTTTTTTTTACCTGAAAATTAAAATTAAAGTAATTGCCCTCATATATTAATATTTTGTTATCAGTTTACTTGAAAGTCCTTGTAAAATTAAAGTGCACAATGATAACGAAAGTTCTATTAAAATTTAATTTCAAATGAATTGAAGTGTATTTCATAATCATAATCGTATAAAAACCTTTATAAAAATGTTTAAGGTTGTTTTGTCTTTGAATTGCGAAGAATTGAGCTCTCACATAAACAGGAAATGAACCTTTCATGTCAAAAAATGCATTTACTTTATATATTCGCTAATATTACAAAAAGGCCGGAGTGCAGCAGTCCATAATTAAGTTATTGTAAGTGTATTTAATGGACATAACAAAAAAAGGTCAATGTCAAAGATCAAGTACATATGTCACTTTATTTTGATTACAACACACTGATAATATAATTAATCCTTTTTCATAACAATAACAAAAATAAAACGCATGTTTGTTCCACATTCAAGTGCATTTTGTATTGTTCAATTTTTTTCGTTTTTTATTATTTATTGTGAATAACACTGAATTACATCCCTAAATATATCCCTTTTTTTACCTAATTTTACCTAAAAATTAAGTGATACTTTAATATACAATTATTTGTTTTGATAATGAATGTATCTCAGTGATGATGATGATGATTATTATTATTTGCCATGTGACTTTTGAAGTGGATTAACGTTTGTATACGCACAGAACTGAAAAGGGTGAATTTTTCACCGAAAATAAACTATATTTTTAATGTAAATCGATTGAAATCTTATGCAAAAGTTTATAACAATTTAAAAGAAAATTTAACGTAGGTCAGGATTTTTCCTTTAAACGTAGATTTTCCATCACTTTTAATACAACACAATTATTATTTATTAGATTGGGGTAAGAATATTTTTATACATATTCCTTTTTTTGTGTCTGTGTGTTTTAAATAAAATGTGTAATACCCTTAAAAAAGATATATCCAAGAAAAGAATGGTTCAAGTTGAGAGAGTAAAAAGGAGGAAAAAGGGAAAGTGAAATGTTTGGGTCAGTGTCTCAATAGAGGTAGACAAAAATAGGTTTTGTAAGTATCAGGATAATAATAAAAATAATAATTATAATGTAGGATGCAGACACCGACGACAATCCCAAGAACCCTTAATTTGTTATATTTTTATTTGCCAACCAAAAAAAAGGTTTCTATAGAAAATAATGTGTCAAATGTATAACTTTTCATGTACCTTCTTTGGGAGACAATTTAAAATGAATTCAAGCGGATGTTTTGATTCATAAATGCATCAGGTGATTTCATTATCCTTGAAAATTTGCCCAAATTTAGGTAGTGTCGCTATGTTAGTATAAAAATTCATTAAATTGACTTGAAAAAGGCTTTCAATATCTGAAAATAAATAAAATTCATCAATATCTCTTCAAATTTTAGTCCAAATTCAATCATATCAAGATTCATTTCATAATGAAAATAATAAAACTCAAGTTAAAATCTCATACGCTTACAAAAAAAATGTAACGCTTCATCTTAAAACTTTAAAGATTATCAACAGATAGTTTTTTTTATGATTTTACACACACACATACAGTTACAAAATCTCCACAGGAATCTTAAAGAATAATAGAAACTTATTTTTTTCTAAACATCATGCACATGTTCTTTAAAAATTTATTTAATACAAAAGAATGCCATAAAAATGCAACAATGTAATAAGGATTCAAAAGATTTTTTTCCTCTCTTAAATGTGAAATAAAGTGCATTTTAAAGATAGAAATTGTTCTTCAAATAAATTTTAAGGTTTTTTTTTGTATTTAGATGAAAAAAAAGAATTTTGCAAGTGGAATTACATTATTTGTTGTTCAAGTCAAATTCAGTTAAACAATAAAAAAAATTAGTAAAAATTATTAAATAATCAAATTATAACAAGAAGCAAGCGTCATAGTAACTGTTTTTTTGCTATTTTTAAAAACATTTGATATTAAATTATGTTTCATTACATAGAAATAAAAAAAAGCCTTTCTTATATCGTTTTTGTTGTTACTATATATGTCCTTTATATACAAAAATGAAATATATAATAAAAATTTTACATAAATACGCATTTTTCTTATTTTTATGTGTGTGTGTGTATACTTTTAAAAATGTAAAAAAAATTAAATTTAGAAAAAACTTTAGCAGACACAAATACTTTTACATTGAATATAATAAAAGTGTCCTTATGCTGTATGTAAGTGTGTGAATACACAAATAAAAATATAATGTGATCGTGAATATGGATGCTGTATCATTTTTACTAACACTTGTAAACGAAGGGGTTGAATATATACGTTTTTTTTTTAAATTTGATCTGAAGATACAAGGATAGGGACTGAGAATATACAGAAGAAGATAATGTGTACAAGAATGCGTGTGAAGAAAAAAGAGAAAAAATTGTTTTTTTAATGTTGATGACCACTATACAGAGGAATCCTACAGGACATGATGATTTTCTTTACTATGTAGAATAATGTTAAAGGGTGTCAATTCTTCTTGTGTTTTCATGAAACGTTCAGAAGATTCTACTAAGTTGGATTATTACTGGGATTGCATAATATTTGCTCTTGTATCTTAGTTGAAAATTTAAGAATTGTCGTTCTTTAGCTGTTATGAAAATCATTTATAGGAATCCAAAGTCCAAGTCAGATCAGTCTAAACATTGACACCCTTTATCGCATCATCCACAAACTACACTCAAGTAAAATTTGAAATAAATAAAAGAGTTTCATGCGTATGTCCATATATTGAAAATAAGTCACGCATTATACAAGAAACGCACAACAAGAATAGCAATACACACTGATATTATGTTTGTCTCACTCATGCAATAAGGATATAGGTCCTGTTTGTGCATAGTAGCGTATATACGAGAAATAATTAATATCAAATAGACCTCATCCCCTCCCAAATATGTTCAGTACGTGAATTTTGTATGTTGACAAACTACGTGCATTCCACTACATAATCTGTAGATTGAGGATGAAAGAGCTATGCAAAATAACAACCAATACCAAAGTAAGTGGTCACACTTGTACGTGTTTGTTTGTGTTTGTGTGCTGGACGAGAAGAAGAAGAAAAAGGATACTCTCTAATTGTACGTGTACGTGTGCGAATGTGATGCTATTTTATCTTTGTGTATATACAAAAAATTGTAAGAAGAGACATTATATAATGCAATATTGTTTAAAGGAAAACGTACGTAAGTTTTTTGGCCACTAAATATAGAAATGAATATGCCGGGTCCCTTCTCTTCTCAATCAGTTGTATGTATGTTCTTTCTTCATTCAAATATCGTACTATCGATAGTTATACAGTATTTTTTTATTACAGATATTATGCTTCTATGTTAGCATATGCAGCAGCAGCAACAGTAATATGAGAAATGAATGAAAAAGATGTGTGTATAGAGAAAATAAAAGATTAACAAATATAAACACACATACACACACACACTTTGTTGTCCAGTTTGTTGAGTTGTTATAGGTTCTGTTTGTTTCGAATGTTTCATTTGATTTCGCGAATCCAAACCGAACAAACGTATAAAATTTTTATTCGTCCGTAATCATGTTGATTTCATTATCTTTGAATAATTTTGATATTATTAAATGATAGTAAAAAAATAAAATATCCAAATATCAGAAAGTTACAAATTCGGTGAATTTTCAAAATAATTTTTTTTTCGTTTATTTTTTATTAGTTTAAATAATTTTTTTTCACCTTAATTTTTGTCAAATTTGCGATAATTTAATTTGAATTTATTTTGACAAAAAAAGACACACACAAACGTTTATAATTTAAAAAAAAATACTTGGTGCTTTTTTGAAATTAACTTTGATTCAAAATAAAGAAAACATTCATATCAAAAATATTAATAAAAAAATGTTGTGAAATTTAAATAATTTTTACATTAAATTGAAAATAAAATTGGCCAAAGATTTATGAACAAAAAAGAAATTCAACTAAAATTTATGAGTTTGCTTCGGTAATTTATTACAAGTCGACTCTACTTGACTGTGAGATAAAACATTAAGTTGCAAAATTACAAGACCAAAAATTTTAATTGCAAAAAAGAAGAAAAAGTTAATGAGTGGTACAAAAATAATCAATAATAATTAAAAAAAAAACTAAAACTTTGAAATAAAAACTATTTTGTATTCGAAAAAAGTAAAGTTAAATATTATTGAAAAAATTAAAAAAAAAATTTTGAGCAAAATTGAAAGATAAAAAAATAATTCTGAACCGAATGTGTAAAGTGTTTGAAGTCAACGAATATAATGGCCAGTAATGGGGGGACCTTACATGGAGGTCCCCAAATGACAAATGGGCATTACAATTGTTCCCATTGTGGCACATATTTTGATAGTTCTACATCATTACAAGTACATATGCACTACCACCACCAACAAACAACTGGCCAAGATGTAACACAACAACAAGCATCACGTTGGCCCGGTGTAGTGACTAATATTAGTGCATCCAGTAATCCTACTACACCAACTGAAGATAATAATAACCAGCCATCAGTGAAAAATCATATCAAATCAAGTTCACCCTTGGTACAAGCAGCAGCAGACTCACAGTCAGATAATAATCAAGAGAGTCAAAATAATAATAATAATAATCAAGTTACGCCAGTTAGTGAAAGTTCATCTTTGGTATTTAATACTAACAGTGCATCAAATAATAGTAATAGTGCATCTCCATTGTCATATCAGCAACAACAACAACAAGAAATGCATCCTTATCCACATTATATTGGTTACGAACAATATTACCATCCACATAATATTGATTATGGAGCGCCATTACCAGCACCTCCACTACCTCAACATCACCAATTATCACAACATACACCATCTCAAGCTATTGGAACCATTCAACCACAAGAGTACAAAACAGTGCCTTCGACCAGATTTCATCCATACAGCAGTTCACAACAATCTTTAATAACACATTTAAATAAAAATGGTTTGAGTCCTAAAGTGGTGAGTTCTAGTGCTGGTGGCAGTCCTCTAGAAGGACAAGGCTACAATGATCAAGATATTCCTCCAGGTCAACCTACACCTTCACCATCACCAAAACATTGTGATAAATGTGGTATGGTGTGTGATACCCCTGGACAAATGGCAGAACATCAAGCTCGAGCTCATCCTGAAACACGTTCTGAAGATGGAACTACAGTTGATCAAGCTCAAAGTAATTATCCATCATTTACAAATTCTTACATAAAAGAAGAACCTTCATCAGATATATTAGATTTGGATTCCCAAAAAATGGTATATCCTCCTCAACAACATCCTGGTATTCCTCCAATGCATCCATCTGCAGGTGGTTTGCATCCATTACAAAGTATGCAACGTCATCCAATGGTGTGGGGCCATGAAATGCCACATCATCCTGGTTTTATGCCACCACATCAACCAGGTTATAAGACTGCAGATTATCCTCCAACCCCTCCACAACAAACACCGACGGCACATATAAAATCAGAATATCATCTTGGATCAACCGCAACACAATTAAGCAGTAATCTGAGTAAAGGATTTGCCGATAATACCCCAGGTAACGGAGTTGTTCCAAGTGGTATTGAAAATTCTCTTCCTACTTCACCACAAGACTTTCCAAGTACTACAACACCACAAGATAATGGTACTGCTTTTAGAACATTTGAAACTCCAACTTCATCATTATCAGCAGTCGGACAGAAAAGTACAGCATGGAAAAGTAATGAAGCACGTAGACCAAAAACATATAATTGTACAGCATGCAACAAGTGGTTTACAAGTTCAGGCCACTTGAAACGCCATTATAATACAACATTGCATAAAAATGCTGTAAAGAGCAGTGGACAACCAGATCCCGCTCTAGCTCCAATTTCTCATCATCACCATCCAAATCGAGACCCTAACTATACGGGAAAATCAAGAAGATCGTCACATCAATCGTCTGCTCAATCGCAATTACAACAACAGCAACAACAATTAGATCAACGCAGTCCCGAATATACACCAAATCAATTTGCACTGCCTAGTTTAAATCAAGGCTTTCAACAATATGGAGGTGCACATCCACATGCCTCTAATATCAATGGAAGTTTATCGCAGCAGGGAAACGAGGTAGCAGACCGGATCATCCAAGCCTCCACGGAATCCGGTCTGCTGAACTTCTCGGAGAACACACAACAGATACAAAAAATTCAAGTATTGGACCAACAGGTGCTCCAACTGCCACGACACCATTCTATCATCATCACCAATTCGTCGCTCGGCCAGGAGAATACAATGGACCTTTACAACATCCAGCCCATCAACCATTTAACTATCAACACCAACATCCAATCGTACCAAGTCACCCAGTCGGAGGCACAGAATTATCACCATATTATTGGTAATGATCGATCACAAGAATCAAATAATATGGCTGATAACTCTGAGGGTAATAATCAAGATCATCATGAAGAATATGCATATTATTCACAAGAAACTCAATACGATGAAATGCCAGAACAACAAAAACCCATGGCTGCTTACACAAGAATGTCAAATGTAAGCAGTTCATTATATCAAGGTGATATGCCACCACCATTTTCTCCAGATATACCTCAAACAACAACTGATCAAATGTACACACTCACATCGAATTCAATGAATGGAATGGCACAAATTGATAGATCAATGACACCACTTCAAGCAACAATTGCACCAAGTACTTCTCCAGCACCATATTCACCAAGTATAACATCGACCAACAATTGTCACAACCAACTTCCCATACAAAACACACAAATATCAGCAACAGACTCACATATGATTGAGAAACGAAATAACACTTCAAACACAAATAAGTTTACACAAAATGTTGCTCAAATCAGTGACAGCAAAAGAGGCGAATACAAGTGCATACAATGTGACAAAGTATTCAACAAAATATGTTATCTAACACAGCATAACAAAACATTCCATTCAGGAGAAAAACCGTACAAGTGTAGTCGGTGTGGCAAACGATTCCCCTGTGAGGAATCTTCAGAAGAACATTTTGCTAAACATGCTGGTGATAAACCGTTCAAATGTGAAATCTGCCCTAAACAATTTAATCACAAGACAGATTTACGTCGTCACATGTGTATTCATAGTGGTTCCAAACCATATTGTTGTGCTCAATGTGGCAAAGGATTTATCCGAAAAGATCACATGATTAAACACACAGAAACACATAAAAAACGAGAGGCAATGTTGGCCAATCGAAAGGCATCAAAGACAAACAAACAAATTAAGAAAGTGCAAATGTACGATACAAATACCAGTGGTTCAGATATCTCAACTATCTCATCAACCGAATCATGTAAGAATGAACAAATTCAATTAATGATTTGAGTTTTGTATAAATTTTTAGTTTGTAATTTATTAGTTCTTATGTTCATATTTTACTTGAGTATTTTATTAAAAAATTATAATTATAAGAATAAAGAAACATTTTTGAAAAAATTATTTCGAATTCAAAGAATCATTTCTTTTGTTTAAATTTAAATAAAATAAGATTTAGTCCATAATATAGAAACCAATCTCATTCTGTTTTTTTTCATAATTTCTTTAAAAATATATATTGTGCGATAATTTTGTGATACTTTTAGAAATTAATTTTATTAAATATTGCCGATATATCATTGAACGTTTATCATAATATGAAACTGAGATTTTTTCACTTATATTTTTGGTTATTAATTATTTTTAATGTGTAAGTATCGATTTTTTTTTTATCAAAAGTTTTAGAAAAAAATATGAAATTCGCGTTCAAGTAAATAAATCAATTAATAATTCTATAAAAAATTATTGAAAAAAATTAATAATCGTTAAATGTAATCTGAATAAAAAAAAAACTAAGTAAATAAATTGCATAAACAAAAGAAATGGGACACTTACCTCACATTATTAATATAAAAATGAATAATTTTTTTCTCTCTTTGTTATTATAATAAAATTTTTAACAAATGTACAATATTGATTATAAAAAAAATGTAAAACTTATCTCAATTATTAAATTAAAACAATAAAAAGATTACAAAATATCCAAATAGAACAAATTTTATTGCCAAAATCTGCTACCTCAGGAAACATAAAATAATAATATATTTACACAAAAAATAGTTAAAATAAAATAAAATAGCTTTTATATATATACAAATTTAACTCAAAATCAATACAGAAATCAAGTTATATATTTACAATTTTACAAATATCATGCTCAATTTAACACATATTTTCATATTACTTTGCATATCAATCATAGACATATTTAATATAAAATTGAAAAGAAACATATTTAAAGAGCAATAAATACTTTTTAACTCAAATAACATACAAATAGTTGCTCAGGTTACAAATTATAATAAAAAAAAGATAATATAAATCTAAAGCTAATATAAATATATTGAAAAAACTAAATAGCTCAATGATAAAATGCAACTTCTTACCTCATTATTATAATAAAAATAAATAAAATGAACAAAATTTTATAAAGAATCTCAGTACCTCAAAAAAATACTCATCAAAAATTAAAATTATATTACTTATATTAAAAAAAAACACAGAAAATTAATATTATAATAATAAGGAATCAAAGAAAAATATAATAAATCAATGGAAAGAAACACATTTTAATAATTATTATTATAATAATAATGATAAACAGATAGAAATAAAATATAATATATATTATTATTATAAGGAAACAGTTGTAAAAATAAAATATATATATATACAGCAAAAAATTCAAAATAAAATCAGGTAACATAACATCATAAATCAGGACATTTTTAACTATAAATTTTAAATAATATTAAAATTGAGATTTATAAATCAATATTACTACTTAAAATAACTAAATAAATAGGTATAATAATGATTAAATGTAATAATAAAAAAATTGTGTGACAAAATGATAAATTTACTTCAAATATAAAATAAATAAATAAAAATATATTCCTGAATATTAAATAAAATTATATGTTTTTTTCTGTTCCCCTTCACATATTAAAAAAAAAAATATAAATATATATAAATGTTCAACAAGTGTTTAACTTTATATAATGTTCCATAAATTTTATGTTAAAAATGAATGTGTGAGTAATTTTTTTTTATAGCTAACAAAATTAACTTACTTAACATTTATAATGATAATGATTGTATTATGTTTATTAATATATAAATTATTATCATTATTATTATAATATTGTTAATTTGTAACATAACTTTTCATTTTATTACTAAAACATTAGAATTTATTGATATGAAAATCACATCAATAAAAGATTAATTTTATTTTAGTTCGATACTCATAATTCAGCTCTGTACCAAAACTGTATTATCCATGGTTGTGTTTAGATTAAATAACCTACATTTTATATCCTTGATAAACTTTTCTGAGGAATTATATCGAATTATCATAAATAATCCTCATCTGATACACTTTCTCCATCTAAAGCAGAAGTAAAAACAAACATTATACGTATTAATAAATAAATAATATAAAAAATATCATTAAATTAATTGATATATCAACAAGTTATTATGATTATTAATTGATTCTTATCATTATGTTTGTTATTTATTATCAAAAGTAAATCAAATCTGAAACAAATACATTTCATTTCTTCATATCTTTAAAATGATAAAAATAAAAATCATCTAAAACATGATAATAAATAATAAAATTTCACACTTTTTCATATTATTATAAGATTATATGGCTTAATTAATGAAACAAAAGTAATAATAAAGATTTTTCTTACCTATAAAACAAACAAAAAATACATTTAATACATATATCATAATAAAAAATATTATTATAAGTACTAGTAATTCGACAACAAAATATAATAATTATTAATATGATAATAATGATTATATTACAAAAAAAAATCATATAATATTAAATAATAATTAAATAAATTGGTTTATTATTAATGTAGTGTTTAAATGAATCCTCACATACATTATACTAATAATCATAATAATTAAATGATCAAATCATTTTTTTTTAATTCTCATTCATTGAAATTTTTTGTATCATGCTCAAATCAAAGATATTATAAAGCATGAAACAGAATATGCTCATTATGTATATGTTTATTCTAATTTAGTTAAATAAAATGATATTATTATTATAATTATAATTAAATAAATGAAAAAAAATATATGTTCAAACAGACAAAACACTGAAATATAACACAAATAAAATGATGTACAAAAATTATGAAAAAAAGTTTTTCTTTGAACCTAGATTTTATTGATACCCAATTGGCAATGATTGATGAAATTTTATAGGCGAACTATGGCGATTGATTTCAATGTATGAAATGATACATTAATGGAAGAGCAGTCTTAAAGGTGGATCATTCATTTTTCCAAGATTCCGTTTTCATTATTTTCTTTGTCAAACGGGTAAGTTCGTCATAGTGTTGAACGTTCAAATTGGAAGTTTCAATTCACGGAGTAAAATAACTTTTGGAGTTTCATTATAGAGGAGAAATTTTGATGGATAAGCCTTAAAATTGTTTTATTGTTAAGATTTGACAAAACAAAATTAATAGCCAAAATTTTATGAACATGATTTCAGTGAAGTGAAAGAAAGTTTATCATTTATATTACAACTTTCATTCATAGATACGAACACATATACTTTTAATCAAATTCAGGTGTTTCATTCAACACAATACACATGATCAAAATATTTTTCACAATATTTTTTTTGACAACTAATCATATCAAATTTAAATTTCTAATCAAGGCTTTTTAAGGTGCGACAACAAACAACTTCGATTCATTTTTTATTTTGAATATTATGCAATTTGATCTGTTTCAACTTTTTATTTAACAATAATAGCATATGTTATAATATTATTGAGGTGTATTAATTAAAAATTGATTAAATTTTTGTCTGCGTCATCGATGAATTTATTTGAATATATTTATTGACATGTAACTTTATTTTTTGGAAACCTTAATATTTTTTTTTTGACTATATCATAAAACTGTTGTCAAATCAGGTGATTATTTAATCATGCATTTAGATACGACAAGTGTGAGTGTTCAATAAAATAAAAAGGAAAAGTGATCTAGTTTCGTTTTTTTATTTATTAAAAAAATATAATTTACATTTAATTTATTCAAATTCAATCATCAAGGTTACATAACTGATCTATTTAAATGATATTGATTTTTTTTATTGTGATTACAAAATTATTTATTTACTTTCCTTACATTCTTTTTATTTTTGATTCAGGTAGTTAAATGAAATAAAATAACATAAAATATTATTCTAGTTGTAAAATTTTTGTCATATGAATTGATTTGCATAAAGAAGGTATTAAAAGGGCAAAAAACGTTTATCATATTTTTTTCTGCACTGTTACCTTTTTCAATGTAGAAATGTAATGAAAAAAAAAAATAAATGTTGAATATTATGCAAAACAATTTTAACACTAAATCAAGTGCATAATTGTAAATTAATTGTCATTGAATGAAATATGATCTGTATCTGTTACAGGTGCAATCCTTGTCAATAAAATATAAATAAGTTATGATAAACATTTTTATTATGTGTGTTTCATGTCAAATTAAAATGAATTACATTTTCATTTACATTCACGTAAAATAAAGTCTTGGAATGTTTTTTACACATATTTCACATACACACGTTACATTCAAATAACATCAAATCCGCGAACAGGAATACAAAAAAAAACACGCATGTATCAAAATGACAGGTAACATACAAACACACACACATATAATAGACATAGATACTTTTTTTTATTATTATTTTGATGATGATACGTGTATCAGTGTACCACCTCCTCGCGCAATATAAAAACACTTTAAAATATTTAAATTATTCTACAGTGATGACTTGAATGAGAGATTATGAAACGAACGTTGTTCAATGAACATTGAAAGAAATAGAATAAGTTTCTTACGAAAATATACAAAACAAAAAAAATATTCAATAAATACCAGAATGAAGGATATCAAATGAATTTGGAAAAACAATGAAAATAATAATAGCTGATACTTTTGTGTATATTCAAGGGGATTTTCTTTATTTTTATTTTGATATTACACATTTAGGTGCTATTGTTATTCTAAGATATGGTGAAGAATAAAACAACATGAAATAGATAAATCTATCAAAATAATAACGAAAAACAATTGGAGAGCAAAATCGAATGTTATATTAAACTTGGACTTTATTTAATAAATTACTCGACACAGATTGTTTTCATATCAAATAACAATAATAATAAGTCTAGTTAAGTTTATTGGAGAGCGATTTTCTGTTATTATTATTATTTTCTTTTCTTTTATTGAAGAGGAACAAAAATTGATTCAAACAAAGTTCTGTCTACGAAAAAATTACAGGTATTAGATTTGATGATTAGAATGGTAAAAAAATTGCTAAATAACTTCCTTCACCTTGAAACTTGGACCAGGGCCGTTATGACAGAGATTCATAGTTACCAGTTCAACTCAAATAAGAAAAAAGAGGTTTTAAAGATAGGGAGAAAAGCAGCACATACGTCCATAGCTGGATAACGATTGAACATTCGACCTCACATGGACCCCACTATTCACAATCGATAGAGTCCTTGAAACCACATCACTGATTATGCTAAATATTTTCCGCTCATTATTGAATAGTAACACCCTCTATCATATTCATTGCAGCTGTAATTTGAAATCCATTGTAAAAAATTTCAATAACATTAAAAAAACGTCATTAAAATGCAACTCTTTTCATTCAAATTTCAAATCAATATTCATATAAAAAATGTCACCGGTGCATTTTATCCTTTCACAAAAACTCCATTTTAACCTTTACCTTGCTAAAAGAGAGAAATTTTCAAATTTAAACAAAACATTTAAATGAAAAAAACTACTTCACTAAAAAAAATTCAAACGACAAAAACACCTGAACTCACTTAACAAAAAAAAATTACAGAAATGACAATAAATATACACACACATTGTTTTTTTTTTCACAATTAACATTTTTTTCATATGGTATTCAAGACGACAAAATGACATATCACAGCACTTTATAATAATAATAAATAATAATAAAATTAAACTTCTACATTAAATGAATGATTCTCAATTTAAATGGTTTCCGGTTTTATATTTCTTTTCAATAATTTTATTATAAGTTTTTTTTTACGTTTATGTGTTTTTTTTTTTGTAATAAAATAAATAATAAAGTTCAGTTTTTCACTCAAATTGCACAGTAATAAAAAATTATTAATATGATGAAGCATAAAATTTTACAGGATTTTGGGTACCTTTACGAATAATAATCATAATCAGATCAAGGAAATTTATTTTATGATAAAAAAAAATTGAAGTAAATTTAAACAGGTACTGTTGTCTAGGTTTTGTATTTGAATTTCAATAGTTAGAAAAGGAATAACAAAAAAAAATCCATAACAGCACCAGAACTAATATTTAATGATGATGAAGATGATATTTGAACTTGAAACTACTGTTAGTTCTGTTTTTTTTTTGTATGTAAAAATGTATTTGAAAAGAATAATAACGTTAATGGTTCTATTTCCTTGATCATGATTTTACTTCAAATGAAATTAAGAATTAAATAAAAAAAGAACGATTGTGAGAAAATTTGAATGATGATCTTCAATGTACCAGGACACTGATTAAATATGAATGAGTTTCATAAAATTTTCTGCAAAATCATTTCATACCAGTAGGATATTTTTTTTCTTTTTGATAATTATTAAAAATTTATTCAAAGAACTTTAAAGCTTCTATGAATATTTTACAGGATTCAAGGTAATCAAACATATAAATTAGAAGATTAACTCAAAATAAAACCACAAAATGTAATAAAAATGATTTTCTATGAAGTTGGAGAATGAACCCGCATAAATGCATATCTAAATAAATAATAAAGAAATGAAATTTCTTTTAAAAATTACATTTTAACATTGATCTATGATAAGTTGAAATGAGATGAACAAAAGTAAACAAGACCAGGTGGTTTATAAATTATTTCTCC
This sequence comes from Culicoides sonorensis, assembly GCA_900002565.1. Classification (NCBI taxonomy): domain Eukaryota; kingdom Metazoa; phylum Arthropoda; class Insecta; order Diptera; family Ceratopogonidae; genus Culicoides; species Culicoides sonorensis. The sequence continues at coordinate 108,732 of LN483406.1, forward strand.
AACTACTATTTCCATGGATCGATGCGTGTGTATGGAAAGGATTCAGACAGAATAACGTAAAATTTTATCATATAAAAACATCAGCGATTTATTTGCTCATGCATGAATGTTATATGAAAACCCTTTTTTTTATTTTAAAGTATATTCAATATCACCGTATTGTTCCTGTATGAACATTATTGGACCAGAAATGAATAAAATTTCTCAGCATCTTTATCTTTAAACATTACAGCCCTTTTTTACACAAATACACAGAGAATCAACATTCATACATTCAATGTATAAATAAATAAAAAAATAATAATAATAACATTATAATATAAAAGCCACACAATGATGTGTACGTGATTTGGCTGTACGTTAAAAGCAGCTAAATGAACATATACCGCTCTCTAGATTTAATGAAAATACACGATCTGCATTCTTTGAACATAATTTTCACTACCAACCACTTTTTTCGTAATTTCATGTCTATGTCAAGGAATGTCATGTAAGAGTGCAAAAAAAATGTTAATAGAAAGAAATCTTTCATTCTTTCTTTGATTGTGTTACTTGAGTGTACAACACTAAAATAATAATAACAAAAGGGGGAATTTTAAAGATTTAAGAAAACACATAAAGTAAATTTAAAAGGCTTGTCTAAAATGTTTTTTCCATACATAAAGTACACAATAGACTCGTCGTCCGTGATAATATATAAATAAAAAAAGGAAGGAGAAATTTAATTAATTTCGCATTCTCATCATGTGAATTTTTTTCCTCTTCCTGGTCTCTATCAGATGTTGTGTGTATTCAATTTCAAAAGGATTTCTTTCAAATTCTTTCACACCGAACACACACATCATACGTGGAATGAGTTGAGTTAAATCCTTCTGAATTGTAACTTGTTTATTCTTAATTTGATGCATGATCACATTTTAATGATTTAAACTAATTTTATGTTACCTTTAAACAGATTTCTTTTAAATTTAGAAATCAAAAATTGAAAGAGGTGACATTAATTCATTGAATATGCCAATCTTAAACTTATTTTAATTTATTTTTGAGATTTGAAAAAATAATAATGTTATTTTAATACAATGCAAATAAATAAAAAGAATTAACGTTGAAAATAAATTGAATTTGTATTTTTTTAACCCTTTTTAACATCTGGTGTCAGAAAATTTTCTGTATGAATATTCATGATGATGATAAATTTCTTTTTTTATTATTATCATTATTTTTTTTATTATTTAATAAGCTATAGTAATATGGAGAGATTTTGAGCATCCCTTCATCGTTAATTTTTCCGATTATGTTTGGGTGAATTGTTAAATTTTATTGCAAACGAATTAATCAAAATGCATAAAAGACCGTTAGAAAATTTTAATAGATGAGTGATTCGATATTTGTTATGAGCTGAGATGAATTTCATTGTAGCGTCAAGCAAAGGACCTCGATTGAGGAGTAACTTACCTTAAACGGCGAAAGAAATATTTTACTGGAAGAACATCATTTCATAATCCAAGCAAAAATGTGAATAAAGCGGGAATTCACAAGAATTCATACAATTATATCCATTGTCTATCATGATGGAGCTTATTTGAATAATTTTTGTTTATTTTTTGCACTGATTATATATTACCTTTTAGCAAATATAATAATACAAAAATGGACAACATCTTTTATCCTAATTGACACACAATACAAAAGCACAACAATAGAATGTTAGAATTTTTAACATGAATGTGGTAAAGAAAAGAAGAAGATGAAAAAACAACATATAAACAAGGAAGAGACCTTGACAAAAGTAAACCATTCTAATAATAAGAATAATAATAATTTTCATGAATAAAATGAGGAAGAGAAAAGGTTTTGCCCAGACCAGAATCATCATTAATATACATTGTCTTTGTGTTTATCTTACATTTCTATGCTGTCTCGTCCTGTTATTATTATGATTATTATTAATCTCTTCTTCCTCAAAAATTTATGTTGTCCCCTTTTTTCTTCCTGAATTAGAGCACATATTTTTTTCTTGAACTAAATATATCAAATTCGCGTGATGAAATATTTCATTTCGTTTTTTTTGGCAAAGTGAGAGTGTATTCCTTGAATGGAAGCTTTTCTTTTGTTTCTTCCTTTAATTTCAATACTTTTATTTTTTGCTCATCTTATATTTTTTTATTGTCTTGCTTAGATTCATTATCTAAAGTATTTTTTTGTGAACTCTTATCGTGATAGATTTTGTGTATGGACAGAAGTGTCTTTCAGAGAGTGTGTTCAATTGAAAAGAAAAACAAAAGTAAGATATTTAAGTAAAGAAAGAAAAGTGTTAAAATAATAATAAAGGGAAAAGAAAAACGTGCTTTCAATACACATGTGAATCGTTGATTGTCGATAACAATATTAAAGACATTGAAAGGAAATAACAGGAGCAAACCATTAAAACACTTTTCTTCTTCTACTTTCATATTTCGATTGTTTTTCTTATTTCAACGAAGCACTTTGACTAGAAGACATGAACAAAAAAAAAAGATTCCATTAGATTTTATTGAATTCGATTATGTGCATACAGGAAATTTTCACTGCATATTCGATTATTTCCCTTTTTAAAACTTCATATCACGTATCATCGAGTATTCGTGAGACAAATTAATATTTTTTTTCTCCTTTCTCCTTATCTTTAACCAAAGTTGAAAAAAAAGAACAATTCCAAATAAAATGAGAAACAGTTTATCTAAATTGTTATTGTACCACAAATGACCATTTTTGTGAATATCTATTGACGATTGAATTGCATATCAGCATATTATTATGTTTAATAGAAAAGATGAAGCGAAAACTGATGTTGATTGTTTTGAAAATGATGTGATTATACATTTGGGGAAATTGTAAAGTTACGCCAAGAATTGATGATTTTATCTATGATAAGAAATTGCTTCAATCTCAAATACCTTTAAAAAGTATTGATTCGGCGCCACAAAATCCAAGTAATTTTTTACTTTTAAACATAAACATGACTGCAACGCCCTAATCCAATGATGTATGATGTTATTTTTTTTTCTTAAGACAAGTAAAAGTTAAATTTGAAGAAAACGATTTCATTTTAAAAGTCAAATATTCGTATGGTGTTATGTGTAGAAAAAGAACAACATATTGTTGTCTTTTAGTTAAATTGCCTTTGGCATGTCAAAAAATCATATATCTGAAAATATGAAACAAATTTAATGGTAAAAATTTAAGATGAAAATCAATAAATGTAAAAGGAGATAGAAAAATTAAAAAAAAAATGAAATAAATTCACATGTCATACACAATTTCTTTGTCATGTTTCTGTCATTTCTCTTCGATACGTATGTTTTTTTTCTTCCCAACATTTTATCTAGACAATAAATAATAAAATAATAATTTGTGAAGCGTTTCATCCGTACGACAAGCAACAGGACAGAAAAATATAATGATTTATCCTTATCCTTGAAATCATGATCTAAAATCATTCATAAACCTTCAAAATCGAATAAGATACAATTTTTTTATGGATTTTTATTCCCAACGAAATACAATAAAAATAAAATTTACAAAAAAAAATCAGATATTTTGTTTGGATAGGTGCAAGTCTATTGTAAAATTTCAATATAATAGATTAAGTATAAAGAGCACATATTAGATTGCTACCTATATTAAAGGAATGTTTTACACACAAAAAAAATGAAATAAAATAAATAAAAATTAATGTGATCCTACGCATACCACAAACACATGCATAAAATGCATTATAAAATAATTTAACAAATGCATCGATCATGAATAAATATGTGATTTTTTTATTTTATAAATTTCTTTGTTGTGAAGAGGAAAAAAAATGTAAATGTAATGATTGAAGTAAAAAAAGTGCCAGTCTAGATTTTTGTCATAGGTTTCATGTTTGCATATTGAAATTTTTGGATATGGAAAATTGGAATTCACCGCTGCAACGTCTTCGGTTCGCACTAAAAATTTAAAAATAAGGCAGTTCATTTAATTTTGAACGTTGATCAGCAGAGTTGTAGTTGTAATGAGTCCAATAAATTTTTCTACATCGCTCTAAAAATTATCATTCAGGCCCGTAATTGTAAAATGTCAAATCAAAATGTTGGAACCAAGAATCGAAATAAGGAATTGGATATGATTCACCTTTGAACACCCTTCCCACTAATGTCCGTCTGGTTTAATTTTTGGGTTGAGAGTGTACTACCACTTAAACTAAACCGTCCTCACATTTCATCGTAAAATTTTGAAATGAAAGATCAAACAATATAACATTAAAAATTGTAAATAAACGTCCTTAGATGATGATGATGATGATCAAGTAGCACAATCATTATAATAACTCTATATATGCTGAGTCAGGACAATATCAGGACTATACACAGATGATGGATGTGATCTTCTTACACACACGTACCTACAAACATATTTTATTTGAATTGGATTTAAAGATGAAAACATACACAAAAAATAATAATAAAAAGAATATTTATATACATTTTCTCTCATTCTGATTCTGATCCTGATCGCAAAATAGATTTTATGTATTTCTATTGTCTGTGTCAATACAGAGAAAAATTTCGAGATTCTTTCCCACAGTTTGAAAAGAAGAATTATTTATTATTATTTTATTTTTTTTTTTTATATCTCAAACTGAACATGTGATACCGAACATGCATGAAATGGTGCAGAATAAACATGACACATTGAAATATTGTGCGTTTAATTGAATTTATGAGTTTTTTTTTTGATTTTAAATTTTTTGCAGTAGCAGAAACATTTTGGATTATCTATGATAAAAATATAGTATGAAAAGGTGAAACAATGTGCATTAAATTTGTAATCCATTCCGACAGTACAATATAATATGATACGTGACAGTTATAGAGTGGTATGTTAAAGGGGTTAAAAAAAATTCGACATTTGTTATAGCATTTATAGATTTTAAAATCGCCATTAAATTTAAAATAAAAAAAAATATTTTCAATCAATACAATATTTTATCAATAAAAATTGTCACTCTCCTTTCATTAAACACAATTACCTTCATTGAACTTTTGCTTTATTTTATTTATTTTTTCAATTATTTATCCAAAAGTCATGGTTGGAAACAAAACAAACGCTGTGAGATGTTGCGCAGTACGATACGAAATAAATAAAAAAATATGTTTTCCTATTTAATTTTAAATAATAATAATAATAATAAATAGCACGAAATATGTCATCATTCAACCCTTTCATTTTTTTTTCTTTAAATAAATTTAAAATCAATATTGATTGCAGTTTAACGTTAAATTTTAACATCGCGTACATTTTTTTATAATGATCATCATCAAATATGAATATTCAATGCACAGAATAGATACAAACAAAAGAAACCCTATTTTCATTATTATTTTTATTGATAAAATGTCATAAATTACCTATTCAGAACATTTATTTCATATTTTTATGTCTAGTAGTGTTGAAGAATGGTTTGAATTTTATATTATAATAAAAATTAACAATAAAATGAATGAAAATTTTATTTTTTTTAACTGTTTATTTGAATTCAAAGAGTTTTTGAAGCACTTTGATTTATTATTATTAGAATCAAATCAATTTTCGTTTGCTAAATGATTGATCAACTTGAACATAAGTTTCAAGGTAAATGTTGAAAATGAGTTTAAGAGAACACTTTGAACCCCATTTTTGGCACTTTACTTTACTTAAAAATGCTCTTGACTTCAAGATGAAGAAAGGTGTCACGATTGTTACATGAAGAGGAAGAAAATCAAAATATTTTAATCTTAAAGCCAAATAAATTCACTGAAAAACTTTCTCACGCAAGCAAACTTATAATTCATGGAAAAATACCAATATAAAGCATAAAATTTTCATAAACCACAAAAAAAATCAGAATTCGACTATTTGAATACAATCATCGACATTCTCTTGTTACAATGGATTGAATCAGTAAAAATAATAAATTAGGCGTTCAATCCAAAAATTTAGAGCACAAAAATTTGTTTTTTTTTTCATCAAGTCTCGTATTCACAAATTTCTTAGAGAATTAATAATAATAAAAAATTTTGTCCAATTTTGTCTCATTTAAATTTTAAATTATTCATCTGAGTCTTAAAATATTAGTATTTTTATCATAAGAATCATAATAAAATACACGATGAAACTTTTTTATGAATGTCCAAATTTTTACACACAAAAAAAAATTGGAAGAACAATAACAAAAATGATAAAAATAAAATAAAGAGATAAATACAATAGAATGAATATGAATGGGAAACAGAAGCTGCCATCATTATAATAATGATTGGTTTTCTTTGTTCTACATATTTTTTTTAAAATACTTTTATTATTTTTCGCGAAAATTTGATTGAATCGAAAACGTAATTCGGAAAAATTTATTAAAAATTTTGTATTGAGAAATTATTCTTATCAGAATAAGAATTTGATTACCTGCATTTCACTTGCTTTGTTTTCTTAAGATGATGTTATAAAGAAATATGACAAAAGGTAGTTTTTTTTGAATTAAAGAAGATATTTTTGGCACACTTCATTAAATCATTATGTTCTAAAGGATAAAAATTGACTCTATTAAAAGTCGACTCTTTAAATATCTGGGTTAAAGTTACAAAAATTATATCCTTTTTTTCTTCTTTTAAGGTGATGATGTTTAACTATGGGTAAAAAATGATAAAATTATGCAAATTATGATATTTTCCTTTTTCCATTCATGAATTTTGCCGAAAAAAAGAAAGGATCAACAAAGAGCGTCAGTAACTTGCACCTCATAAAATTTTTCCAGTAAATGAATGTATCCGTCTCATTGCACACATATTTACAGAAAAAAGTGTACATTTAAAAGTGTTAAATAAATATTATAATTATTGTATACGCAGAATAGAATAATTCCATAACATAAAAGATTAAATATTCTTAATCGAGGTCCCTTGTTAAACGTAGAGTGTGTAAAGTTAATTAAAGAGATTGACTTGAGTGATATTCCAATTGAATTGAGTTTGGGACACTTTTTTAGTCCCTTTTTTTGGCCTTACTTTTGAGGATATTGCGGAAAATCGTCACAGACATGCAATGAATATAAACAATATATTAAGTCTACACTATCATAATAAAAGTAGAAGGAAAAAAACCACACAATAAGTATAATTGATTAACCTTTCGCTTGTATATGGGATTGTATATCTTTTCTTTGCCCTTTTTATTATTATTATTATTATTTTTATATATTTATTCTCATTCACGATACGAAAACGGTTCCATATCTTTTTCCTTTTTTTCGCCAACTTTTGTAAGTTTTTCGTATATTTGTCCTGTCTGTGGATTTTTGTGTATAAGCGTTGTCTCATACATATTTTTGGGTCCATATCGTCTTTTGTGTATGTTTCTTAAAGTACAAGAGTAAAAAAGGAACTTTTTCGTGTTTGTCTGACTGACTGATGCATGAACCTTTTTTATTACTTCCATCTATACTCGATTCATATCCCATTTATATAGCGATGACATATATTTATTATAACCAAACCAAGTCAACACTAAATATATATATTTATATATAAATAATATAAAAAGTAATACAAACAACAAACACCTAAATAGTCTCATTTCGAATTAAGGTCAAATACGATTATTGTTGTGGTAGGTCAAGGGACACCTCTACACAATATATTAGAGTTGTAAATACATATTAATATAGACGAAATGGATGGATGATGGTCTGTTTTTGCCTTTTCTTTATCGGGAAAAAGAGTAAATATACGCCAAAGCACGTACATTTTTTTTTACTCACAAATTTATGTTTGTTTTGTTTTATTTATGATCTGAACTTTTCTTTATTTCTCTCTTTTCTTTTACTACTTACTTATACATGGCATAGTTTTGTGTGGTTAGCCAGACTCAGACAAAGTTATGAATGGACGTTAATTTTCCTCATTTAAAAAGTTTTTTCTTATTTTATGTAATATTTTCTTTCAATATTGAGATGAAATTTAGCTTGAACTGAATTTAATCAATACCTTAAAAATGTTTTGCTCAAGGGTGAATGAAGTGATTCCTGTTAAATGTCTAATATCGCATTAATTTCCCATAATCAAACACCTTAACTTAATTTATTTTGATTATCATCTTATTTTCATCACAAAGACAAATTGATATCGTTTAATGATTATGTCGATGGTGTAATAATCATGATAAATATTGGCGATAATGCTTGAACAATCTTCAAATTATCGAGCATAAACAACCCCAATTTATTGATGACTCATTTATTTTTCTTCTGTTTTCATTTTTACTTGATTTTCTTTTCATCTTAATTTTTCTTCCACCACAACACAACAAATTAAGAATTTTCCTTTTCCTCGCCTTTACATTTACTTAGATGAGTTATTGATTACATTAAGCGTAAATAATTCTAACAAATTAACACAATTATTATACCTGATTAGGTAAAGTTTAACTCTATTAACTCTATGATCATTATTATGACAACGCTCATCATCATCATCATCATTGAGCGCGATGTTTTGTAATTCAGAAGTGATGGCAATCATTCTGAGAAATTTGATTAAAGAAAAAAATAAAATTATTTATCAAATTTCAAATTGCAAGTCATTTTCTATTCAAATCTTGAGTAATTTTTCAATACATCAAAATGTTACATTTTAACTTTTATATTTGTTAAATGATGAAAGACAAGGGGAAACAAACAACCCATTCGATTATTTTATTCGACAGTTTGACTGTTTCAGATATGAATATGAAATTGATGATCATGATTTTGATGAAGAAGAAGAACTTAAAAAAAAGGACAAAACGGTAGTTATTTATGTTATTGTTATTTATCGGGTACCGTATCAAATAATATTTAATTGATATATCATGACACACCAGGTTCCAATTCATTTGAAAAATTTCATTGTTATGAAATTGAAGAGCAATCTCTTATGAAGTACAATAGCTAATTTAAGAGGATTAATCGATGCTAATGACTTTATTTTTTGGTGGTAATTATCGATGACAAAAATCAGGAAATTTACATATCAAATTAATTGATTAACTTGACTTAACATGATTAACATCAATAATCGTGCAAAATTATCAAAAATTTCAAGATAACATCTAGAGATATGAAGAAATTTAAGCCCTAATCAATATAAAAATCATAATAAGGCGCCCATTATAGTCTGGGAACTGTTTCTAATTATGATTTACCCTCATAAATCACTTATCAATGTTACGCTACCTTTTTCCTTTTTTATTAATGAACAACACGATCATCACACACATTCACAGTAATCACTCTACTAGGAATCAAAATAAAAATTGGAAATAAAATATTTATATTTGACATTTAATATTGATCTTAAATTAAGTAGCTGAAATATAGTAGCGACATTATATCAGATTAAGTTACTACATGAATAATTCTATTATATTATAAAAATTATAAAACCATTTAATAATATTCAAATTAGATGTGTGTCGTTTTCATGTTTTACAATATTGACAAAAAAAAACTCATAAGTCAAGAGGATCTTTTGAATATTCAAATACAATAAATAAGTTTTTTTTGTCTGTGTGTAAATGAATTATTATGAACAAGGAAAAAAAAAGTATAATCAAACTATTCTATAACTTATGAATAGAAGCAACTTTTCAACAATTTAATAAATTATACCTAATTAACGGTGACACTTTTCCATAATAATATTTTTTTTTTACTTTTATATGTTAAAAAGAAATTCCAACAAATTTAAAACATATTTTTTTCTTCTTTTATATTTATTTATTTAAGTTTTTTTCTTGAAAATTAATCACCAACATGAATGTTTTGCTAGTCAAAATCAATTCTATGTTATGTGTGTGGTGTATGGCGTACATTAGAATCGAAAAATGTGTATGAATGCAATCATGTGTGCTTTTTTGTAATACATTTATAATAACAAGGAATGAGAAAAAAAATATATATTTATTATGACCACCCATTACGACCAAATTTGAGAGTGTATTGTATTTGATGGTCTATGCAATTTAATTCAATGATTTTTGACTATTTAATGGAAATATGTAGAAAATATCAAATTTTTTGATAAAATAGAAATAAAATTATTAATTTAAGCCCACATTTTATTATGATTTTAAAGAATAAGGAAAAATTAATTTATGAAATCATGCTTATTAATATTTAGTCAAGCTTAAAATAAGTGTGGATAGTACAGTGCAACAATGTTTGTTTATGAAGAAGGAACAATACATTTAACCGCAGTTTGTATTCGGCCTAAACTTTGACCACTTTGATCTTTTGCTTGACGCTTAAGGACCATTAGTAATCAACAAATTAGAGATCTGTCCATTTTCTCAAAAAAGGTCTCATTATTGAAGACAAAGCTTTAATTTTTGATAACCTTTTTTTTGTTGCACAGTGGAATTTTACATTTGGTGCCCTTTTGCCATACATGTGTCTTAAATCATTAACTAAAATAAAATGCACACTCCACTTAAAAACGCACATTAAAACCAAATCCTTCATAGTTCTCATACCAATCTGTTGCATTTTTAATAGAAAATCATATGGAAACAAATCCTTGATCTTGTTATGTTTTCAATTATCACTAAACTAATATTTATGATTATTATTCATTCTAATATATTCAAGTTCACGAATTATGTAAACATTTAACATACATAAAAAAAACACATTTTTTAAGTAGAAAATTTTATTTACCAACACATGTGTGTGAGTGTATATGTAAATTGTTGAATGAGTCCTTTTAAAGTTTATTTTTTTTTGTTTAATATTGCAGGAAATGGTTTAAAAGGTCGATATTTATGATGCAGATTATGCAAACACAGTTTATGTTTTTTTTTTTAATGAAATATGAGAAATATTGAGCTTTAAGTTTGCATCATAACTGTTGTTTTTTTTGTCATACAATGAATAATTTATTTTTAAAAGTTCTTGTTCTTTATTTTTATTTCTTAAGATTTTTATCAGTTCCAGTTTTTTTTATGAATAACACTTTTTTCATATTTTTTTTTATTTTAATATAATTTTATACTGCAATTCACACTGTAAGTAAGCACAGGTTGGTTTATTTGTCAAATAAAAAAAAATATTTATATAAATTTTCTTATCTAACATCTTAATGATCTAATATATGTTAAAATGTAAATTTTTTTGCTTGTGTGTGACATTATTAGAGCAAATAATATATTTTTCATCGCTTTCAAGGAATTGCGAATTTCAGTGAGGACCGACTCACTGAGAAACAAACATGATATATTAATTAATGTGTGTGCAAGCAACTTTTGATACTTCGATAATTCTTGAAACAAGACAAGATCATTATTATTAATATTAATTTCAATATAATTTAAAAATATAAATCTAAGTTATAAGGTGAATGATATTTAAATGGGTGCATACACGTTTTTTTTTGAAATTTAAAGTTTTGTGGTTTTCGTTTCAAGTAACTGAAATTTTGTGAATCATTAATCTTTCGTGTTTGCAACTTTTTTGTTATTATTTACATATCTGTAGACAGGTCTTTAGCTTAAATCAACAACATTTTATTTGGTCAATTTGATTGATAATGTTTGTGGTTGTGTAACTTTGTGTTTTCAAGTCAAAAATTGATGTTAATTTTTTTGTTAAAAAAAATTGATTTTATTTGAAACTTAACGTGCAAATCCATTTTTGATCAATTTTATTGCTTCCGTAGTTCTTCAAAGTTTTATGAACCAGACATCGGCTTAAATGCACACTTTAATGCATTATTTCTACTTTTTACTATGAAAAAAAAAATCATATAAACAAAAATAACAAAATTTCTATTACACCCCCTGCCGATACTTCAGGTTTGAAGGCGCCACTTATCTTAGATAAATTATTGGTATTTTTTTGTTTTACTTTATTATTGTATTCCTTCATTAGTTGCATTCAATATTAACGAGCGTCTGTCTATAAGAGTTTTATACATACGAAACAGGACTTTACATTTAACAGTAAGTAAATAGATGGTTTTTAGATTATTGTTTTGTTAAATACTTATCTATTGTTTTCTCATCTATTTTATTTTTTGAAAAATAAATGTATATAAAATGTAATCAAAGCATAAATCGAAAGACTTAGAACATTTTTAATTTCAAACCTGGAGACGATCATGACTTTAAACTTATGTTACAGTTAAATTTTTATCATGAATGAAATTAATTTCAATTAAACGATTTTGGCTTTCCGTTAGAATGAGTTTGTTGCTATCGCCACACGACTCATTACCTTTTTTGAATCAATTATATCATGATGATCAATGATTTTAATAAAATTGCTGTGAACAAACAAAAAAAAAAGATGATTTAATTTAATTTCATTGATAGAATAATTTGTCACTCAAATCGATTAAAGCAAATAATTGACACTGATAAAAAAATGAGACTCATCTCATATGCATGACAAGCAATTATTTATGCCAAAAATTCGCAGTATAAAAGTTGGATGTGATGTCGAGAATTTTATCAGACTTGATTTGGTTTCAATTTGAATCATACATATATTGTGAATATCACATATATTTGATTTACAATCATTCCAAGATGAAAGCTGCATTCATTTTAGCCGTTTTTGCTATCGTCATGGTAGTTGTTGTAAGTAATTTTGATAGAATTTCATTAAATTTCATTCTGATCTAACACATGCCTTGGATTTTGTAGCATGCTGGAGGCAATTATGTCATTCCTGATCAATTCAAGGCAGAAGGTGATGCATTGATGAAAGAACTTGAGGATGCCAATGTACCGAAATTGCCTGATGGTTCATGTTATGATATCTGCAAAGCTCCTGATGCACTTAAAACTAAATCGTTGGCCTTTGTTGATAAAGTCAACGTAAATGGTGGTCAAATTCCAAAACCAAATTGTTAATTTTCATATTTGGTACATATTTTTGTGGAATAAAAAAACAATAAATTGATCCATGGAAGTTACATGTTGTGTTTTCTAATCATGCGAGGCTAAAAAAGCCTCGGGTATCTTTGATACTCTTAAATTGAAGCAAAAATGATTCCTTTTAAACATTTACATTTATATAAATTGGATCACGAAATCAAAAATATTACTATGAAATCATATAATTAATATGATTTTCATTTTAGAAGACATTAAATAAGATTATTTTTTTGTATCTGATTTGAATTGAATGTTGAAACAAAACTTTTAATCAAAAGTATTCGTTTTGAATTTATATGAAATGATTTTAAGAGATGAAAAGATCTCTTTCATGTCTCCTTAGACGAAATTGTTTGCATGCAGTAACGCGATGATAATTTTTATTCAAGGCCGAAATAACTCGACGGAAATGGGCGTTACATAAATGATAATTATTATTAGTATATCACTGAAATGTTATGCGCGATACATTTATTTATGATATATTTTTTATTATTTATTTCTTCTTAATATACAAAATCATACTTAATTTGAAGAAACTAAAATAAAAAAAAATATTATTCAAACATGCGAACTGTTGCAAATATGAGTATTTGTCCATTGCAGAGAATAAGAATAAAATTAGAAAAAAAATTTGATTGTTTTTGATGTTGATTGTTATGACAGTTTTGAAAAGATTTAATCTAAATGTCTTTTACGGTTTAATCTGTTTCTAATAACAATTTTTTTCCTCTCTTTATCTTCACATGCAAATATGATTCGCATGTTTGTTTTAAATATTATTAATAAAATATAAATATCAAGGCCAGTTATTCAGAATAAGCATAGACATAAAATTGGATGAAATCAAGGACTTAATGTCTGGCAACTTACTATGTCTCATTGAATCTACGCTAAATTTGTTGAAACTTAATTTGAATTTTGTGTTACATTGACACGATCAAACACACGTCCGATCGCAGTAAACTTTCTGTTTTAAATTTGCCACCTCAATAGTTTTTATTGAAATTCACCTGATTCAATCATTGTTGCACTTAAATAAAATGGAAAAAGGAAAACACTTATTTTAAATGATATTCAAGAGTGCATTTATCACATCATTTTCATGATCAGCAACGATCCTTTAATTTTTGAAACAATACGAGGAACTATATGTTTTTTCAGGCTTGGCGACTACATAAGATGGTTTGAGAGGCGTTTGGAATCTTTCTGAATCTGAGTAAACGTTCTCAAAATCGCATTAACTCATATTTTCATTTAAAATTCAATACAAATATCAAATGAAAGACCATTTATGATAGATGTTGTTACACTTTACATTACATTAAAAATTCAAATATTACTTTAAATATTTCATATCAAATTAATTTTGATTCCACATTACTATTCAATTCACTTTTGATTTTTCATTTCATTCTTTGTATTTTTTTTTACTTTTAATATACACTTTAACCAATTAATCATGCATGTTATAATACAGTAAAAAAAAATATATTTATAAACTTTTAAAATAAACCGGTAATTTGGTTATCGGCCAAATTTAATCTTATCTATAATGTATATTTTTTTGGTGAGAGTGTTTTATTTTAAAACTCAAACACTATTTTTGAGTGGAGTTTTACACTATGATGTAATATCTCTAACATTGCTTAGTAATGTGTCTTAGCCAAAAATCAATGTTAGATAAAAACTGCTTTCACAAAAGAAATTTTTTGAGATGTCATGTTATGTTGTTTGTGTTTTAAAATAACTTTAGATATTTATTGAAAGTTGAGTCAAATATTATTAATGGATCACTATATTATTTTAATGGTCTTATGCCTAAAAGCTAAATTTATTTCACTTCCTTTACAATTTGGTATGCAACATCGTAAGTGTAATATAATTTTCATTACTGCATAACTTTTATTGATAATATTCTATTGACTTGATTTTGGGCGTTTAATGGGAGCTGAATGTTCTGTCAATAAAAAAAATTATATGAATATGAATCAAATATAATAAAAATGTAATAATATTACATGAACAATATTAAAGGAATAAAATAATAATAACAGGAAAAATTTTATGATTCACGGTGTATTGGAATATGTGTGACTATAAGGAATAAAAATAATAATAACAGATAGTCATCAACAACAACAATAACATGTGCTGTTTATTTACTGCACAAATTCTTTATGATGTTTTGATATTTTCTTAGAATTTGATATTTTTTTATGATCAGTATAGAAATATAAGGAATTTCACACAAAGAAGAAAAATCAACGTATTTTGTGTGGCTCATTCGTTACGTGGATTTTAATTTTAGCTTGATTTTCAATGAATTACATCTCAAAGGGAATTTGAATCAAAAATAAATACATCCTCCAATTGTGTGTGTGTTTGTGTGTGAAAATCACACAAAATGAACAATAGAGGAGGCGGGTAAGATTCCCGTTTTATCATACAACAACATATGTATTTCGAACATCAAAACAGAAAATCATAATATCATCTCCATGACATGCTGTTAACATAATTTTATGGTGCTAATAAAACAGTTATTATAAAAATATGAGATGATGATGATAGTGATATGACGTATCATTCGTTTATATGTTTTCGCAATTTAACATACATACACAAAAAAAAAAAACAAAATATAAAGATTATGTAAAAATAAAATCATAATATCAATGTGACTTTTGACGTGATTCATCTCTCTCATGGGCATTTAACGATAAATAAGTTATTGCATGATAACTTTACATTTGAAATTTAAACGAAATGAAATGATTTTTTGTTTTTAAAATAAAGAATGCGGTTTTCACTTAAAATAATGATGATGATCCAATTTTATAAGAAATTTTTGTAAAAATGTAATTTAAGTTTCAATTTTTGACGGAAATCGACCATTATAATACTTTCAGTCCTCAATTGAAGTCTCATTTAGAATCAAAATGTAATGAGAGCTATCACATTTACTTTAAATATTACATTTAATAATAAAATTACAAAATATCAAATACATAATTGCCTTTGAGACGTCACGAAACGTCATATATGTTCATATCAAAATAGATAATCCTCCTAAAATTCAAATTTTTTTTTTTGACACTGTAACATCATGTTTAACACGGCATTATAATAATTGTTCATAAACTATCTTAAACGGCATCAAATATTTATTAAACAATAATAATAATTATAATAAATAGTTACAAAAAAATTCCATCGTTATAAATTTTAGACGATAATTACATGTTTAGTGAGTCATGAAAGCAATATCATCCAAGACAGACATTCAAAGTAAACGGGATAGGTCAGAGTCGAGATGATATAATTAATGTGCGTTTTAACCTTTTAATTTTTTTTATATTTTAATGTTATTTTATACATGAATAAAAACACAGACATTGTTTGAAATGTAAAATGAAGTGTACTTATGGCGATTAATGGCATTTATTTACGTTAAAGAATGAAAGGCTAATCAAGGAATGTATGAAATGTGTTGATGACTTTAACTTCAGATGAATTTCAAAATTTAACGTTCATCATACCCTCTGAGGTCATTTAATTACAACAGAGACGCACACAGTTGACCAGATTCACGGATATGAAATCAAATTTTTGTATTCATTGAAGTTCACTGAAAGTTAATAATTGAAATGTCATCGCCACTAAATTCATGTAAGTCAACTCATAAATCTCTCGTGGAAATTGCTACTTGTAGAATAATAAAATATCAAAAATAATACAAAAACGTACAAAAATAGGGAATAAACTTTTATTAATACAAGACATGAATTATTTTCTCTATTCTCATATATTTTATTACACGTTTTGATAAAATACCATCACCATCATTTCAGACACAGATAAATAGATAACAGACAAAATCGTCAAAATGTACAAGTTAAGATTATCTATTATTATATTTTGATGATGATGATGATGTTTAGTACTTCATCTTCTTATTGATACACTGTCTGTCGACATTAATTCAGGAGCAAAAGTGTAATGTTTGAAAATCCGTGCCATGATGATAAGATTAATAATCGTCATGATAAAGTCAACAAGTATAACTTTTCTGACTGGAATCTAACAGGTGAGTTGATAAATTATATAATCATTTTGATTTGTTATTTTTTTATGTATGCGTCTGAATGTTATATCATATATTAAATTTAATGGTAGTGTCGCGTTTAACAATAATTTATTCAAAATTTATCAACATTCATAAAATTTGCCCTAATTTTTTTTTCTATTCACATTCATATGTTTATTTAAATGAAATATTACGATTTTCAAAGAAAAGGAAGCTAATTAAATTCAAAGATAATTTAATTTGCATTTTTATTTAGTATTAAATAATATTATGAATTTATCAAAGCATTGATAACCAAAAATTTTTGATATTTTATGCATTTAAGATAATTTATTGGTTACCTAGATAAAAATCCGATTATGTCATAAACTGTTTAAATGCGCCATTAATTTGATTTAAAAAAAAGAAATAAAAATGAACAACAATTTGAGTTGATTTTGTTGTCTGTCGAGTCTCGTAATAACGGCATCAAAGCTTTTAATGTCACTTTAATCAACTGTGATTGATTTGATAGATTTTGATTTGTTTAATTATTATTGTTAATAATTTAAATTAAATTTCCTAGAATAACGTTTGGAGTCATCAAAAATTGCATGAGTGTCTTGTGTGGTATTGAAAAATATTTGACTGAAACAAAAAAAAAGACAATTATGAGATAGACACTTAAATGGAATAACACGATTTAATACTCAGAGATTGAAATGTTCATTTTTTTTGTTGGCTTTGAAATGCATGTTGTTGGTATTCGTTTAATTTTATAATTCAACACCTTATACGACTTTAAAGAGATCAGAGCCGACTGTTGTTTTTTTTGCAAAACTTGTGTCTCAGTATCAGTTTCATTTGAAATTCAATTGTACAGAACGAATTTTAATATTGAAAGCCAATGATAGGCTTACATTTGATCTTCTATTAGCCAAGTAAATCGAAGTCTAGTTCTGGATTTGAAGTCAATGTCTTCCAAATTATAAAAGAGAGAAAAAAAATTAAATTGTTTAATTATAATTTTAATAAATATCGTAACAACACGCAATTCATTACATTTTTATCTCTTTAAATTAAATTTATATATTTTTTTATATCGAAGAATGTCTATCAAGCCACATGCAATGGCAAGAAAATAATTTTAATTTTGATTCAAAAGGTGAGAAACGTAAGGCTCAAAAGTATAATTTTTATTAAAAATAATAATGAGTTTTCTCTTCAAATTATTTTATAATAATTTTATGATACGGAACAAGAAAAGAATCGCGTTTCAAATTTCAATATTGAATGAAAAATTTAACCAGAATACAAATTTTATATTTCGTAGAAACATTGAAAAAGGTCAGTCACTTCGATCCATTCATTCATTCAGTAAAACTTTTTAAAATTTCTATTAACCACCATCTATTTTTTGTTTCATTCAATCAATTTAATTTTAATAATTAATTCATAAAACAACATATTAAAATTGCAAATCAAATTCAAAATTGGGTTTTATTATTATTTAAAAGATTCGATTAACATTATTTCCTCTCAAACCAAAAAAATAAATGTATCAAATTACTATCATTAATGGACATCAATCTCATCTAGTTCAAATCTTTCATTAAATTTTATATTTTTAAATTAAAATGAAACTAATAATTAACGTTTTATATTTTACTAATAATTTAAATTAGATATAGAGAAAAAAAACAAGCATGTTGAGGTCTAACATGATTTACAAGAATAATTTATTTAAAAATAAAAATTATATCATCAAATTAATAGACAGTTCAATTTTTGAGTTCTTAAGTTTCAGTTTAATTGAATGACATGAAGTAATTTTTAAGAAACAATCATATTGGATGAAATATTTTTGATTAAACATTTAAATTGGCTAAGAGTTTTTAAATGTAAGATTTCATGAATTAGAATGTGATTTTACTGTGAGACGAAAATATCATAAAATGCCACATGATTTACTCGGCCAACCAAGGACCGATGAACAAAAAGTTTGCTCCTATTGCTCAAATTTTTCACGTTACTGCCAACATTTTACGTTCGAGATGATTTTACCTTAAAAAAATGAGAAATTATGTAAATAGAATTCCGAAAATTATTAAAATTATAATAAAGAACACCTTTAAAACAAAAATTATAAATGCTTGTCGGATTAAACTTAAATTAAATATATCGATACTATAAATATGAATGAATTCAGTGAAATAAACTAGAAAATGGGCGTTTTTATGAGTGATAATGATAGAGGAAATGCAAAGTCGGATCAGATCAGGTTAAAAATTATCAATTCATAAGTGAATTATGTTATTCGTTAATGAAACGCAACATTCTTTTAAAAACATACTGAAAAATAATCACCTTTAACTGATTTTTTTCATTTAAAGTACAAATATTTGTTCACTTGTTAGCTTTAACGCGACTTTGCTATGTGATGAAATCCTAAAAATAAACAAATAATTTTTTGTGACTAAATTTAAATCACTTCCGCTTTTCACTCAACAACATATTTCACTGTCTCTCATTTAACTTTAACATCCTTGTTTTTATCGCCAAATTAAAGCAAATATTTTAAAAACTCTACGCGGTAGATATCAACTTCAAATTCCTGACACATACACATATTTGCTAAAGTCAAACAAATGTTTTTTTCACGGGAAATTATCACATTTTTTAGCGCAACTTACACACACACACACACGTTCGAACATTCCCCTGTGCTGATTTATTCTGTTGAAATAAATAAAAGCTGTCTGAAATAAAAAAAAAATATGTGGAACAACTCCTTGGATACAAAACATAACAAGGAATTAAATGTGAATTATTTGTTGTTGATGTTAAATTTGCTGTTTGAATAATTTTAACATGTGTATTTATATAAAAAAGAAAAAAATCCACCAGAAATATCTATTAATAGTCGTAAAGTACTTTGACTTCTGGAATTTATTCCTTATAAAAGTCACGATTTCATATATGCATGTCTAAACTTTTAAAATTCCTTTATACACTGATTACGATATGTGAAGGAATTTTCCATATACCACTGTTACCGAAAAAAAACAACCACTAATATAATAATAATAAAAATAAAATAAAAGCGCGACCCCATTCAATGTTGTATCAGTTGAAATTTTCACGTTAACTCAATTGTACAATTTTGAATGTGAGTCGTGTTCATTTAGGGAAACAGTGAAATTTTGTTTTCAAAAAGTGAAAAATACGCGATAAACTTTTGCATACAATCGAATCACATTTAAAAGGAACGTAATTAGGAGTTTTCATTTACTCAAGGAAAGAAAATTTAAATTATGTGAAAAACAAAATGCAAGAGTTCAAATTTGAAAGAAAGTGTTTTCATCAAATTTTGATTTTTTTTTAAATTATTGCCCCCTTCATACGTCACTCTCAAATATTAAAATTTAAATACACCCAACACACGCTAACAATGCAACAGAATATACAATAAAAAATCATAATACAACACCTTCTAAAACTCGAGCGTGAACTCTTTCAACCAGACAAACATGAAAATTTATCGTGAAAATACGTAATTTTTCCATTTTCTTTTTTATATAATATTTCATATTAAAATAGTTAAACGAGTCTCGTTAAAGCGTGAAGGTTTAATTTTGAATCAAAACTATGAAAAAAATATATCGTGACTTTTATCGCTAAACTTTGTAAGTACAAGAAAAAACTATGCAGTTATCGTAACAAGTTATAAAGTAAATAAACAAGCAGTTAAAATTTAAAATGCAATAAAATTAAAGGAAAAAATAAAAATCGTGCTATTTGATAAAACACAAAAAAGAATTCTTGAAATAATTGTTGAAAGACATGCAAATAAGGAAATTGTGAATAATTTCATGTAACATACATTTAAAAATTGAAGAAAATATAAAATGAAACCGATAAAATGAGTTTAATTAACAAGAGTTTCAAACAGAGGAGGTTTGAAATTTAAAAAAAATAAGGATTTCAATGTAAAAGTTTAATTGTAAAGTGTTTAGAAGCAAAAGAAGTGGATTGCAGTAAATGAACAATCACTAATTAGATTGCACATTTAAACGATTTTCATTATCATTCCAATTAAGAAGTGAATTAAATGGCAATCGAGCCATGGAAAGGAGGGTAATGTGATGAAAATGTGCATTTTGATAAATTTAAGCAACAAAAATACGGAAAACTGAAGTTTAGATCGTTCAAAAACATTTTACTTGGCTCTCACTCAATAAAAATAAAAACAGATGAAATTGTGTCACAAATTCTATTATAAAAGGAATCTCGTGACGTATCATTCCATTCATAGAAGCGCGTCATCAAGTGATCTTAATGAATTAGCTACATTTGCTCTAAAAATACAAAGAAAAAGCTAATAATAACCTAAGAGAAACAAAAATACCGGTGTAGTATTTGCGTAAAAAAAGCCAAACAAACCAAGTGCTACGTCGTTCACCTTCATTTAATATTTACAACAAACTATATAATTGTAATAATAAAACTTTTCCTATCTCCACAAAAAAAATACCGGCATGTCACGTCACATCACGATACCACATCTATTTTGAATTCATATACTTACGCACTTCAATAGAAATAAAAACATAGCAAAGGAAAATTTTGAATCGAAAATATTCATCCTTAAGGGAATCAAATACATGTGAGGTAAAAATGTGAAAATAGTTTTTATTGTTTGTTATTTTTTTCCATTCTTGTCTTCGTCATAATCAAGCGTTTGCGTAAAAAAAGTGGAATTCTATTCATAGTCGAAAACTATTAATATGATGATACGTATGAAAAAGCTATTTTTGACTTGAATTGTTCTAAAAATATCATAAGTGATTCCTTTTAACACCCAAAATAATAAAAATTAGAATATTATGAGTATGTTAATTAATTAAATATCTAAATTTACACCTGGTGAATATAAAAAACATTCTACAAAAATCGATAATTAAATATGAAAGACCTTATAACATTTTTTTTTTATTAATATGAAATTTGACATAAATTTCAAGGCATAAATATTATAAATTTATTAGACTCGAATCGTTATAACAAAAAATAGAAGATGACCTATTGACCCATTGAAATTTTTTGTTTAACCTTAAAAAATAAATTTTTAATTTTTTTGACATAATATAGCTCAAAACTAAATATAACTCGTAATCAAACATGATTGATGCTCTAAATTTATCGAATTCAATTGATTTTCAAATCAAACTAATTTAAATCAAATTTGAAATATTTTAAAATTTCTTTTGAACTTGAACGACCACGACCATTTTAAATTCACTCAATTCAACACTTTTCAAATTAACGTCAGCAGTTTGTTTCCTACAAAAATAATTGCTCTAACATCAAACACAATGACGCACTGATACGGTAGAATGCAATTTCACGTATGAACGTCCTTGCAAAAGTTATGCACATGTTATCGACTTTTGCACTGCTCTCTTGACATGACACCACATGTTCATACAATAACGGATCAAAAGTATTACATAAGAATATGAAAAAGAAAAAAAATAAAATTGATGCAGGTCCAGAACAGAAGCGGTGCATTTTGTATATTTAATATAAAATTTAAATGCAGGTAGCTGTATTTATAGTTACAAAGACTTGATATGTTCTTCAAAGTTTGAAAATTTAATTTGAAATGCTTTTTGATATTAAATAGAATGTAAAATAAATTAGTTTTTTGGGTTCAAGTCAAGTAGAGTGTAATAAAACTATTATTATTGTGTCAAATCTATTCAAAAATGAAGAGATTTTTTTTTTGTATTTTCACTGACAATTTAATTATTTTGAGACATGCATAGGTTTCATCATTTTAATGAATTTATATCTAAAATAGCGTAAAAATGATAATCAATACACAATAATTAAGACATGTAATTTGGAATGGATTACACGGAAATTAAGAGTGTTCAAACGAACCGCGATCAATTTCCTTTAACTTCTTTGCTTTTATAATCTCAACAATTATATGATAAAAGAATATTCTTTTTTTTAAATCCTTTCTCATCCTTCATTTCATTGTTATTTTTCTTGTAGCTTGGAGGTGAAATACTCATTGTTGAACAATAGATCAAAGTATGTGAGTACTTGTGTAATATTCCCTTTAACTCGGTACTTTACTCAATTACTTTTAAATCTTGCCTTAAGACACTCAATTTGTTTGTAAGCCGCTATTCATAATTTTTTTCACGCACTCCAAATGCGATAAAAATGTTCACTGCTCTGTTTCATCTTCTTTTATAAGCTCAACATTGAATCTTAAATCCGTAAAATATATTAAAGTAAGCCAATATTTTTATTTTATTTTTATAAAATCTGAATACATTTTTTCTTCTTTTACTCTTGTCAAAATATTCAAATACTTATAAGATAAAAACTTCTTTCAATAACCGCGTCATATTATTTTATTTTTTCTTCACAAGATTTTCGCGTATTTTTCCCCCTCAACATTTCCTTTTAGCATGTAAACCACATCATCACTCTCAAGTACATATAATAATAATAATAATAATATTCAATTCATCCTGTCTCTTAATATAATATGTTTTATTTTTATTATGATAAAATTATGTGAAGAAAACATAAAAAAAATATATTCATGATCATCAACAACATCATACATAAAGTCAGAGTGGAAAACGCGTCTGATAAAATGATAACATTATGCAAATATGTTGTATGTTGTGTAAATATCGCGCTCTTCTGTATTATTAAGAGTGTGGTAATAATATAAATTATGTTTATTTTATTCATCATCGCATATGGTTGTGCTTGTTATGATGATTATTGTTATTATTATGTGTGGTAAATTTGTTGTTTGTGTGTCACCTCAGTTTATTTTCCTACCGATAATAATGAAGATGAAAATTATGTTGAAATTGAAGGGAGTGCAAACGATAAACATTTAAATGAGTGAAAGAAAATTCGCTTGTGGCAATGTGAAGTTAAACGCGTTAATTGAGTGACAAAATCTTGAAGTGATTTTAAAACCTGTTTTCATTGCAATGAATTAAAATGACTTCATTAAGTTACTTCAATGGTGATATTAAATGTAAAATTTAGAGCACTTTTGAGACTGTTCATCTTTAATCCAATAAAGTCATTACAGTGACATGAAATCAATTTTCATAATAAAAATACCGGGAAGCTAAGAAGATTTTAATTCTTGTTAAAATTAAGAATATCAATAAACAAAACAAAAGTCATCAATTTCAAAGTCAAATAATAATATGAGGAACCAAAGAAAAAAACATTAAACTAATAAAAAATTCCAAGAAATCATCAATTACAATTGATTGCACTTTGTTACAATACCATAGTGATCTAAACCGTATCAATTTCTATATCTTTCCTAATACAACAAAAAAACTAAAATTCATTTTTGGCTTCACTTCACATTGAATAAAAACATTGATTCAAATCACACACACACACACACACAGGCATAAACACAAAGATGCGGCATCGCTAATGAAAACGATATCAATAAATTTAAGTAATTTATCTTTCTTTCTTGTTTCAAAAAAATATAAATTTAAAAAAAAAATAAAAGTAATAATCATATATGAGAGAATTAATGTAACATAAGAAACTAATAAAAAAAAATCAAGGAATATTCGAATCCTTATTGTATATGTGTGGGTGTGAATATACGATTTTTGTTAACAAAAACCCTGAACTAATACAATGAAAAGAAGAAAAAAAATGCATAAGAATGGATAATAATAATAATAATAAAAGTAATCAAATAAAAGAGAAGAAGATGAAATCCTGACAATGTACTTTTTTAAAATTTATGTTTTTTTTCTTCTAGTTTTAATGTGCACACTTGTGTCTAATATGAGAAGAAATCTTATTAGGCAGGAACTGTTAAAACAAAAAATTAAAAGTTAATTTTAAGGATACTTATTGCTACATTATCCAGTTGAAATCCAGTTTTATGCGGTAAAAACATTCACTTGAGACAGGTAAAAAACAAATTAAGTGTTCCTACCTGATCTTATTTTTATTTTAAATTACACACATATACACTCCAGGATCGTTGTAAAAATGTAATTATCCTTCACTTCTCTTTGGTTTACTATTTCTTATTATTTTTTTTTTTAGTTCTAGCACATTAATGATATTAATGTTGTAAAATGTGTTAAATGGATGCAACAAAACTTAAACCAAGTCGACATAAAGAACTATAAAATATCCTGATCTTGTAAGAATCTTGTATGAAATTGAATTTACTTATATTTTTCTTTCAAAAGTGACTTAATCGAGATTGAATCTAAAAAAATTTTATATAATTTTAAATTATAAAAGTCTATTTTTTCATTTTAATAATGAGAACGTGTTACTTGTGAATCACGTACATATTTTACATGAAAAATGAATCAGGTCCACTCTTTTAAGCTATTTTAAGGTACAAAAACAAAAATAAGTAAGTCAGGGAGATTTAAAAGTTTTGTAAACCACCTTTGCATTTTTTCTACATCACTCGTTGGATGCTAAAACAACACAAACAAGAGGAAAAAAAGAAAATAAATATCTTGTTATAAAAATACAGGATTTTCAAAAGTTTTAAATGGAGAGAAGGGTGTTTACTTGCATTGAAGACAAACACTGACACGTAAAGTGTATTATTATTATTTTTTTTTTGTGAAAAGACAAACACAAAAAATTATAACAACGATGATGAAAATCCTCCTTGAATTTTAAAATCCATCATTTTTTCGTCGTTTTCCATGAAATTGTGTGATCAAATTTGATATTGATGTCACGTTGTTGGACACATTTTCAACAAAATTTAAGACCAAAGATGGTGAATTTTTCTTTTGAAAAGACAAAAAAATTTCATGTTATTTTAATATCAACTACCCATTGTTGCCAGGAGAAGTGAGAATTTTCATTATCAAAATTCACCTAAAAATTTGATATTAAATGAAATTAAAATCCAGATATAAAATAATTGTACACAAAAAATTTCATAAAAAAAATCTTGCAAAGGCAGCTGGGCGGCCAATTCCTAGAAAAATAGAAAACATAGAAATGAAAGAAGAGGAGGAACGTAAAATCAAAAGAAATATATGAAACAAGAACATATTCACACACCGTTACACTACACACATGTCAGTTTATGTTATATTTTTATGTGTAGAAAATGTGAATCTTATCAAATTGAATTTTTAACAACATGTTACTAATAAGCAACAAGCAAAGTTCTCAATACAAATATCTCTCATACAAGATGAACAGAGAAAAAAGAACATAAAAGTATTAGATTTTTAGAAAAATAATAATCTACACGTTGTACAAAATTTATATTAAAAAGCACTGCTTGAAACATATAACAATGGGCACTAATGTCATGAATTTTTTTTTTTTTTGGTATAAAATAACAAGTTATGTATTTTTTTTGAATTTTTTTCGAGATCGCACATATGGATATCATTTAAATGTGTGTGTGTTTGTATTGATTTCTTATATTAATGTTAAAATTGAAAAAAAAAATAATTTTTTTATGTTACGCACCAAATAAATAATGAATTTAACATGGTGAATAAAAGAGATAGAGAATGGAAGGACTTATTGGATTCTTATGGAATCTATGAGAATTGGTATTTTGTGTGAAACATGTGCATAAACTTTTATTTATAATGAAATTTCGGTTATTATGCTTCAATTCAACAGTTGTTTGTTGTCATTTGATAACTTAAAAAAGATTTCGAGATAGTTTCTTGTGAAAATACTTCAAAGATATGTCGTTTGAGATAAGTGGGTGGATTGTTAGAGGATGTAATTCAAGAACGAAATCAACTTCATTATAAAAAATGTCCTAAATGAATGCATTTTCTTTTATTATATTTCAATTTTGTAGTTTTTCCAAAATTATTTTACAAAAAAAATGCCTTTAAGCTTTCTTTTCAGATCATATTTAAGCAAGTTTCAAAGATATACCTTAGAACATAAAAAAAATTAAGCAGCTACCATAAACAAACAGAGCTGTATTGTTTTGTTGAATAAAAAAAAACACACGGCATTTAATCCCATTTAACAAGAAAAATACATTCATAAATTTTTTCTTAGATCTATCATAATATCATGCACTTGTATTACAATTCACTTCTGTTTCAATGGAAATCACTTATTTAACATATTCTTTTCATTTTTTTATACATTTATCCGAATTGACAATTGCTCTTCACATTGCTTATTCAACGTAAAATTAAATTATTTGCTTGATTAAATTATCATATATGAGAGTGAGAGTCAAAAAAAAAATGACGGTATCATATTCATATATGTGTGGTTTACATTACAGCATTTAACATTGGTTTGCGTGAACGCATCTTTGTAAGATGTAATATCAAGTTGTAAGGTGAATCTGATGATACGTCATCACTGCTATAAAATACCTATATAAAGACGTATCAAGTCAAATGATACGTGATATGTTCAAATTTATTTGTGTGCTATTCTTGAACAAACTTTTTTTTTAACGTCGTCTTCTGTTTCAAGGTTTCGGGAAAAGTTTTCTCTATGTGTATA
Organism: Culicoides sonorensis; assembly: GCA_900002565.1. Taxonomy (NCBI): domain Eukaryota; kingdom Metazoa; phylum Arthropoda; class Insecta; order Diptera; family Ceratopogonidae; genus Culicoides; species Culicoides sonorensis. The sequence continues at coordinate 136,333 of LN483406.1, forward strand.
TGTAAAGTACAGGAGAAAATGAAGATGATGATTTTTTGAAAGAGTACACCAATAAATAACAGTGGAAAAAAGGTAAAAGAATCGCATCATTCAAGCAATTGAAGGGGGATTTAATAAATTACAACACGTTTTATGTGTGTGTTTCTGTGTCTTAAAAGTTGTGGCAAAATCGTGTTTATATTTTGTAATAGGGGATCCCTACCTGTTGATATTTGTTCGTGTGACATAATTCTTCTCTCATTTAATAAGGTGAATCAATTAATATTATTTTTATTTCAGAAACTGAACGGAATCAAATAATGATAATACTAATGACATCATAATGCTATGTCGTCGAATGAATTTGAATGAAAGGCACTTACAGCCACCAAAAATACCATCAGAAGGCCCCATTATAAGACCTTGCTCTAATAAAAAAGATTCAAATTCAGCACCATGCTCAGCTCACAAACATGATAAAAGTGATAAAACCAAGTAAGTAACCTTGCTTTCTCGTAAATTTCTCATGAATACTCGACCCCATTAAAAAAAATACAAATTAGACTCATTCACAGAAAATTTTATTAAAAAAAAAACTTTATCATCATAATTAACTTCAAAAGGACTCAATAAATAAATGAGATATAAATCAAATATTAAATTTGCGGTATCTTTGAAATGAAACCACATTAACAAAACTAAAAACATAATAAAAAAATCTGATCTATATCTTTACTTCACTAAACACTTGAAAATAAAAAAAAAATATAGCGCGAACAAATTCATTCAATTTTTATGTATATATGCGTCAAAAAGTAAATTAGGAAATAAATTTCTCATATAAATAAATTACAAAAAAAAAATACAATTTTTCATCTCATACATGTGTGATATGTGAATTCAAAAAGTCATAATTAAAAAATCTACAATCTTTGAAAATAACAAGAAGTAAAAAAAATTAATAATAACTTTAAATTATACGAGAAGGAAAAAAAAATTTGTAATAAAAATGCAAATTAGGATCTTTGTCGTAAATATAAAAGTTGGTAAAAATGAATGAACTTCAAATGTTCCACTTAATAGGTCAAGATACGATTGTATTTTTTTTTATTTTAACAATTTTTGTGGTTTATGTGAAATTATTGTGCCGCTTATTAATTGCATAATTAATTATTGTTTTCATTTTTTCTGCAGACTACTTGAGACACCGACAAAAACTCCATTAGCTATTGTTGATTTGAATATGTCACCTGAGGCCAAGACAATGGTTCAACGGGATATTAAAAAAGATCCAAAGAAACCACCACCATTTTGCAAGCAATACACGCACGGTTCAAGATTATCCTTATTTCATGATGACTCACCTCGACTAAATATCGTGCCTCAATTACTTGTTAAGGGAATCGTGTTTTCAAGTAATGGAAGTTGCAGTAACAAAAATGAAGAAAATTTACAGGATGATTTTGATTCAGATCCAAATAATAATATTACACCAATGCCAAATCACTCATTGAATGACAGTGGAAGCATATCTTTGTCAGGTAGTTGTGAAAGTCTGGCTGACAACTCATCGATTACAGGTCGACATCATAAAAATTGTATGAATACACCGTTGGCTGTACAAGAGTTTATCTTGAATTTAGAACAGTATGGCATGGATAAAGATGGAAGATTGCCTGGATTAGCACGAGCTACATCACCACAATTCTTAGGACCGTTACAAGTTGAACATCCACCTCCAAGTCCTACAACGAGACAAATAATTCGAGTAGATGTTACAGTTAACAAGGACAAAATGGAGAGTGAACGATTTAGACAGATAAATGGCAATATTGGAAATAGTTTTACAACCAGGGCACTTTTAAGAGATAAGAGAGGTAGATTAAAGTTAAATAGTTCAATGAAAATTTAAGAAAAATCTGTGATTTAAGTTAGATAGGTTAAAGTTGGTCTAGTCTATAAATGTATATTCGTGATTTTCAGTAATAAAAAACTTAAAATTAAGTAGTTTTTAGTTTTGATTTGAATTTTTAACTCTTATCAGGAAATTTTAAAAGTAAAGGCGTTACATATTGACACCACATACAGTGAAACAAACACGCACCACTTTTACAAGCACAATTTATTCCCACTATAATTTCTTTGATTAGAAAATTATAACAATTACTTCGATGAACATTAATCAAAAAATTTACAACATCAAACATTCTTACCCCTTTCTTTCGTGATGTTTTTTTTCACTCTTCCTTCCAAGAGAACTTCATACTCGTTTCATATTTCACACAAAGTAATCATCATTATCGACTTACTATAATTCAATAACCTAAAATGTAATATGAAAAGTTTTGACATATAAGAACTAAATTCACATTACTTTTTTTTATTTATATATTAAAGCGCACAATGCTAATACAAAAGCACCAATAATTGAAATAAAATTCAAACGCAACTGGTACCTCTTTATTCCTCAGTGTGCTTTCATTTCAATAATAGCACTTTTCAATAGAACTTAAATGTAGTTAAATAACAAAAAAAAAATTGTTAGGGGAGTAATTTGCACGTTCATACATAAATCGAACAAGTAAAAAAAAATAAAATAGAAAAATTGCATTAAATTCTACTATAACACATGATTTATGATGCGTTGTAAGAGTATTGAATTCCTTTGATATTTAATTATATTTTTTTTTGCGTTTCTTGAGAATTTTTATTTTAATATATGGGTGAACTTAACAAGGTGAGTTTCTTCTTTCTCCTTTTTTCCTATTCACAATTTATTAACATTAAATTTGAATCAGAATAAGATATTTGATACTCTAACGAACGGGTTGCATTGAAATTTGATATAATTTTTGCAAATTATTTTCTCCTTTCTTTTCCATACATTCACAATAATTATTATGATTATGAGTGACATGACATTTCACCTAAAAATAAATTCTATGATATTTTAAAACAAAAATTCGATTCATTCTTATAATAATTTCATTGATTAAACAAAACAGAATGAATATTCAGAACACAAATCATTTTTTAAATTCTAACTGTTATTTAATTAGAGAGTGAAAATTTCAAATATTTAAACGTTTACAATGTCTTGCATACTTAAGGGGGCTCAAAAAGAATCAATTTTGATAAAACCTGAATTATTTTTGCGTCCAAATTTTTTTAAAAGTATTTACGTATTAGAGCTTTTCATTCAGATGAATTTGATTATTATTATGTATGTGTAAGAGATAAGCAAATAAAAGGTTCTGAAGAAATTAATTTATTAGCAATGATCAGTATACGAAAATATTTAAACTGAATAAGATGTTATTTGCGATCCTTGTAGCAATTTTATGCATAATTCCTTTGATCCTCATTTACATTGATAAGAAATGGAGTGATCAGGATAAGTTAAGTGGAATTCCTGGTCCAAGAGCGTATCCAATAATTGGGAGTTTGATTGAATTATGGCCTTATATGAGGTCACAAAAAGGTGAATTTCAATCTATTAATATTTTATTATTATTTTAATTCAATATTTTTGTAGTATATTTGAAGATTCTTGATTATGCAAAAATTTATGGTGATACGTTTCGTGTCAGATTTGGACCAAAATTGATTATCATTACAAGAGATTTGAAAGCAATTGAAACAATTGTAAGTGATCAAAAATTCATTAGAGGCCACGAGTATAAGTCACTTAAACCAATGTCTGGTGATGGACTACTGGTGGCCAGTGGTGAAAGGTGGTTTAAATTAAGGAAACTCCTCACTCCAGCATTTCATTTCCAAATTTTGGAACGATTTATACCAATTTATGAGGAGCAAACGAATATTCTGATAGATCTTTTGAAGAAAAAAGATGGTAAAGTTGTGAATATTGTTCCGTTATTATATAACATGGCACTGGACATAATTGCCGAAACATCAATGGGAGTCAAACTGAATGCTCAATCTGGACTTCATAAAGATTTTGTGGAAGCAATAGGAGTGTATAATTTTCCATCCATAAGATAATTTTCGTGTGTTTTTTATTTTAAGTATATTTCTAGGATGCTTCATGTGTTTACTGCGAGATTGAATAATGGATTTTTAACAATAGATTGGATTTTTCACTTAACATCCCTCTATCGTGATCAACAAAAAGCTATGACTTTAATCAACAACTTTGTCAATCAAATAATTGAAGAGCGACGCACTAAACTTTTACAAGAAATAAAAGAAAATGGAAATGTCGTACAAGAGTATGACGAAAAAAAACATCCTGCTTTGTTAGAATTAATGTTACGATCTGAAATGGATGGGAAACCATTAACTAACGACGATATTCGAAATGAAGTGAAAACATTTATGATGGCCGTGAGTAAAATTTTTTCATTTCAATTCAAGTTTATATTTGTCGACTTGTTCCTTTCAAGGGACACGAGACAACATCAAATGCCTCAAGTTTCATTCTTTACAACATTGCAAAATATCCTGAAGTACAAGAGAGAGTATATGAGGAGATAAATTCAGAAATCGACCTTACCAAACCTTTAACAATAAAAGTTTTGAATTCTCTTTTTTACATGGATTGTGTGATCAAAGAAACCCTTAGATTAACCCCTGCTGGAACTTTGCTTCCGAAACGTTGTCTTACAGAGGTTAAAATAGGAGATTACGTTATACCAGCCGATACAACAATCATGACATTTATTTATGGACTTCACATGGATGAAAAGAACTTTAAAAATTGTGAAAGTTTTGATCCTAATCGGTGGATGAAAGAAGTCACAGTCGAAGAAAGAAATCCATTTGGTAAAAAATTTAAATTTATTATTTCAAACTTATGAATCAAAACTTTTTTTTAGCATATCAGCCATTTTCTTCTGGATTGAGAAATTGTATTGGACAACGATTTGCATTGCTTGAAATTAAAACAGTGATTGTCAAGCTGCTGACTACGTTCAAAGTTGAACTTGGAACAAAAGATTTTGTTACAGATGTAATTGAATGTGGTGCCTTAAAGTCTAAAAACGGAGTTCAATTAAAATTAATTCCAAGATAAATATTTTGTGAATTTGAATATTCTTATTTAAGAACCGTGTTTTTTTTAAAAAAATAAACAATCAATATTGAATACGAATAAAAAAATTTACCATACATTTAAAATATAAAAGGTATACCTATATTTCAAGGTCGTCATTATCGTCTGTTTCTAATAGAACCAAAATTCTACATATACACAGAACAAAATTTTTTTCAAACTGAAGTTAAAATTAGTCGTCATCACCAAGATTTACACCAGTCATATTTGATCATTCGTTTCAAAATGTTATTAGTTATCGCAATAATCATAGGAATTCCGGTATTACTTTGCTTCATTTATTCCAAAAATATTGAAGATGACTTGAAAGTTGGAGTTCCAGGACCCAAAGGATGGCCTCTAATAGGATCTTTGCTTGAGATCCGTCCATCTATAAAGAATCTTAAAAGTGAAGTTTAATTTAAAAAATAGTGTTTTTGCCAAACAAGTTCAGATTATTTTTTTTCTTTCGCAAATCATTTTTTTTAATGATGATGAGATAATTGAACTTGGTTTGGATCAAAGCTCACTTCAATATATAAAAAACGAATGATGTGCACAATTAATACATTTTTTTAATGAAAAATATTTCAGTTCATCAAAAATTTCATGATTTTCATGAGATGTACGGAGATACGTTTCAAATTCGAATTGGACCGAATAAAATGATAGTATCCAGAGATCCCAAAATGATAGAAGCAATTGTGAACAATCCAAAATTTGGAAAATCATCGGAATATAAATTACTGAAGGACTGGGCTGGTGAAAACATTTTGACTAATAATGGTGAAAAATGGCAAAAAATGCGAAAACTAATGACACCAGCTTTTCATTTTCAAATTCTTGAAAGATTTGTTCCAATTTTTGAGGAAAAAACTAACATCATGATTGAAATTATTAAAGAACAAAGTTCAAAATCTATTGATGTTTCTTCCTTATTTAATAATTTAACACTTGATGTGATATCAGGTAAAGAAAATATAGTATAATTTAGTTTGGTTTTTTTCTACAAATAGCTCATTCCAGAAACTTCAATGGGAGTGTCCTTGAACTCACAAATAGACTCACAGTCGCCATTCATTCAAGCAAATGAAAAGTAGTTATTTTCATCAGAAAGTTTTATTCATTATTTAATTGATTTCTTTTATTTCAGAGTATTCCATATTGTTCAAAGTCGTCTCTTTAATGGATTTTTAACATTTGACTGGATATTTCGCCTATCACCTCTTTATAAAGTGCACCAAGAATGCATTTCTTTAGTGAATAAAGTTGTCGACAAAGTCATAGAAGAAAGAAGAGGAAAACTTTTAAAAGAAAAAGAAAATAATAATTTAAATGAAAATGCAGAAACAAGTACAAAAAAACGTCCCGCTTTGTTAGATATTTTGTTAGAGGCGCAAATTGATGGAGATCCATTAACAAACGAAAATATACGAAATGAAGTAAAAGTCTTTATGTGAGTCTTGAAATTTATCCAAATATATACGAATATAAATCATAATTCAATCATTAAAAGGTTTGCTGGACATGAAACTACTGCTGGTACTTTGTCTTTTATATCGTATCTGATCGCAAAACATCCTGAGGTACAACAAAAGCTGTTTGACGAAATCAAAATTAATTCTCTTGATAAAAATATCAATTCTTTGAAAATAAGAGATCTCAATGCTTTATCTTACATGGATAACGTGATCAAAGAAACCCTTCGAATTTTTCCTCCAGCATTTATGGCTCTTAAATCTTGCAAAGAAGACATTAAAATTGGTGATGTTTTTATTCCAGCTGGAACTACGGTTGGATCAAGTATTTACAGCAGTCATCGGAATGAAAAGTATTTTAAAAATCCAGAAGAATTCAATCCTGATCGTTTTGGTACTGAAATGACGGCTGAAGATAGAAACCCATATGTTTTTCAACCGTTTTCGAGTGGCCTTCGTAATTGTATAGGACAAAAGTTTGCATTGCTTGAAATGAAAACCATTCTTGTGAAAATGCTCTCGAGTTTTGAATTAAATCTGGCTACAAAAGATTTTGAAGTAGATGAAATTGTAAGTGGAACTTTAAAATCAAGACATGGGTTTCCGATTATCTTTAAGTTGAGAAGTTAAACAACATTTTTAACATAAATATAATGGAAGTAAAGTTAATTTGTTACTTAAAATATAAAAAAAAAACTAATAAGCAAACGACGTCAATAATGACTTGTCTTTTTATTTCAAATAACTTTAAAAGTGTGTATTCATTGAAAAAAACTCTCATCTACTCATCTAGCTTTGAATCAAAATTAGAATTATAAATCCTACATATATACAATTTAAACCAAAATTGTGCTATACAACTTTACAAAATAAATATTCGGTCAGTCACTGTTCATTTTTCGGTTGATCATGTTTATACTGTGTATAATATTTTTATCAATTTTGACATTGCTCTACTTGATTCATAAAAATCGTGTACAGGAAGATGTTAAAACTGGAGTGTCGGGACCTAAGGGATTCCCATTTATAGGATCGATTTTTGACCTTCAACCATATTTGAAAACAAAGAATTGTAAGATTTTTATACAAAATTATTTATTTTTTTATACATTTTTTTTTGTTTTATTAATCTCATACATTTGTAGTATACCAAATATTTCATGATTATCATGAAATATATGGCGAAACTTATCAGATTCGAATGGGACCTGTTAAAATGGTTATTTCACGTGATCCAAAAGTAACAGAAGCAATTGTGAATAATCCAAAATTCGGAAAATCTAAGCAATATGATTTGATAAAACTTTTTTTTGGAGAAAATCTTTTAACTTCTCAAGGAGAGAAATGGCACAAATTGCGAAAAATGTTAACTCCTGCTTTTCATTTTCAAATTCTTGAAAGATTTGTTTCGATTTTTGAGGAACAAGTTAAAATAATGGTTGAAAAATTGGAAACTGATGGTTCAATAGCTCAAGATGTTTGTCCAATGTTTCATGCATTGACATTAGATATTATTTCAGGTAATGTTATCAAATACATTCCATTTCTTAATTGAAAATGTTAATTTTAGAAACTTCAATGGGGGTAACTTTGAATGCCCAATTGGATAATCAATCACCTTTTATGGACGCAAATCAAAGGTAACTTTTCTTTTATTATGTATTTTAAAGCTAATCGTCGTAATTAAACCCACTCCTTGCTTAATGTTTAAGGTTAATTGATATTCTGGAAAAACGAGTCTTTAATGGGTTTTTGAGTGTTGAATGGATTTTTCGCCTATCACCTCTGTATAAGGAACAGGAACAAAACATCAGTTACATTAACAAATTTGTGAATAAAGTCATAAACCAAAGGCGTGAAAAGCTTCAGACTGAAAACAATAATGAATCAAATGAGGATGATTGTGATAAAAAGAAACGACCTGCATTATTGGACATTTTGCTACAAGCTCAAAATGAAGGCCAACCCATAACAAATGAGTATATTGCTAATGAAGTGAAAGCTTTTATGTAAGTGTATATTTGCTTTTCTACTTGAACATTTTTATTGAATATGTCTATTAGGTTTGCTGGGCATGAAACCACTGCTGGAACATTGTCTTTCGTCTCATATTTGATAGCAAAACATCCTCAAGTTCAACAAAAATTAATTGATGAAATCAAATCAAACTTTCTGGATGAAAAAACTGAGTCTTTAAAAATCAGAGACTTAAATACATTATCATACATGGATAATGTCATCAAAGAATCTTTACGACTATTTCCACCGGCACCTATGATATCAAAATGTTGTCATGAAGACATTCAAATTGGTGATCTTTTTATTAAAGCAGACACAACTGTTGCCACAAATATTTACAGTGGTCATCATTCAACAAAATATTTTAAAAATGCAGATGAATTCAATCCTGATCGTTTTGACAGTGAAGTTTCTGCAGAAGATCGAAACCCATATGTGTTCCAACCGTTTTCGAGTGGCTTAAGAAATTGTATTGGACAAAAGTTTGCTATGCTTGAAATGAAAACCGTTCTTGTGAAACTACTATCAACCTTTGAATTCAATCTTATCAATAAAGATTTTGAAGTGGAGTTGATACAGACTGGAACTTTAAAACCAGCAAATGGAATACCATTGATATTCAAAAAAAGAATATAACTTTCCATTATTGCTTTTAATCTTTAACAGAACTCCATTTTTAATAAGCTATCAATTTATATCCTTGAAACAATTCTACCACAAATCTTTAACACCTTATTAAAATTTTGAAGTTAGATAAAATTGAAAAAACTGTTTTTTTATTCTCGAATATAACAAAGTTTTGACTTGAAAACAGGCGATTTTAATCGATTTTATCATTATCAAAATGTCAATTCAAAAAGAGTCCAAAGGTTATCGTTTGTCTATTAAACATTTAATTGAAATCTTATGCAAGATTGCCGGTAAGAGACCAGGTTTGTTAGATAAAGCTTCAGCATCAGACTGTATTATCTTTGCATATAAGCTATTTTTATCTGTATTGAAAAGTTTGATTGGACAAAGGATTGCATTGCTTGACATGGAAACAATTATAAATCAAACATTGATAGAATTAAAAATCGTCTTGTGATACTAAGATTTTGAAAATTTATTCAAACATGGAACTAACAAAAAAACTGACAAAAAAAATTAACATAACAAATTATCTTGAAAAAAAGTTTATGTCATATCTGTTTTTGAATTCAATACAATAGATAACAATTTAAATTTGATTCATAACATTCAAACAATATATCAAGGCCATTTGATATTCCATACAAATTTGCCGGTCTCTCTGTTTATATTTTTTTTTACATAACACAACATGCTCAAAATATAAAAATTAAAATTCAAAATTATTCTCATTTTGGTTCTCTCAAAATTATTTTGAGCAAAAATTGTAACGGGATCATTTTTAAGAAATTATTATTACAACTCAAACTTACACAGTAACGATTGATAGTTCGAATAAAAATGTTCATTTTTTACACATTAATTTTAATACTTTCGGTAATTTTATTTCTGATTCACAAAAAACAAGTGGAAGATGATTTAAAAACAGGTTTACCAGGGCCTAAGGGATGGCCGTTCATTGGATCACTGTTAGAAGTTTTACCGTATTTGAACAGAAAAAAATGTGAGTTGATGTTTTATATTGATTTAATTAAAAAATCATACAATTTTATCTTAAATTTTATAGTACATGAGATACTGCATAAGTATCATGAAATATACGGTGAAACATATCAAATTCGAATTGGGCCCAAAAAAATCATTGTTAACCTTAACCCCAAACTAACGGAAGCAATTGTGAACAATCCCAAATTTGGTAAGTCAAGTGAATATGCTTTGATGGAACAATGGCTTGGAGAAAATTTAGTAACATCAAATGGAGAAGCATGGCATAAAATGAGAAAGCTTATTACACCTGCATTTCATTTTCAAATATTGGAGAGATTTATTCCAATTTTTGAAGAAAAAGTGGAAATTATGATCGAAAAAATTATGACACAAGGATCAAATACTATTGATGTGTTTGAAATGCTTCAAAGCTTAACATACGACATTATCTCGGGTATTTTCATTATTCTATTAACATTACTATTCCTTTGTATAACTATTTTCCATTAGATACTTCAATGGGAGTCAATTTAAATGCTCAAATGGATTCTAATTCACCATTTTTATTAGCAAATCAAAAGTAATAATTTTTTTTTGAAAATAACAATTGACCTTAATTTTCTTTAATTAAAATCACAATTTTAGAATGGTTGACATTTTAACGAAACGTGCTTTCAATGGATTCTTAGCTGTTAATTGGATATTCCGTTTAACGCCTTATTATAAAGTTCATAAGGAATGTGTAGGATATATCAACAAATTCGTTGATGATATTATTCAAGAGAGGCGGAAGACGTTTCAATACACTACAAATAATAAAAACGATGAATTACCAAAACATCGACCTGCATTACTTGATATTTTGTTAAGGGCTCAAATTGAAGAAAACTCACTATCCAATGAAAGTATTCGGAGTGAAGTACAAGCATTTATGTAAGTTTTTGACGTTTCTTTTTAAGAATTATATATCAATTTTGATTTTAAGTTTGCTGGAAATGAAACCACAGCGAATTCATTATCTTTCACATTATATTTGATTGCAAAGCATGCGGAAGTACAACAAAAGCTGTTTGATGAAATAAAATTCAATGGTTTTGATGAGCCATCTTTCTCTTTGAAAATACGAGATCTAAATGCTTTGTCTTATATGGATAACGTCATTAAAGAATCACTCCGCCTTTTTCCTGCGTTATTTATGGCCCCAAAATGGTGTGAAGAAGATATAAAAATTGGAAATGTGTTTATTCCAAAATATACATCATTTGGTACAAGTATTTTTGCTGGTCATCGATCGGCAAAATATTTTACAGAACCAAATAAATTCAATCCTGATCGCTTTGATACTGAACTGACAGCAGAAGATAGAAATCCGTATATTTATCAACCATTTTCCAGTGGATTAAGAAATTGTATTGGTCAAAGATTTGCGATGCTTGAAATGAAGACAGTTCTGGTCAAATTACTGTCTACATTTGAAATAAAATTAGCTGATAATGATTTTGAAGTAGATATAATTTGTACTGGTTCATTGAAACCCTCAAATGGAATACCATTAATTTTCAAAAAAAGATTTTAATATTATTATTTTGTATGCGCGCCGATGTTTTATAATAAAATAAATGATAACAAATTGTATTAACTCTCATGCAGTGAATTATTTTGATTATTAAATCTCTGTTTTTATAAAAAAAAATCAAGCATGAGAGATTTCATGTTCTATCAATAAATAAATAAATAATCATAATTTTAAAGAGTATTTTAGTTGTTTGAGTTATTTCAAAGTATTCATACACAGTTTCAGTAAAAAAATGATAATTCAATTTGTTACTTTGATAATAGCAAGCTTCCCCTTGTATTTATTATATATTCACTTCAAATGGCTTGCTCAAGATAAGAGAATCGGTGTTAAAGGTCCTAAATGCCTTCCATTACTAGGAAATTTGCATCAACTTTGGGGAAGTATTTTAAAATTAACAGGTGACTCTTCTGTTAATATCTTTAAAATTTGGATAATCTTTCATTAAAAGAATTTTAATTTATTTGATATGATTTACCTTAGCCCACAAAAGAATGTTGGACATGTTTGATGAATATGGAGACACGTATAGACTTCGGTTTGGACCAAAATTAATTATCTTTACGAGAGATGTAAAAATTATTGAGGTAACTTATCACTTACTTATCTATTGTATTGAACTTTAATCTATTTTGATAAATGATAATCTGTATGTGATATATTTTTTCTTTTAAAGGGTATTGTCAATAATCCGAAGTTTGAAAAGTCCCATGATTATAAACTGTATGAACCATGGCTAGGAAATGGAATTTTATTATCTGCTGGTGCAAAATGGCATAAAATGCGAAAATTGCTTACTCCAGCCTTTCATTTTCAAATCCTTGAACAATTTATTCCAATTTATGAAGAACATGGAAAAATCTTCGTCCAAAAACTTAGAAATCTATCAACTGATCAAATTATAGATGTAGTTCCATGGTTTCACGCATATACTCTAGATGTTATTTCAGGTAAATTTTTTTAAATAAAATTATAGAAAATTGTGAAATAGAAAATGTATCATATTAATTTTTATAGAGACATCAATGGGTTATAGATTAAATGCACAAACAGATCCTACTTCAAAATTCGTTAGAGTCAACAAAGAGTGAGTGCCTAAAGTTTGTTTGAATTTTCAAAAACTGATTTTATTACACTAATTTCAGATTATTAGATACAATAATATTTCGGTTTTATAATCCTCTTTATAAAAATGATTGGATTTGGAAAATGACAAAATATTATAAAAATGTATCAGAGTGCATTACATACTTTCATGAATTTGTTGACACCATCATCAATAATCGTCGAGAACAATTGATATCGGAGAATTCTGTTAAATTCGAAGAACGTAAAAGACCAGCTTTGCTAGATATTTTACTGCTCTCCAAAATTGATGATCGTCCACTGACAAATAAAGAAATTCAAGATGAAGTGAATAGTTTTATGTTAGCCGGGCATGAAACAACTGGAACAACATTAGGATTTCTGGCGTATGTCCTTGCAAAATATCCCGACATTCAAAATCAAGTTTATGAAGAAATTAAATCAAATGGATTATTTGACCCGGACGAAAGATTAACAATTCGTAAAATCAATTCATTATCGTATTTTGAAACTGTCATTAAGGAAACTCTTCGTATGTATCCGATATTGGGAGGAGCACACAAACAATGTCCTGAAGATATTAAAATTGGAAGCATTTTGATTCCTGCTAACACTATAATTAGTACAAGTATAGCTTCAAGTCATTTGTATGCGAAAAATTTTGAAAACCCATTGAAGTTTGACCCAAGTCGTTGGAATGATGAAATTTCCGCATCAGAACGTAACCCGTATGCATATCAACCATTCTCATCTGGTTTGAGAAATTGTATTGGACAAAAGTTCGCATTGCTGGAAATGAAAACACTCATGATCGAGATATTACGGGAATTTGAAATCGTCTTGGGATATGAAAATTTCGAAGTTGATTTGAAACATGGTAGTTTGTTATTTTCAGCCAACGGAGTTCAAGTCAAGTTTATCAAAAGAACTGAATGATTTAATTGAAACTTAATTTTATTAAATCAAACTGTATAATCTTATGTTAATTTAATAAAGCATCAATCTTATTCATTTTTCAATTTAAAATTTTAATTACCATCTAATTCAATCTACCGGAATTCAGTTGATTCAGTTCAATTGTTGACATCGATTGGACAAGAATGTTTCATTTTATAATTGGGTTACTTTTTTGTGGAATTCCATTTTATTTACTCTGGATTCAGTATAAATGGAAAAAATTTGATGAAAAACATGGGTTAAAAGGACCACCAACATGGTCTGTATTAGGAAATCTTCCCGATTTAAGTTCAGCTGGAAAATCAAAAAAAAGTAAAATTTTCCTTAAATTTATTCATAAAAAATTATCATGAATATTTTAGCTTACTTCAAAATAATGAGTTACTACGACAAATTCAAAACAGACACTATTAGAATTCGACTAGGAGCTACGCTGATGATTTTTACTAGAGATATCAAAATAATGGAAGTAATTGCAAATAACTCGAAATTCATCAAAGCAAACGAATATGATTATTTGAAATTGTGGTTGGGAAACAGTTTAGTGATAACTCATGGTGAACGTTGGTATAAGTTGAGAAAATTAATAACACCAGCTTTTCATTTTCAAACATTAGAATGCTTTATCCCAATTTTTGAGGAACAAGCCGAAATTTTAGTTAAAAAATTAGAAGTCATATCAAATCAAGGTTCCATTAATGTTTTGCCAGTCTTTCAAGCATTTGCATTAGATGTTGTTTCAGGTATGGAAATTAAGTCATAATCTTAATCATTTTTTTTCATTCATGTATCACATCAAGAGAGTGCAATGAGAGTCAAATTAAATTCACAAATGGAACCACATTCAAAGTTTGTAGAAGCAACAACGAGGTAAATTTTCAACAATCGTTTTGATTTTTTTTTTTAATTTGTTGTTAATTTATCTCTAAGAATGTTATACATCATTCATCGACGTTTAATGAGCCCCATTTACTCTAAAGAATTTATATGGAAAATGACATCATTGTATAAAGAACAACTTGATTTAGTTAAATTCATAAATGAGTTCATCAATAATATTATTGAAAAGCGAAGAAATGAACTTATATCTAATACAGAAAAATCGCAAACGAAACGATTATGTTTATTAGATATTTTATTACATTCAGAAATGGATGGAAAACCTTTAACAAACGAAGATATCCGAGGAGAAGTCAATACTTTTATGTATAAACTATTGTTTTAATTCGTAAAAGATATTTGAACTTTTTTTGTTTTTACAGGTTCGCAGGACATGAAACTTCTGGTGGTACATTAAGTTTTGTTATGTACCTTCTTGCGATTAATCCTGAAGCTCAAAACCAACTTTTAGATGAAATAATTAATGCAAACATTTCATTTGATACTCCTTTAAATACAAGAAAATTGTATTCGCTTCCCTTTTTAGATGGTGTCATTAAAGAATCTCTAAGAATTTATCCAATTTTTCCTATGGTGCCGAAAAAATGCATTGAAGATGTTAAAATTGGTGATGTTATCCTTCCAGCAGAAACCTTCATTGGAATAACATATGGAATAAATCACGTTGATGAAAAGTATTTCAAGAATCCCAACATATTTGATCCAACTAGATGGTTCGATGAGATATCAAATAAAGATCGAAACCCTTATGTATACCAGCCATTTTCAGTTGGTCTGCGTAATTGTGTAGGACAAAAATTTGCATTAATGGAATTGAAAACAGCAATTATAAAAATGATACTAAAATTTAATGTTATAATGGATGTGCCTGGTTATAATCCAAATTTAATTGTTGCTTTTTCAATGAAGCCAACTAATGGAATACCGTTAAAATTTATTCCGAGAAATTAAAATACAATCACAACTTTTTTTGTTTAATCACACTGCTATAAAATATTCATTTATTAATAATAAAAATAACAAAATTGCTTTATTCTTCTTGTACTAATTTCTTTTTTTGAATTTAACTTGAACACCATTTGCTGAATGAGTGAGAGTTGTGTTTCTGATATCCATTTCAAAGCCCTCATATCCAATTTCAAGTTGGAATTCTCGTAAAATCTTGATTAGAAGTGTTTTAATTTCTAAGAGGGCAAATTTTTTCCCAATGCAACTTCTAGCTCCAGCTGCAAACGGCTGATACGCATACGGATTACGGTCTTTTGTTGACACTTCATCATTCCAACGATCTGGATTGAAAATTTCAGGATTTTTGAAATTTTTGTCACACATGTGAATTGCAAGATTAGCTGTTACTATTGTTGTCCTTGCAGGAAGAAATATTTTTCCAAATGAGACATCTTCTAGACACTGTTTGAAATTACAAGGAAATGTTGGATATAAACGTAAAGTTTCTTTTATAACACAATCTAAATATGTTAGAGATGTGATGTCATTAATTGTTATTGTTTTACTGGAATCATCTAGACAATTTTCTTTGATTTCTTCGTATACACGATTTTGCACTTCAGGATATTTCACTAACATGAATGAGATGAACCCTAAGACTGAACCAGTTGTTTCATGACCAGCGGTGATAAATGTCGTTATTTCATCTCGAATAATTTTATTTGTAAGTGGCTTGCCATCTATTGTTGCTTTTAGTAAAATATCTAATAGGGCTGATTTCTCAAGCTCATTTATTTCATTATTGTTTGCAATCAGCTCTTCTCGTCTTTGATTAATAATATTTTCAACAAATGTATGAACATAAGAAATTCCTTCACAAACTTTCGTGTAATGTTTTGTTAATTTCCAAATCCAATCAATGCTATACAATGGATAATAAAAACGAAGTGAAAATAAGTCCATTAATCTGAAAATTAATCTGTTAATTTATGATCATAAATAATAATTTACAAAAGTAATTCTTACTCTTTATTAGTTACAATGAATTTCGAATTCGGTTCACTTTGAGCATTTAATTTGACACCCATTGAAGTTTCAGATATGACATCCAATGCAATAGAGTGATACCATGGAACGATATCAATCGCTATACCATCAGAGATATTTCGTATTTTTTCTATGAAAATTTTCCCATGATACTCAAACAATGGAATGAATCTTTCAAGAATTTGAAAATGGAAAGCAGGTGTAAGTAACTTTCTCATTTTGTGCCATTTTTCACCTGAAGCATTTACGAGCCCATCTCCAAACCATGGTTCATAAAGATCATAATCAGCTGATTTTATGAATTGTGGATTTTTGACGATTTCCTAAATTCAAAAAATATTTAAACTTAAAAAAAAACAGAATCATTTCTTATCTCACTTCGATTATCTTTAAATCCTTCGTAAATATAAATAGTTTAGTCCCAAAACGTAATCGAATTGTATCTCCATATTGATTGAGTAGCTCCACAATTTTCAAATGTACTAAAATGTATGTTTTTAACTAAAACATCAGAACTGACCTTGAAGAGAAAATAAAACTTACATGTCTTTGCCTGAATTGAACTCCAAACCATATGTAAGTTACCTATAAGAGGGATTGTAGGAGGTTCTGTGATTCCAAGACACTCATCTTCTTTAATCCATTTTAAATAGAAATAATACAAAAATAAAGGTAAGATGCAGCAAATACTAGTAACAAATGTGAAGAACATTTTTGCAAGACTGACGACTGAATGAAATACAATTTACCGGTTACTTACGTTCGTAGTAAAATAAAAGTAACCAAACAGGATTTTTGACAATTAAAATTTAGTTGAGAATTGGTGATTTCATTTCATGGGTCTAAGTACTTGGAGGTAAATCCAAAAAAAAAACAAGTTTGTTTCGTATTTTTTAAAATTTATTTTATTTTTATGAATCATGATTTGTAATACACATTGCATAACATTTTAAATCTATTCTAATTCTTGTCTTTTTTTGAATTTTACTTGAACACCATTCCCCGGGTAAAGTAAAGTTGTAGAGCGTAATTTCATTTCAAAATCTTTTGGACTCAATTCAATCACATATTCTCGGAGTATTTCAATTAAAAGTGTTTTCATTTCGAGCATAGCAAATTTTTGTCCAATACAATTCCTTAAACCAGCGGAGAATGGTTGATATGCATATGGATTTCGTTTTTCTGCACTCACTTCATCCTTCCAACGTCCTGGATTAAATTCATCGGGATTTTCAAAATATTTTTCATACGAATGAAGGCCAATAATGCATGTAACGACTGGTGTATTAGCAGGCACAATATATTCACCTAATTTCATATCCTCACCGCATTGCTTGAAACCATCAGGTAAAATTGGAAATAAACGTAAAGTTTCCTTGATCACACAATCTAAATAAGTAAGGGAATTTATGTCCCGAATCGTAAGTGGCTTATCACAATCATCAAGGTCATTTTTGATAAGCTCCGAATAAATTTCATCTTGTACATGGGGATATTTCGCTAACATGTAAGTTATGAAACTGAGTGTTGTTCCAGTTGTTTCGTGACCAGCCATCATAAATGTTTTCATTTCATCACAAATAGTCTCATTTGGTAATGGCTTGTCATCAATCGTTCCCTGTAATAAAATGTCAAGTAAAGCAGGTCTTTGTTTCTCTAATTTTTCTGAAGTTTCATTTAATATGTTTGAACGTCTCTCATTGATGACTTTATTAACGATCTCATTAATGTATGAAATGCAATCAGATACTCTTTTGTAATGAGAACTCAATTTCCAAATGAAATCAAATCTGTACAATGGATAATAAAATCGTAAAGCGATTTTGTCAAGTAAACTGCAAAAAAAAATTGTTTAATATACTGCCCACATAATATTCAAATTACCATAACACACTCTTTGTTAGCTTTAACAAACTTCGATGTTGGATCATTTTGAGCTCCCAATTTAACGCCAATGGATGATTCCATTATCACATCTAATGCAAATGAGTGAAACCATGGTACAATGTTAATGGACTCATTTTCATTCAGCTCCCTTATTTTACGTAGAAATATTTTGCCTTGATCCTGATATATTGGAATGAATCGTTCAAGAATTTGAAAATGAAATGCTGGTGTCAATAATTTCCTCATTTTATGCCATCGTTCTCCTGACGCAAGAACAATACCATTTCCTAACCATGGTTCATATAACTTATAATCATCGGATTTGATAAACTTTGGATTATTAACTATTGACTGGTATAAGAAAATAACTCCATAAATGGATGTAAATAAGTAAGTAAGTAAGTATAATTACCTCAATAATTTTGACATCCCTTGTAAAAATCAATAGATTTGGTCCAATTCTCACTCTGTAGATATCACCATATTGCTTGAACAAAAGTTCTGGTACTTCATGAGCTGCCCATATAATATGAACATAAAACTATGTTTCATGCATTTCATTTTAATATCATTTTAACACTCTTACTCGTATATTCTTTAATGTATTTCCAGTATAAAGTTAAATTGCCTAAAATTGGAAGACAATCAGGACCAGGTATCCCTAGTTTGGCGTCTTTTTTAGCCCATTTTAATTGAATCCAAAGAACAATTAGAGGTAATGCACAAAAGAACAATGTAATCACAAGAAACATTAGTAATAAACTGAGAATATTATATTATATGAGAAATAGTCTCTCTTTAATTTCAAACTAGAATTTTTTTTATCAATGAAATATTTTGATGTAATACGATCGTCATACATGCATAAACACATTAAATGCTATTGTATAATAGCAATAATGACCGTATGAGTATGCTAAGAATGTGAGTAAAATAAATAGTGGCATATCATCGTTTTAAACCGTTTTTAAGAGCCGATCGTACTTGTTTCGCCGATTAATGTAATTCTTCTTTTCACTTCTTTTCATGCATTCATTTTTAATGATCTCTCATAGAATCTCAATTGAGAACCTTCATTGTCCAGAGACGCAAAAAAATTATCACACATTAAATTTTTATGCAACGATAAGTTATTGCATAATAGTCCGGAAATGATGTTCAAATTACAGTTCGCATATTTTTTTTATGCATGTGTCAAATCTGTTTAACATAAAAATATATCAAATTTAAATAGGGATCTTCTCATTTTCTTGCAATTCAACTCAAAATATTAAGCAAATTTCAATTGAAATATTATTTTTTTTTTTTTACATGGAAGTCCATTTGTCTTACTCATGTTATTCTTTTTTGTTTGTTTGACATTGAAGAGTTTGTAATTTTAAGAAAATAAACTTAAATGACACAACTTGTAACAATTTTTGTATATCGTTCTATTTTTCTTTGTTTTGTTGGGAGTGAAACAACTCATTTTTTATTCAATTTGCTACTCGCCATAAACTTATGTTGGATTACTTATTTGAATTTTGTGACATTTGAAGAATTTATTTTCATGGTATTTTATTTATTTATTTTTTCATTTTCATTGCTGTTACACGTGTGTTTTTGTGTAACTTAAGTCAGTGGTATAAAACATAAAATATAAAGTTATCCATTTGACATAGCTCGTTTGTCATAATCATAAGAGTAGTAATGCAGACCTGGAAACAGTTCTTTAAAATATTAAGGAAACAAAACATAGACAAGACTTTTTCATCAATCATCAGCAAAAAAAATAAATAACCAGGGGGTCGTATGGGAGTTTAAAACATGAATAGTAGCAACAAAATTGAAATAAAACAATAATAATAAAACTGTCTATGTCACAATTTTCATCTGGTGTGAAAAGACAAATTGCCACGCGCCTTATTGTGTGACTGTAAATTTGATGAGAAAATAGTGCTGGAAAATGAAAAAGAAAAATCAGAATCAGTGATAAAAAATTTTCATGACCATCTTATAGTAAAAATAACAGCAAGACATTCGTCCGCGTAATTTTACAGTTCTAGCAACAAAAATCACATCTCATACATATATAAAGTCATTTTGTAATCATGAATATTTTAACATCACACATTTACACGAGATTTGTAAAATAAAAAAGAAAAATACAATTTCACAGCATGAATATAATATTTTATGTGTGTCTGTTTTTTTGTTTCATTTTACATTCATATATGGTAGAATTGTTTAAATTGAAATCACAAATATTTTCTCTATAACATGTGCAAAATGACATGAAATTCCCATTTTATTGCGTGCACACATGTGTGGCCTTGGAAGTCGTAAAATAAATGTAATAAAACAATTTGTGACTTTAAAGTATGTAACAGTGACACGATTTAAATTATGTATGGTGTCTTTTGTGAAATTTAATTTGAACTCCATTTTTGGAATATAAAAGACTACTTTGAGCTAATTCAATTTCAAAACCTTCATATCCAAGTTCCAGTTGGAAACTACTAAGGAGCTTGATCATGACTATTTTTAATTCAAGAATTGCATATTTTTGTCCAATACAATTACGAAGACCAGCAGAAAACGGTTGGTATGCAAGTGGATTGCGATCCTCTGAACTGATTTCTTTGTTCCAACGATCAGGATCGAATTTCTCAGGATTTTCAAAGTACTTGGGATTGTGATGATTTGCATAAATTAAAGTCACAACAGAGACATTAGCTGGAATAAACACATCACCGATACGAATATCTTCAGTGCACTTTTTGTGAGCACCTGAGAGAATTGGATACAAACGTAAAGTTTCACGAATCACATTTTCAGCATAATTAAGTCCATTTATTGCTTTCATTGATAGCGAATTATTTTCCTTATGAAGTTTTAATTGTTGAATTTCGTTCCAGACTCGTGTTTGAACTTCAGGATATTTTGCGAGGACGTAAAATAAAAATCCTAAAGTTGTTCCAGTGGTTTCATGTCCCTATCAAGATAAATTTATGAAAATAAAAAAATATATAAAAAAATTCAAATGAAAACAAAGTTCTGACCATTATTTAGGAAGTTATTAACTTCTAAAATAAACTTTTATAAAAGGAAGGTGGCTAACTAAAAAGTGAAAAACAAGAAGCTTTAAAGCAAAATTAAGTATTTGAGATAATAGAAATAAAATACAGTGCGTTCATTTAAAGTTTACCCATACTTTTCTTTACGACCTTTAACGACTTTCTACAACTCTCTAATATTCTCTAATATTTCTTACGATTTTCTACGATTTCTTAATACTCCTTAATATTTGTTACGATTTTCTAATATTTTTTACGATTTTCTACGATTCTTTAAGATTCTTTAATAACCAAAAAATCAAATTTCAAATTTCTAATCGCGATTTCTTACGACTTTCTACGATTTTTTAATATCTTCCACGAATTTCTAAGATTTCTTACGATTTTCTACGATTCTTTAAGACCTTTATCGACTTTCTACGATTTCCTGCGATTTTCTACGATTCTTTAAGACCTTTAACGAATTTCTACATTTGTTTACTATTTTCTAAGATAATTTAATATTTTCTAATATTTTTTAATATTGTATGATATTAATTTTCCTAATAAAATAATATGATTTTTTTATTTCACGTAAATTGCAAGTATTACCTAATTTTTTTTTTCGCGAGCACCTCGGCCAACGAAAATAAGGCATAGTTTCAGAAGAAACTATGGGTCCTGGACGTCTCAGAAAGGCTGTGGCGACGTTTTTGCTTAGTAATTTTTTGTCAATGTGACCTAATATAAAAGTATTATAATTAAGTATAATAAAGTATAAAATACGTACAGCGAACATAAATGTATTCACTTCTGCTCGTATATCTTCATTATTCAGTGGTTTTCCATCAACTTCCGATTGCAGTAATATGTCTAAAAGAACTGGCCGAGCTTTTCCACTTCCTATTTGATTTTCTGCAAGTCCATCACCTTTCTGAGTTAGGAGTTCACTTCTACGATTATCAATGATTTGGTCAACAAACCTATGGATGTAAGCAATTTGTTCAGCTTCTTTTTTGCCTGAATCCGATAAATGCCAAAACCAGTCTTTGCTGTGAAGTAGACTAAAGAATCTCATTCCCATGAAGTGTAATAGTCTATTAATAACAAAAAGTTTTATTTAAAAATATTGATATCACAATGTAATTGGAACCGTACTCTTGTGTTGCATTCAAAAATTTATTATCCGGATTTGATTGTGAATTTAATTTAACGCCCATTGCTGATTCTATTTCATTTTAAAACAAAATTGCAATGTAAAACATTTAAGTTTTAAAGAAAATTTACCGGAAATAACATCAAGAGCAAATGCATGAAACATTGGAACAACATCAATCACACGATTTTCACACAATTCCATTATATTTTGAACTAACACGTCTGTTTGCTCTTCAAATATCACCACAAATCGTTCTAAGATTTGAAAGTGAAACGCGGGAGTTATTAATTTTCTGAACTTGTGCCACCTTTCGCCAGAAGATCTTATTAGGCCATTTCCCAGCCACTTTTCAGTGAATCGATAGTCATCTGATTTCACAAACTTTGGATTGTGGATGATTCCCTGAAATGAATCTTTAAATGCATTTAACTTTTTTAAGAAAAAATTCACGATAAATTACTTCAATAATTTTAACATCTCTTGTTAGTATCACCAATTTTGATCCGATTCTCAATCTGTACGTGTCTCCATATGTGTCACAAAACTTTGCAGCTTTCCGAAAAACAGTTTTACTTTGTATGTCTTGCCATAAATCGGGTATATTTCCTAAAATGAGTGTACTTTTTGGACCACTAATTCCCAGTTTTTTTTCTTCAGCTTCCCATTTTAGATAATTCCATAGCAGAAAAATCGGAATGATGCCAATGACTGACACTAATAAAAATAACATTTCAACTAAAAGTAAATTTCTAACTCTAGTCCATTTTTATAGCAAAAAATTCTCATTGAAATTGATTGAAAATTGCTTTGAATTGATCAATTTTCTAACATAATTCAAATTTAGCATGCTAGACGTTCAGACGTCAAATCACTCAATTACATTCTTTACTATAAAATTTATTACCAAAAACTTTAGCTAATTTATTTATTACATCATCAAAACAATTCTCAAACGTTTTCATTACTTTTCGTTGCCATCCTTATAAATAAATAACTTTTCAATGAATGGATAATTAACTTTAAGTTGTATTTTCTCTTTTCAAAAATATTTTCATAATAATAATTAAAAATTACTTTAAAATCATTGATAAGTAATTTAATAATTAAGAAGGAGAAAGTCATGCAAATAACATTCAACAAGCTAAACAATCTAATTAAAGATAATTAAAGTATCAACTTTGTTAAACATTGACTTCTCGTTTATAAATTTCATCTGTATTCTGTATTAACTTAATTCCCAAACGTGATTCAACCTAATTTATTTTACTTTATACAACACCTCCTCTGTGCTAAACATTCAAAAGAAATAGAACATAAATAATCCTCATTAGAACTGTATTTAAATATTTACTGTGCTTACAGCGAATAAAAAGTTATAATAATAATAATGTTGATAAAGTTAAAGTTAAATCTGAATCAAATAATAGACATCATCATGATTAACATTGAATTAAAATGTAAAAGAAAATTGTGAATAATCGTTGAAGCAATTTTAAATTTCAAAATTAAAGTTGATCGTTCATCGTCTAAGAAAATGCATATCGTAAATCCAACTTCAGGTGGATTTTCAGAGTGTTCCAGGATTATTTAGCTGAGAACATGATAGATTTTCCGAAATGCATGTAAGACTTTTTAATATGAGATGAGAGAACATCAAAATATTTTCATTTCCTTCAAAAATTAGTGAATAAATCATATACATTTAAAATTTACCGCTGTTCATTTCCTATCTCATCAAAAATTTCTTTTATCACGTGAATTGTAAAATAATAAAATTTCCCTATATTTACTTATTTTATCTGTAAAAATCATTGTGGAGCATATTTCCACGGAAATGGTATATCTCCTTTAATGTAAATTGTAAATAAATAAATAATTTTTCTCGCCAAAATTGTTTTAACAGCTAATAGCAATGAATATCGTGGAAGTACGAAGTGTTTTATAAATACAATCATGATAATAAATAATTTTAACAGCGTGGCGCCTATTATTATGAGATTTCAATAAATTAATTATTTATTTGTTTTGAAAGTGTTTTTCTTCATCTTATTATTATTATTCTTGTTCAAATTTAATCTGATTTGTGTAATATCGCGTAAATTATTTAAAATTCTTTGTTCTACATTTAAAAGTGAGTGTGTGTGTGTGTGTGTGTGTTTATGAATTAAATAATAAATTTTCTCACTTTACATTTAAATATTCAACGAAAAATATGCCAAATATTTAAATATTTGAAGGCAATCAATTCTATTTTAATGTAAATAAAACGCAACAATAAATTTAAAATCACATTAAACACAGATTCCATGTTCTCCCCCCTCTTGGAGCACAATAAATTTGTTTGAGATTTGATAAACGTTGTAACAATAACAACAAATAACAAAAAAGTATCAATAATATTATCTAAATATTCTTTCAATACGTTCTTTATTACATTGAAAATTGTAAGCCCGCGACGTTAAATGGTACGTAAACAATTCACCATCCATGTAATTTTCATTTAATTTTATTTTTTATTCAATGTTCTGTAATTTATATTTTTTTTTTGGTGAAAAATAAAAATGTTTATCAATAGACAGACAATTTTGAGTGAAAGTGAAAAAGATTTTCCCATAATTTTATTTAACAGTAAATAATAAAAGTGATTGATACTATTATTATGCTTTGTATATTTATGGTGTGGCAAAACAGTCATCTAATATAACCACAGCAAAAAAAGATATAACAAAAATGGTGTAATAGAGAGTGTGTAAATAATCTGTATTAGACTTATAAATGTAATAATTCGAGCATTACAATAACAATGATGATGATGACGATATCGTTACGATGGGAAATGATTTTTTTTGTTTTGATTAATATACGTGGCTTAAAGGTAATGAATTGAGATCGACGCTTTAGGTGTTACAATTCTGAGTACATATACAAGATAAGTTTCATCGTCTGTGAGGGGAGCTTACCTTAATTTTCATTAATTTTTTTATCACTTATTGATAGATACAAAAAAAGTTTATTCAATGAAAGTGAGACTTATTGATACAAATTATTATTATTAAACAATATTGTTGTTGTAACAGATTATCGATGAATTATGTACGAATATTATTGTTTGGGGGATATCAGTGTTGAAAATAATATTGACATTTAATTTTGATTTGTTGAATCTTAATATTACATTAGCAGAAATGTTTTGTGGAGCGAATTTTCACTTGTTCCTGTTATGTCAAAGCCTGGTCACCAAACTTAAGGTCATGTAATCACATATTGATATGAATTCAGCTTAGGGCTTCTGAAAATGTATTAAATTTCATGATGATGTGGATAAAAGACGAGATTTTTCATTTATTTTACTTATTCATAAATATATATTGTTATTAAATTTCATTGTATTTAATAATTTTGGAGCAAGAAACAACTTGAAAGTTCATTAAATTTACAAAATTACATTCCACGAAACGACAAAATCTTCAAACAATCTTCTTATACAAGCAATATACTGAAACAATGTGAAACAATATGAAAAGTAAAATATAATAATAATAATATTTAAGAGAAAAAGGATGGGAAAACCAAATATTTGCATTGTTGAAATATTTTGGACACAATATTATTCTTACATAATTTAGTCTTTCCACTTTCACTCAATACTCCATCAACCGAATGAAAAACACAACATTATTGTGTTATTTCTGCGTTAAACTGACACAATGTGTATATGATGTGAGTGAAAAAAAAGGAGAAGACAAGATTCAATTTTAGATTATATTGTCTTTAGAATTTTGATGAAATTATTACAAATACTGGGAAACGTGGTGTCAAAGAAGATGAACAAAATACAAAGGGATTGTTCACAAAACACTTGAATAAATTCAGATCTTATGAAATTCAATCTGTATAAAACTCCTTTACTAATATTTATTTTGTAAAGATACCTGACGTTCATCTTCCAGAAAAATGTCCATTTTGTATGAAATGTCCTTGGTTAAATTAAATTTTATTATCTCATAAGAAATCCATAAGCTGGAATTTGTATTGCAATAAAAAAAATTTAAATGAAAAAAAAAGTAATAATAATGAAAACTCATATAAATATAAAATGTCAAGAAATAAAACTTAATAAATCCTATTAAATTAAGTTGAATTTTGAAAATACCTGAACTAAAATATTTTAATTTAATGAGATATTTTCTTGAGGGACGACTAACTAAAAATAAAGAGAATAAAAGCAAATGAATGGATTATCTTCAAAATTCTGACAAAATCAAGCGAAAATACAACAATATCCTTTCATTGTTTATTGTTATTATTAGTGATGTAACTCTAGAAATATGTTTGTAAAGGGTTTTTTTTTGTGAAAGTTGTCGCTAGCTTGAATTGTGTAATGAATAAATAAAGTTTGTATGACAAGAGTAAAAAGAGGTTTGTTGCTCATATCTCTGTCATCTATTTAATGTTTGTCACAATTGCAAATAAAGGAATAATAATAACAGAAAAAGGCCACATCACGTATGATGTGTAAATTTGTTAACAAGGGTTTTCTAGTTAAAATAACGTTTTTGTCATACTTAATGAAGTAAAGGGAATTTCTTTTGTTAACTCATTTTAATTTAAATTCTTTTATTTTATATGTTTTCACTTGTTAACAACGATAAATGATTTAATTAAAACAGAAAAAAAAAATTTTAACAAACTTTGTATTCAGATTTTTTTTCTACATGTATGTGATTCTTCGTTAATAAAAATTCACGAATTTCACTTAATTTTAATAAGTTTAAAAAAATATGATTAAATATATCAACGAACTTCAAGGTTAGATGTTTAGTTAGAACACATAATGCGTGAATCGTTTACGAATCACACTCAGTCTTGAATTTAATGTTCGCGATGTTGACACTTATTTTAACTATTCTTTCTTTGATTCCTATTTTAATTTTTTATGTAAAATGGAAGCAAGATGCAGAGCTCAAACGAATGAATATTCCTCATCCAAAAGGCGTACCAATTTTTGGTTACTTGTTTCAAATATTAAAATTAGCGAAGCAAAGAAAAAGTAAAATTTATCTAAAAATTTTTTTTCAATTCAATTGATATTTTTTATACGTATAAACAGTGTTCTTTGCTATGATGCATCTACACAAAAATTATGGCGATACAATAATGTTTCGTGCGCTTAATCGTGTTACTGTTTGTACGAGAGATGTAAACTTAATGGAAATTATAGCGAATAGTCCAAAATTTATCAAACCACAAATTTATGATTATTTAAAAGTGTGGCTTGGAAATAGTTTAGTCATTACACATGGAGAACGATGGTACAAATTGAGGAAATTATTGACACCAGCATTTCATTTTCAAATTCTCGAACGATTTATTCAAATATTTGAAGAACAAGCTGATGTCTTGATTAATAAAATAAAAAACTTACCTGATGGTGTTATGAAAAATGCATTTGATGATTTTCATGCATATGCTTTAGATGTTATTTCAGGTGAGATTTTGAAAGTTTTAAAAATCTAACTTTTAATTTAAATTTTTCCTACTTAGAAAGTGCCATGGGAATCAAACTCGATTCACAAAATGATCCAAACTCAAAGTTTATTCAAGGAACTGCTTTGTAAACATTTGATCAATTTTTATTGTAATTCATATAAAATCTTTTCATTTTAATTTCAGTATGCTATTCTCAGTTTATCAACGTTACGCAAATCCACTATATAAAAGAGATTTTATTTGGAAGTGTACCTCTACTCATAAGAAACAAGTTGAGACAATCAAGTATATCCATAACTTTATCGATAACATAATTGAAAAACGTCGTGCAGAAATACTTTCAAAGATTTCCGGTGATGATAAAGAAGAGATGACAAAAGAAAAGCCAGCTTTATTGGATATTCTTTTGCAATCAGAAATGGATGGCAAACCGCTCGGTAATGAGGATATACGAGGAGAGGTTAATACTTTTATGTGAGACTAAAATTTATTTTAATTTCATTTCAAGACTTACCTGTTATCATAGGTTTGCTGGGCATGAAACAACGGGAAGTACTTTGGCATTTACATTATATTTGTTAGCTAAACATCCAAAACAACAAGAAACTTTGTATGAGGAAATTAAATCACATGGATTAACGAACAATAATGAGCCTCTTACTATGAGAGCACTAAATTCGTTATTTTACCTGGATGGAACACTCAAGGAATCTTTACGCATGTATCCAATTTTTCCAATGATACCTAAACAATGTGTTGAAGATGTCCATTTCAAAGGAATGTTTATACCTAAAGAAACTTTAATTATTACAGCATTTTATCCGAATCACATGGATGCAAAGTATTTCGAGGACCCGAAACAATTTAAACCTGAAAGATGGTTAGACGAAGTTAGCAATGAAGAAAGAAATCCATATGCATATCAACCATTTTCATCAGGACTCAGAAATTGTATTGGCCAAAAATTTGCAATGTTAGAGGCTAAAACTGCTGTTGTCAAAATAATGTCTCAATATCGTATCGAATTGGCTATTGATGGGTTTGAACCTGATTTGGTAGTAGCAATCACAATGAAATCCGCTAATGGGATGCCATTGAAGTTTATTAAAAGATAAATACAATTAAAAACGATTAAATAGAATATAATGTTACTCTAAATGAGATGTAACTCAAAAATTTAAAATAGTTTTTATAGATTCTTTCTATGAATTTTAGTTTTCGTTTTTTTTATTTTTTGATTTTCAACATTACACCAAATCACATATGATTCTGTTCATTCAAATGCTCTCCTAAAAAATTAATCAGTATTTTACTCTCTGTTGATCATAAAAATCATTTTTACTTCTCCAGTGTTATATCAGCTGATCACACATTGTTTATAAAAATAAACGAGTATGATTAAATTTATCACTGTTTCAAGGTCAACAGTTTCGTTAGTGCTCAAACTGCGTATTTCGTTTATTAATCACTCTCAGTCTATAAATTGATGTTAATGATGTTGGGTCTTATATTAACCGTACTTGCTTTAATTCCAATTTTCTTATTTTATGTAAAATGGAAGCAAGAAGAACTAGACAAACGCATGAATATTCCTCATCAAAAGGGAATCCCAATTTTAGGAAATTTGTTCCAGTTATTGCCAGCTGCCAAAGAGAAAAAATGTAAGATTTTTAATTTTTAATCTTTCATCGAGTTTTGTTATTTTATTATTATTTTCAGCATTCTTTGCTATAATGGATTTACACAAAATATATGGAGACACAATAATGTTTCGTATGATTAACACTGTTACAGTTTGTACGAGAGATGTAAAGTTTCAAGAAATTATTGCTAACAGTCCAAAGTTTATCAAAGCAAATGAGTATGATTTTTTTAAAGTTTGGCTTGGAAATAGTTTGGTCATTACACATGGAGAACGATGGTACAAATTGAGGAAATTATTGACTCCAGCATTTCATTTTCAAATTCTCGAGCGATTTGTTCAAATATTTGAAGAACAAGCTGATGTCTTGATAGAAAAAATGATGAAATTACCTGGTGGTGTTATGGAAGATGCTTTTGACGATTTTCATGCATATGCTTTAGATGTTATTTCAGAAAGTGCCATGGGAATAAAACTGAATTCACAAACAGATCCAAATTCAAAGTTTGTGCAGGCTAATACCCAGTTAATACTTAAAATTTTATTAGTCTTATCAGATAAATGATTAAAAATTTTAATTTCAGAATGTTATTTTCAATCTATGAACGTATGATTCATCCTCAATACAGACATGAATTTATCTGGAAGTTATCTTCAACTTACAAGAAACAGGTTGAGACAATCAAGTACATTGATAATTTTATCAATGACTTAATTGAAAAGCGACGAGGAGACATTCTTGCAAAAATATCTACTGACAATAAATCTGAGGATACAAAAGAGAAACCAGCCCTGTTGGATATTCTGTTACAATCTGAAATGGATGGCAAACCGCTCAGTAATGAGGATATACGAGGAGAAGTTAATACATTTATGTGAGTATTCAAATAAGTTTTTTTTAATACCTTTGATAAGCTGATTCAAAATTAAAGGTTTGCTGGTCATGAGACAACGGGGAGTACTTTGGCATTTACATTTTATTTGTTAGCTAAACATCCAAAACAACAAGAAACTTTGTATGAGGAAATTAAGTCACATGGATTAATAAACAATAATGAACCTCTTACAATGAGAACGCTAAACTCCTTACCTTACTTGGATGGGACACTCAAAGAATCATTACGAATTCATCCAATTTTTCCAATTGTGCCCAAAAAATGTGTAGAAGATGTTCATTATAATGGAATGTTCATACCAAAAGAAACGATGATTCTTACAGCATTTTATCCGAATCACATGGATGAAAAATATTTCAAGGACCCGAAACAATTCAATCCTGAAAGATGGATGGACGAAGTAAGCAATAAAGAAAGAAATCCATATGCATATCAACCGTTTTCATCGGGACTCAGAAATTGTATTGGACAAAAATTTGCAATGTTGGAAGCTAAAACCGCAATGGTTAAGATAATGTCACAATTTAAGGTGGAATTGGCGGTTGATGGATTTGAACCTGATATAAGAGCAGCATTTTCAATAAAATCAGCAAATGGTATGCCATTAAAATTCATTAAGAGATAAATTTTCCTGTATTTTTATAATATAAGAACAAACAATCAGGAGTGTAACAAATGAATTTTATTACTTTCTTTATTATTTTAAAGATATTAAACAGATACACTCTGCATATTGTTTTAAATCTTTCCATTGATTCTTCAGAATTTTATTAGAATACTTTAACAATTTATGTGCTAATAACCTACATTTTTCATATTTTTTTAACATTGTAAAAAAACCACACCGTTGGTGTTGGTGATGATGCAATAAAAGTAAAAATCATCAAGTACAATGAATAATCAGGAAAAACTTTAACTTTACAACACATTTTAACATTCTGCCTTAAGAATAAACTTTGTGGTTTCACTTAGTTCACTCATTTATTATGATAATTTTATGTTTTTCAATTGTTTATACTTTTCATTAATTTTAAAATTAAATTTTTGCCTTATCACAGAAAGAAATCTTTTCCTAATAGAAAATATGTTTTAAGCTTTCAACAACAAGAAAAAATGTGACAACACCTAAAAAAAAATTTATAAAATGAAAAAGTTTCAAAATTTAACTTAGCGATAGAATGGTAGAGATTATGATGATGATGATTATAATAAAAACCAGACGTTTTCTCGCTAATGAAAAAAATCACGTTTCAAAAGTGAAATGAGTGAATTCTACATTGGTTTGCATTTTAAGAGTTTCATTAAAAAACTTAAATTTTAAACTTTTTTTTAAGGAGTTGGTGTAAATTTTAATGAAAAAATAATTAATTAAATAACGATTGTTGTAATTTAGACTCACACTGTAACAGAAAAAAAATTAAAGTCCAATACATTAAATTGTGAATAAGAAAAAAACGACGAAACAGGAAAAAGAAAAATTCTTGATAATTTTTTCTTTGCATAAAAAATGTGCGCACATCCAAAATAAAAGGGTTTTTTTTATTTTTCAAAGTTTTTTTTTCATCGTAATGTATTTGAATGTATGTGTGTATAAAAATAAAATAAAATAAAATAACAAGCTTAAAAAATCAAAAAGAGAAGAAAAATGTATAGAATTGTAGGAATATTTTAAAGGGGACACATCACAATTGTGTTTGTGGGTGGAAAACGTATTTTTTTTTTAAAGATATAATAAAAAAAGTCAATTTCAACTTGTGCTATAATCTCTACAATGTCACTCTCTAGGAGGAAAATCGCGTCAGATAAGAATTAACTTTGAAATGGAATGAGCAGATATGTAAAAGTAATGTCTCATGTGTGAGTGTATGTATTTAAGTCCGCCTTTTATTACTTTTAAGCTAAACTGCTGTTTGAAACAGAAGTTTGTACATTATTATTTTTCAGAGGGACACAAAAATAACAACCAAAAAAGACCGGATTAAGAGTATTAACATAAGAGTATGTATGTTTATGAAATTGAGTTTTCACTGAAAATGTAAAATTTTTGTTTCTGAGAGATAATTTTGCTTACGGCAAATTTTAACGATTTAAAACTAAATTTTGCTACACATTTTTTCTTTGTCTTGAATTTGAATGAACGATTTTGTCGAAAAGCTTTTGTAAGTTTAGTCAGACTATGAAATTTTCATATGGAATTTGATATTTTGAAATTTGCAGTAAAAAATTCAACAAAAGCAACTAAAATTAAAAAAAAACACGCGTGCAAAAGATTTTTTTTCCTTTTTGGATAACAAATCTAACAATAAAGAACCTTAGTGACTTTTCACTTGAACGATACAATGAAAAAAAATAATATCATGCATGTGTCCACATTATACAAATTTTTTCTTTACTGGCTGACATGGAAACAATTTAAGCTTATCGTTATCATTATAAAATGCCATATGGGCCAAAACACGTTTTCTTTTGAAATTTGTTTTTCTTTTTTTGTTTGGAATATTCGGGCATCATTATCAAAGGAAAATTAAATTATATTTGACAAGAACACACAATCGTATCAAGTATAAATCAAGAAATCATCTCTCTAGCTTCATTATAATTTAATTTAAATTTCCACTCACATTTCATCTCATTCCATATGACTTAGAATTTGGGCACTGAACCCAATTCATTAAGACTGTTTATTGTAATATAGTTGAATAGTTTTCTTAAAATTACAAAACACGTGTAAAAGACAAGTTAAATTTGATATTTTATGTGTAGAAACGACGATAATAATTACAATAACAATGAAAAACTTTTGTAAAGACCAAACAAACTAACGAACCATACATTTGCCAGTTTTAAAACAAAAACATTTAAATTTTCCGAAAATTCCATACATTATTAAATGTAAATATAAATTGTTACAAACTATAAAATAACATTCTCATTTTTTTTTTACTTTGCTTGTGTTGAGTTGGAAAAATATTACAAAACTTTATCTTTAACTCTACTAAAATATTTTGAAATTCTGTATTTTATGTGTGTGTGTGTGTGTAGATACTTAAAATAACAACAATATCATCATCATCATCATCATTATCCTGATCTTCGTATCACCACTGGCTAAATTACGGGCATCTGTGTGTTTGATAGCAATGAAGAAAAGTTATATTATAGTCATAGTAATAATAATAATGATGTTCTTAATATATTGTTCAAGAATAATATTATAAAAGATACAACAAGACACATAAATTCAATAAATATAAAGTGAAATGTGAAATTTTACTTAGGAAAGGGGTGTTTCCAAGTGATAATATGATTTTTCCAAGAAACATTTTGCTGTAG
This sequence comes from Culicoides sonorensis, assembly GCA_900002565.1. NCBI lineage: Eukaryota > Metazoa > Arthropoda > Insecta > Diptera > Ceratopogonidae > Culicoides > Culicoides sonorensis. The sequence goes on from LN483406.1 coordinate 170,435, forward strand.
AATTACAACAGAAAATTTTTGAAATTCGCCATTTCAAATTATGTCTTTTTCAGATTATAGAGCTTGAGATTTTCTTTTTCATTAATTCATGCTATTTTATGCTCGATGGACTGGTTTTCTCAAATAGCAATCTCACAAGAATTTCATTCGCATTGAAAATATCAAAGCAACTCAACTTAACTGAATATGACAGAAAAATTAGAATATTTGCATAGTTGTTAGTTCCCAATGTAAATCTGACGCAAGGACGAATCATGTGAACACATTAAATTTAAATAGTTTCCAGTACAATACTAATATAAATAATACAAGCTTTCGCTTTCACTTTGAGTCTATCTATTTAATATGTATATTAATAGAAAAATATCCTGAACTATATACATTTCTACAAACATTTTATTATTATAGACCATTACGTATATTTTATGTAAACAACAGCAGTAAAACTACTATAAACAGATGAAAGTTGTATGTTTTAACAAAGATAAATTTCCCTTTCATTTTCACATGCGTTCACATATATATATATTTATAGATATCTATCTACATATTATGCTAAAAGTGTAAGTATTTGCTTATCGTTAATGTGATGTCTTGTACAATATGAATGGTCTTTTAAGAACAGATAAATACGTTGGAGATGCCAAAAGAGAAAATAAATCAATTATTTAAATTAGGTTTTTCTGGTAAAAACTATATAATATAATGTATAGTAAAATAATAATAAATATCTACAGTGTGTGTGTGTGTGTATGTTTCTTTAGAAATGTAAATTATAGATTTTGTATTTGTCATGTTAGGTTGATGCTATTTGGTTAAAATTAACAAAATACCACCTTTAATGAATTTGAGCATTTAATTTTTTTCAATTTCCTCTCATAATGGTTGTCATTAGTTGAATTGTTATGCTGATATAAATGGTAATAGGACATATAACTATAATTATTTTCTTTTATTTCATGAACTGCTACCAGAAAATTACCACTTTTCTCTTATAAACGCTCACATTTTCCATTCAACATTCATATGCATATCAAATTGTGTATCTGTATCATGTTATTTTGTGCCCCCTTTTATGTATATTTTCATATTTTCCTTCGCAGATGAGATGAGGTAATAATCATAATATTCACTTTTATATGCTGAATAAACGTTTCATTTCATATCTTCCTCATTTTCTTCTATTTTTCCTTGTTTGGTGGACATTTTAGTGAATAAAGAAACTGGACAAGAGCAAAATATTGCTAATATTTATGCGAAGAACATTTCCGAAATAATTTCAACAGAATGTTACCAAAAAAATAAATTTATATACATATACTAAAAATTTTCATCTATAACATTTTCCATGATGATGATGATGATGATGTCCATTTTAAGTATAAATATATGAGAAAACGCCGTGAATGCAAACAAGTGTAAAGAGTAAATGTTAAAATATAAGACACCATACATACATACACACAATGAATGAATATAAAACTGAACCAAATGTTTTTTTTTTCATAAGTAATTTAAGACAGGATGGTCAACAACGTCCAGAAATCGATAAAATAACCCCCTTCTCCTTCAATCTTTTTTACATATATTACAACAACAACAACAAAAGCACATCTTCTATTTATGTATAATAAATGTATATAACATGTTAAAACGTTAAAAGTAATATCTAGAGCAGAACACTGAATGAAAATAAAAAAAAAATAAATGTGTACATGAATGATAGAGTTGAATTGAGAAGAGAAAAGTGTGTGTGTGTGTGTTTCTGTGAAATCATACAAAAAGTGTAGGAAAATGCAAAAGAAAATCATCAGGAAGGAACCCCTCTTTTATATTTTGTCATTCGTATATTTCTCTGTTTGTGTGCAAATACTTTAATTTACGAAAAATTTTGAATTATTCGTATTCTTCTTTCATTGAAGTACATTGAAATTGGCAAGAAATTTTCTTTTCAAACAAATTTTTGGATTGCACAGAAAAGTGCTTTAATTTAAGAGTATTTCTTATTGAAATGAAGCCAATTCAAAATTTTCAACTTATTCAGCTTCCTCCTTCGCTATCCTTTCAAATTTAACTCGAAACCGTTGGTTACTGCGTGTGCGTGGACATCTGTGTCAAAAATAATTTTCCTTTACACACACACACACATTTCATTTTAACGTTTTAAATATATTCAAAGAGCACACAAGTGAAAGGAGTAAATGAATGAAATGTCCAAATATATTTGTATACACATTTGTATATAAAAAAAAAGAAAATTCAGAGCACGTGCTTGGTAATGAGATAAGGTTCATAGTAAAATTGTACAAGTAAAAGTCAGTACATGAAACGAAGAACAACTTTTCAAAATAAAAATAACACTAATAATAATAGTATAGTAATAATAATCAGCAGTTGGGAGATGTGATCATTATGCTCGTTATATTTAATTTTCTTGATATTTTACTTTTTTTCTTCTAGATATTGAACGAAGATTTATCATGGACAATCAAAGTATTGCAAAGTGATTTCCTTGATTAAATTTATTGCTGTGTCAGCTTTTCTTGATATAAATTCAAGTGAATATGTTTTAAAAATCTTCCTTGTGTGTCATTATTTAAATAAAAAGATGAAAAAAAATGAAAAATCTTTTGAAATTTCATCTATATTTTTTTTTGTTAAGTTCAAGAGGGACAGCACACACTTAATATAATTTATTCACTCAATTATGGTTCCAGTCCATAGTCACCTCTTTTCGTAATGTAAATGCGTGTGTGTGTGTGTTGACCACAAAATATAACACCGATCGTATATTAGATTAAATTAAGCAAGAAAAAAGCATGAGTTGTATGAAATTTTACTGGACATTGCTTAATGGATGTGGATTTTAGTTTATGCAAAATAAATAGAGGGAAAATATAATGTCATTTTTTTTTTGCTTGCTCTCTCACTCACACTTAAAATTTATGTAAATCCATTTATTAAATTGATTATAAGAGTAGACTAAAATGACCAAAGAATTATTTATCATTTTGAAAAATATACTCAATTACATGAACGTACTCAAAATCTTACTACTATTTTTTTGCTTGTCAAAGTAAAGGACAATATTTATTGTCATCGTAATAGAAGGAGTTTTTTTACATTAATGAGATAACACAAAATGATAAAGCAAGATATTATCAGAGAAAAAATGAATTTTATTCTTTTAACATGAGTTTTCATGCAATTCTTGAAATTTCTTGCAAGAACCTCCAAAAAAGTGTGTTAAAGTACAATTGAGCACTTTTAAATTGAATGTCTCAAGTAAAATGAGTTAAATGAATAATTTTGTACCTTTTCCAACATTTTTATTTATTTAACAAAATGAACGCATTAAATAAATGCTTTTTATATTGCTTTCTTTGTACTTTGTACATATACAAAAAAAAGAAAAGTTAGACACATAAAGTGACGGAAGGAATATCCCTTATAACCTTTTTCGTGACTTATGTTTAACATCATGATTTTCTTTAACGAGAGTGGAACGAATTTTCTCATTTCAATCAAAATATTTTTTTTAATTTCAAAATTATTTTATGAAATTGCACTCAATTCAAGGAATTTCATATTTTTATGTCACGATGAATGATTTTTTTAACCCACCCTAACTACCCAATTTATATATATAACATTGGTCTTGATAATGATTTTTTGGTTTTTCGTCGTCATCATCATCGCTGTATTGTTGCAAGGATATACATGTGAAATAAAGTACATCAAAACTTTATTTTTGTTAATTTATTTTTTTTGGGGTTTCCCTTGTCTCGTGTCTGATCCTCAAAATATACACATAAAAACGTAAATACAACCAAAAAAAAAGAAGGCACGGACACATAATAAAAAAGAAGACGGTTAAGGTTGAGGTCACAACTTGATTGTGTACTATCATCAATTAGTTAATCGCTACACACACACACACACACACACATACAAATATTGATATACTTGAAGGATGGTTTATGCATCATCACACCAGTCACTGTTTTATTAGGTCATTAACAAGTAAAAAAAAGATTATTTTATTTTATATGATGATGTACATAAATGTAGAAAGTAAGGAAATGAAATGAAATAAAAATGAAGTACGAGGATCCCATTATGGATTTTATGTGACGTCATTTCACTCTTGTTATAGCTTTACGATGAAAAATTTATCGTCAAGGTCATTACTATTAAAAAAAAGTTCATTCAATTAAAGAGATTCTAATAGAAAATCATAAAAGGGAAAAATTATTTAGGTCAAACTTTTTATTTGATATCAGTACTATGATTAGACAAGAAGAGTCAATTTCACATAATTTACTTATATGTTATGGTTCATGATGATGTTCTTATGACACTATTATCAGAGATGAAATGAAAATGATATGAGATTTTCTATTATAGTGAAATTTTTCCCTGATTCTCATTATTAGTTTCAACGCACATCTTATGAAGACAAGAGAGAGGAAAAAAATAACATTATTAAATGTCGTTGTCTAACAAACGAAAATATATAACATAACTTTCAGTTCTACTGCTGTTTATTATTATTATTGAGCAGAATAGACGACATATTCGTGTTAGGGAAAATAATGAAAGAATTTTACTTGTCACTTGACTAGTCTTTGCATTTCTCTGATAGAAAAAATAAGCTACTTTCATTGAAAATGCCGATAATTTTTGGCAAATGTATGATAATGCAGTTTTTATATACTGATAAACTAAAAAAGTCATCAAAAAATTTCACGTGAAACTGTAAAATACAAAAATAATGGTTACCTTCCTTTGCCCTAGTACTTTCATATTCATTGGAGATCGTTTTTTGACTTCAAATTATGTTTTTGTTTATTTGCCTTTTCAAAAACAGGAGAAAAGAAAACAATAAGCACAAGAAAAGTAAAACAAACATTTAATTTAATTTTAACTTACCAATCCTTTTTATTTTTTTTCGTATGCACTTGTGAATAATTCTAAACAATAAATAAATAGTCGCCGTGAGACACTAAACCTTTTTAATATTATTACTTTTATTTCATTTCATTTAATTTCATTGTTTTCAGATTAAAAAAAAAATGACCCTTTTACACTTTTTCTATTCGGGATCCTGATACTTTTTATGTAAATATTCTCTCTTACTTGACAAGAAATTCACAAACAATAGAAGAGGTGCAAAAGAATAAAAATAAAAATGATGTTCTCAATGGTACAATAAAAGTAATAAAGTAATTTTTCCTAATTACTCCTTAAACGGTTTCTTTTTAACTTTTATAAGTCGATTATCTTCATTTGATGTACTTAGAAGACATATTATACAATTATTATCAACATTGTCATCATCATCATCATCATTGTTGGCACGACACACATTCATTTAATTTGTGTGTGTTGAAAATGAAAATAGGGAAAAAAGAAAATGAAGAAAGACAAAAGAATTCGTGTGATAAACATTTAAATTGTGTATGTGTCACATTATTTGGCAAACATTTCTTTTGTTGTTCTTTCTCGTGTAACAATATAAATGGGATCAAAGTAAAATGAAACCACAAGAAGACGATGAAACATAAGTTGAGATGATCTTTTATTGTGGCTTGAGAACAGTTAATCTTGCTAATATTCGTTATTTGCTTTGTGGTAAAGTGATTTGAGATGTGTTTTAAGAGGGAGTCACGATTAAAATTGAATTATCAGGTTCATTTATCTGATTAGTATCTAATTTGAATGAAAATGGTGTTAGAAATCACGGAAAATGTGACAATTATTCGAACGCCTGGTCATTGGTGAGACACCATTCAATTTGATGAGATGAGAAATTTCATACAAAAAGCACCCGTTTGTGAATTCATATGCTTCCTACCATTCTATTAGTGATTTTAATACAAATCTCACGTGTATCACAAACCTCTAAAACAAAGGAAAGTAAAAATTTAAAAAATTACGACACTTTACCCATAAAACTTTTTTAAGGCATACTAAAAATTGAAAAGCAAAACTACACACGCCCAAAGCCATGTAATTGAAAACATTTTACGATACTCATTAAATTTATGACATATCTTAATCAGAACACTTATGAAAGTTTATGATTTTCAGTCTTTCCTCCTTTTTTTTAATAAAAAGTAAAAACTCAAACGAAAGTTTATAATTTTCGCTAGACTCTAAAAGTTTTTGGTATGAAATTTATTTTATATGATCATGACACCATGTGCCTTCTAATAATACACGTCCATTCAATATTTTATTCTTTAAATATGGATTTTTACGTACACACACACATGAATGTACAGAAAACATACAGAGGAGAAAAGCAAATAATTTTCATATTTTTATTACGATTATTATGTATTCTAGTACTTTCAAAAATATCATAAACAAAAGGATTAGGTCAAAAGCAACAAAGCATACACACACACACACACGAACACGAGAAAGTTCAATAAGAACAAAGGCAAAAAAAATATATATGAGATGATCCTTATTATTTGTACATGTAACACACATATGGTATTTTTTTTAATATAGATGCAACGAATGAAGAACAAAAAAGGTCCCCGTGTGTTATTAGAAGAAAAAAAAAATGAAAATTATGTTTACATTTTATGAGCGAGCTAACAACGATAATATCCTACAATGGTGTTCAACAGAAAAAAAAATAATAATAAGAATTTGTACAAATATGACACGGAAAATGGTAAGGAAAAACTATTTGGAACACCGGTGTTGCATTTAAGTGTGTGATGTGTATGTGTGATTTTATATTTTATGACCCATTGCCCAGTATTTGGATAATGCATTGATACAAAACACACATTACAAGACTAGTTACTTCTGGTTTAATCTTTTCTTTGGCATTAATGTTTTCGTTTTTGGCATTCTTGTAAATGAAAGAAGAAGAAAAAAAAGGTTTCAATACAAACAATTGTATAGTTTATGTGAAAACAGTAAATTTTAACACATAAGACAAATACAAGCGAGAGCAACAAAAAAAGGTCACACAATTGTTTATTGCAAATACATATGATTCCTTTTCAATAAACTTTTGTAATTTTATTTTATTAATTTCCAGAGAGAAACAAAAGTGTCACCTTTTTTATATTTTACGAGATATTGGATTTGTTCCTTATGGTCAAGATGACGGCAACTTTATGTGATTTTTTTTTCTTCTTGTCTGTTGTCATAATGAAAATTACTTTTTTTTTGTGATAAGTTTAAGCCTTTCATGAAGAGTTGAATTCAATCTATAATGAGGACAATCATTCATATCATCATTCATAATTAATTTTGATTATCAACGGAACGATCACTTGATTCATTGATTAAAATTTCCTTGTTTGAAATGTAAAAAATGAAATGTGTTGATATTTATCAACCGTCAAATTTGAATTTACATATTAACTGAATTTTAATGTTCAAATTATAGATGGCACTTTTGCTCCATTCAAATGTGTACTGGGCTAAAGTTTTTTTAATGAAAATGTGTACTGAGCCAAAAGTTTCAATCGAAAAATAAAAATAAATGAAAAAAATTACTTAATATTTCATTACATTTAAGTGCCGTAGTAATATTTAATGAATTTCATAATTACTCGAACATAAAAGTCAATGGCACATGCAGAACATATTTCGTAAGTGAACTTAATCAAGCTTTATGTAACAATCCGGTTTAATTTTCACACATTTCTGCAAATTTTTTGTCTGTTCCCTTTTTTCTGTACAGGTTTAGTGAAGGTGAAGATGAGACCGATTTTCTACCGGAATATGCTCCAAGACACACATATGCTTATGAGAATCCATACCAACAGAGAATCTTTTCATCGGGAAATGAAGACTTGTTGGGTCATCATTTACCATTAAATCAGCAACCACCATACACAACTCCCCATTCACAGTTTCAGTATGTTCACTCAGATCGGGATGTTCTCACATTACCAATTAGGAAGCACAAAAATATGCAATTACCCTTGAGAGTGGAAAGTCCTGAGGAAGAGCTGTCATTTAGGAAGTACATTGGCGGGAGTGTCGGACTAATTAGTTTAATTACAGAGAATTTATTGAGTCATCCGTTTGTTGTGCTGCGACGACAATGTCAGGTAAGTGACTGTAATTGATTGATAAAGAATTGTGCAAAAGAAACGAGACAATGGAAAAATAACAACTTTGATAACCGGTTTTTTCTTACACAAAAGTTCATGAGACTTATCAGTAGTAAATAATTATCAATGAATTTTTTTTTGGAATGTTTACTCACGAGTGAAATTAACATATATAAAAATCCAAAACAACTTTAGTTCCTTTCAAGATGCGGTCAATTCAATACGTTAAATTTTATTTGATTTCGTCTTTAATTTTTGTCATTCAAAGTTCAAGTGAGCAATTATTTTTTCCATGTACGACAAGTATCAACTCGAAAGGCTTGTGCTTGAAACCAGACGAATGTTATTTTGATGATGAATTGACATTTTCTCAATCAAGAGGTTTTGATTGTCCTGAAAGTTTCATATGTTGTCCATTAATTAATCCTCAAGTCGAAGTAGAGTCACGACAAGACACTTCATGCATCGATAAGATTAATGTTGAAGAATATTCTAGTGATGGTTCTGTTCAAAGAAATCAATATCCATGGATTGTTGCATTGAAATATTACAACAATATAAAGAAAAAGTATTTTTACGGGTGTTCTGGAACTTTGATAAGTTCAAAGCTTGTCTTGACAGCTGCTCATTGTATAACCGGTCTGGAAATTGGTGTACGATTATCAAGCGTTTATTTGGGAGCACATAACTTAAGGATAAATTGCACAAATCAAAATGAATCAAATGAATGTGGAAAAGTACAAAATTTGTCAGTATCATATGCGTGGTATCCAAATGAAGATGGAATTTTTTATACAAAAAACAAGTCAAATGATATTGGTTTTATAATTCTAAAAAAATTTGTTAAATTTAACGAATTTATAATCCCAATTTGTATGTTGGGAGTTCCAATTAAAACTGGTTTCATGGAAGCAGTAACAGTTTTTTATGGAAAACTTAAAAATAAGAGGAGGTCTAACAATTTACAGCAGATTGGTGTCAAAATTGTATCCAATGACTTATGTAATGGGAATTTTGATACTCATATAGATGATGATAAACAAATTTGTGTTCAAAAAGAGGTTATTTATGACAAGGATTGTTCAAATTTCAAGTTAGCTGGATCTCCATTGCACATCGTTCGTGATGGAAAAATTTCTGCGCATGCAATTTTCTCTTATGGATCAACGATTTGTGAAAATAACGTTAAATTAATGGTTTTCACTTTAATACAGCCTTATATTGCACTGATGCAAGAAAAAACTAAAGATCTTGGGGTTTATGATTTTCCAATGACAGTGCTTGATATTTAACAATGTGTGTTATATTTTATTTGAATATTTATCTTTAAAAAATTAAATTTTAATTATATTTTTTTTTCTTTGCAGGTTCATCACAGTTCCGTTAAATATCACCTAGTTCCATTCACACTAATTCCCGTTATTGCACATCTGCATCAACGTCAAGGCATTACAACACTATGGAAGGGAATTGGAAGTATGTTACTTGTGCGTGGCATGAGTTTAGCGGCTGAAGATATTATTTACAAGTTTTCTGGTTGGCCCAAAGAAATCCACTCACGTACATCAATGAAACAATTTGGACAACATATTCTACTTAAATGTGTTAGTTTAGCAGCTGTTGTTCCATTTTATACAGCATCTCTGGTTGAAACTGTCCAAAGTGATATTGCAAGTGAGAAACCTGGAGTTTTTGATGTATTTAGGGAAGGTGCTGCTCGATTAGCATCATGGAGTGCTCCGCAACGTGGTCGAATGCTTCCTGTGTGGATTTTAATTGGACCACATGTTGGCTTAGGACTGTCAAAATATATTGTGGGACTGATAATCAAAGGACTCACGACTCGCATTATGCAAAAGAAATATGACCAAAAAGGTGCCAAACCACGTGATTTGGTTACTCAAGAAGTACAAATTGTTTCAACTTTGACATCGCTCATAGCAACTGAAATTATCTTCTATCCATTTGAAACAATTTTACATCGAATTCAATTGCAAGGTACTCGCACGATTATTGACAATCTCGATTCTGGTTACTCGGTTATTCCAATTCTCACTAGTTATGAAGGTGCTTATGATTGTTATCGAACCACAGTTACAACAGAAGGAGTTGCCGGATTGTACAAAGGATTCGGTGCCATGATTTTACAATTTGCTGCTCATATTGCTGTTGTTAAATTAGGAAAATGGCTGATAACACAAGTAACTGAAATCGTTTCAAACAAACCACCTCCAAAGGTGGCTGAGTATTATAATTTAGACCATTTGAAAAATTCACATGGATCAACCACAGTCTCACAGTCAATAAGTGGTGTAAGTTCCATTAGTGACGACAATTTATAAGTCAAGTATTGAGCTGAGAGTGAAAATTAAAATTTAATAAAAAAAATGTTGATAAATGCGCTTATTTTAGAGATAGTTTGTTAAAAAAAAAAAATCTTTCTTTTTTTTGTAAATAGTTTCCTTTTATTTTTGCGCCTTGCTATTGTAATAACAATGTTTTATTAAAAGAAATCAAAATTAATTCAATATTCTTTGATTGTACTCTAAATAATTTTAAATTAATTCAATTTTCGATGTTGTCTCAATTTTGTTACTCTTAACTCCTGTATATTTGAGTGGTGCTCCACCAATTCCTGGTCCTTTGCCACACAATTTTCTAATCTCTTCTTGACTGTAAATAATTTGATGTTCCCTTTCATAATGTTTTCGCAGCAATTCATTCATATAATAACCTGTATCACACTCCTGACACATGAAAGGCCTTAATTTTCCGTGTGTGTACTTGTGTTTGGTCAGTTGAGAACTTGATTTGAAAGTTTTATCACATTGGTCACATGCAAAATTACGTCGTTGCAGATGCACAGAATTAATGTGACCATTAAGTGAGATTTTCTTATAAGTTTTACCACAAATTGGGCAATCCTTGTAATGAACTTCATGTTTGCGTTCAATGTGTCGTTTGAGATCAGTCTGAAAGGAATAGAAATTTATGGAAATTGTCTCAAATTATTAGTTTGAATTGAGGACTTACTCCAAATGCATATGAAACACCGCATTCATTGCATGTATGTGTTTTTTCGGCATGGTAAATACGATGATGTGTTTTGTACTTTGAGAGGGATGAACATATTTTTCCACATTCAGGGCATGTGATGTTTTGTTCATCTTGTTTCCTTTTAGCAACGTCTTTTGGAAGGCTGTTAAATTTACAAAAACGTTTAATTTTGGTGATATGACTTACAATTTAAAGCTTACTGTTTGTGTAACATATGACTATTAATGGAACCTTTTTTCTTAGCCGAATATCCACAGATGTCACAATAAAGAAACTGGTCACTTGATTTTCTCTTCTCCGATTTTCTGTGATAATTGAAGTCTTTTCTACTTGAAAATGTCTGAAAACTATCAAAACATTCGAGTTTTGTTTCTTCTTTCTTTGGTAGCTTGATTTCCTTTTCATTTTTACCACTGACTTCAGTTTCAACGGAAAATTCTTGTACGAAAATTATTTCAGAAGACTCGAACTTGAAATTTGTAGAGTAATCTGTTGATTCAAAATCTTTTGTCTCTTCATTACTGGTTTCTTTTTTATTCAAGGTTGAAATAGATGTGACACATGTGTTTTTAAAGTTATAAACAACCTCCAAGGCACAAATACAAGATGCACAAAAGCTTAAGACAGGTAAATCATTTCCTTGAATCTGTGTATTAAAAAAAAAGTATCATAAAAAGATAAATTTTCAAAGTAAGTTGAATTACCTCTTCACTTATTAGTTTCCTGTAAATGTTTTGAATATCTGATGGTATTTGAACTTCTTTTATTAGGTCAGGAGTGATTTTTAAGCAAGCAATACAGAATTCTTTTTCATCATACTCGGATTTAATGCTCATTTTATTTTTGTTATTAAATTTTTCATTTGAATCTTGAAATGCAATTGTTTATTTTGATTTTGTTGTTTGGTTAAATTGACGTTGCCAAAGATAAAATGACAGCTGATTAAATTCAAATTATTCTTGATCGACTAAAACGTTAAGAATAAATATAAAATATTAATATTACTCACTTTTTATTTTAAATACATATACGCAGTTTTTTGTATATGAAATTTTTGTATAACAGTTTTTTGTATATGAAATTTTTGTATAACAGTTTTTTGTATATGAAATTTTTGTATAACAGTTTTTGCATATGAAATTTTGTATAACAGTTTTTCGTATAACAGTTTTTCGTATAACAGTTTATGTATATGAAATTTTGTAAATCAAATTTTGTATATGAAATTATGTATAACAGTTTTTGTATATGAAATTATGTATAACAATTTTTGTATATCAAATTTTGTATAACAGTTTTTGTATCACAGTTTTTTGTATATGAAATTTTGTATAACAGTTTTTGTATATGAAATTTTGTATAACAGTTTTTGTATATGAAATTTTGTATAACAGTTTTTGTATGGAATTTTGTATAACAGTTTTTGTATGACAAACTTTGTATAACAGTTTTCAAAAACATCGTTATAAAAAAAACTCGATTTATGCTGCATAGTGCTCGATTTATGTTGCATGGTGCTCGTTTTATGTTGCATGGTGCTCGATTTATGTTGCATAGTGCTCGATTTATGCTGCATGGTGCTCGTTTTATGCTACATGGTGCTCGATTTATGCTACACAGTGCTCGATTTATGCTACACAGTGCTCGATTTATGTTGCATGGTGCTCGTTTTATGCTGCATGGTGCTCGATTTATGCTGCATGGTGCTCGATTTATGCTGCAGAGTGCTCGTTTTATGCTGCATGGTGCTCGATTTATGTTGCATGGTGCTCGATTTATGCTGCATGGTGCTCGATTTATGTTGCATGGTGCTCGATTTATGCTGCATGGTGCTCGAGTTATGCTACATGGTGCTCATTTTATGCTACATGGTGCTCAATTTATGCTGCATGGTGCTCGAGTTATGTTACACAGTGCTCGATTTATGTTGCATGGTGCTCGATTTATGCTGCGTTGTGCTCGATTTATGCTGCATGGTGTTCGATTTATGCTACACAGTGCTCGATTTATGCTGCAAAGTGCTCGATTTATGCTGCAAAGTGCTCGATTTATGCTGCTCAGTGCTCGTTTTATGTTGCAAAGTGCTCAATTTATGCTGACCACCATGCAACATAAAACGAGCACTTTGCAGCATAAATCGAGCACTGTGTAGCATAAAACGAGCACTTTGCAGCATAAATCGAGCACTTTGCAGCATAAATCGAGCACTTTGCAGCATAAATCGAGCACTGTGTAGCATAAAATGAGCACCGTGCAGCATAAAACGAGCACTTTGCAGCATAAATCGAGCACTGTGTAGCATAAAATGAGCACCGTGCAGCATAAATCGAGCACTTTGCAGCATAAATCGAGCACTTTGCAACATAAATCGAGCACTGTGTAGCATAAATCGAGCACTTTGCAGCATAAATCGAGCACTTTGCAACATAAATCGAGCACCATGCAGCATAAATCGAGCACTTTGCAGCATAAAACGAGCACCATGCAGCATAAATCGAGCACCATGCAGCATAAATCGAGCACCATGCAGCATAAATCGAGCACTTTGCAGCATAAAACGAGCACCATGCAGCATAAATCGAGCACCATGCAACATAAATCGAGCACTGTGTAGCATAAATCGAGCACTTTGCAGCATAAATCGAGCACTTTGCAGCATAAAACGAGCACTTTGTAGCATAAAATGAGCACTGTGTAGCATAAAACGAGCACTTTGTAGCATAAAATGAGCACTATGCAGCATAAATCGAGCCCCATGTAGCATAAAACGAGCACTTTGTAGCATAAAATGAGCACCATTGATGAAATTTTAATAAAAGAACAATTTTGAGAGGTTTTTTACACTTTTTATTTTTTATATATTTATATTTTTTTTAAATTTAGTTGTTTTGCTGAATATACAATTATATTCACTAAAATTTAAACATACATAAAATATTTACCAGAAAATTAACCTTAGATAACGGGTTTTTTTTATTAAATATATAATTAATATTAGCATTGAGTACAGTATTTAAATATTAATATTAATTTTGTGTGGTCAAACACATTTTTTTCTCTACTGAATTCAAAAGAAAGAGCAATAAAATCTAAATTTAATAGTGATTTGAAATAAATAAAATAAAAAAAAATTACATGATAAATTTTTTAGTAGTACATCGAATTGAATTTAGTTGAACAATCATAACATTCAATCATTTTCATGATGAATTCACATTTTACAAGATTTATTTTGTTTATTTGTTGTATCCGTACATTAAATTCCCTTTCAATTACATTTAATTTATTGTATAATTTGCACTCTTCATTCATTTTACAATTTCCTTAAAACTTATTTGACTTGTCATATATTTGTCAATGTTTTTATAAATTAAACAAACAAAACAAAATAAAAACTAAAATGAAACACTTTCTACTTTGATTTTTATTTACTACTACACACTATTTTTTTAAAGTTATACTTTTACTTTAAAGATTGCTACAAACATTTAAAACTTTTCCGTCTCAAAGTTATCCAAAATTAATATGAATTGACTTTTTGTGTAGTTTAATGTTCAAAAAAAAAGTCAATTCATTTAAATTTGACTTAAACATCATTCAATTTCCGTCACTCATATAACAAAATTTAAAATTAAATTTTAATTTTGGTTCTTCTACAAGACATTTTTTTTAGCTACAACGCAATGTTTCAATGCATGTTGAACTTTATTAGTCATTTTTTATAATTTAGTGTTTTGAAGTGTGATTTAAGATAAATTTAATTAAAATAAAAAAAAACTAATCAATTTCACTACACACCAATTCTAATTTTCTTTTTACAAGGAAGGAAAGATGAGTTGTTTCTAGTTAAAGAATGTCATTTCCGTTTTCTGTCAATTGAAATGAATCAATTTTAATGAAAATAAAAGTAAAATTTAAGTGAAATCAGAAAAATTAAACAAAAATTTTTATTGAAAGTTAGTCCAGCTAACTGATATTTGAATTGAAATTTGAATTTCTCTTAAAATTATCATCATAAGATTTTATTTTACTTTAAAAATATTTATTATAAAAGTTAGTGAATGGTTAAAAGCATCATCATCGTATCAGAGGAAGATTTTTGGGTGGTGTGTAAACTTTAAAAATCTATTATTTTTTGTTTTTTTTGTATTTTTATGTAAGAAAAACATATTTTTGATTATTTGTAGTACAATCTGAAATATTTCAACATTACTTTTATTATTTGTTAAATTTGTAATTATTTTGATAACATAGTTTAACATATTTAGTGATAAATTGTGCTTTTACTCTATTGATTCTATTTAAATTTATTAAAGAAATTATTAAAGTACGTTTATTTTGATATAAGTTTTGTTTTTTCTTTAAATGTAATTTAAAATCTAATGTAAACTATAATTATTAGTATTAATTTTTATGATAACAATATTTTATGATAATAATGATAAATTTAAACTAATATTTAATCATTTTTGTATTGAAAAATTCAGCAGTTTAGTTAGTTTTGTTATTTTTTTGTATAATTTTTCCTTTAAAATATGTAAAATTTTAAGTAAGTTCACATATCATTTAATGTTGTGTAGTTATTAAATTATTCTTTTAATAATAGTAATTTAAAATTATGCTTCGTCCGTTTTTTTTTGTTTCAACCCAAAGTACTCTTTTTTAACAATTAAAAAATTTCATAAGACATTTCAGTCATAAAAAACATTTATATTTGCTTGGATTTCGGTTCGGTTACACTACAACAGGATATTAAATGTGTAAGTGTGTGTTTTTGTGAATGGGTCGAGACATAAATTTACGTATTATGTTGATTTTCAGTTAAATTTTTAGTTATTTGAAACATTTTCTGATTGTATTTAATAAGGAATCGTGTTTTTTTCTTCTTGTAGTCTGTCTAAATGTGTAAAAAAATTGATTTTCATTCAATTTTTCTAGTTTACTTTTCAATTCTATGCAATTTAAACGGATAAGGACACAAAACTGTTGTATTGTGTGATATTTCGTTTCAAAATATCGGCACACAAACCGAGAACACGTTCAAAACGAGCACGATCTAGTTTGACACACTTGAGTGGTCCACGAGCAATGACAGATGCAGCACGTGGTCGATCTAAGAGAAGTGCGATTTCACCAAAATAATCACTTGGGCCAAGGCGACCAACTTCAGCGGGTTCCTGGCTCTGTAAATGTAAATGTTAGGTTATTTTTTTAATTTAAAAGGAAATTCAAAGAAATGTGACATACATCGCCATTTTGTTGCAAAACCGTGGCACATCCTTCTAAAATGATGTAGAAATCGTTTCCTGGTTCACCTTGTCTTACAATTATTTGTCCGTCCTCAAAACTGCATGGTTCCAAGGCGTCAGCGACAGTTAATCTCTCCCATTTGTCTAAACTCTCTGCATAAATATGAAAATAAAAATATTAGTTGAAATTTAAAATTGTTTTGATTTACGACTCACCTAAGATAGAAACACGTGATAGGAATTCTTCGTACATCTTGCGTTTTCGAATAGTTGAGCCCATTAAAATTCTTCGATATGAGTCACGATCAATGCCCCATAACTTAACATCTGTCTTAGCACGTACGGTTGCTGCTCTTGGTGTACCATAAATTAATGCCAATTCACCGAAAGTTCCACCTTCGCTAATTGTCGTTACCATCTCATTGTTAACAAACACCTCAACTTCCCCAATATCAATCACATAGAAATTATCTCCTTCATCTCCTTGCTGTATGATTGTTTCACCAGGCAAAAACATGACTGGAAACATTGCATCAAAAATATCTGATCGTTCATTTTCATCCAAATGAGCAAACAACACATTTTTTCCAATGGCCTTTGACAGTGCTGCCATTGTTTTGTAATCTTTCGGCACAACCTTTTTCACATAACCTGTAGCATCTTCTTCTGTCACAGGCTCAGCAGAAATTGCACCACGACGACGAACCGGTGGCACAGCTGACTGTGGCATTGGACTCAAATCGTCACATTCCTCGGGACTTGTTACTTGCGCTTTTGTTGCATCAAGTTTTGCCTGTTCCTGTAAAATAAAACATAAAAAATGAAAATCAGTTAAATAAATCAATTTTGAGGTAGAAAAAAAATTGAATTGAAGTCATTCATTGAAGTTCAAGTACATTCATTTTCTGCAAGTAAATCCTCAAAATACACATTCACTTATTATTAATAGTATTTAATTTTATTTTTTTTTAATTAAAATACCATAATTACTTCTTACTTTTCATAATTGGTCATTATTTTTATTATTCATCGTTTTACATCTTAAAAAGATTGTTGCTTCAATTTTTCATTGCAAACAAAATGAAAATGATAAGAATGATATCAAGTAAGGACAAGAACGCTAAAATTTAATTACATTTTCTCCTATTAAAATAAAAATGAATATTAAATAATGTATAATTTTTTTTCATATAAAATTTTCCAATTCAATACATTTTTTTTATATTTATGTTTTTTAAATAGCTCATAGCACAACTTTTCATTCTATTGTTTCGCGTTTTCATAGAAAAAAAGTAATTTTATTCATGATTAAATGTAATGCAATCAGTGATGTTGGTTCTGAAAAACCAACGAATTTGTAAATGACTGAAACTTGCTTGAAAGTGTCAAGGAACTCACAAAAATTATTCAAGGAAGCCAAAAATTTCCTTTGATGAAATAAAAAAATCTCTATTTTTCATGTTACAATACGAATGAAATTGAACCGGTTACTCACAGCGCCTTATAACATCCCTAACTTAAATTAGAAGAAAAAATTAATAATGAGATTTATGCATCGTTTCTGATAAAATATACTCAACCTCCAGCATTTGCTTGCTATTCATCGTTATTTAACAACTTCAATAAAAACTTTGTGATAATACAAATCCTTGTTGGCGCAAATTTTCTTTTTTTTCCTTACTCAGATTTATTTATTTGAATATTAATATACTTCATCTTTTTATTTGAATACTGGGAAAAGGAGGGAAAAAAAATTGAGAAGTGTAATTTGTTATTTCACATTCTCTTTAATAAAATATGTATAATGTGATGATGATGATGATGTGAAAATAACGATAATCATATGAAATTCTGTTTTAAAAGGATTTTTTTTGTTAGAGATCTGCTTTTGTTAGCAGTTTTTTGTTCAAATACTTTATGAATTTTATTCATGATGCTCTTGTTTGTTCAATGTGATGAGGACTTATTGTAAATTTTTTTTCTCTGGATTGTGTGTCAGGAAAATTTTGAGAAGATAAAAATTAATGGAAATTCTGCGTATTGATTGATTTCAAGGAAAATTCTATTTTGAGTATGATATTAAATGGGATTTTTTATTTTATGGATGATCACAATCATAAGATGTCAGATTAAAAAGTTTCAATGTGATTCGGCTCAAAAACGCATTCATCCCTTTAATTTCATTGAGAATAACAATTTTCAATGATTTCAGGTGTTAAAATGTAACAAAATTTCATTCCACTTATTTAAATGTCTTGTTAACACCCTCATCATGACTAACAAGCAGTTTCAATGCATGACAAAGTCATATTTGAATATATTTCTGGTCTTGTGGAAAAATAAATGAATACAAAAATATTTCACACACATGATAAATGTTGACAAATGTTTGCATTCCTCACACTCATCCATTTTTCTAAAAATATTATTTCTCATTCATATAGACTTGAATACACAATTTAATAATAATTTCAATTGAAAATGTCGTTACACTTTTTCACGGTAATAAAAAAACAAAAAAAAAAAAGAATGTAAGTCATTGAAATTATTTGTATTTTGGCAAAAATTTCTGAAAATATCTGTTGCATGATGCATCTTCTCATTTTATTGTACGATGCATTTTAATATGATATGATATGAATATGATGGAACATTCCATTTTATAAATAAAATTATTTCAATGTCTGATAAGAATAACATTAAAATACAAAAAAAAACACAGACACACAGAGATATAAATTAATTAAAAGTTTACAAAGTTTCATATGAATTGAAAATGAGAAAATTAATCCCGATGGAAATTTCATTCACTTTTTTTTATTCCACACATTTCAACATACAAACACCCACATAAGTCAATTGATTGTCAATTGCATGGTTGTCGTTCGTAATAATGATTAAAAAATAAATAATTTAATTCATTTGTGTTTTATCAGACAAATATGAATGATGATGTTTAAAAATAAACATAAATAAAATACATTAGTTTATATAAACAGTAATAAAATTTAATTAGCATAATAAACGTTTCAATTATTTGAAAAATTATTTCTCAAAGAGCAAACAGTATAGAAAAGTGAATACATTTAAATTTATGTTATGCTAATATTGTGGTTCGTGCTAACATCATGTTTTTGACAGGAACCAATTTCGTGATAATGTGTTGAAGATTAAAGCAAGGAAATATTTTGGGGAAAATTAAATCAGTCACATACTGAAGTTTTCAACGAACTTCGTAACTGACAAGTAAAGGATCATGCTCATTTTAATGAAATTGGCTAGAAAATTGAAAATCATTCTTTATTGTCTAAAGATTCGGAAACCTGACCAACCACCAAGATTCATCTCTCTGCTACTTTGGTTCGAGGGCAAAGTACAACGAACTATATGCGGTGCTTAACTGGAGGACGGAGGATGGAGACGTAGATACAACCTTGAACTGGAGACCGTGAATATGAGGAACCAAACATTGTAGCAATCGTAAAGGAAAACAGATTAAGATGGGCCTGGCCATTTAACACGAATAGACTCTGACCAAGCCCCAGCAACCCTGTTCCGAAATGATCCAGTCGGCCGTCGAGATGTTAGATCGACAACGTCCATTTAGATCAAAGGACGTTAAGAATGCCAATCTGGCAACAGGCGGCGAATGATAGAGTTCACTGGAAACAGATCCTTCAACAGGCTTTGACTAAGTAATTGGTCGTATAGCCAGCTAAGTATCATTTGAACTGATAATGATAAGGTCGTTGACAACTTCAGTCTGGCTAAAAACAGGTATAAATTGAAATATTTTCTCAAATATGAAATGAACTTCATCGTTATTTTAGTTTACGTGCAATATCACCACTTATACATTTATTTGTGTGTTTTTCATTAACAGCAAAGTAAATTTCTCATATAAATTCACCTGAGGCAATCATTCTACACATATTTTTATTTTGCTTTGATCTTGAGTTATTTTAATATCATTTATAATTCATATCTAAACACACTTATTTACTTTTACAATTATAACTTTTCTCAATTTCCTTATCAAACAAAAACTAATATGAAATATTAATTCTTTATTCTTTACCTCACTCATTTTTCTAACCGTTTATTTTTTTTTTGAATTTTTAACTCCTTTTCTATTTTTATTTTTAATAAATTGATAAAATTGCTATTTTGTTGCTCGTGTCGACACAATTGATATATATCCGTTTTATTAATAGAATTGTTTTGGGAACAGAATTTTTTGATTCAACTCAATTTTATTAAAATAGTATCATGACTTGCGTTGACCGAAATGATATTACCGGTACAAGTGGAAGCACACAACTAAATAAACAATAAATACCAAAAAATGACCAGCTGTTCACTTTATATTTCGTTAAATCATAATAATTTCTCATCTTCATAACACATATAAAGTGAAACACTGATGATATTTCTTTGCTTGTATATATTCAAATGTGTGTCTTTGTGTGCATGGTGAAATTGAATTATAATTTCAAATTTTCTCATGAGTAAATTTTGTCTGATACTGATGAGTATGAATTGTATCTTCTATTTGTCTCAAAAATTTTATTATCAAGTACATGAGTAGATTGTAGCAAAAAATATAATAATGATGGTCATGTTCATTTTATTTTGATTAATTTGTTTGAATATTGTAGCAAGTAAACATTCATCTATTGATTAATGAGATTAAATGTAAACACAAACAAAAAACAGAGCATGTTCCTAAATAAATGTTGTTAAATGTCGTCCTTGAGGGTATTTTTGTGACGAGTAACGTAAAATTCAACTTTACAAAATTTATGAGTGTGAGTATTTTTACAGATGTTTTATTGACTGCAACGAAAGCATTTTAAATTATGCACTCAATATATGAATATTGATATCCAATATTTTCAGTATGTGAATCAATGTAACTTTACAAATGCATTTTACATTGGAACAGAGTCTTATATCTATTATGAGCACTTATGGGTTGATGAAAAAATGTCGATGAAATATTTTCTTTGAGAAAATGATCTAGTTTCATGCTCATCGATTACTGTCACGTCAGAGCATTTTTTTTACAGAAAATTCAAAATAAACAACAAAATTTTCATATTTCACAAACAAATTGTGCTTAGGACACCCTACAATCACTTTCATATTAAAATTTAATTGAAAACACTAAACTTTTTATCCAATTTAACCATTTTCCTCTTTTTTTTCTAGTATCAGACATTTCACACAAAATACAATTGAATTCAAAATTGACATTCAAATTGCAATCACATCCGATATTTATATTGATATGGCATTACATCGCATAGTGTAAATTGTTTATTTAACCTTTTTACGATAAAATGTCAATTATTGAATGGATCGATAAATTTTATAACATATTTCTATTAAAAATATTAAAATTGCATTTGCCTGAACAACATACTTAAAATAGGATGGTTGTGTAACAGATGCGGTCGATGGATAACACAAACAAATATGTTAAATCAATTAGAAATTGGGATGTAACATATTTTAATGTTATGAAATCCTTTTCTGGTTTATTTTTAAATTATGGGACTAAAATAAATAAATTGTTATGATTTTAAATTTTTATTAATGAATTTATATTTTTATTTTTTCCACGAAGAAAAACTTTTATTGTTAAGGATTTCAATATAAACGAAATTAAAATCAATACAATGAAAGAATGAGTAGGAGAAAAGTGCTTGAACTTTTCATTACTCATTTCAATATGATTGACTTTAATGATTTTCAAGTGAAGTGTGACAATTGATGTGAAATGAAAAAAATTGTTGAAAAAAAACATTTCTTTGTCGTTATTGTTACGATGAAATGAAATAAAAAAAAAGAAAAACAAGAAAAAATTGTCTTGATTGATAGCAAAATAATTTTATTTCGATCGAATTAGACCCAGTTTTTTTGATATTTTTTGTTTTATTGAAATTCCATTTTTGACATAAAAAATTAGGGTACATCCCTGTCTTGTTAGTCTACGCAATGAAGTGAAACACTTGATTGAAATCAATTTTCGAGCCTTTTTATTTTTTTTTCCTTTTAATCAAGATTTTATAATTGTCCCAAGTCAATAAAAGTAAGTTGAAAAATATAATGATAAAAATAGATTGATTGATTCGTTTTAACAGGAAATAATGAAAACGCCTGGTTATTTTTATAAATATGTTTTTTTGATATTCCATTCTATTTGTTATCATTTTCCAGTTAACCTGTAATTCTATTAATATCAACGGTCAGTTAACTTTTCTAGTAAACGTGTGTGGGTTTCATTTAGTTTTTATTTTTTTCATTCACTTTTGATTGTTTGTTGTTTGTATTTATATGTCTTAAGGGTTTAATAGATTACGTTTCTTCAGATAAAGTTTTTTTCTTTCATGTGATGATGGTTAACAGCATCTCATATGAAATATCGTCTTAAATAACGTGAAATTACAAGTTCTGTAATGACCTCAGAGGATAGATCTTAATTATTTGTAGCACGTACAAAGGATACAAGAAATAATTAGAGATGATTTTGCAAAAAAAAATGATTCAAAAACCAAAGATCTACTTAGAAATTGTGTCATTTTAAACATTTACACTGAGACAATAATTTGGATACGCGTTAGTGACATTGTCTAACCATTACATTTAATCAACCTCATCACCGTAAATAATTCAGTTCATTGGCTTATATTATTCTAATTTGGCAAGAGAATAAATTATCAGAGAATTATCTTTCAATTTATTTAAGATAATAACATTTACTGCTAATCACTTGTCTAATCTAACATTCATATTAAGATCCACCTACGCAAGAGGTTTTTCTTCTTTATTGGCCTAACGCATTTAAGAGGATAATCAGAAATTGATATAAATGAAGAGAAATGAGCGAGCAATTAAATTAAGACAAAGATCACAATGAGATATTCCAAAATATTGGGAATTTACATTAATTTCTTTTTTCAATTAATTTTATATGACAAATTTAAATCGTTTTTCCTCTTCTTTCATTGTGGTACATGGTTTACCACAACAATTGAATTTCAGTGTAACATGAACCTTTTTGATAAGAAAACCACAATTTTAATTGAATTTCATTATCAATCATCTGTTTCTTTATCCTTACAATGTAATTTTATGTAAAATGTAAACTTGACTCTGAATAAGTAACCAGGCGTTTCCATTAATTTCATAAAAAAAATAGGATTTGCAAAGCATTCATTAAATTTAAAAGAGGATTTTTATTTTAATTTGTTAAGTCAATAACGAGGCGTCTCCATTATTATACCCAATTCATATTATAAATATTAAATGATCAGATTTTAATGGAGACGGTCGCAAAATTCGCAAATTTTTCCATGTAATTCATAATTGAAAAACACACGATTACTACAATTTAATTTACATTGCGTTATACTTTTCGTACTTTGATGTTACATGACGTGGGAAGTATTTCGCTGTTTTTTTTGTCAAATTCAATTTCCGTTAAATTTTTATAATAAGGATACCAACACTTCATGCCTAATTAATGACTATTAATAGCGTCAGACTTTTATGAAGTGTTTTTTTTTTGTTTAATATTATGTTTAAAATATCATGGTAAAGTTTTTGATTTTATTAAATGGAGTTAAATTAAGTAGAGGATTATGCAATAATACAAAGAGATAATAAAAGATTAAATTTCCAGATAATAAAGTTTTTTTTTTGTAAGAGTCCATGGTTATCGACAAAATATGATCTCTTTAGTTAATTAAGTAAGTATCAAATATTTTGATGTGAGGAAAAAGAATAAGAGTGAATTAAATGAATAATCTTCTTATGAAGCGAATCCAGCTTTGATGACTTTCCTTTCAAGATCTTACATTAGACTGATGTACTGATAAATATTGAATAATTTAGCATAAGCACGTCAATTTTTGATGAATTTCAATTAAAAGTAAACAAAATGAACAACCTTTGACATTCAATTTTCTTAAAACAGTTTCACAGGAAAAAGTAACTCAAAATATTCAAACATTATTTACGTGTCATGAACGGAAGAGAAAAAAAATTCAAAAATATTACAGTAAAATGAATGAAAACCAAACATGAACATCTGAAAATTACTTTATGTTACACGTTCATATTACATTTGACTCACGAAATTCAAGTTCACGTTTTGTGTGTTACTTTGAATGTTATCAAATACGGTAAATATACATTTTTTTTATTCACAGGTGGTTCCTTTTAATGAGGAAATCAATTTTCTACTGTTGAATATGCATCATAAATAAATTTGTTTTTCGTGTTTCGTTTTTGAACGTCATTCGTAGTTCGTTTCATGTACTTTCACAAGTAAAATCATATAAAGTACTGTTACAATAAAAATTAAAAGGTCCTTCATTTTATTTACTTTAGACGGGAGCGTGAACCAAATTCACGTTATTTTTTTCAAAATTTATTTTCTATTGAAGAAATTCTTTAAAAAATAATATGAGAAAAGCGAATAAGTTTCAACTTTTAAGAAAAATGTGACTCGAAGGACTCATATCACAATACAAACAACAAAAAAAAATTCATCCTACTTCTCGGTTTTTCATATTTTTATTATATCAATATGAATAAGTGGATTATTGTTTCTACTTCCTTCATAGCAAATGAAAAACGTTTGAAATTGTTCTCTTGTCTAACAAATTGTTCTCGAAAGGATAATGGAATAATGTTTGATGAATAAAAAAATGAATTAGATTATAAAGGATATGAGTATCAAGCTATAAGTAAGATAAATCTCTTTTTGAGTGAGGCACACATTGAACTTATATTAAATTAGCAACCTTTAGTCAACGCGTTATCACATGTGATATGAGAAGAAAAAAAAATGAAATTAAATTATAATTTTTTTTTCTCAGATTTTTATTATCAAGCAATATCAAGTAAAGTGCTTTCATCAATTTCGATTCTTTTGTTGCCATTTTGAAGTTTATTTGATTAAACATCAAATATGATTGATTAAATGTATTCAAGTTGAGATGTAATCAAATCAGATTTCATTAAATATTATGAGAAAGGACATTTATTATTTTCTAAGAACAATTTTATTCATACAAAAAAAATGAAAGACGCAAATGAACATCAAGGTACATTATTTCTAAAAAAAGTTTCACATTTTGTTTCAAATTTTGATATGAAAATAAATTATTCATGCTTGAAGAAATTTTCTCTCGTTTACATAAATGTAAGTTCATTTTGATATTCGTGCACTTAGAAAAATGTTATTCTATTTATCAGTAGTAGTGCTGAATAAATTTCCATCTAATGAAATATTAATGAAAGTAGCAAAGTTACTTGTTACCTGTTCAATGTCAGAATATATAAAAATAAAAAATCAAGAGGAGTTTGCAGAATCTGTTACGAGCAGGAAGCAATTCGAGATTTTTTCACTGATATAAGGGACTTTAATGGTCTTCACCATTAAAACATCAAGCGTCAGGGTTCTTTTAAGCGAAACGGTTCATTAAGAGCATCAGCGAAGGACGAATTCAGATTTCCCATAATTTTTTTTCCTAGTAAATGTCAATTCAACGTTCAGTGCAAATTTTAATTAAATACAAACAAAAATTTTTCAGAAATCTTTTAACGTTAGGGCAAATTTGAACTACAAGTCTGAACAAGTCAAGACCATACCTTTAAAAATAAAGTTACCATTTAAAAGTTCTAAAGAAAAATACAGAAAATGTCTACAAAATATACAACTAAACTACCTTTTCTTTTCCTTTTCAACAAAAAGTAAATACATTAAAAGTTATAATAACAAGTTAAAGTTTGAATAAATGTTTAACCAAATAATAACACAAATGAAAACGAAGAAAAAAATGTTGGGTTGTTGTTGCCTTTAGGCAACAGATGAATTCAAATAAAAAAAAATATTTAATAACCTTATAACAAAATAAAATATTTTGACAGACAAAATATGAAATTCTTAAAAGGAAAAGGAGTGAGATAAAATTTATCAAGTCGTTTCAAAGTCATAGGTAAAATTAATTTTATTTTATCCAGGTATTTAATTGAATAATTTAATTATTCTAGGTGGTTTAAAATCTGAAGATGAAATTATTCGTATGAGAAATTATTTTGAGTTACAGAATCACTCAGGAAGGTAAATTTCATGGAAATTCATTATAAGAGAGTTCAGTGTAATGAAAACTGAAACTTAAATATTAGTTTTCATTGGATTAATACCTATGAGAAAACAAATTTAAAAGTGTTGTGATGTAAAAAATTGCAATTTAAAAGTAAAAATTCTCCTGTTTAGAGAAAAAATTCATTTAAATCCATTCCATTCGATTACATCAAAAAAATTTGGTCGCTTTCATTAAAATTTTTGTCCAATTTTAAATACCTTTTTTAAACAAAGTCATCTAGTTAAACATTACGCAATTAGCACGTTTTTTGACACGCTACAATTAAAACAAATAACCAAAATACTCAGAAAATTTTAATTTGCATGTGAATGGATGAACAGACATCACGAGTACCCACATTACATGAAATTTTTCCATTTCAACGGGAAATTTGTTTTGAATCATGAAAATAAAAACATTTGAGGCCCACTCACAACAAGTGGTTTAATGAAATTTTTTTTGTTCAAAACAAACAAATCATATCAAAATTTCTCTGGAAAACGAACACCCTGATGTACTTTTGCCAAAACAAAAAAAAAATAATTTAAAAATTCACAAACCAATTAACTGTGAAAAAGACTCACTCATTTAATACTCAATGTTATCTTGATAAAAACTGTAAAATGGTTTCAAAACACTTTACGACAGCATCCTGAATATCAACTATTTTTTTTTGTTTTATGAATTCCCTTGAGGCAAATAAAGGTAAAAACAGTACAACATCCTCTTCTAAAAGGTAATGCGCCATATACATCAAAATGAGTGTACCCATAAAATTGTGAGGTACATAAAAAAAGTAATGGTAATTAAAAAAAAGTAATTTTTCATCAAGGGAACTACAACGCAAGGGAAATATATTTAAATGTGTGTTCAGGGTGCTCGGAAGTACTCGAATAATTCATGTAACATGTAAAATCTGTGATTCAAAGTTCATCTAATACTTTCATATATAATTATAAAGTTTAATGAATTGTGTTTAATTTTGTTCATAAATAATAAAATTTTTCTCTGCTCTGAATACATTTCGAGAGCGTATACACTCAGGATAATGGGTGTTGAATATATGAATGTTTGTTCAAGTGAAACGATATTCAAGGTTTTTTTCATACATTTTGCACACTAATAACCTAATAAGTTATAAATACATAAATAATGTGAACAGAGAAGAAAGAAAAAGAGGGATATTTGTCACCTTGTCGTTTAGGATTTATTTATATTTAATTTAATCCTCGTTGCGTATTCTGACATTAATAGCATTAAACTAATGAGACACCATTTCTTGTTTGACTACTATTATTTATAATGATATTTTTGTTACAGAAATGTTCGATGAAAAAATAATGCGTTAAATTGTCGTTTCGATGTACAACAGGTGTATGACTGTGCAAACAAAAAAATATTTGTTCTGTAGAATAATTAACTTTTTTTTTGGTAAGAGCACACAAAACGAGTGGGATAGAACCAAAATATTCAAAGAACATTTTTAGATTCAAAATTTTGAAGAAGCAACTTGAAAATAAATATTCAAGGATATGAAGAGAAATTTCTATCTTGTAAATAATTTTCCAGGAATTTGGTTGTTTTTACTTGTATTGTTGTAAAATGTTTTAAGCATTGTTTCCTTTATATGCATAAAGACAACAAAAAACGTATTGAATAAAGTGAAAATTTCAATGTGAAATTTTATGTCTTGATCATACATGGCTTCGTTTTATTCACATGTTACACATTCGTTAAATTTTAACGGTTCCCTTAAGCCGGATTTCAGCATTTTTATAATGGAATTTTACCAGATCAATCGTATTAGAGTTTGATGAACCGAATTTTCGACATTTTTCATAGCACATCACTGTTCACTAGTATTTTAAGACTTTAAATTGCTTTATGTTGTCAATGTCTTAGAAAAGTATGTTTATTTTATATTGATTGCTTTTCAATGGAAGTGGCAATGACACCAAAATTCGATGATGATACTGAATAGAGAGAAAAAAAGGATTATATTCTGACAATTCAAAACCAATATTTAATTTAGAAATCTCAAATGTATCGAGTTTCATTAACCAAAGGAAAATTGGATTTCTATTGTTATGAAACAAAATATTTGTATTAAAAATTGAAATCATATTGAGATGGAGATGATTCAACTAAACTTATTGAATTCCCTTCTTTTTCCTTTGATTGTGTCTATTGTTGAAAATCATATTAAAAAGGATGAAAATACCTGAGACTACCAAAATTGATTAAATTTTATCGAAAAAAAAATTGTGTTAACCTTTCAAAGGATTATCTTGTGTCTGTGTCAATCATAAATATTTTGATGTCACCTTAAAGGGTCTTCGGTTTTTTT
Source organism: Culicoides sonorensis (assembly GCA_900002565.1). Taxonomy (NCBI): domain Eukaryota; kingdom Metazoa; phylum Arthropoda; class Insecta; order Diptera; family Ceratopogonidae; genus Culicoides; species Culicoides sonorensis. The sequence goes on from LN483406.1 coordinate 199,341, forward strand.
TCTCTAACAATAGATGAGAAAATGAGATGAAAATTATAAAACGGAGTCATGATGAAATGTATCCTTTAAAATAACTTAGTCATACCATAAATTGAAGAAATTTTAACACAAATATTGCAAAAACCCTTTTCAATGTAGCTCCAATTCAATTCTTACCAGCCAACTGTCTCTTTATTTTTAATGTAAAATGTAATGAAATCGAGGTACTCACCTGAAAAAAAGGAGAAAAAAAACATTATTAGCAAAAATTTAAATGAAAAGAATTCGTAAATTGAATCACCCTTTCTCACACTTCCTAACAAAAACTTAATTACCTCCTAAACAAACACCGCTCAACCTTATCATAATAACCATTATTATTTGTCATAAAATGTCAACATTATTCAATGTTTTAATTGAAATAAGAAACCTTAAGTGACCTTTTGAAACAATTTTCTTATATTTACTAGTTGAGATGGACAATACCTTGGATAAACTCTACTTAAATTCATTCAACATTCTTATGAAGTTCAAGCTAATAATAAAATTTGATATGAAAAAAGAAATTTTCGTATTATTTTTCATAAAAATATTCCACTTTCAAGCTCTATGTATATAAAAGGTAGCAAAAAATGTATCAAATTACGTACAGAAATAACATTCAAGTAATATTCAAGTGCGAATTTGAGTAGACTTTAGCTAGTTATATGTATTTAAGGTAAGATCTATAGATATTTTTATTGCCATAAGCTGTTTTTCTTTCCTTTTTTTCAAGTGCACATCAAATACCATTACAGTTATAATCAATTTCGCAAAAAAAAAAATGAAGACAGTCTCCGTAATATGCGATAACATTTGAATGATGCACAGTATGATATGGATTGACACAACTAACGACATTGATGAAGACAAAATTTGAATAGAGGTGATGTTTCAATGAGTGTGTCATGGAACAAAGATGAAACTCAATGATAAAATAAAAAACAATATGGAATGCTTTTGAATTTGAATTGATGATGATTTTGTAGATAAATTATAAAATGTCAAATAAAAACGATTTTTCATGTGAATTGAATCAAGAAATTGGATTTGACATGAATGAAATTTTTTTGTTGTCTAAAAAGAAGTACAAAAGATTAAGAGAAATTTTTCGTTGTTCGGATCAAATATAAGTCGATTTAAATTTTATGGGTTATAACAGGACCTGTTGCGTAGCGGAAATATATTTTTTTTCATTATGAATTCATGCCAACTGTTTCCTGTCGTATTTTTTGTCTTATTCTTGTAATAAAAATTACAAGACACAGATGTAAAAAAGTACCTATTAAAAAAAAGGAAGGAAGTTCATACAAAATTATGATAGACTTAGAGTTTTCCTTTAAATATTCAAGTTATTTCTTCATCTTAATGTGTCATCATTTCACATTCAAAATAATTTTCTTCCCTTTAAATGAGAAACAAAAACCCAGGCATCTCCACTAATGTAAGTGCACTTAAAAAAAACAACCAGCTACAGTTAAATGTTAAAAGCACTCAAGCAAATAAACTAATTGATTGATCGTTAACCACAGACCAATATGATGACATATGACTGACACATCTATTACCGTATATGTAAGGAAACTTTATCCAGCTTTCAATGTTGTCAAAATTGTTTCATAATAATCAGCATTATAAAAGTAAATAAGATGTGTTGTCACAACGAAAACTTTTTTCATATGTTAACATTTTTTTTCTGTTTTTCTTGTGAAAAGTACTGGAAAACTTTTAGCGAACTTTTATGAAAGTTACAAAGAAATGTGTGTTGAATTGAATTGGCACGGAGTATGAGCTTTGTTCCAAATATTTCTCTACATTTCAATTTCGGCCACTATGGGTTAAGCTTAGAGATGAAACAGAAACCACTTAATTCAGCACAAAACATTTTCATTTGTATTATAACATTTTTACATTATTTTTATATGAAACAACATCAACCTTTCATTTTTCATGAAAAGCGAACGAAATTTATATGCAGCAAAATAAAAAATAAATATAAAAGTCATCATAAAAGACTGGCTAGTTATAAATTTTTTATTACTCCTTTATATTTCTTTTTTTGCAATGTAATGCTGTGAATAACGAACTCAATTTATTTTTTATGCATGAAAAGTAAACACATGCGACTTGAAGCAACTCTGAAACAATTCAAAGCTTATAATTTTGATGATAAAATTTAATATATTTTTTTTCACATAAAATATCCTTAATAATAATTTTCGGCAGAATTCAGGGAACACATGTCAATTTTCATTTAGTAACGGAAACAAATATTTTTTGATATCTAAAATTATATTCTAAGAGACATTTACGTGCTTTTAATATGAATATAAAAATAGATGAATTTTCATTTATTTGTCACAAAACATTTCTATTTTTGTTCCAATGCAAAGCTGGACAGAATAATAAAATGAAAGGTAAAAAAAATGATATTGCACTTGATTTATAAATAGAAATTATTTTAAAGTGTGAAATGAACTACGTGACTCTATGAAAGTAAACAATTTAAAAAAAAATCCTTTAAACCTCTAGAAAGCACTTTTACACTCAAATTAGCTCATAATTGAAAAATCATCATGACACAAGTACAATGACTCAGACAATTTACAATGAAATTTTCACAAAAATGACACACAAATACTCTTTAAATTAAATAATAATATTTAAATACTTTAATACACATAAATGATATAATATTGACCTTGTTTTCAGCCATTTCAATGTACGTTTAGTAAAATATCGTAAAATGTGAGTGTGAACTATATGTGTTGGCACGTTATCGTCGACACTTTTCTTTTAAAATGAAAATTTTGTTTTTATTTTCTGTTTATTCACTTTTTTATGTATTTTTTGCTATTAACGCGTAAGCCTCTTAGATTCTCATTTGTTTATTTTGTATCTTAATAAAAGTTCTTATTCAATGTTTATTTTTCATGAAGTTTTAAGTTTATATTTTACTTTATCATAAATATTGTATGGAATATGGAAAAACTTTTTTCACTTCCGATGAATTTATTCACAGTTTCAGTTCAAATTCGCTTGTGAAGCTCCTTACAATGTAACATTTGCATGAAATTCACTCAAATTGGATTAGTTCCGCATGTTAAAATTATAAAATACTTTTTGTCATATTACATTACTAATGATACTTAAATTGATTTAAAAGCGTCAAATGGGTCCCTTTTTAAAATGTATCATGTATTTCTTTTGTAATTTATTGTTTTTTTTTCATAATCAACCGTTATGGGAATAACTTTTTTTTTTTATTTTGTTTCCCTTTTAAACGACTATCATATACAAGTTACATGGATCGTTAGTTAGATTTATGTCTCGTTCCTTATCAATCTAAATTCGCTTATGTATTATATGTTTCGTCTGGTAAGCACATTTCTCATTTTAATCCTGCTATAGTCAGCATTTCAAGAAGTACGTATACAATGTTAGATGTTCAGTTTAAAGAATAAAATTTTACTAAGCAAGTAGAAAAATATCGTTAATTTTTCCTTAAAATAGTTATAAAACTCTTCAACTTTAATTAAAAACTTTTATTCTGATTTCTTTATTAAAATACTTTCAATCACTTTTAATATAGTTCTCTATATATATTTTTTTGTATTATTATTGAATTGATTGTCTTCGTATTATTATTTCAGCACTATTGCACACATTTTTCTCTATAATTAAATTAAATTTTTCATTTCACTTAAAATTTGTATCGATTTCAATAAAATTAAGGACTTTGTTATCCTTTTAAAAATACTTTTCTTATCAAAAATATATATTTTTTTATTAAATTTTACTCGATTCAAGCTGACGACGTTTACATGACAAAAATATTAAACCGAATGAAAACAAAAATCCTTCTTGTTAACATAAATTTCTCAAAAAATTGTATTATTTCTATCATAGCACAAGCAAAAGAGACTCTAATGCTCAAAATAAAATAAAATCAGGCTGTAAATGATACGTCATACATCCATACAAACAAACATATGTACAGGAAAAATAGAAAGAATATAAAAACGACATATAAAACATAAAAGTATACTATTAAAACGAAAATTTAGTCATATAGGTCGTGTAAATTATATTATATGACAGAAGGTTGCAAAATAAAATTTCTCTTTCAATATTCGATTTTCCAACACTTTTGTATCTTAAATTTCATTGCCAACATTACCATATCACCATATTATGATACAGCACGGGTATAAAATGTATGTGAGTGTTCGTAAAACTGCTGTTTGATTTCGTTAATGACGTCAGAAGTGAAATACTAGAGTATGATAAACGAAAAAATGAGATAATGAGAGAAAATTTTCACTTTTCAGAGAAATTCAAATGAATTTTCTCTTTTCCTTGCAAGTGTGCTGTTCTCATAATCAGTAATTTCTTTTTTGTAGTAGTAGTTAATGTATGGAATTCAGGATTAAAGTGTAATGAAAATTGATTCAGTGGTGTATCGAAAAATGTCTCATATCTTACTTGGTCAATGGTTTCATGTAAACTTAAAAAAACATTACAGGAAATTGAATTATACGCATAAGTTGATATGACACGAATTTTTTATGGTTTTGAGAGAAAGATTACTTTGATTTCATTTCATTAAAAAAATCAAGAAACTTTTAATTAAACATGACATAATACCCATGTTTCTTATCATCGACTAAAAAACTGATTCCTTTAAATTCCGAATCAACATCAGTGGAAAGTCAGAAATAAAAGGTCTGATCTCAAGTGCCTGCGATTTGAATAAAATTTCCTTTCCTCTGCTATTTCACGACATAACATCACATAATCGTTATCATTAAAATTCCATTATTTCATGTACTAGGTCAAATCATACATTTCTCATCTTCATTAATTAATTTTATTTCAAATAAAGAATCATAACGCATTTGACTACCTGTCTCAAGTAAACATAAGTGTTAATTTAACTGACAACTTTGTTTCTTAATGATGTATTTTACCCATATACGCATAAATAATATTAATTGTGTTAAGTTAATTATAAAAAAAAAAGTTATATAAAAATCGCATTTTGATCATGTTTACAAGTGTAAATACTAGACTTTACTCATTGTAATCATATAATTAGATGTTCATCATATTAATGAGTGTAGTCATCAATGTGATCTAATTTTTTTATTTTATTTTTTTTTCTGGTTATAAAGAAAAAGAGAGAGAGAGACAGCGAAAGTATGATAAAAAGTAATTGATTTATCATTATATGCTTGTAGAAGAAAATATTTAACATAAACATAAAAATAGAAATACTGATCTGTATCATTTAAATAAAAAGTATGTTTGTCATGTTTTTTAAAGTAGAACAGAAAATTGTATAAGTAATACAAAATAGTTGATTGGAAAAATTCGCGCCAAGCTTGACTTACGATTTTATAGTATAAAATGTGTACTATAATACAGATGATTAAACTTGAGATGAAGAAGTTGTTTACCCAGTTATGGTGTATGTCGATGTAAACACAGTTCAAGTTTATTGGTAATGATTCTGCATATTAGTTTCAGTTCTTTTTTTGCTGATATTTATATGATTATTGTGATTAGAAGTAGAAGTGGAAATAGAAGACATGGCAAGGTAACCAGTTTTACTTATTGCACTTTTTTTCTGCAGTGAATCTGTTTTACATGTCAGTGATGTGATGTGAGTGAGAAGGAATTTTTGATTGATTCTAGATCAAAAATCCACTTATTTTTTTTTACAAGACTGAGTTTGATAGCACATTAGCACGTTACTTTGGACCAGTGCCCGATGCATAGCTTGTACGTAGCACATCACTGACATTACGCAAAATAAAAACAGTTTTCCACATTCATAGACCAAACAAAGTAGATAACTTATGATAAAATAAGACTAATAAGAGATAAAAAGTAAGAAGAATGAACGAATAAAATAAAAATTGTAATACTATTATTTTCTATTTAGACTTGGCATTGACTAGTTGTGTAAAACTGATCCAAATTCAGCATTTCTCTATTTCCATACAAACAATTTTACCATTTATATACGCAAATATTAAGTAAATGATGTTTAATAATAGTTGAGATATTGTCTAAAGTGGCACATTTTAATGGTACATAAAATTATTTGTTAAATAACCATTGAAAGAGAAACATCATAAAAGTGATAAGTGAATCGTGAAAATCAAAAATCATTTAATTTTTATCATTTAAAAAAAAAATATTACAAAAAAATAAAGATGATAAATTCCACAAAAAATACATCAATTCTAGCAATAATTTTACTCCTCATAAATCTCACCACGTTTCCAGTTAACTCTGAGATGAGAAAATCCTGGTCACGTAACACAAATGTCAATAAAACGGAAGACAATAAGCCACTATCACCCCGAGATATAATAAAAATATTTCATGAAAATGCTGAAAAAACTGATTATGAGAGTGAAAAAATTGCACAAGAAGAACATGAAAATAACAAATCAATTGAGAGTGAAATGACAACTGAAATGATAACGAGTGATGAAAAGGAAGAGTATCAAGTTACGGAGAAAAGTGATGACAGTGAAATAATAAGAAATGATGAAGATGATTATCGTGAAGGAAAAGAAAATATAAAAAATAACAATGATGAACATAAACCGAATCTTACAGAAAAAGAACGAGAAATCATACGACGAGGATTAAATTTGATCGTGAATGGTAAGTAGCTTGAAACTTTGATACAAAATATTATTTAACGATAATTTTCCTGTTTTTCTTTTCAAAGGCCGTGGCAAAAAGAATAATTGGATTGAACGTATTGTCCCACTTTTTATTCTTCCATTTTTGATACAGTCAGCAATCGTTCCATTCATCGTTCAGACAATCAAACTTCTCCTCTTGAAATCACTCTTTGTTGGAAAAACTGCTTTGTTACTTTTCTTACTTGGATTTTTCCGTAACATGAAAGGAGGACATCGATCAGGGGCTCCATACTACTTGAAAGATTATTCGGGTGGTCCTGATGATCGTTTATATGAAAACTATCCAAATGGGGACGGATATCCGGCTGAAGGTTCACCATATTTTGTGCACAAACGAAGTGCCAAAAGTAAGGAATGATCTTCATTAGCAATTCACTAGATTTTAATTTATTTATTTACTTTAAATAAGGCTTAATCCAAATTTAAAAAAAAAAAATTAAAGAAAACACTCATACAATGAGTACAAAATTTATCGGTCAGCCATTAGCGAAAATTAAATTAAAATAATAATTTTACTTAAAATTACAATGAAATCCAAACAGTAGGTTAGAGATAAATATTTATTTATTTATTTTATTATAAAAATTATAATAGAAAATACTAAAACAAATAGAAATGTAAGTTGAATAAAATAACTGTCAGTAGTTGTGAGCGGTAAATCTTAATTATGTAAGAATGCATGTATCTGATTCAATGTAATTATTTCATTTTATAATTAAATATAGAAATAAACATATAAAAATGTGTTATTGCAAAGTAGATCTCTTTTATTCTTGTTATGTTTGTGTAACATAGTGACCCAAATAATACTGCATCTTAGCTGATATGGTCAATAAAACCCGTTTCTTGCATGATCGTGATCAGATTGTGATTTCCAGGGAAGTAATTAATCTTAAATTAAATTTAATTATTGTTTAGCTGACCACAATGAAGCTGTGAATCATGAAAAAAATCAAATCATGGAAAATCATGGTCTGAAAATCATATTCTAATCAAAAAAAATTAGAATCAAAGAACCTAATAACCTCAGTTTACTAATGAAGGTTGTCGTGACCTACATGGCTCCTTTCTTGATCTGGTCAAAAAATCATTTTTTTTGTCTCAATTCTCATAAATTTTACTTTGATAAAAAAGTGATCAACACGAGCATGAAACTATTAATCGCTCATATTAAGCCAATGCATGTTATGATACCATAAAATTCACTGAAGACAGCGATATAATGGATTATCATTGAATTAAAAAACTAATAAGGTACATTTCTAAATGAAAAATTACTTTTTCTTTTATCTAATTAGCTGGTAAGCTTTCAAACTGACAAATAATGTATAAACTTTGTAATTGATGATGAAAGAAAAGAAAAAGTGCTATTACAATGTTTAACTATTAGTTTAAAAGAAAATTCTCCTATTGAATAATTGTGGTTTGTCATGCATGAACAGCTGATGAAAATGAGTTTTTTTAATGCCTTTATTTAATATCATTAAAAAAATAACTTTCTTATGGCTTCAAATCGACGAGAAATGCGATAAAATTGTGGTAACTTGAATGACGCACTTCCATGCATGTAACGGCCAAAATGATATTACTAATTCTTTTCAAATTCATGCCGACTTATGATGATTATTATTAATATTTCAACTATTTCCTGACTGCGCAAAATCTCTCTTCCGCCTTCTCTCTCTCTTGTTATTTCCCAAATCATTGATAAATTGTTATACTACAAACACCAAAAGGCATTCCCATTCATACATCGGTTCTCCTACACATTTACGTCTATGTTTATCTAGGACTCAATGGGTGATAGAAAGCTACTTTTCCCATTATATTCATTCTGTGTGTGATTCATGTTATTGTAGGATGTCACGAACCAGGTAAAGAAAATTCGAGTTGCGAATCACGTCAAATGTACAAACATCGATTTATATTTTTTTTTGTATAATATTTCAATTTGAGGAAAAAAGGACAGTGAAGCAAAAAGGAAATGTGGATAATGAAATATTTATTAGATATTTTGGGTGTAATTGGAAAGGTATAGACACGCTTTTCACGTCATTTAAGGTGTTTTATTATTTATTGTTTTTCATTGTTTTGCTTGTTAAAATTTTTTGGTGTTAAGCAAAATGAAAGGAAATTTGTTCTCTTTTGTTATTGAATATTTTTTAATCAGACAAATATACGAGTGACCATCCTAGCCTGGAACAGTTAATGAAAAATAAAACTGAAAACTGTATTGTCCTCCCACGTTTATTACCCTTTGTTGCAGCATCTATTTTATTTGTATATCAAATAAATTCATGCGAACACTGATATTTTTTTGTTTGTTTTGTAAACTCTGAATTCTCCATACAAAGCACTTATTTTGTTCTAGAATAGAAAAACGACCTTGATATCTCGTGTACACATGAAATTAATAAGAAAATATGTGAAAATTTATGCATATCAACATTGAATGGGGTTTAATAAACTGACATAGAACCGTACATAAAATGTAAAGTCTCTCGTAGGTGGATGCAATTTTTGAATTTATGAATGTTATATGTATCATATTTCAATGTAGATGCAAAAAATTTAAGGGTGGAATCATAAAATACAGGTGTTATAATGATAAATCTATGCAAGGCATATCTATATAAGGTGATATATTTATGCCCATAAATTATATGCAATAGAATCAAATGCAGGTGTGTATATGGCCTTGAAACTATGACGACTAGAACTGGCTGCTAAAATAATGAATTATTTTTTTTTCATTCTGATTTTTGATGTATTGTGCTAAATGTTAGTGTAGTACAAAAATCGTACAAAAATCACTCATAATGAAATACATTCCTTTATATGTCGAAATTTATTGTTACAAATTGACTCTTGACCTTTTCGGAATTTGTTCAAATGAGAAAGAAATTAAATTGATGTGAAATTTATTGGCTCAATATCAGGCACGAGGATCGTGATTAATTATCTCTGTTTGTGTATTTTTGTGTATGAGGTATGTAAGATGAAATAAGAATGACCACTAAAAATATTTCCCAGATACTATGAATTGAAATTATGACCTATGTTGTAATATGAATCGTGGTAGGGGAAGTTGAACAGATGGCATGAAAAAGTAATTAATTTTGCAGTAAACAATATAGCTAATCTCCGTTACAGCTAATAAGTATGAAAACATCTTAATTATATCTGTTTTTGTGATGAATGTTTACGAGAATTTAAAGATAATACTACGCAAATTCTTATTTTTTTTTGTTAATTTTCAATTAATTTTTGTGTCATGTCAAAGATTTTTCAACGTGCCAAAAGTACAATAAACATTTCAACAATTTTGAGATCAGACACACATATTCATTAATAACACCATTGTTGTATTGGTTTTTTGTTTGCATAAAACATTTAATGAAATCTAGTTATAAGCGGTGATGATTCAACATACACAAAAAAAATTAAAGGAAAAAATGAAATTTCACCATGAAGTTCAAATTCAAAGAAATACTCACACTTACCTTTTCCAATTTTTGGAAATATTGACGAAGGAAGGTAATTGGATTATCAGGCCGCTGAACGCACAATTGAACGATACAGTCTTTGAGGACTCGTTGGATCTGATGAGATTGTATATAACTTTCACACTCTCTTAAACTTTGCTCCTCTTCGGGCATACTCATATTTAAATAAGACATTATTACAAGTTAGTTTATCACTAGTTTACATAAAAGTTTCACAAGTGCAATCTATTGCAACACTTAAATTTACTGATAAATCTGATTTTTTGTGGAAAAATTAAAAAACTTTTTATTTGCTTCTAAATTTTTGATGTATTAATGAACCTAGTGCACAATTACAATGTATATTTCAAATCAATTTTGACGTTAAATGTTTTTTGAATTTTCTAGAAATGTCGTTGAAATTGTTTTTTATTTCAAATGAAAAAGATTTTTGTTGGACCCTGTTTCTCGAATTGTTTGAAATGTTTGAATATAGAATTTCAGGAATAAACCATTCTTTTAAGGATAAAATTGTAGGGTCTATTCAAATTTGTTATATCTTTTCAAGATTTTTATGTTTAGTAGTGTTGCGTCGTGAGAAAATGCAAAGAGCTAAAGAGCAAAGAGATATGTTGCGTGCTGGAAATTTGTAAACAGTGAATTCCAATCGACGCTTTTATTTCACATTTTTCTTGCAATTTAAGAATAAATATCTGAGCTTTAACCTCGATTTACTTTAAATTAAAGTTTAAAAACACCAAAAATGTCAAAAACACATCCACCAGAGTTGAAAAAGTAAGTAAAATAAAAATTTTGTTAGAGCGGTAACATAAAGGTTAAGTGGTTTTCCTTGATTTTCATTCAATTCTTAGATATATGGACAAAAAATTGTCTTTGAAGTTGAATGGAGGACGAAAAGTTTCAGGAATCTTGCGTGGTTTTGATCCTTTCATGAATGTTGTAATCGATGAAACAATTGAATACACCAAAGACGGAAGACAAAATAATATTGGTATGGTAGTAATTCGAGGTAACAGTATCATTATGGTTGAAGCTCTGGATCGGATATAGAAATGCATTTAATAATAAATGAAAATTATCATATAATAAATTAAACAATTTTTTATTTAATTCTTTATTCACGCTTGAGTTTCCACACTAACTTCAATTATCTCTCCTTCCATTTTAATTATATTACCCTCTGAAGCTACGACTGTGTTTGCCATTTCATATTGTTCGGATGTGACTTCATTGAGTAGAATCTTTTGTCGTTGCTCTTCAATGTCATGTAATTGCTACAGTTAAAGAAAAAAGTATTCAAACCGTAAAATTTAAACTAAATTCAATTGATTACCCTTTGCATTTCAGCTATTTGTTGATCAGTTTCCTGTAACTGGGAATCAACATCAAGTCTTATAGTTGCTTCAAGCTCTTGTTGTCTCATTTCGAGTTCTGCCTTTTGTCTCATTAATTCTGATAATTGTTCCTGTTGTGCTACATACATCACTTGAATTTCTTGGGCTGACTGAGTTTTGAATTTCTCTAAACGTCGAATGTGAGATCTCTCATCGATATTGTGAGCGTCACGCTTGTGATTCGTCAAATGGTATCCCTGGATAAAACCTTTATTGCAAATTTCACACTTGAACCTTTCACCAGTGTGACGACGAATGTGTGCTATCATTAAAAATATTGTATCATTTTCAAGTCAAGAGATATTTTTAAAAAGTTATTACCTTTCAAATCATTTCCTTGAGCGAAACATTTAACACAGTGTGGACATTTATATGGTTTTTCACCTAAAATAACATTTTAATTGATTAAATTTAGGGATCAAATTATCAATTTTATCTTATCTTGTTAAATTTTACTTCGAATTCATAAAACAACAAGAAAGATAACATTTCAAATCAGTATTTTTCAGTAATTTATGAGTACCGGAAGCAATCATAAAAGAAAATAAAATGAAACTTATTTCAGTTTTTTATATTCTCATGCCATTCGTTCTTGGGAAAGTTTTGCATGAAGCAATTCCCTTTCAAACAAAGATTTTATCACGCTCCTATCAAATAACGAGACTTCAACACACATTTGGTCGAAATGAAGCAGGTAATTCTCTTGATAAAATTATTTAAACTTTAATTGACGAAATTTGAAAATTCAAGGTCAAGAATTGGTTGGATACGAATCGAAAGTGATTAATTACCCTTTGGAAAATAACGTTGTTCTAACAATATATTTCCCGAAACCAGGAGCTCCAGATAAAAGAATTAGTAGTATCAATATTTATGTGAACCAAACATCTTCAATTGGAAAAGCTTTTATCATTGATGGAGGATGGAATCAGCGGTTTGTTAAATTTTATATCGAAGCAAATCGTACCACGTTGTTTGATTACGATTACAAGATTTATGGAAAAGATGAAGAGACAGATAATTTAATATAAGAAAAAACTTGCCAGAATGTGTTCTCTCATGGATTTTTAAATTGTAAGATCGATGAAAGCCTTTGCCACATGTATTACATAAATGCGTTTTTTCTTCTGTGTGATATCTGTATAAAAAAAAAATAAAATTACTGGAAAATAATGGTTTTCATATATTTTTGTTGTACCTTTCATGGACAGTCAAGTCCGTCGCTCTAGGGAATGATTTTTCACAAAATCGACATTTGTATGGTTTTTCTCCTTTATGTCTTCTCATATGGATAACCAAATAATCGTTTCGCAAAAATCTTTGTCCACATTCTGAACACAAGTACGGCCTTTCATTGATATGTAGCTTGTTATGCTGATGCAAGTCTTTTCGTTCTTCAAAAACTTCTGAACAAAATTTACACGTAAAACTCTTTGGTGCACTATGTGTCTGGATATGAGTATCCAAATATTTCTGTGTTGTAAATCCCTTATTGCAGGTTTCACACACAAAGTTTTTGGGTTTAGGTTCATCATAATGTCGCTTCATATGATTTTTGAGGGATTCTGGTCGTGAAAATGTTTTATTTGTACAAATGTCACATGTATATGTATTGTATTTGTTTGAATGGAGTATGGCATGTTTCTGGAGATGATCAGACCGATTGAAACTCTTTTCACAATGCTGACATTTATACGGTTTGATTGATGAATGTGTAAGCATATGTCGTTTTACATGCGTTTGTCTCGTAAATTTCTTTTCACATATTTTACAAACGTAGTATTTTGTATTTGTTTCTGGGTCATTAACGAGTTCAAATGATACTCCAGACTCTCTTTTGATTTCATCAAGGGCTTCATTTATGGCTTCTGTCAATTTCGGATCTATATTTGACCGAACTTTACGAGTTTTCTTTTTGGATGTCGACGACGGTTGATTATTTTCATCCTGTTCTCTCTTTTCTTCAGCTTCCTCGTCACTTTCAAGTTGTTCAACTTCATAAGAAGAATCAGCCGGATCATCGATTTCTTCTTCAAGATCCTCCTCAACATATGTCACAGTTTCTTCCTTAACTTCCTGCACATTCTGTTTGTACTTCATACGAGGTGTCATTGTTTTATTTTCTATGTCTTCTACTTTTATTTCGATATGATCCTCATTTTCATATTCTTCTGTTTGTCGGATAAGTAAATCATGAAATGCTTTGTAAGATTCATCGCATTTCTTTCGAAAATTGTAAGCATTTTTCAACTCAAGTTCACAACCCGAACAAATCTGACATGGAATACCATCTGTTTCTACCACCTGAAAGAAATTGCTCTGTAAGATCAAATTGATTTAATATTTTAATTTTAATATCACTTTATTTGATGAACAAATTCCGATCAAGTCAGCTAGTGTTAGATTGTTTTCTGTATCGTCATTGAAAATAGATTTTAATTTTCTCACAGTATCTCGCATACAAATTCGACATGCTTTATCAAAATTTATAACAATTTCTTCCATTTTTTACTGGAAATTTCTTATGTACAAGTAGTAAAATTAAAAAAAAAATAATTCAAAACTTTTTTTCAAATTAAAGTTTTATTTTTTGTTTACAATTTTATTTTATAGCTTCGGCTCGTTCTGTCATCTATTTGAATTGAAAGCGCGGCAAAGTCACATGGTTTTTTGAATGATGATTTTTAGTAAAGCGTGTTTGAAATACGTTGAAGAGTTGGACAATAAAAAATAATAATCAAATATTTAATAATCTTTTCTTCTTTTATTTAAAAATTATAAAACTTTTCCTGACATTGTCACCTTTTGTTATTATGATAAGAATTTGATGATAATTAATCAAAGTCAGTTTCTTTGTACATTTTCGTATTTTTTGATTCATCAAATTCTTGAGTAATTTCTTTAAATCCATGAAAATGCACATCCATTCCAATAAAAAAGTTAACTGCTGGTTCTGTGTTGACTCTCCCATTCATATTCAAGAATGTTCTTAAAAACTGTCCTGAATTTTTGTCATAATAGAATCCTAATTTTAGTTCACTGTCTCCAGAAATATCGGTTCCATCATACTTTTGAAGATCTTCTACAATATCTTTCTCCAAGTCTCCAGTACAATCACTCCGTTTTGATTTCATTTCAATGAAAAATTTCGATTTTTTCGTTTTAAATGTAAATTTTGTTTTGCAATTTCCAAATGGCATATCCGGAATATTCATTTCCACCGATATTGGGTCATCTAGTTCAGCGAAATCATTTATTTGTTCCGTCATATTATGCAACATCAACGAAATGGCATCATGTTTAGAGTCCAAAGATTTTTTTGTATCAGATTCCATGGCGTACATGTGCTCGAGATCCAAATCTTCGTTATCATTCTTCACTTTTACAATAATTGGAAGGTCCAATGATGCAAGATCAGATTCTGTTAGGGGCTCATCAGGATTGCCACGCATTTGGACATTTTCTAGATGCATGACAAGTTTATTTGGAGTATTTTCAGATGGTTTTCTTAAGAGAACATCAAATGTGATCCCTTCTGTATGTTTTATTTTCCCATATGAAAAAATTTCCTTTTCCTCAAATTTATAGACGGTATCAAAACCATCTTTCATGTAATCGAAAATTGTTGATCCTTTTTTTGTAAGGGCATTGCATGAAACCGCAATTAAGAGTATCAAAGTAATTGAAAAGAACTTCATCTTAATTGAATGAATGTTTGAGACTGACTAATAAAATGAGTGCTCCGTCACATTTTATACAAAATTGAGATAATTCATTTGAATATTCTTGACCTTTAATTTTTATTATAGCATGAAATGACTGTTAGAGATAACAAAATGAAGAAGAAATAAAAATTATTAAAATAATGTTATTTTTTATATGAATTAAAATTTAATTAAAAACAATATTTTTATAATTTATTTGAGTAAATATTTTTTTTATTATTGTGATAATAATTATTAACGATACATAAGGAATAACATTTTAATCCGTTTCAAAAATAATTAAAAGATAATGATATTTGTAACAGTTTCTTATTACGTAATTCAATATTTATATATGAGAATTTTCTATCAATACTTTTCATGTTGCAGAAAAATTATCAAAAATCTATTTCAATTGTACAAACATTGTCAAATTTTCCATTTTAAAAGTCTTTTTCCTCACAATTCCTATAAAAAAATTAGATTTTCAAGTACGACAGTCTATTAATTTTTCTTTTTTCCCCCTTAAATGCCTAAATTATTTATTTTTTCATCTTCCATAATGGGTCCAAGTCCTTGAATGGATCATTGATAGTTTTTTCTTCCTTTTCTAAAGCAGCTTGCTGTTGCATGTTTTTCATTTGATATGACGTCATTATTCCCCCTAAAATTCAATTGTATTTAAAATTTTTCAAACATCATAAAAAATGTTATGCTTACTCTTATTTAATATACTGTGACTGTTATTCAAGACAATCTGCAATGAAAGCTGAAGGACACCAATATCACGTAAGGCTCCTTTTCGTTGAGAGCAAATTCGGTACCAAACATCAACTACATCTACAATAAAATGGAAATATTTAGTGTCACTTTATGAAATTCAAATGTAAAGAAATTTTACTTAGAAAAATTGGTCTTCGAGAACTTGTTGCGAGAATTGAGGCAACAGATAACGTTACAAGTCCACTTCGATCTGATCCGGTCAAACAATGAATAACTAAGGCTGATGATTGCTTTTTGTCTTGATTTTGTTGTTTGTAGCTCGTAATAACATTTTGAGCGATTCCAAGAATGTGATTTGCTGAACTGAATTTGAAAAATTGAATTGAAATATAAAATTTGAAAAAAATTTAACAATTCTTCTTACTTTTTGATCCAAGCTTTAATTTGGAGTAGTGAAACATAAAGAATTTTATCTTGACCATGCATTGAAACCTTAACACTCCTCTCAACGCAATGACTTAAATCAAATTGTTTCATCAGAGTGACATCAAAATCACCAAATGTAAGTGTACCATTCACATCCTGAGGCCAATAAACGTCTAATATCTGAAGATGAAAAATTAATTTTATTAACAACAAATTTACATATATTTTCATAATCTTTTGAATACAAACCTCTGTAGGTGGATGTAAGCAAACGACGGTATTTAAGTTTTCTGACCAAATCATGCTCCAAAAGTCATTAACTGTGTTCGATAGAGGCGTTTGAGCCAAAATAAAGGTTGGAAATCCTGCTCCCAAGTCCTATAAAAGTAAAAATAACGTTAAAATTAAATTCATATGATATAAAGTGTAAATTGAAAATTACCACATTTTTATCCTTATCAAACTTCATTCACAGTTTATAAAGAATATTAACATAAAACAATATTTCATCAAATACAATCAAATTTAAACTTACTTTAACGTATCCTGCATTGATATAATCATCAGTGGTCGTTCCAAGTGAAACTCTAGCATGGTCATATGGAATTGAGTCGATTGACCGATTTTTTTCTGGAAAGAGACGTGCCACGTTTACTGTTCGTTTTGATTCGTCTTTTACCTGGAATTAAAATTTGAATAATAAAAGTTACAATTCATTTTTTCCGACATATATCCATACCAATGAATCTTGAAGTTCCTTCCATTTACCATCAAGTGGTGTAGTTCCATTGAGAGTTTTGATTGTTGATGTTTCAATGAATTTTTCAAGTCTTTCTACTTCTTTGTGAAACCATTTCAATATTTTTGGATCATCAAATGCATCTTTATATTTACTGGTGATGGAATCTGTCGAAGTTTTGTTAAGAACAAGTCCATCTTCATTTTTTAATGAGGCACTTTCCCAATCGAAATTGGGATCTATTGAACTGACATCCGAACAAACAGATAAATCGTCAACACTTGATTTCCTATCGATTGGTGTAGATGGGGGTGGAATAATTTGAGAAGGAATTGCCTGCACAGGAATAGGTGATAAAGGAACTTCAACTTTTTTAACAGGTGAGCTATGAGTTGTGTTCACATTTAATTCTGACAATTGATCGTCTTGTTTTTGAATAACTTGTGGTTGAAGTGTAGGAATTGCTGGTGTTGCTAGCGATGTGTTAAGCGAAAAATCAATATCAGAAAGGAGATCAATGTTAGCAGATTTGATTGGTGCTGGAGCAGGTGTTTGAACTGATGTTGGTTGAATTGGGTCCTTTGGAATTTGAGTTGGAATTGTATTTCCAGAATTCCATTGTTGTTGGTTAACTTGTTGTGATTGTTCTTGTGATGTCATTGATGGTCCTTGATTTATGCCTAAACTCATCAAAGTTCCAGGTTTTTCAGAACAATTTATATAAGTCATACAATTATTTGCCACATTATTGGAAGAAAAGTATGAAGGTGTTTGATATGAATTGGATGATAATGACGATGATGTATGATCTAAATGAGTACCGTATTGTATTGTATAGTAAGGTAAAGTACCTGTGTTAGTTGGAACGGTCATATTAGCTGGAGTTGACTCATACTAAAACGCGAAAAAACCAAATGAAAAAAACAAAAAATTATTAAATGAAATAAACACCTCGATATACCTGACTCACATAAGTTTTTCCTCCAACCCCCATATTCGAACTATCCGTCATAATTCCACCATTATTTGTGTTTGCTTGTCCCATTGAAAGAACATTCGTACTACTACTTGAATACTGATTTCCATAACTACCAATTGAATTTACCGTGTACGATTGATTCATTGGACCAAATGAATTTAAATTTGAAAATGGCCCTGTCTGACTGTTCGCAGGAGATGAATTTGCATTTTGACTTACATCCTGATTAGGTTTAGGTGACAATTGTTGTGATGGATCAATCCCTGTTTCTTTAATTACACCTTGAAGTCCCATGTACATTGGATTTGTGGGATGTGATGTAAGTGAATAATTTGAATTACTCGGAGTTACATTTGTAACAGTAGAGGTTAATGGCATCGATGAAGCTATGCTTGAATTTTGAGTAGATGTCACAGTATTCGAGTATGCAATATTTGATGGTTGAGAGACATTCATATTCTGATATTGAATTCCATTTGAGAAATTTTGCGGATTTTCTTGAATATTTCCAGCATTTTGATTATACTGATTAGGATTTGTTGAATATTGATTTGCATTGTAACCACTTGGATTTATATTTTGCCCATAATTCATACTTTGATTATAGTTTTGCATTGGAATTTGATTATTTTGAGATACTTGATTAGGTTGCACTGCATTAGTTAGATTCATTTGTCCAAATTGTTGATTCAAATTAGTTGGAACTTGACCAGACATGTTATAATTCGAATAGTTTTGATTCATTGGAACATTTCCATAATAGTTTAACGTTGAATTAGTACTTGCTGTTATTCCAGGTGTGGACTGATAAGATGTTGGTGGTGGTGGTGTTTGATTTGCTTGTCCATAATATGGTGGTTGATAAATTGGATTAACATACCCAGGAGAATTTTGCATACCTTGATTAGATGAAGAGCTATATTGAGGCACTTGTGAACTTACACTTTGATTATTAGTCGAATACTGTTGCTGGTATGGGTAAGTCATAGAATTTTGAATTGGATTCTGATTATATTGAGTGGGATTAGGATAATGAGCATAATTTTGATCATATGCTGGTTGCATTGGCATCTGTGTTGAACCTTTATTGTAGTCCATTTTATATCCACTACTAATATTTTTATAAGTCGGCCCAGTAACAGCCATGTCAGATAATTTTGGATCGATTACACTTTCGCTTCCCAATGGACTTGGTCTAACGTGTGGAATGAATGTTGGTTGGCTTACTTCATTTTGTGGTTGTTGTTGCTGCTGTGTTTTACTACTAACAGAAAATCCACTATTCAAGTAATCCTTGAGTTTTGGTCCTGTACGCCCTGTATTATGAATTTTAGGTGTATCTTGCATTGACATTCCTCCAGAATTGGGAGTAACTTGTTGTTGTTTCACTTTAGCTTGAATTCGTTGAGTTCTTTCTTCATCTTGGACATCCTTAGCTGCTTTCACTCGTGACATTAATTTCTGTACATTTCCATGCAGTTTTTTATAAAATTCAAGGCCCTTGGTAGATTTTCCGAGTAAATCCTCATAAACATCAAAACTAGCTGTTAGAGAATTAAAGAACTGATCACGTTTAGCTTTTGTCTCATTGATGGCTTTAATTATCATTGCACACTTCGCATAAGTATCTGTAGTGGCTTTCAAAATATTTGTTTGAGCAGCCATGTTTTGTTCAAGAAGTTTAATGTATTTATCATGTTTGGCCAATTCTTGTTCAAATAATTTTTCAATTTTTTTGTCACCCCATGCAATAACTTGTGATGTTATATCATCATTGTTAATTGATTCTCTCAACTGTGACATTAATATTTCTCGTTGTGATTTCATTTCATCGACTTTCTTTAAGAGTAAATCCAAGTCTTTTAATGCTGCTTCATCGATTTCTGGTCCAAGGACGGGAACGGATTTCTTTATCTCAGCTAATGGTAATGAAAGTATTTTAAGGTTCTGAACATGAAGTCCCATGGCCTTGCGTAGTGTATCATTATTTTCACTAGCTTTATTGTGAGCTTCCAAATACTTCTGAAATTCTCGAGCTAATTCTTGGATGTGACCACCTGGAGGTCGATGACCCATTGTCTTTTGATAATATTCTTCTTGTTTCTGCTCCTCACTAAATTGATATTTGATTTCTTTTAGCATAGCTTCAACTTCAACCGATGTTTCCGCCAAACTACTCATTGATGAGACGAGATCTGAAATGGCATTTGGTTTAGCTGCCAATACTGCACATCTATCAACTAAAGATTGAGGGAGTTTGTGTTGTTGCAGAGAACTTGTCTAAATAAGAATAAAAAATTAATATAAGATAATTTTTGGTTGATTCTAAATTCTTACCGAATTATGAAGTGTATCGATATTTAATGAGGACATGAATGTTGCAAGTTCATCATTTTTTTCCTCTACTGTTTTAGCAATAGTTCTAAGAATATTAGCTTTCTCTTCACTATAAATACTGCTTGACTCATGTGCTTTCATCGGAACAAGTCTATGAAAGATATCTTCACCCATGAGTTCGGTATCTGCGAAATTGAAGCTTATTCCATTAACAAGGTTTGCAGCTTGAACAGCAGAAAGGTCTTTCAGTTCAGGCTTAGGTGCATGATATATAAATTCATTATCTTTGTTTGCATTTTCATATTTTGCTGTTATGACTTCATTTGTGAATGTTAAAGCTTCATTTATTGCATCAATATTCTCGATGCCTTTTGAATCCTTCTGAGCTTCTTTAATTTTCTCATCAGCTGCTTTGAAAAGTGTGACACATTCACCTGCCCATGCAACTTGATTCGGATCATTCTTGGCTCTGCCAGCATCTTCAGTAGATTGACCTTGGTACAAGTAAAGAATTGCTGATAAGTATGAAATTTTGAATTTGACAAATCGTTTCCATGATTTGAAAGTTTTTCCTCCAACAATGTCGGATATACTTTCTCCATCAACTGTTGTGAGGAGTACAGCCATTGCTGAATTATAATATGACACAATTTGAGAAGTGACTTTAGCAACTGTAACAGCTTTTCGGTTATCAGCTAAACTTTTCTCTAAAATACATTCCTGTGCTTGACCAAATGCAATATTTTTCATCAATTCTAACAACTCTCCAGTCAATTCATGTCTCATACTTGCAGGATAATTATCACGAATATATCCATAAATCCAACCAGCACACTGAAAGTGAGTACATGCAACTTTCATACTTTCTGGAGAAGTTCTTGTCTCTTCACTTCCTAATTGCATATGCATCGCAGCTACATTATACAACATAACACAAATCTCGTATCGTAATGATGAACTTTGCCAAACTGTGGGGGAATGAATTTCCCTCCAACTAAAACTCAGCACTGGATTTTCATCGCCAAGGGGAAACCGATTCCCAATTGAATGTATTTGACAAACATATCGTTTCATTACAGCTAATCCATCCAAATCTTCACTAGCCCGAACAGCCTTATTTCGTAACATTTCCAATTCATAGATCTCCTTGCTATATGAATCGGGATTTTCGCCATAACATTCACCAATATACTGGGAAAATAGGTAAAAAATTAATAAACAATGAATACATGACTCATCATCACTTGATATAATTAAATTAATTGGTATTTTGAAGAGAAACCGAACAATATTTACCTGTTTTAATCCGGTAAATGAACTCTTTTCTGTATTTTCTTTACGTGGAAAAGAAAGCATGGGCAATCGTGGAACTGCTTCCATCTTTTTAAGTTGTTAAAATTTATTATTTTGTATTTAATTTAATTATTAATTTGCAATTTCACTGAAAAATTTTGGAATGAAAAACTATTTAGTCGTCAAATGTCAAAACAAATTCTCACCACGTCAAAACAATTGTAATGACAGTTCTGCCAAACTGTTGATATTTTTGAATTAAAAATCCGTTAATGTGGTGAATCTCGTTAAAAAAAATATATGATTCAAATCTGTATGATGAGAACGAAGATGAGGCACAAAATTGCTACAAAACATATAAGGAAGATATTAGCACATCCTGTTGAGGTTTGCTCATTTTTTTGATATAAAATAATGAAAGTGATTTTAAGTGCATTTTTTGATCTAATTCATTATTTTTATGGAATCGTGGAACTACTTGACCTGAATGAATAAGGATTTTTCGATTATTGTAGAAAAGTCCACAGAACAGTGAACACAGACAGCAGACAAACGGCATGAGGGCATTCTGTTCAAATCGAGAGTAAAGGCACTCAAAAATTTGAAAAAGAAAATTACAACAACAAAAAATGTTAAAAACACTTTTACCACAACTCAAATTAAAACACATAATAAATACAACAAATTTTAAAATTGAATAAAAAGAAAGCTCGAAGAACAAAAACTTTTGACATGCTTAATTAGTTTATTTGATAATAACCAAAAGACTTTTTGTTTACTTTTCTTATTATTTTTTAACATTTTTTTCATAAAATAGTATGCCTTGTTTCAAAACGCCTACAGTTGTTGATTTTTGTTGCATTTTCTTTCATATCAGATTACTTTAGCGAAACTTTTTCTTTTCGTTTTAACTCTGTTACTCAATCACTCTCAGCCAGTTAAAAAAATATAAAATTTTAAAATGTGCTAACCTAAGTTATTTAAGTATCCTTTTTGGTGTTTCAAAGATTTGTTGTTTTATGATAATTAACATCACAATTAGGAGGAACACATAAACGAGATTTAAATTGCAAGCAAAAATAATTTAAAACAATTTTCGAGATTTCTTTAAATATGAAGAAGAAAATTTGTTTGTAAATTTCATATTCAATTAAAATGTTTCTTTTTAAGATAAAATTTATTCAACTAAATTAAATTATTTCTTTTTTAATTTTGAAACTCAAAGCTCTTAGCATGTTAAAAATTTGAAAGAACATGCTTGAGATTTGATAACATCTTAAGAGATAAGATGACACTTTTAAATGTGATTTTATCAAAAACAATTTAATGAAATAAAAAAAATGTTTAAATCTGCATTTAAGATTAAAACTTTTGTTATTATTTCTTCTTTCTTTTTTTCTTGTATAATTTCCTTGTATAATTGAAAGAAAATTTTTGGGAAAAATCTCAACAAAGTGTTTAGGTTGTTCATTCTTCTGATAAAGATCTTAAATTGCTTTTATTTTATTTTATCCTCTGCTATCGTGGAGCACACAAGCCATGTATGAAAAAAATAATCAAAAAAGTTTTTTCATTTAATTTGGCTAGCACCGGAAAAATAAGAAGAAAAATAACCATGTTTAAAAACGTTTTCCTCGTAAAATCTCACAACACATGTTTTTTTTTAGTTATAAGAAAGTGTTTTAATGCAAATACAATGTGTGTTTCCTTTTCCTTACACATAATTTTTCCTCATTTAATTCTTGCTTTGTTATGAATGAAATTGCTGCTTTGTTTTAATAATAATGTTAAGTGCGTGTGTGTGTGTGTGTGTGTGTGTGAATGAGAGTACCTTAGTTTGTATTAAAGGAAAAAACCCTTTCATATGCTTATTACATTTATTTGTGTTTTTATGCATGAATAAAATATAACTAAAAAACACAAAAGAAACTCTTAAGTTAAGTGTTTTATTGTTGTTTCTATTTATAAAATGAATTGTTTTATATTTAAATGCAGTTGTGGAGTGTCTTTAGGCTTATCTTAGGCATGTATGTCCAACAGCTATAGAGGAAGTAAAGGAAATGTAACTTAAACTATTACAATTTAACAAAGGAATTTAAATTAGTAAGCAATGCTTATGAAAAATGAATATACAAAACATTTAAGGAAGTCTTATTTGAATATCAAAAAAAGCAATTTATAAATAAAACTTGTCAAATAAAATTGACACGATTGATTAAGGTCTTTGGGATACTTAATTGAAATGTAAGATCTCTTGTTCCATTGTAAAGCTTCTTCGTTCAAATTCAACGTTGCATCTTCAAAACTCAACATTGTTTTTCTTGGAATTCAATACATTTCATAATTGAACTTGAATACAAATTGAATTTACTCTCTTTTAAGAATCTCGTACAACATCTTGTTGAATTTGTATTTTATTACATGCTCAAAGGCATTTCAAAACTTTTGTGTTCATTATTGGGTTACATACAACTTGTTCTTCATTTTTCTTAACATTTTTTTTTCCTTTTCCAACATTAAGAAAAAAAAAATATGAAAGAAGTGCATCAAGCATGTACTTTATATTCATTATGAAACAAAATGTGTCTGGTAAAACAACTGTTATGTATTCAAACATATATGACATTGATGTATTGTAAAGTAAAGTAAGTGTGATACAACACTCTTCCTTTTAAACTACTTTTATGATGATGATGTCAAGGAAAACTTCTTAATTTTAACATCCTTTAGTTTTTTACTTTTAAAATTTACTACACTTTATTGAATTTTATTCAGATTTTTGTTGCTATTATTTTATTGCACTACAAATTTATTTAAAAGATTTCTTCGCAGCCAAAGTTGTTGGAGCATAATTTGTATCATTTCGCTGATTGTCTTTTCCTGGATAATGTTAAAATGTATTCTGTCATATTTTTTTTTGTATCAAAAACAAAGGTTAAGCGTGTTCGTTAAGAAAAAAAAGGAAAATCTGAAAAAAGAAAGTTTTCTGGTTATATTTTATGATACACACACACACACACACACACACATACACAAAACAGAAATATCTTCCAGTATTTATTATGCAATTTCCTTGTTTTACGCTTTGAGTTCATCATATCAAATTATAATGTGTTTTTTTTTTATAAATTTTTAAAAAACTTAATTTTAATTTTTCTTAACTTTTTCTTGCGTATTCTGTTATGCAGAATTTTTTTTTTGAATAAAGTTTTATTAAGAGACTTGTTAAAATAATACAACATTAATTATGTACTTTTAAACTTAGCTATTATAAATTTATTAATATCACGTTAAGATTTTTTTGAATAAAATACAATTTAAAGGTTAATCATACATTAATAGAAAATATCTTATAAGTTCAGTTCTTTTGTTTCTAAATCGTTCAAGAGAATTTCAAGCGTATCATACATTGGACATTTAACTAAATTCTCTTTGATTGAATCTCTTTCACAATTTCTTATGAGAATGCCTGACCAGCCAGCATCTAAAGCTCCTTTACAATCCAACTCAATCTCATTTCCAATATGTAAAGCCTCCGATGGTGATATCAAAATTCCAGATTCTTTCAATGCCTTTTCAAATATTTTCGTATTTGGTTTCATGACGCCAATCTCATATGATGGTAAAATAAAATCGATTTGATTGAATTTCATGTTATTCAGTAGGGTTTTAAGCCGAGAATCAAAATTACTGATAATTCCAACACATTTTCCAGTCTCTTTCACTTTCGTTAGAAGTTCATCAGCTTTATGATATTTCTCCCAACACAATGGTGTCTGGTACTGTTCAATTAGAGTACATGCTACTTTATTCACAGTTTTTTGATTTAATTTACTACTAGAAGCATCGTTAAGTGTTTGAATGACAAGCAGTCGCCACCATTCATGCCAATTTATCTGTGAATTGTAACCGAAGTTGGGATATTCTTTAGCAAGAATTTTAAAATTCTTACGAAATGCGATAGAAACTGTTTTTGGATCTATCGATGTGATTCCATGAGAATTTGCCGTTTCAGTGTATTGAACTCCAGGTGCTTTACTAAATTTTAATAATGTGTTTGTCACGTCAAAGGTAACAAGCTTAAATCGACTTAGATTATGAGCAAGCATGGAAGACATTTCAATTATATTTGTTTAGAGTTCCTTTAAAATAATCTCACAATTAAACTTTGATCATTGTACTTTAGAATGATTCACTTTTGTACTATTCAGTTTTTTTAATATCACTTTGTCCATAAAAAAATTGATTACCAAACAGAACAAGGTTGTCTTTGTCTGTCTGTGTTATATTTGTTATTGTTTTCCTTTGTAAGTAATGTAAAAATAAAATTACTACGTTGAAATGCCGACAAGCATTTGACAGATTTGTCAACTGATTGGTGCGCATGCGTAATCGATGTGATTTAAATTAACACTGAATTTTACTGTTATTGAAGTTACTTTAAACGATAATAAGTCGCTCCATGGCTCAATGATGATCCATGGCCATTTCAAATCGGAGATTGCAATTAATTACCTCAAATAAACTTATTTACCTCAGAGAAATTCCAATTAAATTAATTTCGACATATTTTGTCCTCAAATTGACAAAAACATTCAAAATAATTAAGAAATTTTTTCCGTGAAAATGGGATAAGTACTCCATAAATGACAAGTTATCATATCATAGCAACTTTTAATGCAAAACCCTAAAATTTTATAAGTTAAATGGCACAAGCTTCATTTGAATTTTTCACGACCAAGACAGGGAATAAATATTTTGGGTATGATGAATGTTTTTATCCAAAAAAATATAAAATAAAAAAGATGTGAAAATTGGGTCTTATTATAAAAAAAAAAATTGGTGGACATTCCTTTTATAAAAGGAAAAAATAAAAAAAATATCATATTTCTCCATACATACAAACATTATAATACTTGAGCAAACTTTGAGTGTCATCCAAAAAAGGAACCGCAGGCCATTTTATGAATATTTTTATATTCATACATATTTTTTTCCTCTTTTTCCATTTCCAAATTTATGACTTCCTCAACCTTGTTATAATTCATCTTATTTGTTGACAGATTGTCAGAATCTTTTTTTTTCTTTTCTTTTAAATGGTCATTTTATTCATTCAGTGTCACAATAACGTGTCTTAGCCTGAAAATATTACGATTATTGTAATTTTTTTTTGCATTGCATGTCTTGACATGAGACTCGAGAAGGAACATGAAAAGGTAATTGTTATTTGTATAGTTTTTTATGTTTTACATTGAAAAATAAAAAGAAAATTTCCAAATATAATCTTAGGGAATTGCTAACGGGGCGGTTAACAGAAACATGATTAAATTTCTCCTAACAAAAGATAATATTTTTACTTTGAATATGTAAGAAACTAATCTCATCGTACTTTATATTTTTTTTGTCATAGTAAAATGATGGGACCAAAAAGAAAATTATTTTTATAGAAAAAATTGGATGATTCAATTCAAAAGAAAATTTAAGGATAAAACTAAAATTAGAATAAATGAAGTTTTATTGATTCATTTCATGTTTTTTCTTATTAAAATATTATATTCAAATAGCATGAAATTTAAATGAAAAATGACAGGCTACATCCTTTTATTTGTGTTCAAGAATATGATAAGCCTTGAAGGTGCTTTTAATGAAATAAAAATTTTGGATTTAAAGTTTTATATGATAGCTGTCATTACCAATTAATTTTACATTGTGTCTTTAAATATTTTATTCTGTTTTCAAACATATAGAACATACAAAATCTGTATACGATAAGTTTGAAAAGCTCTTTTTGTCAAGCAGGGTTCTTTTCTGGTCTCCTGAGATGATAAATATAGAAAATTTTCACTAATCCCTCTCAATGATCATATTTTTCCGATATCATAGGTAAGCAAGCTATAAATAAAACTTTTAAGAGTACAGATATGAAATAATATAAAAAGTTAATCTTTTTTCCTATTATTATTTAATTTACCTAAGAAAAAAGAAAGCAAAAGAACAGAAAATGAAAAGATAACAAGGATAAGAAATAAAAACTTATTGAGTTACAATATATTCAAGTGGATTATCTGTAGTAATTAGCAACATATGTTACAGAAACTAATTAAAAACCAAACTTTTTTTCCTGAGCTTAGTATTTTTAATGAAACATTAAGACACACTTTATTTTTGCGTCTTATTTTTTTTCAAAAAATTTGTCATTTCAACTTCAAATTCAAAACCATTCCTTGAAAATTCCTTGCTTATTCATAATTTTGAAATTCAATTCTGGCTGCTACATGGCTTAAAATCACAATTTTTCCTAAAGCAACAACTTTTCTGACGCAAAACAGATTTTAATGTCTATTAAAATGTAGATTTTATACTAAAAAAATAATTTGTATCACATGAAATACAATCTTCATTTTGAAATGAACAAAAAATGCTTCATAGAATTGATAGAGCATAAAATCCATAAAATTTCTATATTCCCATGACAGTTTAAAATCATAATAATAATAATAAAATAAAAAAATGCAAAAAGATAGATATTTTATTTGACAATCAAGGCATTTCATATCATAAAATGTATCATAAAATTATTTTAACTACAATTTTTTTTGTATTTTATTTTAAAAGAAACATTCAACTTGGTATTGATGCAATTCTGAGTTAAAAAATAATAAAAATAAAAATGAAATAATAGTGATATTAAAGTGATTCATCATCATCAACATCATGGTGATGGTAACAAGATGCTGTCATCGAGAACCATTTTCATAGAGAAAACAAAAAAATTGAGCATTGCATTTTTTTTTGTGTGTCATTTCTTTGATTGTTACATTGATTTAACTGGAAAACCATAAACGAATATCTTTGTGAAAATCTTATACATTACATTTTACTCGTAAATTTTTTATTGCATTACATAGATGTTTTTTGCCACACACAGATAGACATAAATTTTGGCAAACACAAACCCAAAATATGCAATTTGTGTGGTTTTGTACTCGCATATGTTACACAATTTAGGTCCGGATACTAGTGATATGTATATTTATGGAATTTAACGAGATATCCTAAATCTTTGAAAATTATTTATGACATTTGAAATATGCACATGAGTAGAGTGAAAGAATAACGATTATGAT
The DNA here is from genome assembly GCA_900002565.1 of Culicoides sonorensis. Taxonomy (NCBI): domain Eukaryota; kingdom Metazoa; phylum Arthropoda; class Insecta; order Diptera; family Ceratopogonidae; genus Culicoides; species Culicoides sonorensis. Next base: position 228,312 of record LN483406.1, read on the forward strand.
TATGGTTGGAATTTAATATTTCTTTTTTTTCTTCAATCAACGTTATTTTAGAGAATGAGAGCGGTATGTGTGTGGTATGTGATCCGTTTATTGAAATTGAATCCAAAATTTCTTCGATACTTATAGGCAGAAACAGCACCAGCTGAGTCAACATAACTTTTAAAGTTGCATTTTTATCACCTAGGTCAACTCGTATTTACTTTTTAGCCAAACAATAAATTATGGAAGAGAATTTAGTCACCAATCGACGTTGTTCTACATGTAAGATGAAAATCGTATTATAAAAAGTAAGACATAATAGTTCAGTATCCTCTTTCCTGGCCTGATTCCAATTGTGATATAACATATTTGTTGTAAAATTTACGATAATCTTGGTGGTTCGTTTGCCTTATTTCTTTCTTACCTAACAAGTTTTTTGTGTACCATCATTTTCTGTGCACTCTAAATTAAAAACTTCCCTCGATGTTAAGACAGGAACTTGCTGATTGGTATCAATTTGGTTTTACAGCGAAGCATTATAATAACATTTTATAATCTTCTAGATTAGGTCATAAATATTTACTTAATGTAAGTACTCTAAGTCTTGTGTAATGTAAATGCTTTTAGTTTCAAACATCACTGAAAAACAACAGTCTATTTCTGAGACCACTTCACCACCATCCCATATATTTGCAATTGGTATCATGTTATTCTAAAGATGAAGGAAACAATCATGAGTTCATTACAATGTAAAATTTATCTTTGGGCATTGTGTTCTGTTCAATATTATTATTATTGTTATTTCTATGATGATATGCATACTTTTGATTCTCCTTCTTCATAATCTTTGTTGCTCTTTTCCTCACTTAAATTATTTTCTTCCACACTGATATTGTTAAACGTGTATTTATACGGAAGGAAAATGCCATTCCATGCATATCATCTCCATTACTCGAGAAATAGAATGGAATAAAAGCATAAAATACCAGTTGCCAGTCATCAAGAAGAATGTCTATTGTCTTACAGTTTTCTACAGAATCCGTTTTTTTTCTTCTCTTTTTTTCAAAGTATTTTATGAGAAAAGATTTTACTGCACTATTATTCCAACTATCACAATCCAAATTAGAATTTGCATCACAATTTTAGCATAGTTTTAATATAAATTTCATATTGCAGTCGAGTCAGATTTCTGCATTATACAGTTTGTAGTAAAAGTATGTGGTTCTCAACTTAATAAGATGAATAAACGGATGTAATGGGAAATACAATACGAGTTCATAGTGTATGTATTCTGTATGCTTGCATTTACAAAGACAGTTTATCATTAAATTTTTATATATAACAGATCGCAACTCTACTAACCCTGATATATTGTGATTAATGTGGATATTGGAACTATTTGCATTTTTCTATGAGGTTTCTTCTTTCACTGATGTTCGTATATCTCGTGCATTAACGCGCTTGATGTTAAATGCAATTTGATTCTCCATCCAAGTAAGTGTAATTTGTATTTGTAAGCAGATAATGAAGAAATAAATTACATGGATATATATTTCGATTATGTGACAAGAATCATTCGTTTTTTTATGTACATTGAAATGGAAATTTAAACATAATTTTCACATTTTAAACTGCACGAGCACAAACAAAATATCAATTCATAGAAACACCTCCAATGAAATTCATGCTTATTTACATAATTAATAATATCTAATTTTTTTCCTGGAATCACATTCGTTAAAATTAACTTTAATTCATCAGATTTTTGGTATGTTTGTTTTTATGAATGCTCATTTCAAAATAAAAAAAACGCCCTTTGCTGTTATTTACTTTTTCAATTACAAATGTTTATTAACGGTAAAGTGTCCTTAAGCTTTGATGTCAATTTCCATTACAGATCATTTAAACACCTACTTATTTTTTTCTGTGAATTTTAATGTCTTACTTATTGCTCACAGAAAAAAATTCATAATAAAATTTTAAATGTGTATTCAATTAATAAAAGTTCAGCAACCTGGATTTCAATTCAAAACTTTTTTTAACAATTTTTTCTTTTCAAATTAAAGTCAAAACGCTCATAAATCATTTGTTTCTCTCTTTCTTTTTTTCGCGTAAATTGGTAACTTTTTTGTGTGAATTTCAATTTTTTTTTAAGCAAAAAGTTTTCTTTTTTCATAACTTGGATGTAAATCTGATGTTGTTTGTCTGGCTTTCACCTATGACTATGATTTAAAATTAAAAAAGGTAAAAGTTAAAATGCCTTTTAAAAATTCCAGTTCAACAATGATGCTGTTGAAGACTTAAGCTAAAAGGATAAAATTCTATATTCACAGCTAGACTGTGGTTGAAATGTAACACGAGTTACGGATTCAAATTATAATTTTATGGTATGGTGGAGTGTAAATTATCAAAGTCAAAGGAAAAAAATTATTGTAGCATGGAAATTGCAATAAAAATTAATCAAAGCAAATAAGCTCACATGTTATTTCGAAACAGTGTTTTTTTTTGTAAGTGAAACATCTGTCAATATGAAGTAGTTTTTTCAATCACTGAGCCAACACTTTTTTTTTTCAAAGAGCAACCTTAAATGATTTACAAATTCGATAATTGGTAGTTAGATACCAAGTCAAGGTTAAATAAAGTTTGTTCAATCAAATCAAATATCAATAAAGTTCTCTGAAATTTCGGACATACAATATTTTTTTTATCGTAATGGTCATTTAGTTAAAGAAAAAAGGGTTTCATCGATGATTTCACCTTCATTGTGAACATAACATGATTTATCTTAGTTTTTATCTTACAAAGCAAACATGATCAATCAACAGTTTGATAACTTGTCAAAGTGTGACAATTCACATACATTGATCTCATTTCTATTATCATTATAAACCTATTAACAAAATTAAGTTCAAGGTCACCACAAAGAAAAAAAATTCATATTTAAATATTAAATTAAGCGAAACAAGAAAAAACATACAAAAAATTGTGTGAATTTTTTATAAACGGAACCAAGAAAAATGCATTCATCATCATTCATTTATTATTACAGCCTCTTGTGTATGTGTGTGTGTCTGTATGAACCTTATTCGGTTCGTTTACTTTGTCAAACATAGACACAACACAATAATTTTTGCTTACAAAGAGCGTCGAACATTACGTATGAAAATATTTAAATTGGAATATTTTTATATGCTGTTACAATTATTTCATTTCTTTTTTGGGTTTACATTAAATTGTGTTCTTTTTTTTCTCTCCTGAACAATAACGACTTCTGGGAACAGATATCGAATCTAATTTTGAATGGAATTAATTTTTTTGTTTCGTCCTTTTTTTGGCACCAGGGCGTTATCTCAGTTACATTAAATTTTTTTTTTCATCTCATTCTTATTCTTATCCCATTTTAATACCTTTACGTAAAATTTTGATCGTAATTTCATGTCCAAAAAGTAATCTAACATGAAGATGCTTCGTTCAACAGAAGACACACACTAAATTGAATTCTTGTTGTGATGATGATTTTATGCAAAAATTTGTTTCGTTGAGTCGGCGTCAAGTTCACTGGAAATATGAATGGAAATCATTTTCCATATTCAGCATTTTTGAGGGGAAAATCCTTAAATTATGTAATTTAATGTGAGATGTAATGATAAAAGTAAGCCAAATATAACATTGCTTTTATAGGTGCTTACATTATATTATAAATATAAATCCAAATAATGTGAAGAATAAGATGAAGGAAAAAAAACGAAAAAAAATGCATAGAAGTATAGATAAAATGACAACAATGTGTGTGTAATGTGTAATGAAGATAAAATCAAGTTCCATTAGGACTATGAATATGGATATCGGTATAAATAAACATGTTACATAGTTTTTCCATAATTTTTATCTTTTCTTTTATCACTTTTATTTGTTCGGATTATATTGAATATTGTACATTGAGCGTGTGTGCTCTGTCATATCGTTAAATAAACTTACAGAGCACACGTTTGAAATTCGTCTTTTTTTCTAACTTTTATTTTGTGTTCTGTTTATATTTAAGGAATAGACTTATGTTATTTAGGATGAACATGATTTTCAAGATCACACTTTTAAAGACACTAATAATGATAAATTTTCAAGATTAACATCATGATTTAACATTAACATTAGTGTGTGAACTATGTGAAGAATCTCAGGTCATTTTTCAAAAGGACATGATGAGTAAATTGCATATGGGAACCCAAACATGATACAAGCACCTGTCACATAATATTCTTTTTAGATAAGGTCTGTTGTAATCCTTCTTCCTATTTAATGATACGACACTTTTTATTCATACTTTTCCATTTTAAACACATGTTCTGACCGTGAATCCCTTTTTTGTGTATAATATTGAAATTAATGTTCACATTTCCTACTTAGACAAAATAATATCATTGTTGAGGTACTTGACTACCTTGGTATATTGATAGTGAAAATGTCTACATGATGAGGTCTTGTTACGTGTTTATGATACTTGAGATGCTTTTTGTGTAATAAATTTTTTTTTGCATAAGAGAGTGTTAAGATATTTAAAAAATGTATTTAAAGGACTTAATTGTAAGGAAATCAATTAAAGGAAGGGATTTTGAAACGGGATACTTTATCTTAAATTAATTAGCAATAGTATATTGTTTATTAAAGACCAGGCGTTTCCAGTATTAATTTGCTTTAAAAACGATATTCGCTGTTAAAAGAAACATAATAAAATTATTGTAAAAATTTAAACAAATTAAAAATAGCCAGGCGTCTCCATTCATAATTTTGAAATTTATTCAATTGATTAATTTAATTTGTGATTAAGTTAAAATTATATTTTAATAAGCAAATATTGGGAAATTTTACATTAATTTGTTATCAATACCTTTAACAAAATATCAAATTTATTTTTTTTCTGTTCACATACAATTTATACGCAATTTGTGAAAATTTTCAAATATCATTGAAAATTCATCAATTTAACCACTTACATGTGATGGTGATTTTATGGTTATTTTACTTGGTTTCAAGTATCACAAATTCAGTTCAGACTATACATGCTTGTTTTTCGTCAAAAGTTTTTTTTTTTTATTTTTTCTTTGTAAATTAATAACTTTGTCAATGGTTAGACACAAAAAGTTGTGAAATTTTGTTTTACAATGTAATTTAATCACCAATTTTGAAATTATTTTGGAAAAAAAGTTTTGACTTTGAAAAAATAAAAAAAAATTCAATTTGAAACCATAGTATCAACACTTTTTTTGTACCTGATTAGTTTTGAAAATGATACGACAACATGATGATAATTCAATGTAATATTCATCGATATTTAGAAACCAAAAAAAATTCATGGTATAATATTTTTATTTAAATTTTTTGTTGAAATACACAATTTAACATTTGGGAATTGGAATTTTGCCTCCTGCTTTGTTTACTTTTTCTCCGAACGCTAGTGCTTTTGCTTTAAGAGCATCTGGAGCCTTGCAAACATCATAACATGAACCATCAGGCAATTTTGGAACTTTGGCAGCTTCAAGCTCTTTCATCAGCGCTTCACCTTCGGCTTTGAATTGATCAGGAATTTCATAAGCGTCGTGGTGGTCGTCATCATCATGATCATTAGCATTCTATTGAGAATAAGTTGAAATTAGTTAAATTTTTTTTAAAAAAATCAAATACTTACAACAAAAGCTAAAGCAAAAACAACCAATGCTAACACGAAAACAGCTTTCATTTTGATTTGTTCTATTTTTTCGATTTCAATCAAATTCAAATGACTGTTCCAATTCTGGATGATATCCAAATAAATATGACATACTTTTAGAAAGAATACTTGCCATTTATACCAAAAATTGAATCATTAATTTTCACACTATCTGGCTAAAATTAATAAGTGATCAACTTGTTAACATCAATTACCTCATTAAATCGATTAAATTGAACAAGTTGTTTTTTATCACATACACAACTTTTTTGTTAAAAAAAAACCAATTTACGATTTATTTTTATTTACAAAAATTTAAATTTAACCATTAACAAAAGCTGTAGTAGTTTTAATGACATTATTGGTCATCATGATGTTGTTAAATTATAATCGTTGTAAAAAAAAACCGTCACACAAAAACATTGATGTGTTATGAAATGTAAATTAATTTAATTTAATGAGTTTTCTGTTTTTCTTTTTTAATGTATCATGAAAAGCTGTGTTCAAGTTAATTAAAGTTTATGATGTTTTACTGCTAGTTGAATAACATAATTAAATGAGATGAGATGAGTGTTAATCAAATTTAATGAGAAAACTTTTTATTTTAAATTTTTTTTTCAAATAAAATGTGGAGACGACTGGTCTTTTGCAAAAAAATAATAAATGTTTAATTTATGTCCGCTTAGAACCAAAACGACTTCCTGTAATTTTTTGTATGTTTAGTACCCATTATTTAGCTCCAGGTCACAGATAAAATAATATCATTATAATAAAATAATTGTTGATCGATAAATGTTGCCACAAGGTAAACACCTGGAATTACATTCAAATTCAAATTAAATTTATAGTCCCATTTCGCCTGATACTGTAATCATTTCCATTTTTAAAATTCAAATTCACTAAATAATTCAATTTTAGATCCTAGAAAATCCTGAAACAATGCATCACAAACGTTATTATGATGTAGTAATAAAAAAAAGTTTCGATCGCATTTATGCAAAAAAAAAATAACCATTTATTATTGCGGGGTTGATGTGACACGAGGCGAAATGAAAATAATCACCAAATACAGTAATCAAATTTTGATTGAGCCAATTCAGATTTTTGAATATTGTGTCTAATCATCATCACACTGCTGTATGTATCAAGGTCCAATATTAATATTTGCGAACAAATGAATTTCGAATGATTTGAAAATTAAAAGCAAATAGAATTAATTGGATATTATAATGACATGATGAATAAAAGCACTGTATAAATGTTTGGAAATTTCACACATCAACACTTATGAATGCCTTTGAGTAAAGTTGAAGAGGCAATTTTTGCTAATCATCATCTATTATTTCCTTTTGTATCGCATTTGAGATATTTTGACAGTATTATATTCTGTAGAATGATGAACATTAATAATAATATAGAACATGATGATATTTGATATAGTTTATTGAAATTAATGTCAAATGTTTGAAAGGATATAATATAAAAGATAGTTCAATTTAAATTTGATTAGAGTTGGATTGTTTTGAATATAATTGAGTTGTTTACTTTGAAATGAAGTATTTGTATTAAATTTGTTATTTAGAGAGATAATTAAATGAATAAAACAAAACTAGTCTGATATGATCTTTTCCTGTTCTCTAGAAATTCTTGCTCTTGTCAAATAAATAAAATTTTATTTTGAAGTTACCATTGAACAATTTTTTTTATGAATTTCATTTCTTTTCCTCTAAATTATGAATTAGATAAATTATTCCCAGTTGAGACATGACTTTCTTCTCCCTTAAAAATTGCACAAAATTTTTTTAAGACGAAAACAGAAAATTTTCACATTAACATACTTTTTTCCTTTTGTAAAAGAATGTTAATTTTTTATTTAATAACTTTGATCTTAAATTGTGGTCGTCAACTGAATTCCTTGTTTCACTAAGTTAAATGTCACTTAATAAGGGGTAAACTAATACTAAATTAGCACAAGTAAATGAGAATTCACATTTTTTTTAGTAGCGGACACTCAAATGCACTTTCAAACTTCATTCATGACGAACGTCATCCAATTTTTTATGGACACATTTCAAATATGGAATTTTTTTTTATTATTTGTTGAAGTAAAAAATAAATTTACTTAATACCAAGTTTTATTTTCCAAGAACGTGTAGTCAAAATGAAATACATAATTAAGGTCATTTTAAAAAAACCACTCATAATTTGCACCACAGTTTATTTATTTTCCCTCACCTGTAGCAAAATTTTTTCAAAACAAACTCAAAGTTATTTTACACAATACATACCGTATAAAACAATAAAAAAGTTAAAAAATTTATTTTACGCACAAATTCACACACGTACATTTCACGATAATAAAAGCAGAATTAGAAGAACAATCTGCTTATGAATTACATTACATTACAAAAAAAGGAGAGGTGTCGAGATAAGTGTTGTAGCGTGAAATTTATTATTTTATTTTTGAGGGTAGATTACTTTATTCCTTTATTTTTCTTTCAGGACTTCCACTGAAACCAGGTCTGTTCGTTGCTATACAATATTTAAAAAGGTAAGAATTATCCAAACAATTCATACATATAATCACACACCCCTACAATGAGCTTTGATCATTTTGTTCTAAAGATGTAAAACTTAAAGAAAATTTTAATAGTATGGTACCTTGAATCATTTTTTAAGCAAACATTATGATTATATCTTTGCTTTTCATAATATAACGTTACCTTGATGTGTGTTGTGTGTGCTTATAAAATTTAAAAAAAATTAGACAAGCTACATGTACATTGAAAACTTTTATACCAAAAAATAAGGTGAAAAAAGATGTTTTTTCACAGATTTCCTATTTTTTAAAAAGGTGAAATATTACTTATTGTAGTAAAAAATATAGCAGAAGAAGATAAAATTTTAAGAAGTTATAAAGAAGTAAATATCTTCTTTATTTAAATAAATAAAATAAGAAAAAAGAAGGAAATGAAAGCAGTGGTAAGGGAGGTCGGGAATATAATAGATGGTGAAATTATGCAAATAGTTTTCTCTTCGTTTTTTCTCATTACTTTTGTGTGTGATTGTAATTTTATTTTTAAAAGTGAACAATATGCTTTCATATGCTTATAGGACTTGACATAGCCAAATTTCATACTCAATATGCAAAGGTAATGAAAGGAAAATGTTTCCCTTGAATTATGGTGACAATTTTAATTTAAATATTATGTTAAAAATAAAATTGGAAGCTGAAGAAGGAGGTTTTTTGATGAAATATAATGATAATTATTTAATTTTTCTTTTTCCAAAACTTATTTTAACTTAAATGGATTTATTGTGAGTCCAAATTGAAATTGAATTTATTTCTCACTTGAATTTTAACTAAAAAAAAAGGTCAAGTACATCTATCATATGAAATATTCTGATGTATTTTGTTCGATTTCATTCATGTTTTTTTAGTATGATAAAACGAAATCCAATTTTTGATAAGTACCAATACAAAAGCACTAAAAAACTGAAATGATGCGTTGATTAGTATCCGTTTGCAGATCTATAAATGTCCTTATCAAATAAAATTTGGGAGGAGATTTCATAAAAAGGAAAGATAATAATAAAATTATTTTAGTACAGAAAATCGCCTTACACCAACACGATTTCATGAAAATCATATAATAAAAATATGCGTGATAAACATACAAAAAATATATTGGTATATGTTTTGGTAAATCTTGAAATCATAAAAAATGATGAGAAACAATATCCCATGTTACACATTATCATCAACAACAAAAGTGTGTGTGTGTTGTATTTTATTTACAGTTAAACTGATGGCAATGAAAAGAAATTTGAAAATGAAGCTCAAATAGACACTTGAGGGAATGAAATGAGACTCTTTTCTGTCATTTTTCACATCAGCACATATTAGGCAAAGAAATTTAACGTAACGACAAAATATGTTCAAATTGGATCAAACACTTCCTTAATGGTAAAAAGTGTTGTATTTAATAGCAAAGTTTTAAGTCTAAATTAATAAGAGATAACACCTTGAGAGGGAAAAGTTTCATGTATGGTCATAAAATTTGTGTAAAATGTCAAAGTTTATCAATTTTCTCCTATGGTCAAGAAAATTATTTTAACACATAAAACTTTGACTTACAAACAAAGGGGGAAAACACAAAAAAATAAAAGTGATGATAAAAACTATTATTTTCATCTTCAGGTCAAGGTGTAACCATATGCCTTTCTTTGTTTTTTTTTTTTGTTTTGAATAAATTTACTTTTAATCTTTATAAATTTCATTTTCAACAAAACCTAAACAATCATTTACGTGCACCCATATTTTACATTTTTGTTTAAAGCAGGTTCAAGAGAAAATGCAATCAAAGCTCGATTTTCTCATGTATTTTTTTTGTTCATTGTTATCACTCACGTTTCTGTAGCACGTAAATTCTACACAAATATAATAATAAAGCAATTCACTTTTTTTTTGTTGCTGCTTGTTGCATTGCTTCATTTTGGGTGCATGTCTTAACAAGAGAATTAAGTTGTAAATTTATCAAAAAAAATAAAGAATCTGAACAATGAGATGCATTAGTATTCATTTTAAAGGAAAAATATTGAATATTTTTGATACAAGTATGGAAGTAGCGTTTCGGGTGCTAAAACATAGATTGGCTCATGAAACAAGTCTGATTTTGCCAAATCAGTTCAAATTTTGCTTTACAGTATTCATTTTCAGAATTCACATCAATTTGGTATCAACAACTGATAACTTTCCTTTCCTCGAAATTGGAATGAAATTTAGCTCGAAAATGAATTCCTCTTCACTCTTTGTGAAATTTCAAACTTTTGTCCTTTTATGGTAGTTTTAATTAAATACTCAAAGTAAATGCAACAAAAGGGCAAATGAATGTAAAGTCTTAAAATAAAATCACATCAAATCACAGATGCATATTTTGTTTATGAAAGTACATAAAATATAATGAAAATATGTAATCTCATTTTGTTTTTCATAAATATAACTTTTACTTTATTTTTGTGCCAGAGAGCAGCAGCAAGATAAAAGAATAACATCCACATATTTACTTGACAAATTCTTGATGAATCATGCACACATCAAATGCATTTTACACATTTTGTGTAAAATTTATTCATCCTGCATAAAATGTGCATACCATTGTGAGGTAGTACCAGAAAAGTATTTTAAATATTCAACAAAATGAGTGGCACTATTGTGTTTACACCATATTTTACGTAACTTATTCATCATCCATCATGCATCCGTTGTTCTTGTTACATATTTTTGTGTATGTTTGAATGTAATATTTTGTAACTTGTGTGTTTGTTGGTTTTATTTTATTTTATTTACTTTTATATGCATAAGAGCACAAGTAAAATGTAAATTTTAATTTCCATACAAACAAATTATTTTTTGTTCCCAATTTTTTAATTATAAGAGGATTATTTTATTATTATTAATAATATTTTATAATATATAAATGAAAAATAAACAAATAAAACTAATTTAATTAGCCACCATTGATACATAAATTTAATTTAAATCCAAAAATTATACCCTTAAGTCGACCAAATCACTGCTTTTACATAATTAATAATTTCATTCAAACAAATGAGACTAATTTTGTGATTATATGCCAATATTTTAATATAAAACTCATGAGAAATTCGATAAAAAAAATTAGAATTTCATCTGTCATAAATTGATTAATATTTAAAAGATTACTTTTTTTACATTTTTATTCGTAATTCAATGAAAGATTAATTTTATCCTGACTTAATCCTTGAATTCAATCTAAGACATATTTAATTCATTTCTTTCAATTCACATTTCTTAATTACCTAATTTTTTTTTATATGATAAAAGATTCATTTTATTACGATTTACTTATTTTCTTTTACGAATTCATCCTTCCAAGAAAATTTTGTCAAAATGTTTTCTTTTATATCAGACGATCGTTGAATAATGACAATCATTTCCTGTCATAAGAAGATTTAAAAAGCAGTTATTATTACTTGATTACTTTTCATTTATTTTTTTTTATAACTACTGGTGCGTATAAAATGTTTTTTTTTTCTTTCATTTCATATCCCGTTAAGCGAATTTCAGTTGCTCCACTCACAAAAAAAGTATTTTTTAGGATTATAATGATGATGATAACAAGAAGAAAAAAAGGAACACATTTAAAAAGACATTAAAAATATTTTAATGTCTGTCATAAAATGATAATTCCTTCTCAAGTGCTATCAAAACCACTTATGGAAGTAATATTTGAAGGTACTTTGATTGCTTCATCACGATTTATTTTGATATCGCAGTTGCGATTTATGAGTGTCATAAGAATGGAGAGAAAAATATGTTTGAGGTGATAAAATTAAATACATGAAAATATTTGTCCATTGACTCCATTGAACGAATACAAAAATCTTCAAAGTAAATGTTCTTTTTTTGCTCTTTTTGAGTATTATTACACAACAATGTCTACAGTTATTTATTTATTTGTTTTCCATGTGCACAATTTAAGCAAATAATCGAACATAGTTCAAACATGACCAATATTGGTATATTTATAAAAGCTTAAATACATATCTGCTAGCGGTTGTATCAGTTACAATTCGTGTGCATATGTTCATACAATGGGAGAAAACACACCATCTAACAATCCCTTTTTCGGTTATTGCATTCACATACACATACATAAATGCAATAAACGCAATAAAGTGGAATAAAATAAACTTTTTTCATTGCTAATAGACATTATTACGAGATTTAGTCATGTCTCTTCAATACATTTTCTAACTTTTGTGTACATACTTTTATTTTTGTAGGTGTATGTTTCGATTTCGTGCGCCACAACATGTTTACTTGAATCAGACAGACATGTTCCAAATCTATGTTGTGCGATAAAGAGTTACGTGATCGGAAATTTCAGTGCATGTTCTTTTTTTTACTCTTACTGATAAATTTAATTTTACTTTGTTGTTGTGATTATTTGAGATGCATTTTGTGGTTGCAGAAGAAGATAATAGAGTGATATTGAAAATGTCAAGCTGATGATGGAGAAATTTCATTACAATTTCATGTATGGGAATCAAGTCATTTACAAAAATTTATTCATTTATGTAAATTAATGAAAATATATTTTCATGCTTCTGTTTTCATTAAAAAAAAAAGAAAAACAACAAACCAAAATTAAGATCATTACTTTTATCTTAATTTCATCAGCACCTCATACTGTTTTCTTTTAATTAACTAATTAAATTAATGAATAAATTCATTGCATTTCATAATAAAAATTTCTCTCATGCTTTAACATGAACGAAAGCTAATTTCATCATTTTTGTATGCTGTGCATGAATTTAATTATTTTGCAAATGAACATAGCTGATATATTTTTAAAGTAACACAGTTTAACTGAACTTTTAAAGATTTTATAATTGTAATCAACCAGGCGTTTCCATTATTGCAAGTATTTTTCATTTAAACACCAAGACTTTAATGTTTTTACTTCAAAATTAGCAAAAACAGTTCCGCATTGAATGAAATGCAAAAAAGCACTCAAATTCTTTTAATTTCAACATTAAAAGTGTTTAACTAAATGGAAATTTTATTCTGCCTTATCATTTTATGTTTTTATTCTACATTTATGTTTATTTTTTTACACACACACGAAAGAAGTATTTTTATTTAAATATTATTTTATTTCATTCTTCATACTGTTGTATCATTTTTTCATTTCAATTGTATTGTGCTTGTACAAATAGATGAGAGAAAAACCGAGATAACATTCCAACACAAATTCTTCAAGTACTACCGCTTTCAATTTGAAATTGCATAGAATACTTAGAATGAAGTAAACATACTCCAATTCAAATTAAATTTTTTATTTGCATTTCACATTTGTATGCAATTTTAAAAACAACAAGTATGTTAATGCTGGTCTTATGATAAATTCTCAATGTGTTGTAGAATGAGAAGAAAAAGTGAAACGACAGTCATTACTGCAGTTGAAAGTTCAACAGTGATACAAGTCTTACATAATGAATGGAGAAAATGTAGGAGAGAAAAAATAAACAAATAACAAGAAAAAACTCATGGAATTAAGTGTACTTTAAATAAATAAATAAATTTAATCTACAGAATTACTCCACTTTTCTTCTTCTCTATTAAAAAAAATGTAGACTCAAATTTGTACTTTGCTCACTCTTGTCATGACAGTACGTTTCTTAAGTATTAGCGTTGTTCAAGACGTGAATTCTTTGGCTGTTAGCATAGAAGTTAAGCTCGAATGGCGGTATGCTATAAGAAGCTTCGATTTCGCGCAACAGACCAACAGTAGCTTGCTGAGTTATGACATTAAATAATTTTTATCATATTTGATCGCATTCCTTAAAAAATACTTACACACCTCATGCAGAAAGCAACGTAAATCTTTGTAAATGTTCTTACATTGTTTATTACATCGTTAATTTAAACGAAAAATGTACCATAATGAAAAAAATTTGTAAAACCTTAATTATAAACTTCTACCATAATTTGTGTACTCTGACAAGCGTACTATGGTTGTGTGTGTGTAAATCAGAATAATTTAATATAAAGCTCAAGCGAAACGTCTTAAAGTAATAATTTTTTTCGCCTTGTAAAGTGTAAGAAAATTTTTTTTATATAAATTGTGAACATAATTTCTCAATTGTTCATTAAAAGCACTTGTTGTTTCATTTAAATTGTTTTTAAGCTTATTAAAATCCAATGAATATACGAGAAAAATAAAACAAACAAAAGTAATATTCAAGAAAAGAAAAAAAAACTTTTTTTTATATTACTTTTGATTTACAATTGAAAAGGAAAACGAAAACATTTATTTTATTATGACACTACATTCCATCTGTTGTATTTTTTTTGCTTTTTATTTTACAAAACATTTACAATTCAAAAGAAATTTTAAGAAATTCTTTATGTAATTGAATAACGAGATAAATTAATTCAAAACTTAAATTAATATTTTGACTTTAATTGCATCAATTTGCTTGTTTGTTTCAAAAAATTTAATTATAACGCTTTGAAAGGAAAAATTTTTTTATGATAATTTGTTCTGTTTTTATTTTTTCACTTTATTTCAAATTAGAGAAACATTAAATTAATCACAAGTTTCCTTTAATCAAACCTTTGAATGAAGAACAAGTCTAAAGGTTGTTCTTGTCAAGTCATTTTTTACCATTCAATACCTCGAACAAATGTGAGATAAGACCACAACCAGAAAAAACTTTGAAAAGAAAATGACATTGTTAGATCTCATATTGATTAAGTGATATGATAAAAAAAATAATTTATCTAAGTTTTTTTTTCTCTTATCATTCTCCAAAAGGCTATTTCTCACCCCACTCAATTAATCGGTTGAAAGAAAACATCAAATAAATTTGTCTTGTCATCCTCATCCAATTCTTATCAATTTAATTCCACCTATCAATCTAAATCAATTCCCACAAGTATTTTGAACACGATCAACACCACTGATATGAGAATCAAGACGACAAAAAAAAAGAAAAAGAAATGAAACGAAAATTGATTGATTTAAAGGTTACAAACAACAAATATTGATTTATTTATCTATGTGTACTAGCACCCGTATTCATCTGAGAAAGACATTGATCAGTTTTTCTTTTTCATTCCATATAAATATAAAGTAACATCTTCTTTATCACACTTTTTTCTACTATGCCTCGTATTTACGACAAATAAATGTGTAAGAATAAAAGTATCAAAGAAAAATTACTCAAAATACAGATAAAAGTTGTAAGACTTAAAGAAATTGTAGAAACCGAAGATATATCCAGTAAGACAAGCAATAAAGTGAGTATTTTTTTTTCTTTTTCATCATCTTTCTTGTTATACACTTGTCATGATGCTACAAAGTGAAGTTGTTGTGACATGATATTCCATGTTATTGCAAATAAACGTTTAAAACAATGAAAATGGGAAAAATCAAGAACAAAGTAAATTAACGAGACGATAAAAAATAAAATAAATAAAACTCTGTTTAGTCGTCTTTTATTATGTCTTGACGTAGACATTTCTGTGACATCAAAATAAATCAAAGCAAAGAAAGACGCAAAAAATTGATTGAGTAATGATATACTTTCATTAAAGAACTTCTGGTCTATTTTTATACCTTATTTTATTCGATTTATTGATATCTCACTGATTTTCTTATATATTTATTTTTTTCTCTGTATCGTGGGAACTTCTTTAATAAAATGGTAGTGGTAGTTAACGATAAAAAGTGTTAACAAAAAAGAAGAAGAAAGAAAAAATACGTAGAATATCAATCAAGAGTGATACTTTTATTTATTATCTTTTCTTTGTAAAAGGAAATAAATTGACGAAAAATTCACCGAACTAATCAATATTCATTTAAGGAGTTACCCAAGAAAATAATTAATATATTTATATATTTTTGTGGTTGAAGGGGGAGTTGAAGGCAATAAAGTTTTTTTTTGTGAATCATTTAATGATATTTTCAATATGTGTTAGAGTATAATTTATCATTAAAGAAGTGAAATCTTGATTAATATTCTTCATTAATAATTAAAAATATTCTTAATGAGAGAATAAATCAGTGAAATTGTGTTAGTATTGGTATCATTCTAATATCAGAGCATATGGATTCCTCCTGATACGAAGGCCTTTCAAAGGAAAGTTTAAAGAACATGAATCGACAATATCGCAGTGAAAACTCGAAATGTTTTGTGTTCTCCATGATTTTGAAAAGCGCTTTTCTCCAAATTTCAAAATTCATATTTTTGGCTGATTTAAAAATATTCTAGGTGGGGTCAAAGTGGTTCGAGGCAGTTTGGAATCTACCTGATGAGATTCAATCAACCGATTTTGGATTTCTTTGAAAAATTTTGAAATTTTGGAACTCGGAAGTTAAAGCATGAAAATATGCAAAAAATCGGTAAAGGTAAGGCTTTTCTCTAAATTTCAAAATTCATATTTTTGGCTGATTTAAAAATATTCTAGGTGGGGTCAAAGTGGTTCGAGGCAGTTTGTGATCTACCTGATGAGATGCAATCAACCGATTTTGGATTTCTTTGAAAAATTTTGAAATTTTGGAACTCGGAAATTAAAGCATGAAAATATGCAAAAAATCAGTGAAGGTAAGGCTTTTCTCTAAATTTCAAAATTCATATTTTTAGCTGATTTAAAAATATTCTAGGTTGGGACGAAGTGGTTCGAGATCGTTTGGGGTCTGCCTGATGGGATGCAATCAACCGATTTTAGATTTTTCTGAAAAATTTAGAAATTTTGGTACTCGGAAGTTGGAGTATGAAAATGTGCAAAAAATCGGTGAAGGTAAGGCTTTTCTCCAAATTTCAAAATTCATATTTTTGGCTGATTTAAAAATATTCTAGGTGGGGTCAAGGTGGTTCGAGGCAGTTTGGGATCTACCTGATGAGATGCAATCAACCGATTTTGGATTTCTTTGAAAAATTTTGAAATTTTGGTACTCGGAAGTTGAAGCATGAAAAAATGCAAAAAATCGGTGAAGGTAAGGCTTTTCTCCAAATTTCAAAATTCATATTTTTGGCTGATCTAAGAATATTCTAGGTTGGGACGAAGTGGTTCGAGACGGTTTGAGGTCTACCTGATGAGATGCAATCAACCGATTTTGGATTTCTTTAAAAAATTTTTAAATTTTGGAACTCGGAAGTTAAAGCTAGAAAAAATGCAAAAAATCGGTGAAGGTAAGGCGCCTAAGAGTAAGATATTTGAAGTTCAAACCTCAAGGCCTCGGATCATAGTTTTTATTATCAAAATCATAGTTGAAAGTGAATTAACATAACTCTGTTTAACAAATACAACACTCACACGTTCATTATAATTTCACTTTACTACAAATAATGCAATTATAATGATAATAATAATTGTACAATGAATGAAAAAACAGCCAAACAATAAAAATAACAGATAATGTTGATGATGTTTATGTTAACTCCCTTTTAAAAAATTAAGTGTAAATGTGTTGTAATGTGTGTTATTTAACGTTTAATGTACCATTACATAGGATATGAAAATAATAATAATTTTACAGAGAACCACTTTAGTTTAATGTTGATCAAAATGATATAAAAACTTAATTTCACAATTCACAACGATTTATAGTAAAAAAAACATAATAAAAAAAGAAGTCCCGAGACAAATTAATTTCACATGCCTGAAACAACACCCTGTGTTACTGTCTCATAGAAAAATTATTGCTTTAGAGTAAACTGAAAAGTATGTAGAGTTGTAAAAGAGCATCAAAAACATTACAATCGCATCGCTTCTTTCCAAGCTTTTTACGTTAAATATCAAGAACAAAACAGAACAATGCAACTACAACAAATGTTGTAGAATTAAATTATTTAGATAAATGTTCCATTATTAGAAAACATAGAAAATTGTTCACAACAAATTCAACCAAATACCAAATGTAGTGTGGTCTGGTAATGGCATCCTTTGTCTCCTTGCATATAATGCAACTGCAAACACAAAAATTGCAACATTGCATTCCTATATCTCCCTTAAGCAAGCATGATTTCCTGTATTTTTACAGTGTATAATATTAACGTTACTACACTATTTAACCGAGAAATAAAAAAAAATTATATTTACATAAAATATTTCAACCATTTATTGGTTCTTCTAGGAATTTGGTTCACATAAAATAGTAAAAATAGATATTTCTTTTTTATTATTAGTAGCAAATCCTTAAAGCTGTGGAAATTCTTTTATTGATCAAAAAAAATTTAAAAATAATATATTGAGGATTGAACATTGAATCGTTTATTCCATTGTGTGTGTGTATGTGTGTGTGTGTTTTATATACAAAATAAATATAATATGAAATATTTTATTCCTACTTGAATGAGTTGAAATGATTACGATAACAAAATTGTAAAATTATATGTGTGTGTGTGTTCTTTATACAATTTTATTTTACCATTGAAACCAGTTATTTGCATAATAATGAAAAAAAAAAATACAACAGAAAAAAAATATGAAACGACTCGACAGAGGGTTCAGGTTTACCATTATTATGCTGCGGCAATGTATGCATGAATTATTATCGTTTAGCCAAATATAAAAATTTATTCAAACAATATCGGAACACAAAAAAATTGTGTGTGTGTATTGAATTGATATCAATAACTTTTTTTTTTGTTGTTGTTGTTGTCAATTGAATTTTAAGAGGAAAGAGATCAAAAATAAAATTGTATTCAAAAGATGTTATGAAGCGTATTTAAAGTTTGTTTGTGTTTTGATTGGAAATGTTAATTTCTATTGTGTTATGAAATTAAATTTCTGATGATAAACCAAAATCTTTGCAAAAAACAAACGCTTTCTGCTGAATTGAAAATTTGAATCGTATATTTTGTTGCCATCAATAATTAAGTATTTTTATCGTGAATTCATTAAAAATTTCGGGTGAATAGTTACAAATAAATAAATAAATAATAAATTTGCATGTACAAACATAAAATAAATACATATTTGAAAATTTATTTTAAATGTAAATAAAAAAAATCGTGGCAATCATAAATGTAAAATAAAATAAAATAAATGGTTGCCCGATTATTTTAAATATTTAATGTGGCTTTTACTGTTAAACATTTCCCTGTTAAATGACGAACACCCATAACTCAAGGCCATATTAAATCTGGTTCTAGCTGGTATAAAAAAAAAGCGTCAAGGCAAATTCGATAAAATATACATTAAATACAATTTCCCATATAAATTTTACTGTTATGACATTCATCAAAATTTTAGTATCGTGTCTTGTGCTGCTACATTGTTATATTTTGTATTATTTTTATGTGTATTCATTCAAAAATGCAGCAAAAATCATAAAAAATATCTTTCTTTCATGTATTTTTTTTCTTTGTATTGTGAAAATTTACACAGAAGTAAACAATTTTACCCTCATATAACGAAAAAAATTACAAAACAGATACAAAGTCATTTCATTGTTGTGCATTCTGTTTTCTTAAATGGAAAATGTAAATGAAATTTCTACAGAAAAATGAACATGAAAGATAAAACCTGCCTTACAAAACATGGAATGTTATATTCATTTATTTTGCGTTATTCGGTAATGTATGAACAAATAATACTGTTTTTCGTAAGTAAATTGTTAATATGTCCATATCACGTATTTCATTTATGTGTTATTTTTGTACAAAAGACAAAAATGGTTCACATAAACTGATTCATGGTTTATGTAACGTAAAATATGTCTTTACTTTTATTTCATATGAACACACACATACACAGATGCATACAGAGACGCCGTTCATATTATGGAAAATTGCAATTTATATACAAACACCAAGAAAATGGGATCATATCCCAAAATTGGCAAAAGGAGTTTAATATGTACAAGAAAAGAACTGAAATTTTATATTCATTTAGTGGATGCATCATAAAAGAATATTAAAAAAATAAACATGAATTAT
Source organism: Culicoides sonorensis (assembly GCA_900002565.1). Lineage (NCBI taxonomy): Eukaryota > Metazoa > Arthropoda > Insecta > Diptera > Ceratopogonidae > Culicoides > Culicoides sonorensis. The sequence continues at coordinate 248,491 of LN483406.1, forward strand.
AATGAAAAGAGAGTACATGAAAATGAGGTAACTGGATTTTTATAGCAACTGACTCACATTGACATAGATTTTAGTCTTATCTTGTGTTGCAATGGAACAGCTGAGGGGTGACTTTGATCGCCATCCAGTTAGTCATCCATGTAATTTTCTGAGAGTAAAACTTTTCCTCAATTTCCTATTCTTTGTTTAAATATTCAATGAAAATTGGGTTAAGTCGATTAAAATCGAGCGTAAATAAAATTCATTTCTATTAAATTCACTTGAAACTCTTTCTTTCTTGAATTTCATTTTACGATTCATGATTAATCAAAAAAAAAGGATCAAGCACAAAAGTTTTGCTCAATTATTTATGCCTTTCATTCAAACAATTCAAACAAAACACTAATCAACAATTGCCATTCTATTACATAAAACAATATGGTTTCGTATTAAAACCTTAAGTACAATTGTTGACAATAAATTGTTTTATGTTTTTTTTCCGCATTCATGATTTAATTGAATTACTTTTTTTTTGTAGTGATTCTCTTGTTTTTTTTACCATTCATGCTGTAAATTTCATTTACTTTTTTATTATAGTACACGGAAATTAATTAAATGAGAAATTAAGAATTTGTGTATAGAAAATGGTAGAAAACGAGAGTTGAAATTGGAATCATTTCAGGAAAAGTTACGTAAAAATTAAATTATTGAATTAAATTAAGTTTATTAAATTAATCTAATTCTTTAATTAAGTTTTTAAACGAATCATTTTCAAACTTGACTCGATATAAATAAAATGTGTGTGTGCAGGAACGTGCCTCAATTATTATATTAGAAGTTATTAGTTGAAATGTCTGCTATAAAAATTTATTACCTTATAAATATACTTTTAAAATAAAGTAACAACTAGCAGCATACTGACTGTTTAAAATTTATTACTTATTTTATTTACCCTTTTACTTACATTTTCATACAATTTTATTTCATTTTTTTTTGTATACTTTTATATTTATATACATAAAAAGGTGTTATAAAGCAACGACCTAATATTAATATTAATTATTTATTCTTATAACTGTTTCTATTTAATAAAAAAAGGAGAGAAAAATTAAATTTGAACGTTTAAATTCAAACAGAGAAGGATTAATAATAATAATATTAAACGTTTCATTTTAAAATGTATTTAAATTTGAATCATAAAAATTTGTTAAAGCTATTTATTTTAGTCAATGTCTAGATTTTTAATGGAAATTTAACTAATCACAAGTAATTATATTAATCTGCTTCATTTTAAATTTTTAGTTAAACTGGACTGGAAAACTTTATTGTATATGTATATTAAAATTAGATTTAATGTAATGAAATTATTATGAAAATAATTGTATGAAGTCAATGAAGATTAAAGGAGAGCAATAAAAATCATAAAATTTTATTCAACACCAATTAAATTGTACACTGTAATTGGGTAATAAACTGATTGAGTTTTTTTTATTTACTTCAAAATCGTTAGTATTTGAAAGACAAGCTCAATGAGGATCATCAAATATATCTCATTAAGTCACAACAGTCTTCTGAGAACTCTATTCAAATATGCTTCAAAACAAAACAAGTTAAATTGAATAAATTTAAACAAATAATTAGTATTAATTTCAACTACTTTACATTTTCATTCAACACAATAACCATTTTAAATGATTCATTTTCTCATCCAACTATTTAAATTGAATAATTACTTGAAGATAGATGTCTCTTTTATTTAAATTTAAAATACAAATTGTGAACAAAATCTTCAACTTCAGGAAACAATATGACTAATCTGATAATTCTACTTTAATTGTTTATTTAATTTTAACATACAGACTTTTAAGCATACAGCTATAAATTTCAGGTATATTAATTACAATATTCTTTAGTCTACTCGTTCTATTATCATTATTATGATTATACTTAATCTGTTTGAGAAATAGTTAAATTTAGTTAGAATGTGAAATTATATAATAAAATAATGGCATCTCACAGTATCATTGTATGTCATCCATTGTCTATTTGCATAAATTTGTGCATTGTTATCTGACTATAAGTCTGAGAGTGTCTCTCTCTCGATGAATTCAGTTTATGAGAAAATTTATATGAGAGGTTTAACAAAAGACATCCTAGTTAAGCTTTGTTTATTCATTAAAAGAAGATTTGCAAGTTAATTTCATCAAACATTTGTCTTCCTTTCAGAGTTGTCGTATTAAATGTGGATTTAAATTTAAATTAAACTGTTACCTACACATTTCATTATAACTTTTTTTTCTCTTTTTATGCAAAAAGTCATAAATCAACATAATTTTTAATGTATTTACTGTCGATTAGGGAAAAAATGTGATTTTAACACTGCCATAGTAGTTTAAACTTAGTAGTTTTTTAGTGTTAAACAAAAATTTGCTATCCAAAAGTCTATTTTAGAAATGCGCTTAAGTCAATTTCACATTTACGACACGTTTAAATTTTTTTTATAACATAATTTTTATAATGAATAATAAATTTATTATGTACACATGTCAAATTTGATTAAATTTTTTTTGGTCAAAATATAATTTAATGTCTCTTCCTTTTTTTTTTGGTATACAATAAATGTTGTATGGGGCTTCCTTAATTGATTTTTTTTATGTTATTAATATATATTTTCATATGGTTTTTTCTATTTCATTATTTGAGTTATAAACTAGATCTTGTCACGTGTTCTTCCGTTCATATCATAAGAGATATAAAAAAGGGTGCTAAATAAATCATAAATAACAAACACAGGTAGACAGGTAAGCAATACATATCATAGAATTACGTGTGTAGATTTAATGATTTATTTTTTTCTAGCTTTTCATCTCCCATCGGTAGTGCAATGATGATCTGGATGCTTATTTATAAAAATATCTTAGGAAAAACGGAAACAGGTTATTTTTTTCTAGAAGTGATACAACATTAAACTCTTCAGCTGTGTGCAAAAAACGTTGTGAATCAAAATGTGAGCGCATTTTAAAGTTACAGGATATAATTTAGAAAAATTTCTTTGAATCGTTTGAGAACAGTTGAAAGAGAAATTGAGTAAAAATTTGCCTTGAAAAATTTTATCAAAATAAGAAACTATATAAACAGTATCCCTGAATCACCATTTCGTACTATGAGACTCATTTCATGTAGACAAGAATTCGTTTAAAATATAAAATAAAGTGAAATAAAAATATTGTGTAACAGACACGTGCAAGGTGTTAACAAGATTAAACTTTTATACACATGCGAGATTATTTTTGTAAAAAAAGCCTTAATGATACTAATATCGGATTGTTTCTTATTATATAAGGGTTATGAGACTCTCATTACAAAAACAAAAAAAAGAGAGACAGAGAAATGTGTTAATTAAAATAATGAGATTTAACTTGCATGTGTTTTTTTTTTTTTAATTTATAATAATTTCCTTTTAACAGTCATTTTCAATTGCATAACAGTTAGTTCTTAATGAAATGGCACACTCTTGACCATGAATTCACTGAAATGTTCGATTCCTTTCTAAAACAAAATCTCATTCACATACTTCTTTAAATTCCATTTAATAAATATCTGTCACAAAATAATTCCAATTCAAATTTATTTTATTTGACACGTAAAATGTTGCACACTTAAATGATTGTAACATCTTGTAGTACAAATATATTTTTTTCCTAGTATTTTATTTTTTTACATTTGAGGTAAGTATATTTGCAACTTACATAACGAAACGATATTACATATTTAAGAATATTGCATCAATGCTCATATATATTCGTTTAAGTAGGGAATGGAAAAAAAATTGCACTGTATATTGTAAGAGAAATTTCTTTACGGTTATTGCAACAAAAACTAACATGAAGAAACCTTGTTCGATCATAAAAAGATGTTCAAATGCTTCAAACTATACAAGTGATAAGTGATACTTTTAAACTTTTATTACCTTTATTATTATAGAAATAATGTTCAAATATGTACATTCAATTGTTGTATATTTTTTTCCTTTTAACTGTAGTGTAATATTCAATTTATTGATATTACACGTATTTATTCTGTTAATGATGTCTCTCATCGTCTAAGAGGAAATGTAATCATTGAATAATACAAAGAATTGCATTTGTTACATCGTTATTAGTATAAAATGAATGTGAGAACTGCATTGAGTTATAAAAAAATCGAGTTTATTTAAATGGCAATTCATTTTGTTTCAATGATTCCACTTTGGACAGTTACTAAGAATAGGAAAATGAATGCATTTGTAAAATAAAATAAAAATGAAACAGGTGCAATAAAGTGAAAAATGATAATGATAACGACCAATATACAGATATGATGTCTTCTTTCATTTATTTTCCATTCAATATAAGCTTGTTTCAATATTTTAAATACACTTATTGCTTGTCTTACTTACGACGGCTTTATAAGATACCTTGAAATGAGAGAAGGAGAAAGAAAATGTGAAAAAAAGTAACATCTCTGTTTTTTTAGTTACAAATGATGCCACATTTGCCTCGCATGAATTGATGCACTTTTTAAAACATTTATTTTCAATTTAAAGATATTGTTAAATATTTTATCGAATATAACGAAATTTACTTTTTTTTCTTCTTCTGGATTTGTTTTGAAAAGTTTATAGTATTTTTTTTAGATATTCTCATCAAATTCATAAAGAAAACTTACTTTTATTGAATTTTATTATAGTTTGAATTTAATCGTTGCACAAAAAAGCAGCAGATTGGAAATTATTTTTGACGTTTTGGTGCATTTGAGCAACTTCAAGCAAAAAAAACTATCATTCAGCACAAAATTTTTTATGGATTTCTATTAATACAATAATGTTTCACATGAAATGTCTTGATTTTAACGCAATACCTAAAATGTTGATTTAATATCATTTAATTGTTTCATTTCCAATTTCTCTTCCTATTTATTTTTTGGTTACACATTCTTAAATATTGAATAACATACTTGAGTGGAATTAATCAAAAAATAATAATAATAAACTTCTTAACAGCAGCAAACACTTATTCACATGAAAAAATTCAATTTCCTGCTTAGTCAATGCCCATATGTGAGTGAATTTTATGAAAGTGTGTTACATGACTCCAAATAATAATAAAGTATGTTTTGGGCTTCTAGATGTAGATGATTTGATTTACCGTATGTTTGTTGTTATTTATTGGTTGATGAAGTGAATATTTTTTTTATATGTACATATGTAGCATAATAATACTGAAATAATCGGAATATGATGAACATTGAGTCTGAATTGTGTGTAGGAAGCCAGAAAAGTGTATTTATATGAAATTACGTTGAAAGACCCTTCAAAAGAATAAGGCTTGTGATTATTTTTATCACGAATGGTTTAAATGAATATAAATATCATGAAATTATTTTCATTATCAAAATGTTGATGTGTAAGTTAATGGTTTTATTATCGAGAAAATTGAATTCTAATATGAAGTTAATTACTTATTTTCTCTACGATCTATCAACAAAAAACTGAATTTTATCAATTTAAAACATTCCAATTGCAATTTGATAGCTTATTTAAATTTGAAAGTTTTAATAAACTTTCTCTTGAAATCCAAACTTTCAACCTAATTATAGTTTCATTTCAATTCTCACAAAGTTCATTGAAAAAAAATTAACATATTATTCAAATACAGTTGAATTTTTAATTACGTTTTCCAATTAAGTTCATACTATTATTTAAAATATCAGTTCTACACTGTTAGTTGGAAATGATCTACAAATCGTTTCAGAGTGCTACACGTAGACCCCATGTCAATTTCAGAGCCATATGCTCACAATACTTGAATTGTATTTAAAATCAGTAAGAAATACTCTTTAAAATTATCATTGAGTTCAAATACCTTCAAATCGTCAATCAAAGAAACTGCATGAAATTTTGAACTTACAGTAAATTTTTTGTCCATTTGAAATTATGCCAAGAAAAATCCACTTTATTATTTCATTTCCTTCATTCTTCTATTGATATGCATTTCATTTAATTTCAAACTACAGTCCTTTCATTTCATTTAAGACTGTTATCTATAAAATTAAAGAATGATGGTTGTCTGACACTTTTTGAATAAAATAAGGACTTTTCTTTTTCTATTTTTCCCTCTTTGTTAACACAATTCTTCAACTAAAATATTCATTCAATCTCTTTGATAAATAAAGAGAGATCTTTTTCTAATGAAGTGGAAATTTAACTGGATTGATTTTAAACATTCATGAGTTTTGCAATTAAAATGAAATTTTCACGAAAACTTTTTTTGTTTCTTTCTACTTTCACTTACATGAAGAAATAGGGAGATTAAAAGGAATAAAACATTAAAAGATTTGGATAACAGAGAAATATTAGAAGCATGACAATTAAATTGCTTTAATATCAAATTACGGTGGTAATTTTAAATCGATTGTCATCCTTTTGAATAAATTAAATGGGTTTTTAATGATCTTAATGTTATTTTATCGTTTTGTGAAATGAAATTTTATTACAGGTTCACCTTTTTCTTGTAATTCAAAACAAAAGAGGGTGAAATATGAAGATGATGTGATAATTTCTTTTATAACATTTATGTGTGTAAATATTATTTTCATAAATTAACCAGGCGTCTCCACATTTTTCAAAACTCAAATAATGTAAAATAAAATAAAATAAAATAATAAAAGTAATTTCATACATAATTTTACTGGTTTTAACTTTAACTTTAATTGTAAGCATTGTTATTTTACATGTAAACAGTATACAAAAAATAAATATATATTTTGACAATAAACGCGAATTTGTTCAAAATATTACAATTTTTGAAACTATGTCTGTTATTACAATACCGGGAAATGACAATAGAATTAAATTGTGATATAAATTGTAAAATTTGTTGTCATTGTTTAAAATTTAAAATTATTATTACATTAATTAGTTGTAACCACACAATAACAATTTGAAAATTAAAACGAGGAATTTAGTTTTGTTAAAATTTTTCACTGTGTTTAAGTCAAAATTTATTTGTTCGAGTTATTTTACTGTGAAATTAAACAACATTTAGATACTTTTTCTTATAAATTCAAACAATTTCACTTAATTACAGTCAATGTAGTGAATGAGAAACAATATTTTATCATTTATATTTCGTCTGTCATTAGCAAACTTCTATTGATTGTATTCAATGATGTGTTTCTTATTTAAATGTATTTTCAAGGGAAAGATGCTCACACACACACACATTATGATTTTTATATCCTTGTGTCCCACATTAATTCTAGTAATAAAATAAAAATAAGTTCTTTATGAGATTTACAACATCACACATAAACAATTTTTTCATTGCAAAAAAAAAAAATATAAACGAGAATAATCGGTAGACGATTAGTCAGGTTATTGTAACAACATATGTGAAGAAATTCAAAACCACATAAACGCATTTATTTTATTTTGCCTTCGTCCTTGTCTGGAATTGATGAAAAAATAATTATGTGTTTTCATGATGTGGTTAACCACTGAATTATTTTATCGTTCAAAATGTATAACTTTCATTTTTTTTCTCTTGCTCTTTATATTTTTTTCTAGGAATTAAATCTTTTTTTTTATACGGACATGAATTCATTTAATAAAATACAAATTTTCTAAGCAATAAACTTTTAAATTAATTACATTGTTTTGTTTGTTCTTGTTGTATATACACTTTTAGTTTCAACTGAAGTAGAATAATTGGATGCTTTGTGTGGTTTGCATTGTCACTCAATCATAAGAAGAGTGAAAAAAAAACTTGGTTTCAAATTGATTAACAATTTAAAGCAAAGTTTAAATTCAAATTAAAGTTTATTTTAAACATTCTTTGATTTGATTTTAAATTTTCATTAGATTTGATTATATTTTCGAATTTTTCAACAAAAAAGTCTCATGAATGTCACGTTAACCATGTCATTTTGTAAAAAATGCATCATGTTTGTTCAAGTCAAAGATAAATAAATAAATAAAAACAAAAAAAAATGATATTTGATACACATCTAACTAAATGTGGGTTTCACTGTATTTGACAAACATGTTTATGGATAAAACAATGCCAATTCACTTGGAATACAATGAAGTGAGCTTTGAATAAATTGATGAAAAGAATAAAATTGTTTTGTTTTAAGATCCCTTTGTTAAAGGTTTCCTTTGATAATTTTTCTTTGAAACAGAAAATCTGTGAATCAATTTTCCAGATATCAAAAATTCAAATATAACATTTATTTTAAGGGTGACTGTCTATCATAATTATTTGAATCATTTTATGAAGCAAAGTTTTCGCTTCAAATTTTATGGTAAACTCTTTCACTAAAGTTTGTATTCTCTTGTTGTTAAAAGGCTATATTCTGTAATAAAGTGTAACATTTGTGATTTGAATTTAACAGCGATTTTTTTTGTGTTATAATCAAATAAACGTTACAACCAGAATAATAGAACTTTTATCTCTGCAAAACCTAAAATCGCAGCAACGTTTAAAAAAAATAGATAGAAATGAAAATTATGCTTTGGGGTGTTTTTCTGAAACCATGTTTTATTTTTACTCATCATGTAGGTTAATCCATTGTTGAAAATGTATTTTGTATTGTATAATCTTTGGGTTGAGAGAGAGAGAGTAGTATCAGATAATGACCTCAAGGCAATAACATGCCAGGGTTTTTTTTTTATTTAATATAATATTGAGATATTGTTCTGAAATTCATTGTTGAGTAAAGTATTTTACGAGCCACAATTATTCTTCATCTTTGAAATGTTGATAAAATGATAAAACTAAGAATAAAAATGATGAAACATTCACTCACATAGAAAATTAAGGGAAAATTTATAGAGTGGAATGTGAGTGTTGTTTATTTCAATTGTTGTTTTTTGTTGTTCGGTCATAAAATAAGTTTTTTTCTTGTAGTGGTGACCGAATAATATTAAATTCTATACGAAAAAAACTGCTGAACAATATCGCGATTCATTTTATTAGACTTTTGTTAAATGAAAAGAAAATAAGAGTTAAATTATGAGATTGTCATTAAATCTAGTTCTAAAAATGTTCTTAGTCTATGTTCTTCACATGAATTGCATTTCATCTCTTCTCTCAATAAAAAAATAACAAAATCAATAATCACAGAATATCAACTTTACAAATTACCCATAAATACGATCAACAGATTGATTCACTTCCCAACAGTTATAAAATTAGAAATTGAGTGTTTTGACATAAAAATTACATAATATCATGAAATCAAAATATTTATCTTCTGTTTTTTTTTACATCTAATACCAGAATTACTTGACAATTTCCTTTAATCTTTATATATATAAAAAAAACAGGATTTAATATGTTTATTTTAGTCAGTTTATTATCCTGCGTCTGTTGTCTCTTCAGTTAAATCTTCCTTTATTGCCTTCTATAAAAATTGACTGAATAAAAATAAATATACGCTTAAATGTAAGATATAAATAAAATATTGCGTAAGACATCGTAAATTTGAATGAAAGAATGAATCGTGTCAATTTTTGAGAGTAAGTGTGTGTGAGTGAATTGAACAGAGGCGTTTTTTTCTGTATAAAAACAAAAATTCGGAAAAGGAAATTGAATTTATTTACTTTTGTATTCCAATGCTAATGTTGTATTAAAAACTTTTATATTAAAAAAAATTAACAGTGAATTTTCATTTTTATTCATTTAAAAATTGAGGGTACATCAAAATAAATGAAAAATTTAATAATTACCCGGTTAACCAGGTTAATTCTTAATTCAAAATGATACATTTAATGCACAAATAACCACATTTTCACACACAATTAACATCCAACAATTCAATGCAATTATCATAAATAATTTAAAAGTTCATTTGGCTGTTTATTTGTGACCACAACAAAATCATGGCATAAAATTATGGATGATTAAAATGCAGTTTATTTGAGAGATCATCTATTGAGGTATTTGATTATTTATAATATTAATATCAAAATTGTAATGTAAATTTTTTTATCACATTTTTTACGAGCTTTAAACAGTCATTCTATGAATTTGAATGTAAAACGCGTTTATTAGCACACCTCTCATATTCATATTTGGGATAAGTAAAAAAGTGTTTATAAAGAATTTGCCAAAAAAAAACACTTTACTTGTCAAATTTAACAGTATTTTTTTAAATTTAGCATAAAAAAAAATCAATCAAAATTGATCAAAGTTAGAAAATTTACAACGTCAAATTAAGATCTAGCACAAAATTCTAGGAAAATTTTAACAGAATTAAACACTTTTTACACGAATATTAAAATATTTACTTATCAAAAAAGCCACATACACATCAACACACTTTTAATACGATAAAGTAATCAAAATGTTATTTTACATGACATTTAATAATAATAATAATAATAATATTTTTTTTTGATGTCTTTCACACATTTCAATTACAAGCTTTTCTCACTCAGAACAACTTCCATAACAAATGACAAAATAATTACCTTGTTTATTTATGTATCAAAATGTTTTTCTACATCATCATACTGATATATTTATTTACAAACAAAAATATTTGTGCAAAATTTCAATAAAATAATATTTTTGATCATAATATTAATAATTTTAAAATAATTTGTTTAAATTTATTTTCCATAACAATCATTTTTTACGCTTTATCGATGATGATGTTGATGATGATAAAAATAAAAAATTAAATCATGCACTTGCATAATTAGTTCATTCGTTTTGGTTCTATGAAATTTTTGAATTATGTGATATTGTTTATCAAAATTGTGTTTTAAATAATATTTTAAATACACTTATATTGAGCGTAATTATTTTAGAATATCATTAATTATGATGAGTTGGTTATTGTTTTGCAATTTTGTCTATTGTGCGAATAAATATTGGATATGTGAGTTTTATTGATGATTACAATAATAAATTAAGTGTGTGTTTTAGTAATATTTTATCTTTTGATTTACGTTTATTTTCATCCATTTAACACAGTTTTTAAGTTTAAATCGTTTTAAATGAACAGAAATCCACTAACACATTTTCGAGTTGAGAAGATCACAATACAAAAAATATTTATTAAAAATCCTCTTATTCATTTCCTTCCTTTCAATTCATTCTTTTTCTTTCAATTAGGAATTCTTTATCAATATTTCATTTCATTTACCTGATATTGTGCAACTTTCTATGATTCTTTTCTTGCATTTTTTGCTGTATCTTGTAAATGCAATTTTCATTTTTAAAAATCATAAGATAACTTTTTCTATTTTTATGTTATTTTTTTTCTTGCAATTATGTTTCTTTCAATTGTAATGATAATAATTGTTTTCTTCATTTTTAATTTAAAGTTTCTAATTCAATTACTGAAGAATGTGTTTTATATGAAAAAACAGAAAAAGTAAAAATATTGACAGGAAAATAGAATGATTTTTCATTGATTGTTTTTACATCATCTTTTTAAAAAGTAATTGAATTTTTAACGGTTTTTTCTTTGTAATTTCAGTTTCATTTATTTTTTTTATTAATTTTTTTTGAAAAATATACTTTTAGCTAAAAAACATACCAAAAACTGTTGGAATTTAACTATGAATAGCTGAATGAAAAAAATGGAACATAACATAATAATAATAGTACGAGGCCTTTATGAATAAAAGATAAAATTAAATTGTCTGATTTATTGATGTATGAAAAATTATCATCAATATTTCATAAATAAATTTTAATTTGGTATTTGCTCAAGGGAGGGAGTCAAAAGTGAATAAATTATTGATAAAAATGTTGGTTTTATGGATCACAAAGAATCTGTGGCTTGAAAATGAGAACAAATCAATGAAATAAATTGACTGAAAGTCTCTGGAATGACCTTGATAGCCACACTGTCAACCCAAAACCAGACGGGCACCAGTGGGAACACCCTTTCTCACTGGTCTTCCACTGGTGCCCTACTGGTTTTGGCTTGAGAGTGTATTGTGGAGTGAATTGACTTAAATTGAGATAGTTTCACATCTAATGACGTCATATCATCTTGATTTAAGTCATTTTGTGAACCGGTAGCAATGAGTTTTATATAACATTACTAGCATATTGATATTTTTTTTTCATTAAAACCTCCATTATTTCACTGTACCTGTGAGGTAATTGTTGCTTCAATGATTTAAAAAAGAAAAAATTGTATGAAAAAAATATGTTTTAATTAAAAATGTTTTATATAATTTAAATTATACTTTAAATATCCTGCATTAATTATTGCTTTTTGATGATAATGCGGGACTTAACTGTGAATTTTTCTGACAATTATGTTAATCCATTGTTGTTTATTGAATTTTCAAGTTTGGTTTTTCAATAAAGAATTTAAGGGTTTTATTCTGAATTAAAATTGAATTGCGTTGTATTTTTTGTTTGAAAATAATTTAAATAATTGATTGAAAATGTAATACCCAAATGTAAATTAAAAAAATTAAATAAAATGGTTAAATTTTCATTGTGTTTACTGTGAAAAAAAAGGTTGCGTTCAAAGCAAAATAAATGATGATATTAATGAGGTCAATCCCAAACGATTTTCAACTCATTGCTCTTACATAATAATGTTGAGAAATCATTGTAACAACATTCATTTCCGATGATTTATGATCGAGTTATTTTCATCTAAATGCAGTTCATATCTGAAGCATGATATGAATTTTATTAAAAAAAAAGAAAGAAAAATGAACGGAATTGCACAAGTCATAAACAGACCTTACACTTACATGTTTACATAATAACATTGATTTCTAAGTTTAACAAAATAGTGTGCTGTCCAATCAAGAAACGATTCGTTGTTAGAAAAATAATTGATGATTCAGAAAATTATTACGATTTTGAAAAAAAAATAAAATTAATTTTCATTCAAAATCGATGTTGCGATAAATGTTAAGCTTAAAAAATGTTCTCCTTACATAATTTCTGAGTGATTTAAAAGCAAATCACGAAACAATCGTTGACATCATGACTCATCATTATTGTAACACTTGAACTTGGAATAGATGCTGGATTTATTCACTACATGACAAAAATAAATAAACTTTAAAAGTAACATCATTTATAACATTTATGATATAAAGGAAAAGTGTGAAAGATATAAAGCGGATACAAATTTCATTCATTCACGAGTCTCATAAAATTGTGCCATGAAGAAAACTAAAATTTCTTACATGATACAACTTAATGCTTGTTGTTCCTTCCTCATTTTTTCATATTACATTCATTTTATTACATAATAAGACCAACATAAGACACCTAAGACAGTTGGAAAAACAAACAAACAAACAAACAAACACATAAATTGACAAAGGTAGACCGTTATGAGAAGCATTTTGTTATTTTTCATTGATTTTTTTGCTGCTGTTGTTGTTTGTTCAATTTAAGAAATAGACAGATAAGACTTTCAATGTTACAAAATGTTCATTGACTTGAATGGAATTTCTCAGAAATTCTGCTTACATTTTTGACATTATTGTAGTCTGTTAAGCTCTTATTTCAACCTACACATTGTAAATGCAACGGTATTTTTATGAAGCTATACGAGTGAATTTTAGTACTATTCATAAAATGTTTATGAATATTCTTGTCATATTTCGTTAAAGACTCACTTCTAGCATTGTTTGGATGTTAGTGTGAAAATACTTTTTTATTAATTTTTATTCAAGTTTGAAATTTGAAGTTTATCCTAAATATTTTTCATGAAATCCAAGTAATTTTTCTCACAATAAACTATCAGTTGCAACTGTAAGCAATTAAAGCTTGAAATGCACTAGTTTCAAAAATAAAAATTTAAAACCAAATTCAAGCAAATAGTTTGACAAAAGACAATTCATCTTTTATTTACAGCCGCTTATTATTTTATTGTTCTTGAAGTTGGAATTTTATTTCATTTTTTTATGCAGAAAAAAACTGTGCTTTGTACACAACTAACAAGGATTAATTAGTTGCTCTCTTAAACTCATTAGTTTTTGTCAAACACAAATTTTCATTTGTTTTAAACTTTTAAATCCCCTTTTTTGTATTATTTATGCATAAAAGTATTATTTTTTTATTACAATTATTATTTTCCGAGTACTTTTAGTTAGTGGCAAATTACATTTTGAAAGTTGTACCAAACAATTTTGAATAAATAAATAAAATATAGAGAAAGATTTATTTGTTTTGTTAGTTGAGATTTTGGTTCTCTTTTCAAGTGATATTACATTAAATTTTATGTTATGTTAAATAATGGAGACGTCTGGTATTTTGCAAGTATTTTCATAATGGAAACGCCTGGTATATTATAAATTCAAAACAAATTTTCACTTTGTCATCGTTAACTGAAAAAATCTTTAAAATTAAAAAGATTAATTTGACGCCATTTATTATTTTACACAATGACCTTACAATATTTTTTGTTCTGTAAATAAAATAAATCAGTTTGAGAAACCGAGACATCGAAAACAATTCATCGAAAACGAAATGAAAAAAATAATCAGAACATGAAAAAACATAATGAGAAAAGTGTTTTTTTTCTATTTAATCCAAGTGCAATAACAATAAAAACGATAATAAAACATTGTCACCGCTTGCAACCAATCTCTTTTCTGTAATATAAAAACCACAATAATTTTAAGAGGATTTTGTGTAGGTTTTTTTGTGTGTATGAATTTACAGTCTCCGACATGCAACAAAAAATTATTAAACTTTTAAAAAAAATAAATGATCCAAACTTTTTAAAACGAACTTTTCGAACTTTGCATCAAAAAAAAATTTATTTATTTACCACGAGATATTAAAATGACTGTACTTTTACAGCGAATTGGCAACAACGTAGAGGTAAAAAATTCTTTTAAAAGTTTAAATCAAGGTAAAATATATTACACGGTACATGCATAATCAAATGAGATCTAACCAGACAGTGGCTATAAAATGAAAATAAATTTAATTTAAAAACAAACAAGTAAATTTTAATTTTATTTTTCTTCGTTCTTAACAAAATATTCAAGATTTTTAAGTGAATCATTAATTTCAACACACTTCTACAAAGTTTGCACATATCTCTTTTGAATCAAAACATTATATTATTTGCCTATAATGAGACTTGAATAACATATTATTTTATAACATGAACTGAACTTTTATAAAAGAAGATAAGTTGTTTATTTATTCATACACTAACCGTAACAAAAGAGTTTTTAAGTGGTAAACTTTGCCTTTTTTATTATGCAATAAACAATCAGAAAAGAGTAAAACTTTATTTGATATTTTTCATACATATACATAGTAAAACACACTCACCTGATGTAATCCCTTCTAGACTGCTGCTGGAACACCTAAAAAAATAATTTTCATTATCAAGTCATATGATAATTTTTTGTTGTAATATTTCAAGAGGGATTAAAATGAGAAACTTCTCACCTTTATACAAGCTCATTCCTTATTTAATACATGAATATCAATTAATTTCCTGTAAATATTCACTCGATTACTTTTCAGAAGTATTTTAATTATTCAAAGCTTCTTATGCATGAGATACTTGAAACAAAATACTAAACTTCTTCTACTTGTCTAATAAATAAATTAGTTAAATTAAGTATTTGACTCAAGTGAAAATTACCTGGAATTAAGTTAAATTTATGTGTAGTCATGTAAATAATCACACCTTTTCACTCAATAAATGTCTTTTTAAATTGCTGTAACTTGTTTTTGTCTCGTTTTTAATTGAAGGAATTCTTACAAGAATTTTGTTTTCATGAAATGTGATTTAATTCATATGATAAGTTTCTTGTTTTCATAGAAAAAAATTCTTTAAAAGATGATTACAAGAAATTGTTATTGAAATTCGTTGACTTGATCGTTGAAAAAATCTATGATAAAAGTAAAATTTACTCAAATTCATGTCAAAGGTTAAATGTTCAAGTAAAAATGAATAATCAGGTAAAGTTTCAAATATCTGCAATGAAAATCGTTGCCAAGGAGGACACGTTCTAAAATAACAACAAACATACGAAAAAACTTTAGATAAAGTAAATTTTCTTGTTCATTTTCGTCTTTCTCTTATTAAATTTATCTGTTGTGTACACAATAAACTTCAATGAAAGTTTCAAATATCTTGGGAATCGTTAGGTTAGTTACACCGTGCCATGTAACGACAATTTATGGAGATAAATTGAATTTTTTTTTATTTGAAGTCAATTCAAGCTTGATATTTAATTTTAATACGTCATTTCCCAAAAGAAAATCCATCAAAAAAAACATTGAAAATGAAATGTCCTTTTCATCGTCTTCAAATGTAACCTGGCATAAAAATAACGAAACACACTTAAAAAAAAATGAATTATATAAAATGCATTAACTAAACTCATTAAATCTCTTTAGAAAAATAACTGAAAAGCAAATAAACAGTACGAACATACACACAGTTAAAGAAAAAGTAGGATAAAAAAATTTATATAAAATAAGATGAAAAAAGTACATCATGGTAATTTGCATTGAGAGACTATTTTTAACTTTATCTTCCGGTTTACTATTGCCACCAGTGACTGTATTTTTTGTTTGCCATTTTATCGTTTGTCTGTCTACGGAAAAAAACTTAACTTGATTTTATTTTTTCAATACTCTATTTAATGCTTTCAAATTCATTTTATTTGTATGCCATTTGAATTTTATATGAAACGTTAAAAGAAGAAAAAAAAACAAACGTTAGTAAAATACAAACACAAGTAAGCTGCGTCAGGAGTTATATTTAAAAGACAAGTGGATTGAGATGAAAGCACTTTTAAAACAGTTTTTCTTCATCGTAGAAGTTTAATTTGCCTTTTCTCGACTTTTGAAATGGAAACGCCTGGTAGTTTGAACTGGTCTATTATGAAATGAACATCTTTTAAGTTACACTTTAGTTATGTTCAAATAAAAATGATAGTTATTGCCTTTGAGACATGAAAGGAAATGAGATCGCGCTTATCTTAATTCAAATGTCTAGCTTAATAGATGTTCTTGTGTAAAAAATAAATATACAATTCATTAGATTAGATTGGATTTAGTTTATTACTTTTCTCGGCTTAAATGAATATTTTGAAAATTTCATGTAACAAAGCAAAAAAAATTATGTTTCAACTGTTTATTTATTTTTTCTTTCTTCTTATTTGAAATTCGTAATTCTAACAGTGCTTTGGATTATGTCAAATGAAGGCGAAAGACAATATAACTTATATTATAAGAGAATCAAGAGAACCATTTCCATTGAGTTTATCTGTTTTGTCCCTTTAAAAGGATAACAAAAAAAAAAATTTCAACAAATCAAACAAAATTCTTTTTAAAGAGGTTCACAATCGATTTTCCTTATAATTTCAAAAAGAAATGTCTAAACCTTTAATTGTGCTCTTATCCAGAAATAATTAAATTGTGTGGCAACAAAGCCCATTATTGTATTTGTCTTTGAAAAAAAGACGTTTAATTGTACAAAAATGATTGAATTCCTTCTGACCATTTTTAATTCATAAAAATGTTTGCAACTTAAAAAAATGGGAATTTAAAACTTTTATATTCTTATCATTTCTTTTTCTTATTCTCATTGTTGACTAGTTTTCCTTTTGATATATTTTTCAATGTAATTTTCTTTTAAACAAATATATAAAAAAAACAATTTCTTGAAATCTTTTTAAAAATAAACTTTCAATTTGTTAGTTCAACAAATTGAATCAAATATAAAATAAGGAAAAAATGATGGCAACGATAAAAATTAAATTGAAATAACTTTAGAACTTTTCTCAAGATACATGTTCACATGGAAAATCCATCATCAAAGTAAAGAAACAAGATGTGTTTAGAGTTAAAAGTTTGTTTCCTTTAAAAATAAAAATAGAAACTTTAATAAGGTCAGTAAGATAAATATTTGTTTTGACTGAAAAAATAAACAATAAGTAAAAACCCTATCAATAAAAAAAGTTCTTTAAATTTTTATGACATAACAGTCATTGTTAGTTGGCCTCGAAAATTTAATAAGATTTTCTCTTTATTTTTTCTAGAAATGCAAAAGTTTAATCAAATTAAGAGCAAATAAATAGAAATCAAATTGTCATTTCATCTGCTTATGCTGCCTACACACTAATTCGGAACAAAAACTTCCTTTTCTCTCAAATTGATTGTTTTCCCTTCATTCTCTCTTGGTAACAAACTCATCTGCTATTGTATTTTTATATTTTTAGACATTATAATAATATAAATATCCGTTATGACACAAGCCTAACTATATTTAAACAAATATTTTCATATCTGCTTGAATGAGTTTCAGTTAAAGCAAAGACATGTCATTTTTAAGGCTATAAATGGCAAAAAAATGTTACATATTCCAAAAGTCTCTGTCTAAATAGTCAATTTAGGATATTCATTATGTTAGATGCGAAATTGTATTTATATAGAACAATAAAATAAATAAATATGAATGAAATGTATTAAAAACCAAAAGGAAATCATAATATCCGACACAAATGGCATTATCATGTGTGTGTTTCATTCTCTTTTGTATTGTATTGAAAGAAACGAGAATGGAAAGTAAGGATTGCGTGAGTGTTATTTTGAATTGTGTAGGAGCCAAGCTTACCTCTATTCCATCAATTTCATATCATTATCATCATTGTTATTTTATATAAATTGTGGTTACACTGGATAACATTTTAATTATCAATTATGTTGTCATTTATTATTAGCCTGATTATATTCAACATTTACTGTTTGTCTTTTCCCTCTTAATTCATATAGCAACTTTCCGGTTTGTGATACATTTTCCTTGAACTTTATAATTATAGTTATTACTCACATTAAAATGAAATGGTGAAGAATTAAGACACATTTGTTGGTTTTGCTAATGAGAAATTCTTGTAAAGACGAATTAATCTTTTGAGTGTTGCAAGATTAAAATTATGGTTTTAAATTTAGAACTCAAGGACAAATTTTAAATGAATGACCTTAAAATGAAAGTCATAAACATATAATTGCAAGTTCCAGAAAAATCTCAACATTACACGTGTAACAAAACCTTAAAAATGCTTTTCTCAGAAGAACAAGAAGAAAAAAATTTGTGTAATTTGTCCCTGTTGAAATTTTGATTACATTTCAATAGAAAAAAAATTTCTTATTTCATTCATTCATTGTAAAAATAATGAGATTTCATATTAAAATTACTTGAAATCTATTTCTGTAATGTCCCAACTCTGTCATTTACAATTCAGGGCACAGTTCAAAACCATTTATAAATATTTTCAATTTCTATTCATAAACAATTAATTTTGACATGTGTGCATTTTGATTAAATGAACAGAAACTCACTTATCATAATTAATTTTCCATAAAAAAAACAAAACAATTTTTGAGTTTGATTCAATTGCATACGCACAAAAATTTAATCCATTAATTTAAGTGGGTACTGCTACAATTGTTTTGTTGAAAAACACATGAAATTTATGTGATAATAATCACAAATATACCACACACCTGTCACACATGTTTTATTTTAAATTTCAAAACAAAAAAAAAATACTTTTATTTCGCCCCAATGAATTTTCCTACATTAAACGACTCATTTTGTATAATTTAATTAAATAAATTTTAGCTATATGTGAAATTCTATGAATAAAATGGCATATTATGTATTCAAAAATAACTGAAAAATAATTAACTTTATATTCCCTATAAAATAATGTATCATTTACCACACATGTGTGAACTAATGCCATAACGCCGCCACTCTCAACACAAAAATAGTAAATTTTGTCAAAATTTTGTGCCCAAAACACCTGGAACACACAAAATCATAATAAAATTGTGTGTATTCATATGGAAATTCTTTTAGGAAATTTATCTGAAATTAAGTAAAATGCTAATGAACGAAAGAAAACCACAGACACAGGTGTGTATGTGTGTGTGTGTGTGTAAATACGGTTAAAATAACGTTTAAACGTCAGTTAGTCAACTAATTTTCAAACTCTTAATATTTTAATACATGATATAAAATTTTAAACAGCATGTTTGACATATTAAATTTTTTCTTTGAATTATGAAAAATGAAGCGAGTGTATAACATTAAATAAAGTACTTATGAAAATAATATTGAAATAAAAGAAGTAATTAGAAAGCTAAGAAAAATGCTTGAAAATTACTTAATTATGTTAACTTAATTATACTATAATTATACGAAGAAACAAATTTTCCTGTTATTTTTGAATTTTAAATTTAGCAGCTTGAAAATGTGTCTGTATCATGAGCCATTCCTCATGAGCCAAACGAGATTTAAGGATCAGTTTTTTTTCTTTTCTATTAATATTTTATAAGAATTTCCAAACACATGCAGAGAATACATTGTCAAGGTAACAATGATATAACTGTTAATCCCGCCTGTGATGTAAGTTCTTGTAAACAATTCTTTTCCAATGCCACTACCAGTCAAAAGCATAAAATTCATCAAAACTGATGGTATCCAAAGGCTTGTGTTAATTAAAGCTTTAAGTCGATAAATTGCATTGTAACTCAAAAACTTTTTCAAATAATTTTTAACATGTTCACATTCCATCAGTGTATTCACTCTATCTTCAATTAATATGCCAATGTAACTCATAATTGTCCATGTAACGATATGAAATTCAAATCCATGCCATATTAAAACAAAAATGAATGTAAGAGCAGATTTTTTCATTTTTGATGTCAATTCCCAATTAGTTCTTTTAAAATCCTTTTCAGTGTAAATGTAGCTGTTAATTAAAAAGAGAAACATATTAAAATAAATACTTGTAGTTTAAAAAAAAAATGTTGTGTACCGAAAGAGGAATAAATGCATTCCATTATCAAAATTTCGAGCTAACTCTTTATTTGAATGTATACCAAAGATGCAAGATGGTTTTTTTGGCATACAAATCCCATCAAATGTACCAAAAGCGATTCCCAGGCCAAATATAAGGCGATGACGAATGTAAAATGAGAGAACTACAATCCATCCAAAGCCATATATGGTCCAATTGTCATAATTTATCACTAACTTACAACATATATGTATCATGAAATGAAACCAAAAATACATATCACTTACCTCAAGAAATTCGTTTGAATTTGAAACATGAAACATGTAATGCATCCCTTCACCAATTAACAGAGTTACCGTACATCGTAGTAAGTCTTTCATAAGCCGCCAATATCGACTTTTATTTTGTGTCTCGTTTCTATGACATATCATTCTAAATTCAGAGTAACACACTATGGGACCAGTAACTAATGTCGGAAAATATAGAACATATGACAACATTTCAAATAA
Organism: Culicoides sonorensis; assembly: GCA_900002565.1. NCBI lineage: Eukaryota > Metazoa > Arthropoda > Insecta > Diptera > Ceratopogonidae > Culicoides > Culicoides sonorensis. The sequence goes on from LN483406.1 coordinate 269,800, forward strand.
TCCCACTTTGTCATCATTAATTTTTTCAAGTGAAAAACAAAGACATCGTATTGTATTCCATGACAACATCATTAAAAGATTAAAAACGCGTCTCTTATCATGCATGTAATGAGTTAAAAATTTATGTAAAATTGGATTTCGTAATGATACCAACCAGATAATTGCAAGCATCCAAATTATTTTTCTAGATCGGACGTAACTAGCATGAAGATATGTAACTATGCAATTGATCAACATAACTCCAAGAACCATTGAACCAAAATAAAAACTGATTAGTGTCATGCCAAATGTTATATGAACAAATTTTGGATTGAGCATTTTCCTATGACTAAATTCGATCACTAAAATGTATATTATGTAAAGTAGGAAATTAGTGGTTAAGAAGTGAAGAGTGCTCTCCCATGCAAAGTCATAATTTTTGGAATTAATTATAGATTGCATTGAAATTGAATAGTTTTTAAATTGAAATTTATTCAATCCCTCCATGTAAAAATGATAAATGCACTTTGAAATTAAGACCGTTGCTGTTTTGAAGCAGAAAAATATCTCTATTTTAGGTAAATATTGCAGCATATTCCAAATTCAAGGAAATCACAATTAAAATCGAATATTGTAGTACTATGAAAGTCTCTTCTCAACTGAAATTGTAATTTTTTTTTAATGCAATCACTTTGTATTTGTCAGCTATTTGAAAGGAATTTTTCAAGTAATTCATTGGAATTTCATTGAAATGCAGATTTTTGTAACAATTCTTAGTAGTGTATCGACATTTTAGAGTGTAAACATTCAAGGCATCTCATTATTTGTTTGAAAATCATAATGTAACATGTTAAAATAAATAAACGATCCATTCATTTCAGATTCCAAAACTAAATTTGTACTTCCTTGGAGAATAATTATTTTTATTTTTAAATATTTATGACTTTTATTCGCAAAGTTATCAAAAGTTCAACATTTATTAAGGTATAAATTAGTGAATTTAGAAAGTTTCTCTCTCTTATATTTATGATTTATTATGATAGTTTAGAAAATAACCTGAACTTTGATTTATTTTATTTTTGTTTAATTGTGTATTTAAAGTCCCACTTGGGAAAATGTCGACAGTTATTTAAATGTACAAAAACTTTTTTTATTCAATATTTCATAAGTCCCAATCAAGGTTACAATAAATTAATGTGAAAATATGATTTGTCAAATGTTATTCATTGATTTCAGCTTACAATCAAATGAAAAGAAAAAAAAAACTTTTTCTTCTATTCACATGTCATTACATAACTTTCCTCCGAAAAATTTAATAGAATTTTATAAAAATTTTCATTGAATCAGAACAATCGATTAGCAGATTATGGTTTTTTTTTATAATTCGTTTTTCTTTTCAATGACTTTTTATTCGTTTTTTTTTCTTTCTTCATTTATTTGAAATTATATTGTTGACACTTTTGTCTTTTTTCAAAGTACGTGTGGTTGATATTTTTCTAGATTTAAGGATTTTTTTTTGTCTTTATTGTTATGATTTATGAATGGTTACAATACAAAATAAAAGAAAAGAAGATATGATTCTATTAAAAATACGAAGAAAAATGAAAATCTTGAAAATAAAAGTTTATTTCTGATTGATAGAAGTATTAAAAAGATTTTTTTTGTGTACTCATTTGCTATTCAATGGCTTTATCCTGTCTCCTCTGATAGACAAGAGTGAAAAAAAACGGAATTTAACAATTGAAATGTTTCAGTCTGACTTGAATGATACTAAAACGAAAAAGTAAATGTTTTAATAGAAATTAACTTGAAATTTTGAAAATCCTTAATTTGGGAAAATGCTTTATACATAAAAAAACGAAAAATTTAACAATAAACCACGCAACCATATCCTTCGTTGTTTTACTTTAATATTTTGTTGCCTGTCATGTTAAGATTAAATACATTAAAATTGATGTCTTAAAATGAGATTTATGTTAGTGAGGATTAATTCAGTGTTCAAATGAATTATGTTTTTAAAAGCTTTTGAAAAAATCTCACAAATGTGTTTTTCCATAAAAATTGTGAACATAAAACTTTATTCCATACATTTTAAAGGGAATTATAATATTTTTCATCTTTTCTGCTTGATTTTGCATCAAATGCAATTTAATTCTTTTATTATAATACAGACAAGTATTGATATCCCATTTTATTTTGTTAAGAAGATATTATGAAACTGCATATCGATTTCTATTTTTTCTTCTTTTATATTAAAAATATGTACACATTAACCCTTCAATGCCAAATTCTAGATCTTTTATCGGAAAAAAATTTTTGACTCTGACGAAACTCTTGAATTTCATATAAAGTCTTTCATTCTTATTTGTTAAAGTCAATTTGATTATTAGGAAAAAATGCTGTATTTGTGTCGATTGGTTTTTTATGAAATTTATCTCACAAAATTTGTGTGCTGTTCTGAATATTATTATGTTTCTAAATATAACGAATGGCAACAAAAACACGTTTTGAATGCAATTTTATATTTCATTTGACAAAATATTTTTATGAAATGATATCACATCTTTCAGTCAAAAATATATTAAATTTCATTCAAATAATGGAGACGCCTGGTTAAATCAAGAAAATAATGATTTTTGTTCCATTACATTCATTTGACGCCACAATTTCCAGACAAATAATTCTTTATATGATTAATATTTTTGCTACAACGAGAATTATTATTATAATAAATATAATAGAAAAATATTCAATACAAATTATCATAAAACAAATCTCTGACCTTCATTCATTTACCATTTTAACTGTAAATTATTCGGATAAATTAATAAGTAAATGATTTATGGTTCTTAATTCTATTATTGCATTATATTTAGCAACATCCTTTTCTTGCAATAACAAATAAAACTGTACTGATCATCCCAAGATATAATCAATTGACAGCTGAAATCCTTTCAATTTGAAGATATATTCAGCGATATCAATTTTATTAATAAATCAACTTTTTCCTGAAAAAAAAAACATCAAAATGAGTTATAGATCATCATGAAATGTCATTCATTGTTATTTAATTTTTTTCCCATGAAAATATTAATGATAAAAATCATGCGTTTATCATAAACTAGAATGTTTTATTAAAAATTTTTTTATACATTCCATGATTTATGATTCTCTTTTATTGTTAAAAAAAAAAGGATTTTATTAAAAAATAAAAAAAAGACATTAGTTAAAGTACAATTTTCAAAAAAAATTAATAATTATTGGAATTTTATTGCATTGAGTGGGAAAAAAAAGTTATTATTAAAAATTTGTGTTTTGGAGTAAATAATTCAATTAAATTGCAAATTTTCAGTGTTGATTTGTTATTAACCAGGCGTCTCCATATTATCAAATACACACATTTAAACCCTTTATAATTTAATAAACCGTGTTTAGATTTAAACTTTAAAATGGAAAATTAGAGCTATAATCGTAAAATTATACATATTATGTGAAGTTTTGAAACTTTTTAATTTAAATGCACACCAGGCATAAAATTCGTTCAAAACTTAAAAAATTTAAATCTTTTAATGTTTTTTCTTCTACTTTGAACATAAAAATCCTTTTATCAAATAGAATGAAACAATGCCGAATAAATGATATGGAGTGCATTTTTTTAAAATCACAAATCCCATGCTGCGATTTCTTTTAAAAAAATTTTATATTCATACATAAAATACGTTTTTGAAAGTATTTTGTTTTTCAGGACAAACTTCTGTCACATAATTTGAATTCAAAAATGATACGAACGCAATTTTGGTAAAATTTCATATTGCAATTCGCTTAAAAAATGTTTTGTTCCTTTAAGCGAAATAATGCTTATTCATTTTTATTGATATTAAACGCTATTCAAGGTTATGTTTCATGTCAGAAAAAACATACACAAGAAATCGTTCCATTGAGACTCGTAAAAATTTTAAAGATTTTAATATTCTGGGGTTTTTGTAGATATGTAATGTATACAACTTTGATAAATATTTAAGTTTTATTTTCCTTTGTGTATTAAAACATAATTTTTTAACCGATTCTAATCTTCAAACAAGACCATTAGAAAATAAAATGCTTTTGTCGAAATATAAACTAATTTTGTTTCAATTTCTAATAAATTGTTGAGAACTCAAATGATATTTTTTTATGAATACTCAATCCGATCATAATACGATCAAATTCAATAAAAATAGATTTGATGTTACATTTGAGTGTTTATCTGCAATATATGATTTTTTTATGCTTCAACACAAAATCCCAGATTATCTGTTGATGATAAGGCTTTCATTTTGCTTGGACTGCTATAATTTAAAAAAAAAAAAAATGTATCAAAAGGTTAATGAAATTCAACTCTAATACACTATCTGATAAATTTAATATGAAATCGGATTAAAAACAGAAGAATAAATCTTTGAATAGAAAAAAATGAAATTTAACCGTTATTAATTCATAACGAGCGCATTTTTACAGAACACAGTGAAATCATTCATAACAATTTACGAAAAATACTTTTCTGAAAACATGTTTTAACATAGACAGACAGTCCACAAGACTCGCATTTTGTTTCCAAATCAATGAGATATACTCTAAAAATTTAATACTAAAGTTCAATATACAGTTTATTGATTTTTTTCATTATCCTATTCATTGAACAAAACAATGCATATCAACCGAATAAAATAATACATATATAAAAGTACTTTTTTTCACTGCCGGTTATCGCATAGAAAAAAAATGGCGGTACTACTACAAAAACAGGAAGTTTTATGCTTTTATCTTCTTTCCATTCTAATCTCTTTTATCCACTTATGTGTGTTATGAGTAAAAAAAATCGTATGAAATAAAATACCTGAAGTAGAGATTTGAGTTGAAAAAAATTAGTTGAAGTATCTCAATTCATTCACTTTATGTGGTCAATTTCAAGTTACTTTGGAAAGTTGAGTTATAAATCGGTGTCATTAACTTAGAAGCTGAGTGACATAAATTTACTTGATAATTAGATTTAATGCTGTTACTTATGGAAGTTCTTCTTTTTCTGCTTTTTTTCTGAAATTTGGAATGAACTGAAATTTTTAATGACAAATTTCAGATGATATTTTTCTCTTGGACCCTCAAATTTTGAAAGTTTCGTACTAAAGTCCAACTGATTTATCAGTTAATGATTTTATCAAAAATTGATCACCCTAATATACATTTGCCATCAGAGTCATGTCATATAAAATTAGCATTAAATATCATTTGAACACCTATAACCTTGGTCATAACACTATTAAAATCACGATTTAATATAAAAATAAAAGAAAAACTTTTTCCTTTTCACATTAGAAATACACATAAGAAAAAAAACCACTCAAACTATCTTATAAATTCTTGTTACTGACCTGTTTTTATTTGTATTTTGTTTTTTCTCCCTCTTCTAAAATTCATTGCCTAATTTCTTTTTATTGCTTTCCTCTTTTGTATTTCCAAACAACATTTTTTTGTTTGGATTTTTAGGGTTTTCAACTAAAGTATTTAACTAATTTAGCATAATATTGTATTTCTTTGTTTGTATCAAAAAACTGTCTAGATTCGTTTTATTTTAATTTTGTTTTCTTGTGAAAATCGAGTATAAGCATTTTATTTGTATTTTATTTATATTTTTTTTTGTGGTGGTATGTAGGATATAATTTGAATCTGTAAATACTCATCTATTTGAACGGTTAAGCCAAGACACGAGCAACTATAGGAAACTTCTGTAGATGATAACATTAGACAAAAACTGATTTGAATGCCCTTGTTCTACATTTTAATATTTCATGTTTTTCTGTCGTACAATTTTTTTTCGTCTATCTATCTCTTTTATTTTTAATGGACCAAAAATTTTAGATATTGGAAGAAAAGACGATGAAGACGACATTGGTTATGTTCAAATATGAAACATTGCTTTAAATATAAATATTTAACGGAGAGTGTGATAGGATATACAAACCATGACATATACAAAACATTGAATATTTAATGATCCATTAAACGATACGTGAATAGAATTTAAATTTCTTGATAAATTTTTCAAAAATGGCTATCGTTGGTGAAATTACTAGGCAGAAACTGTTCAAATATCAACCCATGGACAATTGTTTTGTTGAAGCAAATTTTCTTTTCCCAAATTTTAACATAAAATTGTCTAACCTAACATAACATAAAAAAACATAAACATTTTGCAATCAATACAAAATTTTATATCTTCCAGGCTTAATTATAATCCTTATAAGTTTTTCTTTATAAGTACTCAATTTACCACATTATTTACTGATCTATCTTGTACATTACATATTCAAAGTAAACAAGTGTTAAAGGAAAGTTAAAAAGAGCAAAATCTTCACTTGTATAGTTGAAATGTGTTCTTAAAAAATAGCAACAATGACGACGTTGATGACGAACATGATATTTTACATTATATATTCAACTGATATCATCCTGCTTCAATCATTATTATTGCTGTCATGTACCATAGATTCAGTGTAATGACCTATGTATGTGAAATGTGAAAAGGAAATACACTGAGAAGATTTTATAGAGTAAAACGAGAAAATTACTCCAATACAAAATTTATATTAAGCTGTGTTTTCATATCACTTTCTTCTTAGAGTGTAGACGTTTTGAATCAAATCATGTTTTGCTCATTTGTATATTTTTTCTCAACGCTTTTATTATTTTTATTTTTCATCATTATCATTTTTTGAAACTCCATTAAAAACCCCAAAAAATGTTTATCGTCAACATTCCAAAGTATATTGAAGATGCTCATTTATTATTATTATTATTATTTTCAACAATTCGTTCTACACTTTAAGCATACATACAAAAAAAAATCAAATGAAAACATTTTAATGATGATTTTCTTCTCATACTCCATGCAAATTTTAATACAAAAAAGGGGTGTTTCAACATGACTCAAATATAGACTTAAACAATTTAAATGTTTTTGTTTCGACAAATTATACAAACAAATATTTAATATTCGTGTATTTTTTTTTGCTTTTCTTGTAATTTTTGTTGAAATGACGTCGTTTGGTATTTAAAAAAAAACCCTTACAGGCATCATTGTTAACAAAAACAGTGAGAAAATTTTAACAGTTGCGTAAATGGAAATTTACATTTAAATTTTTTGTAACAGAGCGGATGTATCGAAAAAAAAATTAGTATGCATGAGATTTCATCATCATTATTATAAACGAATGAAAATGATTCAAATTAAAATACATTAAATTTACTGATTTTGATGTAACTTAAATTTCACATATGACAAGACTGTGATGAAATTAGAGCTGAAAATGGTTATTTTGACTGTTAAATGATTAAGTTGATTATAAAATTTGTTCGTAACAATAAAATTACAGAAAAACATGTTTTTTTCTATCAATTTTGATCAAAGCTGTACCTGCCAATATAGAATAAGATAAATTACCACATGCTGTCAATTTTAAATTGAATTTAAATTACCTCAAAATAAAATAGCATTGATCTATTTTGTTTTATGCTGCAGTTAATTATCTAACACAATTAAAAAACATGTATTTTTGCAGTAATTAGTTGAACTATTTCTGTGAATTTAATTAAAAACTTTTTACAAAAGCGTCATTATTGAAGTTCCATGAACGACGTTTATTAAACTTTGTCTTTTATATACTTTACCGCAGTAATTACATTTGTTTATAATAATAATAGTTGAACTAATGAGTAATATTATAGGGGAGAAAATATTTTTCACTGTATTTATATAACGTCAATTATCCAATTTGGCAGAGGCGCATTCAGTAAAGTGCTAACTTAAACTAGTGAGCCCTTAACTCTAGTGAAAAATTTCAATTTGAGCTACGATGCTGTTTTTTGAGGTACTTGAACATACTCTCTGTTCAAGTGACAGGACGAGTGTAATCATGTTGAACCATGAATGAAGTCTTTTCATTGATTTTTTTTCTTCATCCTTCTCTGAGTTTGATAATTAAACGTTTTAACAAAAGGAAATGCAGACGGCAATTTATGATCTCCTCCCATCACTTCAATTGTGATTTAATTTTCGCTTTATCCTCTTTTTTTCGTAAATCATGAATGATTATTATTATTCAGATTGACTTTTATTGTTCCATACAAGTACCTACGTTTTCGCATTTCCATTTCATTATATAACTTAATTATAATTAAATAAATACATAATTCCCCTTTTTTGTTTCAACTTTATCATTTTAATTTAACTCTTATGCAGACAAAGTGATTTATCTTAATTAATTTTTATTTCCATTTTTGGAAACAGATTATTCAGAAGTGATTTAATTGATATTCTCTGAAAATTATATTATGAATGAGATTTTATTTTTTTTTTTTTTGGATTTTAACGACATACAAAAGTAATTTGCCTGAGAAAGTGGCCACAAATTATTTTATACTTGAATTAGCATAATAGCACTATTAATATTAATTTGTCTTCATTACAAATTCATTCATCTGCTTTGTTCTTTTAAATGCTCGAAATATGTTTGTTTCTGTAAGTGTGTGTGGCTTTGCAAAAGAGTATTTATAACATAATTTTAAGTTTGTTGTTTCATTTAAGAGTCTCACAGTAACTTTACTTGAAGAGAAAAGTCATTAAGGTATTCATGATAGTTTTTGTTATATTTTATTCAAGGATGTTTCCACAAGAACTTGGAATTAATACTTACAACACAAACGTATCACAAATGATTAATATTCAAAACTTTGCTAACATTTTAAGAAATTTTATGGTCATAATTGTCGAGGTTCAACATTTGAAATTTAATGCAAAGTTAATGGAGGTGCTGATATTTTAACACAAAAAAATGTATGTCATTAAAAATTGTAAAGTTCAAGGTCAAATTGATTTCATCATTTAAAAATTTAAGAAAATGAAAAAGAAACACGTGGCCCGATATAAGGTGCGTGGTATAAAAAAAAATAAAACAAGGATATTAAGTAAAGCAAATTAATGAAAGTGTTTACACGTGACAGTCCTTCCCTCTTTTATTATATCACAATTATACATTTTATATCTAACGGCTAGTCTGCAAGTGTTTATATAGAATGAGTTCGTTTTTCAATTAATTTATCAATAAACAGATCACGATTCACATTCATCATGAAATATTTTTTGTTTCAGTAAAATCATCATAGAATCCTAAGATATATTTTGAAACATTTTGGTTTATTCCACTCAATAAAGATATCTACCGATGATAAACCAAATACAGTTAACAATTATTAAAACACACTCACACACACACACAGACAGCAAATTTGATGATATTCCGTAAGGATCTTAAATAAAATATATACACATTTATTTACTTTGAGTTGATTAATCGAAACATCATGTATGTGTGTTTGTTTGAGTTAACTCAAGTACCAATTTCAAGTGGATTGAAATGAGAAGAAAATTTGAATTAGAAAAGTCCTCTTAGATGATACAATATATCGCCTGTAGCTTGTGTACTCTGTAAATATTAATTCACAATGTCGGTCGGTCGGTTGGTTGTGTTGAGTTTGCAGAACGTTTATCAAGTAAAGAGGAGTAGTTTGATTAAGTGAGATATATGATAAAAAAAAATAACGATACACTCATGATTCCATTGAAATCTTATCTAAATATTTATCCTTTTACCTGATTGATTGCAATTAGAGGTAAATTATTTATCTCAATCTAAAAATCTCTGAAATGAAATAATTTGATTATTTTATGGGATTTTACGTGCTTACATGGAAAAAAAAGATTCAGTTAATCGCCACTAATCGATTTCAAATACAACACAAACCATTTAAAGGTCATCCAAAGTTATCTCAAACTATGTTTCACGTGTAACCATAATTCCATCAAGGGAAATTTGCGAGAACAAATTTTATACTTTTCATGCAAAATAGGAAATGGCAAAACATAAAAAGATAAAATACATAAAAAATTAGCTATCATTATGTCACATATGTTGTGCATGTTTAAGGTCATTTATTAACACGTTATATCAGGGTTAAATTTTGTGTATTTTTTTTTATATGTGTGTGTGGTAAATATCTTCATCAACAATGAATGTGACACCTTATCTAGATCATTTCCTGACTATTTATTAAAACGTCCTTTGTCAAGTTGATTGTGAATCAAGGTTGAGAGAATTGGGCTTCATGAAAATTTATTTTAAGTATTATTTTTCTTTTTGTATCACAGTAGTAAAATATGAGATTTTTTTATAATTCAATGAGATAAGGATGATCTTTTCTGAAAAAAACACCTGAATCGTATCCGTACCATTTTCAATCAAGTAAAATAATGCGATTTCCTTATCGTATCTAAATATCTTCCGAGTTTACTTCCGATTAAAGATTAAATGTAAAAAAAACACACAAAATTTAAATTCAATTTAACTCTCATTTCATTTTTCGCCAATTTGTCAATTCAGTTGTTGATCAGTTTATTCAAATATCCAATTCTAAAACACTTTTTTTTGTTCCTTTTCATACATTTTCACATTCAATATTCCATTGATTACATTTGCATTATAAAACTATAATAAAACAGATGTTGAAATCATGCAAAAATTTGTATGTTTTCCATATCATTTTAACATTTTATATAGAATTAGGATCAGAATTCTACAGAAAGTGTAAAATAGAAAATGTATATTATCACACACTAGAACCTCATATGAAATGAAATGAAATTTGTTCAACAAGTATTTTTAGATGCATGAATAATTCTAAATTGTGTGGTGTATTAAATGTTTATGTTTGTAATTTAACTTAAAAAGGCACATTTCACAATATTTTGAATACTTATCAGGAAAATGTGATTGAATTTGCATTAATTGATTCAAAACATGTTGATTTAACATTTTTAATTTACCAAGAAATTACGAAGAAATTTGTTTTTTTTTTTTTTGCATCTAAGTATAGAATTAAATTTTTCCATTGAAAATGTTTGTTTATTTTACAGAAATGGCATATTTTAAATCATACATCATTTATTTACACACTCAATAAAATTTGTTCTACTGATTGGATTTATTCGTTCAATTTAGACATACTTCTTCTTTTTAAATGTTGTAAAATTTATTTGCATATGTTGATATTGAGGTTATTTTGATACTGCTTTTATCAAACTTATGCATGACTCATTTAAGTTGAAATGTTATTTTTTTTTATTCTTTTAAAAATTGATGTATATTTTTTATGTAAATATTTTATGAGCGTTTTCATGTTTATTTAGGATTAGATTATAATTTTTTTTTTGTATTTGAAATGGGAAAAAATGTTACAACGAAACTCCTTAAGAAATTTTATCTTGGAACAGTGGCCTTTAAGAGGAAGACAAAAATTGATCTTTTTTCAGGCACGGGGATCATTTCCATATAATTTGAGAGCTAGGACATCTTCATTAGATTGTCTTGCTGTGGATACAAGGGCATAAGAAAAATGTTAAACGAATATGAAGTTTCAATTCAAAATAACTTACATTTGACTGGAATACTTTTTTCCTCCTTGTTTCTGTCATCTTAAATATGATTTATTTTATTCTACGTTCAAAAACGTCGTCATTCACTCAATTTTTTTCCTCTTATCAAACGATTTCAATTGAATCATCATCTCTAGCTGTCTGTAGTAACATTTTACAAGTTGATAAAATTTCATTTACATGCTTGGTAGGAGGTAAAAAAAAAAATTACAAATTATTTATTTCTTTTCAAATAATTTTTTTTTATCTTAATTCAAATTGAGATGGATTCTTAGAAATAATGGTGTTTTGTGAAGAGAGTGATCAAATTAAGAAGTGATAAAAATTCAATTTTCACACTTTTTTTTAATACATACTGAGACAATTTGAAGAAAAATGCGTATAAATTGATGATTAATAATGACTGGGTAAATTTTCCACTTATTTTGGTTCGTTTTATGTGAAATATAAAAAAATAAATTTATTAATATGAAAAATTTACTCTTATCTCATTGAGCTGGAACGTCACGTCGCTAAAATGAGGGTAATAAGAACAGTCATAATAAAGATGAACTATGATAAGAAGACAAAGATAATAAATGAAGTGGAAGAAATAAATAAAAATAATCAATTGTTAGCCACTTAATGAAAATCTCATTTTTATATTTTTTTATCAAAAGCTTTGAATCAAATTCAGATTCAAGTAAATCTTCACGGTCCTATTTGATCAATCGAATTAGATTCCTTTCCCATGTCTAAATTCACAGTGGTTTCATTTACTTAAAAAATCCCCCGTATGTACATCAAAATTAAAATTGATTGTTCGATTGATGAAATGAAAATGTCAATAAAACTATCTTTTATCATTCAATAAGCATAGAAAACTCTCTATTGACAATACATAATTAAAGTTACACTCTTGCATGTAAAGTGAGTCAATAAAAGTCCAATCAATCCAACATTGATTCAGAGTTTTATAAAACAATACATACAACAACATAACAAAAAAAAAATTGCTTAATTCTGACAAAACGAGTACAATTTCATTTGTATTTAATGAAATATTTTACTTACGTGTCATGAATATCTAAATATTATCATCCTCATGAAACAAAATGCGAAAAAACGAATTTATTCAACAATGCTGGATGCAAAATTATTTACGCGTTACTATACTGCTAGTATTGTTATTGTTCCGTAAATAATATTATAGTAGAATATCATTATTTTGGTGTATATAGCAAAAGTGTGAAAGGACATTGATATTCTCGACAGTGCCGAATACTCAAAATATATTGACATAACGTTCATTAACTTCTTATAACTGAAAAAAAAAATATTTATATAAATAAAAATATTATTATAATAATAGGGATTTATACTGAGTTTACGTGAAATCATTTCAATAATTGTGATAAAATGTTTTTCGTTTTCTTTCCTGACAGATTTAAATGAATGAGATTTGTTTTAAAGAGAAAAGCTATAGAATTGTGTGAATATTTTTTAATAGAAATAACGTTTTTAATTTGCAGTCCCGTGATAAAGACTTCCTGATGATAACTAACAATATGAGTAATTTATGTCTGGTGTCAATTGTAATTTTTCATCTGTTAGTTGCAATTTATTCAAACACAAGCATGGAATCTGTTGCACAGAGCTTTGAATTGATCAATCAAGACAAAGAAAGTGTTGATATTGAACAACAACTGAATATTGTTAAAACTAAGGTAATTCAATTTGGATATTTTCTTCTTATTTAAATTTTCTATTTAATAATAAAAAATTTAGAGACCTATAAACGAAATTTTAAATGCGACAATTGAAAAAATTGACAATGAAATAGATGTTCCATCAATTCATTATCTCTTGGACCAGATTAAGCCCCAAAATGATAATGTTGATGAAATTTTACTAGCAATTTCTGTTCTCATTCATACTGGAGCCGATGTGGATGAAGATAGAAATGGACAATGTGTTCTACATAGACTGGTTGAATTAAAAGATATCGTCACAACGACAGATTTGGAACTCGTTATTCAGATGGTTTTAAATGCAAGTCGCATTGATTACAAGATTTACAAAGAAGGTTCACTTTTGACTATTTTAAAGGATTCTTTCATTTTGTCGTATATTGAATTTCGTCTGATAACTGATACAGAAGAGGCATTCCTTGATTTGATTGAAAATCCAGAATATCGGTTGTCGGTTGAAAATCAGCTGTTTTTCACAACGTCAAAAGCCGTTGCACAAGGTAAATTAAGAGTTGTTAAAAGACTTTTTGAAATCGATACTGAGGACATTATCAATGTCTTTGAATTAAGTGATTTATTGAAAAAATCAATTTCATCTGGAAATTTACACATCTTGGAATTTCTCTTGTCAAAATTGGGTGCAGAAAACACTTCACTTAATACTCCATTACTCATCATGACTGTACAGGAAATTATCAATGTCAAATGTGATTCTAAACCAGCCTATTATAAGTGTTTTGATTACGTACTTCGTTTGAAAGAGACAAATGTTAATCAACAAGACCAGGCAGGAAATGTTGCATTGTATTACGCTTGCAAATATGATGATGCTTACATGATTGAAGAACTTTTGAAAGCAAAAACTTGGATTGGCAACAAAAATAATCAAAACGAATTAGCAATAAGTCCAATTGATCCAAGGAAATTTGAGACATTTTTAAATTCTTGTATCAACATTAAAATATTCAGGAATCAACGTCATCAGGTCATTGAAAAAGACAATTTGGTGTTTTTTGACTATTCATGTTTTGTGAAGCCTGAAGCTGAAAATGAAACTTTTGATCGAACTTCAACTGAAACGGAAATCTTCAATTTTATTTCAAATTCTCGTCAATTGAAGCATTTGACTAGTCATCCTATCATGAGAGCCTTCATTCAACTAAAGTGGCGACGGTTCTTGTTCTTTAATATCTTAAATCAACAAAGTACGATATTTTCGCTGCTTCTCACTTGTTTTATCATAATCAGGAGTTTGAATGACACGGATAAAGGTTTGTCAACAACGATAAAAGTTTTTTCAGGATTTTCATTTCTATTTGAGATTTTGAGATCAATTGTAATTGGATGGCGATATTTTGTAAATCCAACCAACTTACTTTATGTGACCAGTATGATTTTGTGTCTAACTTACGCCTATCTATGTGATTGTGTACCAAGAAACGACGCAGAATGTGTTCATTGTTATCGTATGGTTGGAGTTCTTGTTCTTCTCTGGTCAATTCAATTCACAATTATTTTATACACATTTGTTAATCACAATTTTGGAATTTATAGTGTGATGCTGTTTAAAGTTGCTTACAATGGACTAATTTGTATCATTTCAAATTTTATGATATTTGTTGGATTTTCATGGGCCTTCTTTGCAATCTTTAATAACTTTGGAGCGAGTAACGATGCGGAATCGAAAGATTCAGGCATTAACGGGTTCAGGACATTTGGAAGTGCGATTTTTAAGGTTTATGTTATGTTCACGGGGGAAATGGATGCTGCCGACTTGACATACAAAGATGAAATATCATATGCTTTAATTGCAGTTTTCATGTTCATTGGACCGATTGTTGCATTTAATCTCCTGAACGGTATTGCAGTTGACGATGTTCAGGTAAGTTTTATTCTTTGAATTTGAATCAAACGTTACATATCGTTTCAATAGAAAATAAGAGAAGAAGCTGAACGTATGAGTCTTGGTATCCTTTGTGCAATCGTCCAAGATTTTGAGCTTTTACTTCACTCACCTGTCATTAAATGGCTTAATGGTTATTTGAATCAAAGTTTGGTCATGTAAGTTGAAGTCAACTCAAAAAGAAAAAATATTTTAATGTTACCATTTTTTTTATAGAAACACGAACATAATCTCAATTTTAAGAGCTGATCGAATGCCGTTTGGGCGAATAGCTGTTGATTTGGTTACACACTCAGCTTACGTCTTTACATCCCGATATGAAATGTTTGCACGCACAAATAAAAAGTTTTTATACGTACTGGATAGAAAAATCATCAAAGATGCTGAAAAAATTTTAATGAAAGATTAAATTACTTATATTTAACGATCAAGAGAATTTTTATTACCAAAAGTATTCAAATTGAAAAAAATGGTTGACATGACAAATGATTTATACCGAAAATATCTTTCAGCATTTTTAAAAATAAATAAAAATATTTTCATGTGAAAAAAACTTTTCCCGGGTAATAAATACCATATTTATGAACTTGATGACGATACAAATCACAAAAAAAGGGAAATAAAAAACCTCACATATTTTCATCATCAGTATATTTCATTTTTCTCCCTTTTGCTTTTATTTGGCAAATGTCCCAAACAATAACAACAATATTCAATGTAAATGATGATTTTTCCTCATTTTCTTTGTGTTGTTGTTATTATTTTTTTTTTTAAATATGATTCCTTTTTATGTGAGTTCCATGAAAAGCTTTAAAAAGTTATGATGATATGATTTTCATCAAATTTATGAAAAGCCCATAACGATCTAACAAAAGAAGAGAGTGTTTTGGTGGAAAAAAAATTGTATTTGATTATGTGTTGAGATATTAAATCACGACCACATACAAATATATTTTACCAAAATTTATGTTTATGTGATAAATTTTTGGTGAAGAATACTCTTCCTGGGTATTTATCATCTGTTGAAAAAGTTGACAAAAATTGATGACTTTCACGTGTGTTGTGGTTGAAAAAGAAGAGATTTAAATTAAGTTTTTTTTTCCATATTATTTGTGAAAATAAATTTTGGGATATTTTTTTAAGTATGAGAATGAATTATGACAGTTTTTCGCTGTGCTGCTTTTTAAGAGCTTTGATATCACAATAAATAAAATAAAAAGAGGTTATCATTAATATTTTTTCTCCTCATAACCAGTTTCTCTCAATGAATCAAATTGAATTGAAACAAATGGTTAACGTTATAAATTGCGAAAAAAAGAATAAATCAAAGATATCATTGTCGTTTTTCAATTAAAACAATGTGATACATGCACGATTCATAATAAATATCAATAATCCGCGGTCAAACTACTTTTTCATATGTATAGCATAAAACATTTTCAAGTCGATGATAAATGAAGCAACTAACAATAAATTAACTAAATGTATTTTCTTTTTTAGCGAGATGAATTATGCGTGATTATGACACAAAAACTCAATATTCATCATTTATATTATATCTCGCAGTGACAAGTACAGCATGGATTTCGTTCTCTTTCATAACACGCACATATCATATACAATGACATGAAAGTGAATAATATTCAATGAAATATTTTCGCCATATATTGTATGATAAATTATATTTTTTTTTTTAGGAAATACAGGAACAAGCATGACACATGATCCTTTGCATGTGAATCTCATATAATCCGTTATAAAATAATTTATCAACAACATTTTTATAGTTAAAATTTTCTCTAAATCATGAAGTGAACATGTTTCAAAAGTGGACATGTTTACTATTTTCCTTTTCAATATTTTTTATTATGATACTTGTGTACAAAAAATCGGATGAATGATTTCATGCGTTAAAAATTGTTTTGGTGCTTGTTTGAATTTTTAATAATAAGTAATTTTTACTTTTTATGGTGGCGCGTTTTGATCATAATTTCGTAAAATTATATATTTTTTGTACTGATTTAAAAGTTTAAAATTTAATTTCATACCCTCTACCGAGCGTCTCCATCTAAAACTGAAAAAAGTTATAATATAAACCAGCCGTCTCCATTATTACACTAAAAATCATCCAATTTACTCTTGTTTCAAGGCATTTCATTGCTATGTATTAGGTGAATTTTAACGATAAGACTCAGAGCATTTTCGACTCTCACTGGTTTGGATAACTTGCTGAAACAGGCTCAATTTCCCCATTTTTCCTTTCATATTTCAATATCAAAAACAAAAAGCATCATGTTTAGCGGTAGCCAAATATGACCGAGTTTCTTTTTTCATAACATTTCTCATTATTTTAATAATGGTTTTTTGTGTACAAATTTTTTTATCATAAAACTGAAATAATAATATTAATAAAAAAATGTTGAAATTAAAATTTGCACGGAAATCCTTTCAACGCAAAAATAACACAAATGATTTAAGTAACATTTATAACATAACAACAGGAATAACTTGCTATATACATTTTTTTATATATCTATGAAGATCAGTGACGGAGATAAAATCCAAAAATTTTAATAAAAATATTCCACTTTTTTCGAGTAACATTGCAACAACCATGGTTTAAACAAAAAAAAATTCAATTGCAAACACACTGAATGAAAATCTGAATTTAGATTTAATTTATTATGGCTATAAAATTTATCTCGTTTGCATGTTGCCAAAATATTATAAAAAAAAGTGCACTTTCATACTCTTTGTAAAGGCAAACCATCCAATTACACAGCTTTCAATATAAGATGTAACTCGACTGTTGCAGTCAACCTAAAAATGATGCTATATTTGTGTGTGCTACTTAATTGTATATTCACGAAATTTTTTGAATTTAAACTATATTCATGGAAACGACTGTAACAAAGTTAATAACAAGATTGATAAAGGTGGGTTATTTTGGTCTTACAGCTATCCAAAGGTGAAAGTTGTTAAAGTTCAGATATATATTTTTTTACTTTCAACATTTCCTTTTAAAATTAAATTTTTTTATAAACTTCCTTAATTCGTTTTCAAATTTGTGATATTTTGTTTGAAATTGAATTTTTACCTCATTAACCCTCTCTTTCCCAGGAGTAGATCGAGCTTTTGATTTTTTGATTAAATTCAATATTTTGCTGTTCATTTTAGTTGATTTTGACTCAAAAAAAATTAATCAATCAAAAAAATTTGGTTTTCAGAATAAAAAATTTACACGAGAAGCTTATAAAAATACGTATAACTCCTATAGAAATACGTACAGAAATTTTACTATTAAAAATTGATATAATTCTTTTGACATTAATTTTATAATATCGTTGAGAATTATTTAAAAACCAGTACAGAAACATCAAAGAAACCCTTCGAAGAATCGGTTCATTCAAGAAAAAATTTAAAAAAAGCGAAATATATACATTAAAAACGTATTTAAAATCATTGTTCCACCCGTGGGACACTGGGAAAGAAAGGGTTAAAAGTTGTTAGGAAGATTATGTATGTGAAGCAATTTATAACCATAAAACTTAAAACTTGGAAGGTAAAATAAATATGTTTAATCCTACACTTTTACACTGGCATTTAAAACGATATTATAGTAAACATTTTGGATTATTATTTTTCAAAATATGTTAGTGAGTGTGTGTGAGATGTTCACACTACAAAATTTATAAAACCAATTTTGAAATGAATTAAAAGAGAATTTAAAAGTTGAGTGGTTAATCCATTTATGACTTTAAGTAATCAGGTACAAAGTGAAGGAATTAGTGCAATTAAAAAATGTGACGTTGAAATATGATATTTTAAATACAAAGCTGAAAAACAAAGCTTGAACAAGATTTACCAAGTGAATTCCTTGAAACAACTGCAATTTAACTATTTAATGGTAAATTTCATCTTACAGGATAATTTTTATTACATTTCAAGTTACAGTAGAACCAAACCATGTATAAATGATGACAATAAATGTGCAATGTAAAAGTGTGTTTATGCAAGGGTGTTTAAATGGCTCTATATAAATAAATACAGACAGAAGCAAAACAATATTATTGATTCTCATGGGAAATATATTTGTTGTTTTCATTCAAACCGAGTTTAAACAAAACATAACATACATTAAGATAAACTAAAATTGTATTAGAAGTGATCAGTTACACTCAGAGTTTATCTAGCATTTTATTGAAATGTTAAGGGATATTTGGCGATAGGCTTGCATGTGTATAGAAATTCCAAGCAGATGCTTTAATTTTACTTTGATATTCATCAACATTCTGCTTTTATTTTAGTTTCTTCTTGTTTAAATATTTTGAGATACAATCACATAGAAAATATCACCAACCTACATTTAATATTAAGAGAAGAGAAGTAAAACTATCGTAAAAGCAGTACAAATGAAATTAAATTCTTGATTAAAATGTTGATAGTACTCAATTCAGATAAATGTATATGGAAAATATCCAATATTCATGTTATTTGGCTTTTATTTGCAATGAGAGTAGGTTGAGAGCTATAAAATTTAGTAATATTACTTTAATAATGTAAATGTGATGAAGTGGACTTAAGGGAGTTATCTGGCACATACATAATATGACTATTTTCTAAGTTGGTTTTACTTTGATATGTTACATTTGGTCAATTTAACATTAAATTTTCCTTTTGAATGCTCATTGATAGTAATGTGAAATGAATTTGTGTATAATTTAAATTTGAAGTATTTAGAATCATATTGAAATATTTGATTGAAGTGTAATTTGACGTCATCCTGAGATATGCTTAATTTCATTTTGCCATTAAACTTTTTAGGAATCAATTTGAATTTTTTAAACTTAAAACACAAAAATTCAATGAAAAGTGATACGAAAACGATTCAATTCATTTTTTTCAGCTATTTAATTTATATTATGTATAGCAATTTTAAAGCCATTGTGCCAAGAAACAGTCAAACTGTGTGATCAAATGAAAAATCTCATGCTGTCATGACTTGCAAGCTCTACATTATTCATGATTACTATTTTAAAGTAAAATGACTTCGTTTTTATGATAAAAATTTAATAATTTTCTAAGTGACTGCAATAAAATAACCACATATCGCTGATTTATGTGCTACAGCTCTGTTTGAAGTTTGCACCAACAATTTTTTTTAATGTAATTTTATCAGACCACCCATAATATTTTTCAGAGATGGTATGAAATATTTTCTTTTCATAAATTTAATAAAGTACCACAAAATTTCTCATATAAATTAAAATTAAAAGACAAACACGCACACATGCATAAAAAGAATAAATCTTTACAGAACATGATTTAAAATACAAAAAATCTCACATAAAATAAAATTGTTTCATTTTTCTGAGTTCAAAATAAAGAACAAAAAGACCAAAATAATGAAATTTTAAATTTATTTAATCTAGATCACTTTTCATTTGGTTTAAATTAAAATTTGATATAAAATCATAAACTACTTCAAAATTTATTTCATATTTCTTTCCTTTGAAATGTGCATGTGGTCTTACTGACAAACTTTACCTACCAATCAAATCTGGATTGATGTTCTTTATTTATAATTTATTTAAAATAAAATTCAAAGAATCATGTAGTTTCATTTCAAGCACAAACCACAAAATAACTCGAATGTTGCATCACTCTTCTTGCATAAGACAACAAATTATTTGCATCCACATTGAGATTTATAAAGAGTTTTTGTATCACAAAAATTAATATACCCTGTAATAAAGAATTAAGAGACAACATTGACCAAAGATCTGTAAATAATAAATAAGAAGTTTATTTTATTTTTTTGATAGAGAAATGTCTGAATAAATTTGTTCAAATATCAAAATTTAGATTAAATTCAAATATTTCATGAGAGCTTGTTTGTCATGGTATCCAATTTGAAAATTGTAATTTTATTAAAAGATATTTACTACTAGTTTAAATTTGCATTTTACATGTGTACTGTTGGACATGAGTTTCAATATCAAAAGTTTATCTACATTTAATTCAATTTCATGTAAGGATGTTTGAGCAGAAGATGCATGAAACCAATTCGAAATTATTATGATTTTCTTCATAAAACATTGAAGAGTATGGCTGTAAATGAAAGTTGAAGTGAATAATTTCATTTGAAATAACATTTAGTTGTCGATGAATTGTTTTTGAAATGAATCATGTAAGATAATGTTATTATACAAAAAGTTTTATTAATCTATACATTTTTTTTTAAATACATCCGTTAAGTAATCATAACTGTATGATAAAAACTCAATAGAAATTATATAATTTTGTAAGAAATTTTATGTTTCATATTTTTTTATAATGAATTTAGAATATTTAAACCTAAAATTTTTAATTTGAGCCTGATCAATCGTTGTTTAAATTCCATCGCCATTCAATGAACCTTTTAATTTCACGTTTACACTGTACTCGAAGCTGGCTTTGGTTTAAGTGGGACCACATCATAATTAGTAGATCCTGGAGGCAACGGTTGTACGGACTCTTCTTCTTTTTTTACGTTTTCGGATTTTTCTTTTGAATTTTCAGCCTTTTGACTTTTACTATTTTTACCACCCATTGCGTTCTAATGCCTTAAATAATGTACTGTATTAAAACAAGGATGAGGACAGACTAACTGAGAATTATTTATGATAATAAATAAACATGACAAATTTACTCTTATAAAGTTTTTTTTTTTTATTTTTATCATTAATAGTTTTATTTCTTATACAAAAGCTTTGTTAACCGTTAAGTCATTGACCTTTACTTGTTAATTAATTTTATTGAGAACAGCAAATACACTTTTTAAGGCATTTTTTAAAAACCTTTTCAGCTTTGTTTATTTCCGGACTGTATTGTTTCATTATATGATTTCGCCCATCAGTTGTATCAATGGGAACAAATAACCGAGGTGGCCGTTTTGCTCCTTTATCCATTGATATTCCATCATACTCTATTTTTTTATGCAGTTCTTTTGATGATTGTCCATATTTTGAATTATTATTCATTATTATATTGATTTATTTAAATCTAAAGAGTTTAAATACAAATTTTATTTGATGAATTTAAAAAGTTTTGCTGATTTTGCAAAAAAAAATCACAAAGCAACAATACACATACAAATTTCACTTCATAACAAATACATAAATAAAAGAAAGGTTTATGCTTGTTAAGTGAGAATTGCGAGATTTTTTTAAGCTTCTCATCGTTATCTGAATTCATTCGTTAAAAATAAAGAGCATAATAACGAATATTTAAACCTGTTCTGTCAAACAGCTGATCGATTTATAACGCATACATTGTTTATTATTAACTGTTTTTTTATAAAATATTATTGAATTATGTATGTGTGAGTCATATTCAAACAAATAAGTTTCAACGAAATATTATTATTCCACGCTTAAATATTTGAGTATTTGAATTCATTATCAGTACTCGTGAGTGTTTCAAAGCAATTAGAAGTGTTTTATTTTACCTGTTTTCTAAGTTAAATGTCAGAAATTATACAAATAGATATATTAAATGGTGATGAAGTAGATGCCAAGACTGATTGGGATCCCATTGATGTTCCAGATGCTCAATCTTCTGATCCTTTTCTTCCAAATCATGAAAATGATGTAATATTGAGACATCAAGAAGAAGATCCCATTTATACTGATCGAAGTCGTCATGACAAATTTTATCTTCAATGGATAATTGAAACAATACCATTATTTAAAATTGAAAAAGAAAGAAAAAGTGTCGTATCGCACTTAAGGAGAGAAATTCTTTTATCTGATCCCAAAACCTTGGATCAGGAAGATCAAGGAGGAATAAGTACAGATGCTTTATACAATCGATTCAGCTATGTTCAAAAAAGAGAATATAAAGAAACTATGTGCGTTCTGGAAAGAATTTTGTGGATTTTCATTTTCATTGAATATAAAGACACTCAAACAACTGATGTCATTGAGTTAGTTCTCGTAAAAAGTAATCTTGATTATGAAACATACAAAGAAAAAAAAGTTCTCCAATTATTGAAATATTATGATCAAATGAAGGAGAACTCCGTTAAATACTTACAGTGGTTAATTTTAAGCGGTAAAGCTGAAACTTACATCATAAAATTATGGGACCCGAAAAATAATGAATGGATCTCTTCTGATCAATTCAATTCAGATGAGCAATATTTTAAAGATTGCCTGTTAAAAGCCATCGAAAATCCAACTTTATTAGATGAAGTTTTTGAAGCACTGTTCCCATCAGGATCACTTAATCTATTAAAGTTTCTTCTGACAGAGATTAAAGTCAAAAACATAGAATTAGAGTGTCCAATTCTTATAAATGCAGTGTACTGGAGTATTTACGTAAAAAAAGAGAATCTTAAAAAATCTCGTGAATGTTTTATGTATGCTTTGGAAGAAGAAAAAAATAATTTGTCGGCACAAGATAAAATATACAATGATACGGCACTTCATATTGCCAATGACTTTAAAAACAAATTTATGATCAGGCAAATACTTAGAAAAAAGCCACCAATAGCAGTCAAAAATAAAAGAGGTCTTTTTCCAATATCAAATATTTCAAGAGATGATTTGTCCAGTTACCTGGATTCTTTAATCACTGAAATTCCATCAAAGTTTTTAACCAGTTTAGACATTTGGAGAATAATTAAAGGCATTTATATCGATGAGTATAATTTATCTAAAGTATTTTTCTTGGATTTAAATACTTTTCTTTCAAAAGATAAAAGTGATAAAATAGAATTTCACGATCTAGATTTATTCAAAGAGATTATTGTTTCACATGATCTTAAAAGTCTCATTGATCACCCGGTGATTGCTATTTTATTAGAGCTTCATTGGATGAAATTCAAATATTGGAAAATAGTTGATCATTTTTCATTGATTTATGTCATATTAGTAGGATTATTGTTCTTCATTAAAAACAAATTATGTAATCAAATTATATATTATTTAACTTTGGTTATTATTTTGATTGAAATTCTTAAAAATTATAAAGTTTTCGTTAAGTTATTTAAACTTTTTCAAGTTGGAATATGTAACATCCGAAACCGTGTGGTTCAAATAATAAGATATAGTTTTAACTGTCTAAGAAAATTTCAAAAACATGAGCAAAAAAATAATGAAATACCTGATGAAACAGATGATACAGAAAAAAGTAAATCTGACGAAGAAAATGATTTTAAGACAAGCACTGAAATGTCATTCCCTTTATATGGTTCAATTTCTTCACTCATTTTGAAGTTACCTTTATTAATTATGATGAGTTTATTTGGACATTGGAACTGCAGTCAAAATATTGATAGTTGTCGTGCCATTACAGGAATTGGAGTTATTCTTTTATCTTTAAATATCTCATTTTTAATGGGATATTTCTCGCGTTCGTTTGCCATCAATTTCATTATGCTGGTCAAAGTAGGATTTACCGGTTTGAAGTTTATATTTTCAACATTTTTGATCCTATTGGGATTCGCAATAAGTCTTATAACGCTGATCAATAAATATGGAATTCCACAAGATGATGACGATTGTATTGATTGTAAAAATTCAACTTTGACTGAAGAAAATGACGAAACCGAAGAAATTCCAGTGTCAACTCAACTTGGATTAGGAATTTTCAAAACTATCATCATGTCAACTGGAGAATATGAGGCTGGAGAACTAGTTTTTAGTTACATTACATCGTATGTTGTGTTCATTTGTTTTGTTTTCACAATACCAATCGTTTTCATCAACTTATTAAATGCTCTGGCTATTGAAGACGTAAAAGAAATTAAGAAGGCATCAATGATGTGGTATAGAAGAGCACAGTTAATAGTTCTGTACGAATTTGAGAGTTTAGCAAGAACCAGCTCAAAATTCTTTTGCAAAAAATTTCACATAACGACCGATATTTATCCAGAATTGATTGGAGAAAATGCTTTCATTGGAATTCGGAAAACAACTAGAGAAGTTTTTTCGATGAACGATGTTGATAATCATGAACAAATTGGCGTATTAACTCGTAATGTCATTCAAAATGCAGTTGACATTTTAAATAAAAGAGATGATGAAGAAGAAGACTAAATGAAGCGAATTTCAAAAAAATTAAATAAAATAACATCTTGTTTTACAAAGAACTTTTTTTTGTTTATTTTGACAAAGAAGCAGTCGTTTTTTTAACTGATAAGGTAAAGTATGATAAGAGCAATAAAAATGGTATTGTTCTGATGCGATAAAAAGTTTCTTAATTCAAAAAGTGTAAATTAATTTTTATTGGAAGCAAACATAAAATACAAACAAACAAATATTGTTTATATTTCCCTGAAATATCAGTCTATGCTTTGCGTGTGTGCGTTTAAAATATTTTAAATGTATTATTACGCATATTAACAAAAAAAAATGAACTCTTCACTTTTTCTCTCGCATTTATTGAGAGCTTAAAGGTAGCATTACAACAAAAGCGATTAGTGTGATGATTCACTTCATCAATAAGTAAAATAATATTTTTATATTGAAAAATATCTTTAAAAATGGGAAATGTTCCAGATAGAGATCAGATAATATCATCAGTTGGTGTAAGACTTAATTTTCCTGAATTTAATATAAAAAAATTAATAATATTTTTTTTTCAAAAAAGTCAAATATAGTCAGTAAAGTACCTGGCCCAAAACATCCACCAAAATTAAAGAAACCTGAAAGATCTGATAATTCAAACGACAATGACAAAAATGGGGATAACTCATGTTCCAAAAACGATGAAAAACAATAACACTTTGAAAAATCAATGGAGGTTTTATTATTGAGCAATTTTTGTTGAAGTTTGTGTTAAAAAGAGAAGCTCTCTCTGTATCTTAAGCTTAAAATTGTAAGAATCTCTTTTTTTAACTTTGCAAGTAAACATAAATCATTCGAATACAAAAATGTTTTTTATTCGGATAAACTAAAATCTACCATTTCTTCAAAATTTAACATTATGACATTTTAAAGGAATCGCTCTAATATGTTTTTTTATATCACAAAGTTATAAAAGAAAAATTATTAACAGAATTAAAAAAATTGCTTCCTCTACTTAATTCACTTAAAAAATACAGTTCCTTAGTTAGTTTTTGTAGCAAATTTCTACGTTTCAATGAAAAAAGAAAAAAGGTTTACTAAACAGGTCAAACATTAAAAAATAAAATTTCTATATTTCCATGGATGAAAAAATTAAAACTAAAAATCATTGATGAAAAAAAAATTAAGAGGTAAAACATTTTCTTTGCCTTTTTCTTAGTCCGTCAAACGAAATGTTCGCTTACATTTTCAGTCATCTTTAATAAAAAAGGAGCAATTTTAAAAATTAACGATCGAAAAAAAATATTTCACATTAATAACGTAATTTCACACAACACACACTGACAAATGCATACATTGTATCGGTTCATTTTTTATGCCGGCAATTGTTATCTTATCTCAAAAAAAGCGTATAAATAATTAAAAAAGTTCAAAAATACTTATAAAGTTGAAGAAATCAATTAACTTTATTTAGTAAGTGTTCAAGTTTTAATAAATAAACATTAGTGATTCAATTGTGATAGAAGCGATATTATTATACATATATTTAGGTTGGAGTACGTTTAACGTTATTTTTTTTAAATCAAAATGGATGAAAAGTTTAAAGTAAGAATTCATAATCAATGTTTGTATGATCATTAAAAAGTGACTTTAATTTTTTCAAGGCTGCTGATCAACCAGTAGCACAAAGATCTTTACCTGACAATGATTTCTCTCCTCCCTCATCTAATACTAGATCAAAAACACAAGATCCCATTCCTTCTGATGATGGGGTAGTGCCAGTATGTGAGGTAAAATAAAAGATAATGATTAATGTAAAAACTGCATATAGGAAAAGTTAAAATAATTTTAAGATAAAACCAGATCGAAATTGTGGAAAAGCCCAACCGCCAAAATTAATACCAAGACCAGATAACAAAAATTCACCAAGTGGTCAAAGTACTCCATCATCAACCAAAAGTCGATCAATTACATCATTACAAATTGAATCGTCATCGCTCCAAATTGGAACTCCAAAACGTCCAAATGAACCACCAAAATCTTTGAAAGAATTACAAAGTGATGCAATGAATGATTTGTTCTGATAAAATTACTGTGTTAATAAAAAGTACATATAAAATAAAAACCTTTTTATCATTTTTTTATGTTCATGTTAAACAGGAAGCTCATAATCATTTTTAAATGATAATTATAATTTTATAATGACTTATCGCTGTTTATAGCGTCATTTCAAGGAAGTTCATTCTCTTATACCTTTCAAATTACATAGGATTTATATAGTTCATCATTTGAGTTTCAACCATTAGTCAAAATGGCATCGAATGAAGAAGCGGTTAAGAATGAGGTAGAAAATACAGAACAGATTCAAAATTCATCTGTAGAAGAGCCAAATGATGAAAAAGAAGTTCAGGAACGTAAAACTAAAACTAAACCTGAGAAGACGAAACGTTTAACAACTGGTAGTTTGAAAAAACTTATCCCAACATTTTTCCCTGAAAAGGAAAAATCAAATAATTCTGATACAAAGCCACCGGCTAAGATTTGGGCTGATGTAAAGTCTGCTTTTAAACGAACTAAAAGCAAAGGTATGTTTTAAACTAATAAAATATGATTTTTTCTTAATTTATTTTCAAAACTTTTAAGACACATCAGAAAAGTCAGTTGAAATGGAAAAGACGCCAACAGAGTCCAATGAAGAAGTTAAATTTGAGACCACACCTGAAAAGCCTCCTGGAGAGGAAAGCACTCAAATGACTGATAACAATGAAAAAACGTCAGAGAATGATAATAAAAAGACGTCAAAGGATGTGACAGTGCTAGATAATGGTTCTGTTGAGATATTTGAAGAGGAAATGACTAACAGCAATGAAGTTCAAGCTAAAAACTAATGTAACGAATATTAATGCTTTATACTAGTGATGAGTTAAATTTATTCTTATGTAACTAAATCGAATTCTCTCATAATAAAGCATTTTATAAAATAAGAGTACTCAAGTACCCTAAGTCAATATTTTAGCACTTTATCAAACCAGAATCTTGTTTATTGTTATTATTATTGAAAGAATAGGACACATAAAAGTATTAAACTAAGCCCAGAAAATAATATTATTTAATAGAATAAGTCATGGAAAAAGGGTCAATATTCTCTTTATATAATAAAGTAAAATTTATGGAATTAATTTTACTATGATCAATATTGTCTTTTGGATTAGATAATAATAGTTTTATGTGAGTATTTTCCCTCTTGCACCATTTTATCCAGTTGTGTATATAGGAAAAATACAATAATGCTAAAAAGGTCAACAAAAAGTTTTCTTATCTCTTTTGTGAAAGTTAGGCATGTATACAAACACCTAAATAAAAAGAAAATTTTACCTTTTCTATTAACAAAAAAAAAAATCTTTTATTTAATGAACAAATGGCCTTAAAATTACAAAATATGTATTGAAATGGGTCTTTTATTGTTGAAATATGACACGGATATTGATATTAACGTATCAGATGTTGGACAATTCAAAACATCGAGGTTTTTTTCTCCCCGTCACTGCACAAAATGAACTTGAAACAATAGAATTTACACACATTACAAGATTATAGAATTCAATGAAAAATCACTTTCCAAAACCATTTAAACGCAAAGCTTTTTTTTCTCCATCTTTTATCCGGTTGAAATGCCTTTAACTGTCATTTATTTACGATACAATTTATATTAAAAATGGTAACACAGCATGTATTTTATCACCAACGATTTCCTTTTGTACACACACACATACAGTGTTAAAATTCACCTCCTTTTCTGTGGTAAAATAATGTCGATGTTCATATTTCCTTTACTTTATGCAATCATGTGGTTCATTTATAATAAATGTATACAATGATGTGGTAAAATTACCAGCAAAGGTAAAATTCAACTTACATTTTGATTTTAATTTAATGTATAGTGAGAGTTACTCATACATAACTGAGTTCAATATATAAAAAAATTACAAAAAAATATATAAAAAAAAAACTTGAATTCCCAAAGGGGTTGTTTTTTCTCTCCTTGTCATTTTTCTAACAACTATAATTTTTTTTCCTTTTCCATATCAACTTTTTCGTCTCCTTGCAATGTTCCTCCTTAGATATAAAATTCATATCAGAATTTCGATACAGTTTTGTATCACATTTGTGATCAATATAAACATATTTTTTACTGAATTTGATCGGAAAATGTACACTAGCATGAGGCAACATTCTATTTGATATTAAGGATATATAAAAATATCAAGTAAATTAAC
Organism: Culicoides sonorensis; assembly: GCA_900002565.1. NCBI lineage: Eukaryota > Metazoa > Arthropoda > Insecta > Diptera > Ceratopogonidae > Culicoides > Culicoides sonorensis. The sequence continues at coordinate 299,265 of LN483406.1, forward strand.
CATAAACTTCGATTTCAAGTGCATTTTGTTCAGTTTCATTCGATTATTCAATGTTTTCATGTTAAATACTCTTAAAAAGAGACAGTTTAACAAATCAACACTTAAAAGTCCTGCATGCTTCGAAATATAATCGAAATGTTTTTCATATCACAGCAGGTAAATGATGTCTTCCATATAAATCCAAATGACTGCAAATGATGTGTCATTTCGATACAACCAAGAAAATATAACAATTTTTCACTATAACATTTTATGTCTGGATTGAATTTTATATGGCTTTGAATCAATATGATGATTTAAGAGAATCTGAAACATATTATTCGAGAAGAAAATAAAAACATGAGAAGTCTATCAAGTTAAGACGTGGTACGAAAGTAAATTTGTTTGTTTTTTTCCTCTTAAAACAATATTTATAGGAGATCGATAAATAAGAGCACGTGTGCAGCATTTTGTTTGTTTTACTTTATACATCTTATTAAAATGATTTCGTTTGAAACAGAGATATCATGTCATGTTAAAAGAAAAAAAAATCTTAAAGCAGTGCAAAAACGACTAAATTTAAATAGAGATTATTTAATTTTTTCACCAAAAATCTACAGTCATAAAAAATAAAGTTATTTTATTCAAAATTCATCCCAATCCATGTAAAATTCAATTTAAATCTGCTTTTAACTCATCAGATTTATGTAAAATTCAAGTGAATTAATAATAAAAACCCTCCCAATTGTAGTTTTCTGTAATTCATGTAGTGCATGCCATATATACATAAAATGTGTGCATAATATTAACATACTTGCAGAGAATGTGAACAAAATTAAACAGATGGGTATGGAATTATCATTGTAAGCAAATAGGGTTAGTTGAATTTATGTGTGTTAGATACTTTAATGAAAATTATTTTGAGAAAAAAAAAACGGAAAATTAAAAATTCCACAGAAATTTGTTTCAATGTCATTTACATATCTAGAAAATATTCAAAATATTCGTGTTTGAACTATTTAAAGATCTATAAAATGAGGCATTGTTACAGAGGATTTTATGTCGCTTGTGATTGTCAACGGGGTAGATTTTTTTTTGCAAAAATCATTTTAAATTAATACTTTAAGCAAACACATATGATATTTTGTGCATATAAAATTTAAAATTCAGATTTCATGAACTTGCACATACAATAAAATTCATTTGTATATTTTTGGGTTTAAAATATTACGACACACAAAAGTGATTTACATAAATTTATGGATTAAAATTATGAAAGTTTTTGCTCAACTATTTATTGTTATTATTATTTTAACTAAAATTTAAATAAAATTTTAAATAGTTTAATTTTTATGAAAACATCACACGAACAGATAATCTTTTTTTTGTTGCATTTTATCGAGATGGAGCTTCATTTAAAATAAGAATTAAAAAATTACGAGTATTCTTGCCACTCGCATATTCTGTGTTGCGGGACGTTTTTGATTTATAGTGAAGAAAATGCATCTATAAATAATTAATATATGTTCATGAATTTAACCAATATTGATAAAACTCTATTTGTATTTATCACTGAAAGATAACATATCTTTTGAAAGAGTATCAACTATAATTTTTTTTGGTATGATAATTAGTAAATCAATTAAATAAATATTTTTTTACTTGAGACCCGTTACACATTAAAACTTGATTGTCTTATCAATTCTAATACTACTGAAAAATTTAATACTGTTCCAACTTCGAATCAATTCAATTAATTCAAAACCTGTCTTAAAATTTTAATTTAGAAATGGATCAAGAACCTGTCGAACCAGTAACTGAACGTAAAGTTGAATTTGATGGCACAAGTTTTTCCAAAGGACCATCAAAGCCAGTTCCATTACAGCCTAGAATAAGACCAGCATCCAGACCACAATCAGGTGAGTTTATTTGATCAAATTTGATAAATTTCTTTAAAACAAAATAATTGTCAGCCCCAGATCAAACGGATTCAAAGAGCGCAACAAATGATGAACCTAAAAATGAGCGGCATTCGAGTGCCGAACAGTCATTCGATGAAGTTGATTCAAATGAAACAACAAAAGCCAAAAAAGGAACGTTTGGTGGTCTTAAAAAGTTATTTAACAAAAAATGAATCTACATTTAATTTTAACATAAAGCAAAAAAATGAAAGAGAAGACAAATTGATTTAATTTCCTTGTAATGTACATCTCGAGATTTTCAAAATGTATCAGCCTGGTTGTTTATAAAAGAAATGAACATCATTAAAATTTAAGTGCTACGTACTAAAAGTATTTTCCATTTGTTCAAAAAGCAGCTTTCACATTAAAATATAAGTACAAAACAAGATGAAATATTTACCATTTCAATTTTAAATGTGTAAAGTTGCTGTAAATAACACAAACATCTATCACCTGTGAAGTAATTTTTCTTGAAATGTTTATCGGCGTATCTCGTAATATTTAATGTTTTTCTTTATATGTGTTTTTGTGCGTGCTCTTTACAATTCATTGAGTACCTACGCACTCTTTTGAACCACTTAAACATGTAAAGAAGGTTGTCACACGCGAAAGAACATGCTTTAAGTATTTTCAAAGTCCTTGACATCTTTAGTTCAAGTGAAAATAAAATATTAAAATATTCGTATAAAGAGAGTGAAAGCAAAAGTTATAATAACAATAAAAATTAAATTTGGAGAAAAAAAAAGTGTGAAATTCAGGTTATCTTCATTGCCCCAAGAGAATGTTTAGAAATTTATTCAATCAGGTAACACCGTCATATCAACTGTCTCAAGGTTTCTTCCACTTCACTTCTCATGACACGCACACATTTTAGGAGAAAAAAAAGCGATCTGTCATCTAAAAAGAAAATAACAGGAAAGTAAAAAGCATATCATTTTTATTCTTTTACCTCTTGTATATTTATAAATAATAATGTGCAATGACAGTAAAATTTTGTAAAGAAGCTTACAATAAATTTACTGAATCGAACATTATTACCATATCTTTGAATCCCCATTCATATAAATATATGTGTAATAAAAAAAAAAAGATAAGTGCTCCAAAATTATTGATGTGTTCACTTCACTTGCTTCCTTTCTTTTCATTTTCTTGTTATACTTTTTCATTTTGTTTCGCTTATCGCAATAAATGAATACAAAAAATTAAATGGCATCAGAAATATAAAGAAAAAGTCACTTTTATAACGTTTTCTTTCAAAAATTTTGAATAAAATGTTTTTGTTGAACAAAATTATAAAACGAAAAACTTTTGTAGGCGTATATTAAGCAAAAAGAAAACAAATTGCAATCAATTTTTCATATTTTACGAGGAAAATTAATAAAAAATGATATTTTTCAAGAAATAATTTAAATGAAAATCACTCAAACTCAAGGAAAAGATTATTTTAGAGAGGAAACTATACAAGATTTTTTTCAATTGAAAGAGATTTCTCAAAATTTTATATTAGTCACAAATTTTTACCTCTCATATATGCGTCATCGATCTTTTTCTGAACAAAAAATGAAGCTTACATGTGTTTAAAACAAGAAACATCTGAAATTTAATGGAAAACTCGAGTTACACTCCTTAAAGAAAGGGACTAAATTTAAATAGGAACAAATTATCCTACAATTAATTAAAACAATTTACTAAGTTATTTGTTATTTAACATCGTACGCCATACTTATACTAAAATGAATAGTTTAAAAAGGATGACAAACATTATTTTAAGCTTAAATTTAAACTAGGATGAAAGGGTTGACAAAAATTGTTTAGATAATAATGAGTTTGAGGCAAAAATATTTTAAAGAGGTGTGAATGATGAATTATTATTGCTATCATAATGAGTTGAGTGATATGCTGCCATATTTCAACTTTAAATTTTTATTGCTATTTAAGATTCCTTTTCAGACTCAGTTAAATGGATTTAAGTTTTTTTTTGTTTTATTTATGTCACACTTTATGTACCGTCGGACGGGGTCAAGATAACCAATCGGGGGTGATTATAACCAAAGTGAAAATTCATTTTTGAAAGAGCCTCATGACTTTATTTTAAAAAATACAGTTTTAAAATTTCTTCAAATAATATATTGAATTAAAGTTGAATACACTTTTTTTTAAATAAAGTCATGAGGCTCTTTTAAAAATGAATTTCACTTTGGTTATAATCACCCCCGATTGGTTATCTTGACCCCGTCCGACGGTAAATCTTATCAATTTTAATGATATTTCACGTATTTTATTTCACGCTTTAAAAATACATTAATGATACAGAAAAAGCACAATAACAGCTCATTTATTATCATCCTAGTTTTTAAAGTAGGTGCAAATATCCCCATTTTATGGACCCTTTTTATCTTTATTGTCAAACATAAAATTTATTATACTGTCACAGTGTCAAGTTTATTGCTTTGACAAGTATTTTACCTTTATGTGTAGAAAACTGAGTGTTTTTTCATTCACTTCTGGTTAAATTTCGATATAACTTTTTAAGTTGCTGCACATATACGCACACACACAAATATAAAAATGAGGATGAGCAACAACATAAATGGTTCGTTATTTTAAAACACACACACACATATTTTTTATTTTATTTTGCTGTTAATGTTCACACAACACTTAATTTTATTATCATCGTGAGCTATTTGCATAAAAGATCAGTGTACTTTTTATTTATATATGTGTGTGTGTGTGTTTATGAAAAGTACATCAGTTAAAAGTGTGTGTCATGATTCAGTGAGTTCAGTGAGTAAATGATTGTGGTTAAAATGTGTTTATGTGCAAAGATGTGGAAAATTTAAGCGATTTGATTATGTTCCTTGAACTAAAGGATATCGATGTTCAAAAATTTATTTGTAACAGATTTCAAAACGTATTTGACAAAATCATACCAAAATCGACCTCAATCCAAAATGGATGTCACAGCATCCTGTTATTCTGATTAATTAAATTTAAATATAAATAAAAATGTACGTAAACAGAATAATTGAAATGCCATGACTCTCATTTCCGGTTGTGTTGATAACAGTGTGCTACTAGAATAAATTTATTTAAACATGTACGATACGAATTTCATTGTTGCTCATCCTGTTTAATACACAATGTTATCTAATTATAATGTGATATGTGAGTAATCAATTTTATCATGTTGATTTAAATTAAATTCAGTTTCAGATATTTTTAGACATTTCTTTTTTTTCTGTTTCCTAAAATAATATAAAGAAATTTACATAATGACTTTAATACATCACATTGACATTGATTTTTTCTTCTTCATGATTTCATAACGTGTTTTTTTTTCTGGGAAATCACAATAATTTACATTAATAACACGTTAAGGAGTGTGATTATGTAATATAAAAAAAAACTACACTATCATCATGACCATCATCATCATCCATTACTTTATGTCATAATTAATCATACTTTTTTTTTGGCTCAGTACAAGCACTGAATCAGTAACTTATGCATGGACATAGTAAATTAAGAAGGACGTGCCGACATTATGTTCAACATTAATGTTTGGATCTTGTTAAACAAGTAAGTGAGTGTCCTTATCACGATTATGATTTTTTTATTCCACTCATTGTTTGTTTTCATAATAATAAAATAATACGTTACTCAACTAACTTACACAGGATTCAGGTTTTTTTCGAGTATTTTAAAAATTATTAATACCAAAAAAAAAATAAAAATAAAAGAGCAAGAAACGAATGAAAACATTTCAAGTTATTTCTTATTCATGTTGGATTTCTAAAGAAATTAATCATTTTCACGATTTTCTTTTCGTAAGAACAAAAAGAGGGCGAAAATAAAAGAAAATCATTTGTACTAAGAAAGTGTCCAAAAATGAAAATGAATGCCATGTAAAAAGGTCATATCAAGCAAAATATCTTATAAACAAAGAAAAAGTCAACACAAAAGGTGTATTTTACTTGCTTTTCATTAGTTTTCAGTAGTTTCACAAAACAACCATAATTCCAAGATTAATAACGCTAAATTGTATGAATATTGTACTCAAAGTTACTTAAAAGAGGGAAAAAAAACCTTTAACGTGATCGGAGTAAGAGCGCATTTTTACAGCCCAAAATCATTCTTGAAAAAAAAAATTAATTAAAATTTTGAAGAATGTATGTAAATTTTTGAATAATACTTAATTGTATAAAATTTTATCGCACATAGACAGACTGATTAACGGAAAAATATTCGCCTTTTTGTCAAAATTGACATGAAATGCCCCTGAAAGTCAAAAGCAATACAAAATAAAAGAAATGTAATAAGCTAAAATTAAGATAAGAGCTTAAAGCAGTTTGAAAGGCCAATAATCTGGTATTCATGGTGATAAATAACGGTCTTTTATTTTTTTTTTGTTTTTTCTCATGTTTTAGGACAAAGAATGTCATGTAACTTTCAAACCCACCAAAGTAATACCAATAAATGAAAACGCATTAAGGCTTGTGATAAATATGGGTAATTATCTGAAAATTAACCCTATCGAGGATAAGACATGAAATAAATTTACCATGTCTGGACTAATTTTTCATTTGAATTTCATTGTATCATTGCGCGTTAATTAATCTCATTATTTTGCGTTGTAACTTGAAAATAAAATCTAAAACACACACAAAATTAGCTTCAATGTTATTTTTATTACAAAAAAAAATGTATAATAATTCTACTTTAACCAGAGTGTTTGGGGTATTGTTTCTCATAAAAGATTTAATCTTTGACATTAATTAGGGGACTATTTGCTTACAATAAAGCAACACAAACCTATTATTAGATTATGGATGGGTCATATAGATAATAATTATTATTGTTTGCATTAATTTACAACAGATTAAAAGCAAATGTGTCTATTTTGTTTTGAAATTTATTTTTTGTATGATGAACTAACCAATAATTAAAATTGGTTATAATTAGATGTGCTTTATTGTGGTTTTAGTTGTTATAATAAACAGTGTAATGTGTAAATTAATCCTTATTAGTAGTGAAATATCTGTCTAATTAATTGGTTATCATGATGTGAATCAAAAAAATTATATGAAAGATGTAATTTGGTCATAACAAAGACATATTTACTGATTTTTTTGATCTTGATAGTTGAATAGAAATCACATTTCAATTAAATAGTCAAACTATATTTTTGTTTGGACGATAATGGAAACGCCTTGTTAAAAATGACTTTAATCTGATTGTTTTCAACAATTTCAAATAAAACAAAAATTTCAAATAATTATTTGAACCGAAACTTAATTACTCAACCCTCCAGATAAAAATCTGATATGATATTTTTGGTTTCAATATCTTCATTGTATAATTTGATTCTTTTTTATGTATAATTGACACTGGGTTATATTTTTTTATAAATAAATGTTATAATTTAATATAAAAATTGACTGATAGACTCAAATTTTTTCATTTGCATATTTTCTTTTACAGTTTTCATCTGTCCTATACAAACAAATAAATTTATAGTTCATCCAGGTTTTATTTTCCGTTCAATTTCCACAATAAATGCCAGTTATTTTGAAAGAAAATAAAATGAATATAAAAAAAACATAGCAGCATAATAACAACAACTCAGTCAAATCAAAATCCATTAAATAATATAAAAAAGTGAGGATATTTTTGACTATGTGCCAGAAAAATGTATTTCACAAACATACCACAGAAACATCGGTAAAATAACTGACATGACTGAACAAATGAATATTTTAAAGTGTGCGAGGGAATAAAAATAATAATAATATTATAAAATAAAATAATGTCTATAAAATGACGCCAAATGCCTAACACATAACAACAACAAAAAAATGCTTAAAATGACACTCGAACAATAATATCAATGAAAGAAGATTTATGGATTATATTGAAAATACACAACAAAAAATATTGAGAGGTGTTTTAATAAATTTGAATAAAAGGCATTCTATTTGTTTACGGTTGAAATTTTATGGTTAAAATCAAAATTTGTTTTTTTTCCCCTCAAAAAAAGACATTAATCTGATCGATTTAAAGGTTATTTTTCAATTTTTTATTCAACAATATCGTTCGTTACTGAATGTGCAATGGAATTTAATCTTAATTAAATCAAAAGATTTCCTTGTTCTGTAAATTGAAATTTAGGATTTTAGTTTTAATCTTTCAGAATCATGATTCACATTCAATTATAGTTCGAGAGAAATTGAAAATAAGGTCCAGGTGACAAAATAAATTAAACAAAATTTAATCAAAATTATATTTTTTTTCTTTTATTTTCGTTTAAAAACATAAATAAAACAAAAATTTGCACGTTCATCCAATTCCCCTTTATTACACTCGAAAAATTTTATCATCTTTATTATTGTTTTGTTCAAAAAGCAAATAAAAGAGAATTTTTTGAATCAGAAAAAAAAATTTTATGTCATTTTCGTGACTTGATTGGTTTTTATCAAATTACCAATATAATATCAATGACAATTTGTAGAGCTATTCCTAATATTATTTGAGTATTAAAATATTTGAATGCATCTGATTCCGATTTTTTTATATAAAAATTCGACTATGACAAAATGTGTATGAAAATGATTTTTATTGTGATATTATTATTCTTATTATGATCAAGACAATTGTTCATGTAGAAGAAGACAGAGTCATCAAAATTATAATAAATGTTGATAAAAATGTTTCATAAGCATTTTCTTCATATTTTTTAAAGAAAACACACTTTTATCACACATTCACGTCTCTAGGAGAGAATATGATGCGTGCTGATACCTGAGACATGAGAGTACATTAGAATAAGAATTACATAAACCGTACATTTAATTCATATAAAATACTACCTCGTTTCATGATGTTCTCCTATCATCCTTTAACGTTTAATATTTTTTTTCTTCACTTTTCAAACCTTAAAACACAAGCAACGAAGCAATCTAGCTTATTTGTTCATTCATTTAGTGTTGCTCTGAGTAAGAGGTAATTCTCTGCTGCATATCTAGTGATAGAAGTAAAAAAAAAAATAAAACGTATAACGTTTGCTAATATAAAAAAGGTGTGCTATTTTTCTTTTCAATATACGACGTACATACATTCTTTTATTATTGCTTAGCGAAAATGTGAATGAAAAAAGTGGTATTTTCATCTTTGGAATATAAATGACAATATTAACTCATTCGACGCCGCTCCTAGAAATATTGAGTTTTGAACAAAAAGTTCTTCTATGATTTATTCTTTAGGTAAAAATGAACAACTTTCTCTTCGATGAAAATTTCAGGTTTCATATAAAAATTTTACAGGACAGCCAAAATAAAATACGTATAAGTGCTACACAAATACATACAGAAATCTTGTACGAGAATGAAAAAAACGCGTTTTTTCTTAAAAGTTTAGCTCATAATTTTTTACTTTTTGGTTTAAATTCATAAACCATTCAACTGTTTGATACAAAACATCTTAAATTAAGACTCTAAAAAAGATTGACAAAGAAATTTTTTGATATGAACGAGAAAAGTGACCTCAAAGTAGGTGTTGCGTTGACGCAACGGATGACGCGAATGAGTTAAAATGAATAAAATTCTCTGAAGATGATACCAATCCAGTTCACAATATGACATGAAAGGTGTAGTAACCTGAAATTGAAGAAAATCAGCTTATTCGGATATTAATCCAATGTTTCACATCAGTCAAATCGACTTCTTACTAACTATGAGGATTAAAAATTGTAAATCTTGTTTTTTTTTAACATCAATCAGATCATGACTTGTCATAATCTCTTGTTTAAATGTTCAGCATGGTTAGAACTTGGATCGTGTGAACTGAAATATGTGTTGAGCTTACTTCAATGCCTTGCAGTCATATTTAAATGCAATCCTTCTCGTGTCAAAAACAAAACTTAATAAAAAAAATGTTATTTCATCCCATAAAAATATGTTAATCTTATAAAAATTCATTTAAATTCATGTCATAACTGTTGATAATATTCATAATTTGATAAACAAAGAGTAAGTTGTCATGCAATGTGCATTTTATCATTTAAACAACACTTGAAAGAACATTGTATGTAACATTTGTTTATGAATTTTTAACTTTATTTTAATTTTTGTGTCATGTAATGTTGACAGTTAGTGTATTTCTGATTACAACATCTGCAGGATGAATGCATGCTTTAAGAATAATCTGTATTTTACAACATTTGTAGTGCTTTTTTATGTTTTACTGGGCTTAAGTAGTTTATTTTTATTTATATAAAAATTAAATTAAAAGTTCATATAATTAAGCTTTCTGGTACAAGTACGTACAATGAATACTCTTTTAAACTTGAATTCACTAAATAAGACACTTAACTAAGGTACTTCATCATCAGCGACATGCAATTTTTCTGCCGTAAAATAAAATACAATTTACATAATTCAAAAAAAAAATTATTTATATTTTTTCTTCATATTATGTGGTGTAGACTGCTCTATCACACTAAAACATACCTTAATTCAAGTATAAATATGTAAAAATAATGTACTAAACCAGTCTTTGTCTGTGAAAATATTATGCCTTTTATAACATTTTTTTATAAGTATATGCAAAAAAATGAAATATTTTATTTAAAATGAACTATGGTGAAAATAAAGTTAACTTAACAAAGAATAAACAAAATGTGGCTTATGTGTGTTTCTATGTAACTGTTAAACAAAAAAAAAAATTATGATGTTAAATAACTTAGTTTTTTTTCGAGCTGTTATAAAATTATGATAAATGTGAGAACAATGTGTGTGGTTGTAAATACTTTTTTTATGTAAAAAATATAATAAACAGTGATTTTTTTTTATTTTTAGATAGATTTGTGTTGGCATGTCAATTACTTGATATGGGATTACCGTTTAAAAATAACATTGAAATAATCATTATGGTGGGTGGTTCATGGAAATTTTTTCTTTTAAAGTGAAAATACACAACGAAAAATGAGCAAATCCTATATCATGTTTTTTTTATGGTCACATCCTATTATATTTGTCAGTCCAATCTTCATTTATTAAGGTCCATCGTTAAAATTATAAAAAAAAAATATATAAAACGTCATTTCCCAATTAAATTAATATTTACCAGGAAATTATCATCTTCCGTCTAAAAATAATGTCATAAAATTATAATCAGTAAATCCATAAATCATGTTAAATTTTTTTTTCCTAGTATCAACTGTATATTAACTGAGTGACTGAAACGTCCACAATAAAAATCTTATTAGACCTGTCCCATATGATTTTACGCTTATTTCATCACAATATGCACCACACAATATCACAAACATGATTATTCCCTGTAGTATTTTATTATTATCCTAGTGTTATTTCATGTGTTAGATTTCTTTTTTTTTTGACATACACACACACACTCTTATTCAATCAAATGTACTACCACTCAAATGATGTCTGCGCAAACTCAACGAAAGACTTTCCATTGGAATTTCATGGAATTCAGCTTCACATACTGTGTGTGTGTGTGTATGAACTGAAAATGTTAGGAATAAATATCGTAAGCTCCTGTATTTCATCAATGCATAACAAAAAATATAATGATCTAAAATCAGTTGGATGCTGTTCATTGTCTTACATAGACGCGATCGTGCGGTGTGTGCAGCAAAAAATATATTTTTAAATCAAATTTAAAGTAAAAAAATTCATTCAAAAAATTTATTGAATTTAGAAAAAAAAATGTTGAAATAAAAAATAAAATTCAAAAAAAAGTTATCTTTATTTCTCGTTAAAGAAAAGTGTTTTAATATATTGAGGACTCACTTTTTGTATATAATCGTTTTATGAAAAATAAAATTCTTTTGAATTTTCAATTTCACAAAAATTTTTAAAATCACAATTGAAATTGATAAATTTTTACTTTAATATAATTTATTTTCATTTAAAATCTAGTTCAAATAAATTATTTGTTTAATTTTGCAGCATAAAAACATTAACCACACATTTAAAAAGCTGTTTTTTATTAAATTCATTTTAATTTCACTTAATGAGCATAAATGCATGCCATAACACTGTTTGTTTGTTGAAAAAAAAAATAAAATTTGCATCCGTGAAAAATAAACACATTTGTTTAGAATGCAAATAATTAAAAGAGAAATAACACATAAAATTTAATTAAACTACAAAAAAAAAAAAAAGGAAAAAAAATACTGTTTTATCATTGAAATTAAAATAATATCAAAAAAATAACATGAATAAATAACTTAAAGCTATTTATGAAGGGGCAGTGCAAATTGTAATTTATGAAACAAAAATAATAATAACAAAAAAAAATAAAATAAGTGGTTCTCAAATTTTCACTCATTCATTTCATTATATTCATATGCCTATATTGAAAATTTAATAAAAAGGCAAACTAAATAATGGAATTGTAAATTGAAAAACAAACACAAATAAATCCATAAATAAATAAAATTACAACAAAAAAGTAAATGCTGTAATAACAATTTAGTGAATTATGAATAGAAAATAAACTTTTTTTTTGTTCGATAAAAGGAAAGTTAAAAGGATTAAAATATAATAATAAAAAAGGATGAATTTATAATTCAAATAATAATAAGAATACATCAAATTCGACTTAAATTTCATGTGTAATATATTTAAAAAAAATGATGTATGTTTGATTGTGGTAAGTCGACCTTTTTTGTTATTAGCATTAAATAGATTTATTTTCCATTTATATTTCCATTTTAAATGTAATATGAGTGGTAAATGTATGTTTTGTTTGTGTTGGTGTAAGATTAATTTATTCAAGTAGCATATAATTATAAAAATAGGATCATCCGCAATAGTCTACAATCAATGATCTTTCTACGATTTGAGGTTCATGCAAATCAAATTAATTTTCAAGAAAAAAAATGTTTTGGTGAATTTATGTTTAGTAAAACTCAGAGATCAAAATCTTTTAAAATAACGCTTGGTTCAACAGGGTCATCAACATGGTCTCGATAGGTCATCGATAGGTGGTCACCCTGACGTTAACTCTATGATAAAACACTTCCATGGAAGTAAGTTGAAAACGCCCCGTAGACTACCCCGCATAATATGCATTGACTAAAATAGTGCCCATAATACTCGAATTTTTTTTCCAAATTAACTGGAAATGCGATAAAAACTTGATTCATTTAATGTCCTGTAAGCGTCAATCAAAGATCTTCGTCTGCGGACATTGTCACTTTGTACTGCGGGGCGTTTTTAGCTTTCAGTGTTAGCCCCTAAACTCCAGCAATAATTTTGTTTTAATATAATACTTTTAAAACAATATATGATATAACAATTAACATGTAAATATCCCATATGACACTTACCCAATACCAAAAAAAACATAAAATAAATTTGAATATTTGAAACAATTAAAACATCATTTTCGGTTCAAAATAGATTTATGATCCATATATTTTTTTTGTTGTGTGTAATGTAGTATTTCAACCCAGTTTCAAGTAACACTAATGAGTTTTTATAAAAATATTGTTCACAAAAAAAATTAAATTAAGTTTTTAATTGAGTCCTCTCATAATTTAAATATTATATTCGTTTATAATAACATTTTGTTCAAAATATATACAAAATATGATAATCTAAGACTAGGACTACCATATTTTGCTGTTTTGTTATATTTATTATTAATTTAGTGTTTCGTTTTTGTGGATGTAAATTTAAATGAATAAAGTTTTTTTTTTTTTTAATTTTATTTAATAAATTAAAAGTACATTATTGCTGGTTTTTTATGGCTTTTTATGTGAAAACATCAAGTGGCATGATGATGATGATGTAGATTTTATGAGTGGTGGATTTTTTGTTGCAAAAATATTATCATCAATTTTATGAATATTTAATGTGTTTTTATTACAATTTTTTTTTCTGACATTAATGAATTGTTGAAGTGCAATTATTCCATTTGCCTAAATTGAAATAAAATTAGTAGAGAAGCGCTTATTGAACTTAAAACAATGAATGTCACTGTGTTGTCAACTGTAAAAAGGCCACACGCTGATATTTTCTGATTTTCATGTAAATTTCTAAAGAGATAATTATCGACCTAAAATTAAATGTGTTTTTTTTTCATGTCGGATTATTATTCATTGAATTTAATGATACGTACCAGTTTCAATTTGGTGATGTCATTTTCTCTGCTAGCAACGATGTGTAAAAATTTTTTATTCTAGAATACGAAAAATAAGCTTTAAAACATCATTTGAAATTTAGTAGAAAAATAATTTTAAATTACCATGCCTTGAACTCCTTCAAGTCTCCAAATGACATAAAAAAACATCCATAATGGTGTATTTGCGATTACAATGTAAGTTCCAAACATATTTTGCGTCAGGAAATCCGCATATATTGCATATGCAATGTAAGCTGATGTTGAAATAAAAGTGACAACAATTGAATACATTGCTGTTATTTGCATCCCATGAAATTGAGCCAAATTTCGAATAATTTTATCGGTTTTTTGATGAATTTTTATCAATGTCACATATGAAATTAAGGTATCATTGGAATTTAATCTCATTGTCAAACATTGCACATATTGATTAATTGTATCAAATATTTGGGATAAGTAAAGACTTTGGACGACTATCAATAAAACATGTGAATTGTAATAAATAACATTTAACATATTTACAGTAAATTCACTTGCTGCTTGACTAGCGAGCCCCATGTAAATGATACCAAAACAACTTAATACGAGTAGTATGAGAATTTTATATGAACGCACTCGTAATCTCTCACATTTTTGTGTCATTTTAAAACTCTTAAAAATGTTTGAATCAGTTAACGTTAAAATTTGATTCATTGTATCACAATATTTCTCTTTGCACATATTGATTTCAATAAATTGGACATAATCAAAAATGATTGTTGTTGCAAGGCAGCAAACGCGTATCATTGAAAATAAAAATTCAATTGAAGTTTCTTTCTGGAAACCTTTTTTACCCGTTTTCAGCTGTCTTGTCAAATCTCGTACAGAAAAGAAAAGAATTTGAAGGAGCGTTAACTTGAGAATTGAGAATATTTTGAAATATTTAAATGTAACAAATTTCTTAGATTTTTCTGAGTAATGAAATGGAACAAGACCCAACATTAATGCAAATTTATTAAAAAGTGATGTTGCTACAATGAAAGACATTTTCTTAATGAATTGATGATGATGACACTGAAAGTGTAGACATGTAATTAATTATATTACATTAATTTTAATCATATTTTGTGCTTTAATTTGTAGCACATCAATTTAATTAGTTTTGTAACTCAATTAACTGAAATTATTCACTCGTTTCATCAATTTGTCGAATTTGAAGCAAAATTAGTAAGAGTCCACTTGTCGAGCTGATAGCCATGAATGTCCTTGTATTTCCCAATGAAAATAAACCAAACGGCATCAAATCGTGATCTTCCTTTTGAAATTGCAGGATTCGATTTGTAATCTGAAATTTCATTTAAAAAATTTCGGATTGCTGACTTTTATGAAAATTGAACTTACCATTTTGAAGCTCGAATCAGCCAGTTTTTGATTCGTTCCAATTTTTGCAATCGATGTTTGTAAAGTTAAATGCTGATAAAATGAAAAAATTGAAAATCAATCTTTATTTTTTAAAGTTCAAACTCACAGCTTCATTTGCCTCACTAACACTCCAATTAAAGTAAAACACCACAAGAATTGGTAAATTGGCCGTAATCAAATATAAAGTAAAAAAATCCAATTTCAAGAAACTTTTCTCAGATCCCAATCCAATTGATAGCACAAAATACATGGTTAACGCAGTTTCAATGATAAAAATAATTTGAATCACGGCGATTTGAAATTCATTACACTTAATAAGCTTTCTAAGCATATGATATATTTTTGTCTGACAATTCAAATATCGTTTTAACTCTTTCTCATGATTATTTTTACTCATAAAATCACATAGTTCAGAATTCAAACAATTTAAATACAATTTCAGTATGAAAATGTTCTGACACATATCAATACAAGTAATCAATACCAAAATGATATGTATGTTAAAATAAACTGAATTTGAAATATCAAGTAAAATTGTTGAAATCCATGTTTTTTGATTGAAATAAACAAGTAATATACAATCGCATACTAGAATGCAAATGAAAATCAAATTCATTTTCCTTAATTGCTTATATCCACTTATGATACTTTGATTTTTGCAGAAAAATTTATGATTCGACAGCTCTATTAGTTGATTTTTCATTTTAACATACTGGTTTTCATTGTACTTGAGTTCTGAAATTTGAATAAGATCATATACGAACCATGACATGAAGCTTAGAAGTCTGATAGCAGTCATTGTAGATTGAAATGGATATTCTGAAGTGAATGTATCAATGTCGGTGAATGTTAATGTCGTTAAAATTAAGAGTAAAGCTTGAAATGTTAAAAATTTAATAAATTGATGGATATTTCTATGTTTTGAAAGTACATATTTTTTGTTGATTTTACAATATTTGTATGGTAAAATACCGAAAAATGTTGCAAGACGCTCGGAAATTGAACTTGCCGAAATGAGACTCATTGTTGAAATGATATAATTGTAATCGCTCGACTGGTCATATATTGATTTGATGTTTACGTTAAATGAAGTGGGTTAAATGACTTGATTAAATTGATATGTTAATGACGCATGTTGAAATGACGAATATTTGGTTTGACGTAGGATATCGAAAGATCGAGAACACCCACCTGAGTCGCTTCGTTTATGACAGTAGACGTTTTGTGAGGGTTGTAATTGTACCAGTGGTCACAATAGTTGTATATTTTTGGTATGAATGAGTCTGAATGCGATACGATCACCCCTAAGCTATGACACTTGCCTCCTATAACTTTTTGCTTGGTTCTCCTTTTTCGTATAAGTTTTAATCAGCCAAGAAGCACAAAATTCAACATCAAAATTTAATTTATTTTCCAATTTTCTTAAATTATTACAAATCCATTGACTTAAATTGAATCAAAATTAATAAATACGTAGCAGTTGAACTGAAAACACAAAAAATAATTGACTTTTGAACATCAAAGAATCCACAAGCTGAAGTATTTTTTGATTCAAATAAATTCTTCATTAAATGGTTTTCCACCTAAAAATTCAAAGAAAATAAAAAGAAATTCAAACCTTTAAAAGTAACAGCAAATTTTGTATATAAATTACACATTTTTGATATTCCTCCTTCTTCATTGACATCATTGAAAGTCGTTCGATTGAGTTTTGAAGCTAAAAATAAAATAATAAATTTCGAATTAAAATTTTTTAGTAAATTACTCACCCGCTCCTGTAATTTATCGATATCCCAACAAAATTTTAATATCATCATAAGAGGCATAAATGAAAAAATCAGATAAACGATAAATTTTAATGCTCCACTGCCGAAAAATATTGTTACGAATGCAATATACATGCTGCATCCAAAACTAATGATAAACACAAGTAAATGCAACACTATTTTGATTTCATGGACTTTCACAATATTTCTTGAAATTTTTTTAACTTGATTTTGAATCTCGAGCAACATTTTTAAGTGAGTTTTAGGAAATTCTTCAAATACTTCTTGCATCCCATTTAAATTTAAAGTCAAAATCTTTAAAAGTCTTGTCATGTAAAAAAAATAAATTGCATCAAATAAATATTGGATATTAAAGTAAAAATAACCACACCACATTGATGATTCCATTGTATTCCCCAAAGACCATAGGAGTGAAATTAAAACAATTATTTGATGAACACCAAAACCAAAAACTACCCAAAAATTGTTCACTTTAATTTTATCATACTTTTTCTCTAACACACGATGAGGATAAACTGCTTTAACTTCATTTGTAAGTAGAATAAAATCATTCATTAACTTATTCAAGCGATGAATTGACCGCTTTGATTCGTACACTTCAAAGAATGAGATGCAAATTCGATAGTATTTGATCAAATGAATCGATTCTGATTCAATCAAATCTTGGTTAACAAAATATTTTGGTGAATTAACACGTAGAACAGTCATTTTTAGCAGGATCAATGAAAATATAGTGAATTTGAGAAGAAGCCAATGAAAGTATTTTAAAGGACGATAAATTTTGTTATGGGGATCATATTTAATTGATATTGATCCAATATAAAAACAAATTTTCTCTAAAAACGAAATTTGGGGAATAAAAGACATGGCTAGAAGTCAACTGCAAGCTTAAATTCTAATCAAAATGTTGTCAAGTGTGTTAATTTGAATTTAATTATGTAATTGACAGTGTTTCAACATTAAATCCATTAATTGATTATTATTTTTTCGGAAACAAAGTTTTATTAGTTGACCTTAGGTGTCAATATAAATGTCAAACTTTATTTGTTTTATGTATTACATGAACAAAGAATGAAAATTCATTTTAATGACATTTTAGTTAAAGAAGTGACCATTTTATTTACATTTACAATTCAATGTAGGCGTATCTCTGATATGCAACTTTTTTCTTTGCCATCACAACCAAAATTGTCATTTATTTCATTAAGCATTAAGTGAATGACTTTCAAATGACTTTCATTACACATAATTAATTAACGAAATTTAATACATTTAAAAACAAATGAAATTATTTTTTTTTAATTAAAATCCTCATCATTGTCTTCCATTGATTTGAATTGAATTAATATAACTAAATAAGTGACAATTGAACTAAAAACAGCAAAAATTAACGAATTGTCTACTTGAAAGAAACCATAAGCGTTAAATTTCCTTTCTTCATGTAAATTTCTCAACAAAAGGTTTTCGACCTATTTTAAATTGGAAGATAATTTAAATTAGAAACGGATTCAAAGCACATTTCTTACTTGTTTTGTAAGTTTCTCATCTTCTTCTTCTTCTTCTTCCTTGTCTTTATCAACTCTTGAAATACACTCAACGGCTTTTTGAGACTATAATTTAAATTTAATTCAATTTTTGATAAAAAAAAATTAAATATTTTTCTCACCTCAATCAAAACCGTTTCAGCATACGTGAACTTCATCAAAGTAAACAAAAATGGCATATCCCATATCGAAAAAAGTTTAATTGAGTTGATGTATTGAAAATATTTATCATTTGTTGCCATCAATAATGACAAGTACATAACAAAAATAAAAATCATGCTACACAAAAGGGATTTTGCCAAATAATTACGAACAAAAATTTTTGAGATTCGTTTTGAAATTGTACGTAATTCAAGATATTCTGATAATTTTATGTAAAATAAATTGTTTTTATGATATCCGGATGTTCTAGTCAATAAATTACATCGATAAAACGACAATAAATTTGCCAACAAATCAATTGAAAAGTATTCGAGTAAGCAGATGTAGAGAAAAATGTACGACTTAATGATGTACATCGTCAAATTGAACCACAGAAATTTATCTGTATCATTACTGAAAATGTATAAATAACCGTAAATTGCTGCAATTATGTAGTATAGTGACAGAGAGATGACGTAACCGGAAGTCGTTTTAATTGAGAAAAATGATTTAATTTGATAAGGTTCTAATTTTTTCGTAAATTTCATTAATTTGTTCATTTCTCGGACGTATATTTTCCCACTGAAACCCATATTGATGATCATAAAAATGTTTGAAAGTGTCCAAAAATATTTTCCTACTACATCTAAATAGAATAACATTGAACTCGATCTCCCTCCAATTGCATCGGCTACCGGTTGACGTCCAATGAATGTTTGAAATTCGAGAATTTTTATGATGACTGTTATAATGCAACAGTAATAAATCTGATATTTCTCACTCTTATATTGAGATGTAACTGAATCAAATTTAACTGGAAAATAACCAAGAATAAAATTTGCTCGCTCAATGACATGAAGCGGTTTGACTAGAACTTCCATTTTCATGTCTAGCAATCGAATTTCAACTGATCTTCCATAAATTTTGATAAAAGCTCGTACAAAAAATAAGCTGATTCATCAATTTTAATGATAATTAAGTGTCAATCACTTTTAATTTTGAGGTCAAAAAAATATTTTCTTACCTGTCAATTAAAGCAAATAATTTTATGAACCAAAAATGTTATTTTGACTTCAAATATTGTCATAATTACTTAATCTAAATTACAATTCATTTTCACTTGAACGCAGATATGAACACACCAAAATCATTTGCTCTTCATATGAAATGGAATCAAAAATTTGTGATACAGCTGTTAGCACATTCATACGATATATTAATAACCATCAAATGCTAATTACATTTCTTCGAATCAGACATTTATAGCAATTGACAATTGTTTTTCTCTCATAATTCATAGGAATTATTATAAATTATGTGTCTGAAATCTTAATTCGCTTAAGCAGATGACAATGTTACAGAATTATTGAATATATTTCGAAATGGAATGTTAAATTAATTATAACTGAAGTGGAAGTTATTCAATTAAGTGGCTTATGTTTATGGAAAATATTAATTTATTGATGATTAATCAGGTTGTGATGATTGAAAATGTTTTTAAAAGATAGAAATAATCATTCTTGCGATAAAATTTACTTCCTATAAGCAAATTTTTTGTTTCCTTTTTCTTTGTCGTCTTCATTTCATGTCCTCATTGTAAAGGTAATTTGATGGAATTATTGGAAAAATTATAAATTATAATTGGCTGTTCAATATTTTTTTTAATGTTATCATTCAATCTCTGAATGAAGAGAAAAACAAAGCTGGATTAATTTCTTTTTTTCTGTAATACTGCCACGTGTCACCAAATTTAGCAATGCTAATTTTTTATACATAACATTTGTGTGCGTATCAACCTTAAATTAATATTGTAAAGCTTATATATTAGTTATTTAAGATGTTGGTTTTGGGTGAAAAGATTTTTTTGAAGATATTGGTTTCAAAAAACTCTCAAATTAATGTATATACTGCTTTGAACTAATTTCAATATTTCCAAAAACCTTAAAGCATTGAATCATTTTATTTTACACCGATTGTGTCCTTTAAATTTCATTTTAGGTTCAAAAAACTTTTTACTATGAATCAGATCATTTTCTAAGAATCGAATTACTAAATCCTTATCTCTTCTTTCATCACGATCTTCAAAGAAAAAACAAAAAAAAGATAAATAAATCTAATAACAAAAAATATATCCTTTTAAAATCAAACATATTTACAAGCAATACAGACCTAAGACAAGAAAAAAACTATATCCATGCTATTAAAGGGCAATGGAGGCATTATTTTCATCATTTATCATCATCATTTGTCTATGTTCGACACCCTTTTTTTACTTTAAATGAAGGAATGCTCAAATATCAAGGATATCAAGAGATATTCTACGTGTTGAGTAAAAAATGTCTTGAAAATTGTACTCAAGCAGAATCCAATTACCAATAGAAACATATTTTTTTGTAGTTTTATTATATTTTTTTTGTATCTTGCCTAATTTTACATGAAAAAGGGCTTTGTAATGAAACAAAAAAGATTTTAGGATCGCAAATAATATTAAAATTAAAATTTAAATTAAAATCATTTACTTAATTCAATCAATTCAATTTATATCTTAAGATATCGCAGAGATCCTAAAAATATTTTACGTTAAAACAATGAAATTATTCGAATCGATTTTCTTTCACTAAAAAACAAACAACTTAATACACTTTTTTTTTGGTAAATCAATACCAAATCTTCCATACACTGATAGAATTCGACATTTCTTTAATTATCCGTCTTTGATTTTGATTAATGTTTACCTTCGACATGACAATCGTTATTCAATATATCAATCTAACAATAGTAGACAAACAAAAAACAGGGTCAAGTATGTGAATTTATAGGTGAAAATCGGAGGAAAACAAATCAAAAGTACACCACTGATGATTTATGTACGATTTTATAAGTTTCTGTTGATCAAACATCATTTAAAGTTAAGGGAAAGCAATAAAATACTCGTAAAAAAGGGGCAATGTTTATTTATTTTCCACTGTAATAAACTTTACTTTAATTTGTTTTATATTTGACCCTTTTTCCATCTTCAACTAAAATTTTTCAAGTAAAATCATTTCAAATAAAATTTCATTACATTCATTTTCTTTGCTTTACTTTTGTTTTAATTTTAAAGAGATGTAAAAACAAAACAAAACAACTTTAATTCACAAAGTACAGCAACCAAACCATGAATTAACTGGAAAATTTCTTTTCTTTTGTCTCATAAAACTGAATACTTAGTGTGATGAGAAGTAATACGGAAAAAAGTAAACACAAATCCAAAAACGGTTGAAAGTTTTCCACCTTTTTGCACATCATAATTTATCATTTTAATGTTACATTCACTGTGTATACACGTGAAATGTTTTGAAATGAAAAGAGAAAAGGTGAATAAAACATCGATTATTGCTGTTGTAAGGCGTTTTTTTTTCTTATCATCATGAATACGAAAAATATCATTTATTACATGAATAAAGAAAACGAAGAAGAATTGAAATAATTTCAATCGTTTCATATTTTATTTTGACTCAAGCACAATGAAAAACAATGAAATAAAAAAAAGCAAACAATTCACATTTTCCTTTTTCAAATTGATTTACGTAATCAATTGAGTATTCATGATGTTTACAAAAAACTTTTACTTTTCCACATTTTTTTTTCTATCATTCATTTTAAATTCAACTTATCAATATATTCGACTTTAAACATGATGAAAATAAATTAATAAATTGGCAATTGTATAAATTTATTCTTCTGAGAATTAAATTGGGGAAAAATATCTCAGCAAATTCATGTACAAATAAAAAAAACAAATCTTTGTTTTTGTTATTCTTATGGGAATTGTCAGAAATTAAATTCAATAATTTGTTTTTCTTGGAAATTTTTATCATACGATTTGTAAAATGTATTTGCCTGAAGATTGATTTTCGATTATTATACGTTGAAAAAATAAACAAATATTTGGAGTGAATGTTAAACATGCATGTTTTATCACTCAAGAACAACAAAGACATGAGCAAACAGCCGCTGGGATTGTGCTACTCTAAATATAGATATGTAAACTTTCTATTAAAACGTGTTATCTGCGAAATTTTTGTTTAAAAGTGAAATTGTGAGAAAAGGTATTTTTAATGCCATGACTTTGCGAAATTACGATGATGGTTTGATGAAGACTTGAGAGCTATACTATCAGAATCAAAAATTTAAATCACCATAAGACCTTAGTTTTTATCCTGTGAAACGAAGCAATCGCTTGTTTTTTAAGTCAGTTCGTTTCGTAGACCACTAAGCTGTAACTTCAAATGAAAATCTCATTAATGGTGACATTAAATTCATCAATATAAAAAGTCCCACTCAACAGATAACTTCATGGGATGTTAAATTGTGAGTACATCTGTTTTTGATTACACATTTCATTCATCTTTTCCAATAACACACATAAAAACTTTATCTTTCACATCCCAAAGTCGTGTTACCTTAAATTTTCGATTTTATTTCTTGCTATATTTGTAAAATAAAAACTGGAAAACAGACCAAACTTTTGAATATTTATTATTTATAAACTTGTTATTATTGTTATTGCTAGGCCACAACTAATACTTAACCCGAAATAAAATCAACGTGTCTTTTTTCGATAAGTATGTGTGTCTGTGGTAAAATGAAATACTAAAGTCAATACGTGTTTTTTGGAATAGAACACATTTAATATAAATTTCTAAATAACAATTTATTTCATATAATATAATATTGAAAATGGTTCTATTTGAATAGCAATTATTTTAAATAATAAAGAAAGATACATGATGGTTAAAATACACAGCAGTATTTTTTTGTTAAAATGAAACAAAGCAAACGTATGTAAAGCATAAAAAAAAGTGTAAATATTTATGTACGTGTCAAATGTGTGTGAGCGTGAGTGTTTATGAGTTAAAAGTTAAGGTAAAGAGTTCAAACTGTGCTTCTTTATTAATTCATTCACTCTTTTTTATATGTGTGTCTTTTGTGTCAACTTCAGTTAATATCACAAATACATATGACTATGGTATTAAGTTTTTAAAATAATAATAATTTATGAAGTCTGTTTATCATCGTATTCTGATCTAGACATTTAACGTTTGTTCGTCTGTGGATAAACTAAATTTATTTTGTGTGTTTTAAACTTTTGGTAATGTTTTTTTAACAGGAAGTTTCACTTTGCATGTTTGTGTGTGTGATTTTAAGAAATGTTTGTGTTTGACTAATTAAATTACATGTAACACACTTTAGCAACACAGATTAAAAGAAAAACATAACGTTTAGGAACAGGATGTGAAACAGGAAGTATCACTTTTTATGACATGACTTGGCTCTATCTGAAATTAATATATATTAAAAAAACTGATTTGACTTGTCATCAAAATGAGTTATGTTTTAGTTTGTGAATTTAAATCTAATTTGAGCATTTTTTTTATCATTTACAACAAAAAAAAATGTATCGGAAATATTTCAAGGTCGTCTGCCCTACCTTCAATATTTATAAAGGTATATTTGACATTCATTAATTTTGCTAATTTTGTTTTTCGCTTTCTTCGTACTCGTCTTCATCTTAATTGAAGATGAAGTAATTTAGCTTAATTTTAGATATTTTTTTATCTTTTTATTTCAAGGTTAAATTTGATGATGGATTTAATCTAAAATAGAATGTTATTATACTATGATGCGATGTAATCGAAATTTTGAGTATTTAAATGAAATAGTTTTATTTCCACAGTCATTAACCCTTAATAAAATCACAACTGCCTTCAAGTCATAATAATTTATCACAATTTTTATATCTAATTTGACCCCAATAAACCGTGACATTCACTTAAATTCAACAATAAACTCTAAATATGTCGCCACTATTTAAACAGTGACTATCAAAATTCATTATTTTCAACATAATGAGCCCATTGTTGCCAGATAAGCATCTTATATTGATTTCTACTTCAAAAATGAAAACATTTTGCAATATCATGTTGCTACAACAACACACACACACACACATACACAAGCACATTTATTTTCAAGTCATTAGTGAATCAAATCATCAATTTTTGCTGGGTCACCAATCGTATTTTTGTGATTTTATTTGATATTTTAGAAATCAATGTAGAGTGAATATCGCGAGTCATGTCAAACCACAACAGAGCAATAACTGGGCAACATTAAACAGGATATATTGCGACATAACAATAAGCTTTAATATGATAATCGTTACAACATAAAATTAATGTAGAGTTAAAAATAACAAAAAAGAATGGAATCCATGCTTTTAGGAATTTCAGATACACACATAGACAATATTGAAATTTTATCTCACACTCCCGGTACTCGGTAGTGTGATGAAAAAATTTTGTTTGTACAATATTCACACAACCATCATCATTGTAAATATGTGGTTATCACTTTTTTTTACTGAAAATTGCTCGAAAATGGTTAGATTTTGTTGGTTTTTGTATTGCACTTGAATTGTTTGAATTTTGATTGAATTTTCCTCAATTTTTGTTTGTGTTAGTTATCAGACACTAAAAAAATTGTTACTGGTCGTTAAAGCTGTTAAATTTCAAAAAACTTACTTGAATTTATTGTCGCATAGCAGTCACAGGTGATACGTTGCTTAGTTAAAATCTCTTTTGGTTACGTGTGATAATCATTTAAATTTTTTTTTGGCAAAATGACCAAAAACTTGCCTGCATAAAATTTCGCATATCTTACATAAAAAATGGATAAAAATACTCATATTCTGTTTTAAGCATTCACACCAACACAAAAATTAAACAAAAAAAAAACTTGCACGACCTAAGTCCATATTTTTGCCATTTTCTCTTTCTCTTGTGACTCAAATAAATGTACATGAATTTGAATTATAAGGTCCCTCATGGCAATTATGTATTGTATACACACACACACATCTATATTTGTAATATTTTATGTTTTTTGTATGTACTTTATTAATAAATATGTCTTCACATGAACAATTTCACAAAAATTCACTGTAAAAGATATGAAAGCGCATTTTCTAACACCACGTGAACATCAAAGTTGATTTTTTCTCATTCTTTCATATCTTGATGTTAATGAACATGAAACAGACACACCACGATATCGCACTAATGTTTATTTTCACATTAAAATACGCACACACACACACACACACTAAAAGTTTAAGTAAGGATTTCACGTAGACACGAAATTACATTCAAAAACATTTTTGAACACCAGCTGCTGGCTGTCTATCTTTAAAAGAATTTGGTTCCCAGCGGATGATGTTATTATTATTATTATTAAATGAATGTTGGCATATTATTAACGTTTTTTTTTTTTGTTTCAATATGAAATGAATGATATTAATGTTCTCAGCTTTTTATTCCAAATCAGTGTGAGTTTTGGATCAAAATTTTCCTTTAATTTCAATTACTTTTTGTCATCAAACTTTTCTTATCTTATCAGATAATCAGACACCTCATTTGAAATTCATTTTATATTAAATAAAATTAAAAAATAACTTGAAATTACACTTTAAAATCTTTATGTTAAGTAAAAATAGATATAGCTATAGCAGAAGCAAAGTCAAACAAAAGGAAAATATCCATATAGCAGAGAAAACGGTCTCCAAGTGTTAATTTGATCGTATTTCTTTTATTGAGCCATGTCTGCTACCAAAATGTTTGTTTGCATTGACTGCTGCGTCTTCTTTTTTTTCATTTGATTTCCATAATAATGGCTTTAGGGATTTTCTTTGGTGTCTTGCCATATTCCATTGTATTATTATTATTATTATTATCATAATATTTGAATAAAGTGCGAATTTTTTTTCTCTTTTATTTTGTGAAATCTGTTTCCCCATTCAAATTTTCCCTTGCCAAAACATTCAAATAAATAGAATGACATAAATTTTTCGTTTAATAAACCTATTAAATGGAGACGTCTAGTTTCTAGTTTCTGAAAATAATTTTAAATAGTTGAACATTGAAATTCACTCATCCTCTCAAAAATCGTATTAAAACAAGGAAATAAAGAATCATTTTGAATATTGAAAAAAAAATTTCTTTAATCAAATTGTTGCCAGCCATCATTATTTAGAACTGATTTGTATGGATAATGTAAAAATGTTTAAATAAATGTTATTCTATTTATTTTCCTTCACTTTTCTCATTTTTATTTTGAACTGATTTATTTGAACTCTCAATACAATACGAAAATTCACATCAGGGAAATTTGATTTTTCCATCACCCTTTGGCCAATAAGTGAGTTAAATTTACTATCAGATGGTCTTAATTCGATTGAATGTAAGATTTTTGAAATTTGGCTGTACTAAATCATAATAATGTTCATACAACTTGAGTTATGGTTTAAATTTCATACTCTTTTGAACTGCAGGGCACTAAACTGAAAACAACTGAAAAAAAAACAAATATGTTTAAATATAAAATATTTCCTTTCTCGAATTGGATTTTATTCTTGTCTGCCACTATTTTCTGTTTTTTTTATGTTAACATATTTACGCACCTATTTTCATATTTATACAACAAAAAATAAAAATTGAATAGGGAATTTTCTTTTGTTTGTTTTCTGATTACATTCAAAAAAAATTTTTTTTCATTTTATTTTGAAATTTAATTCAACACTTACATAGAACGATGTGCCACTGTGATTTAATTCTTTTTATTTCAAATTTTCTTCTTTTTCCGCTTTTAAAGGTGTAAAAAGTGTAAGATTAAAGTGAATATAATTTTTGATCTACCAACTGTATCATTAACAAAGGGTTGTTATTTCAATGATACCAAAATTTAACAGCGTTATTACGAGAATCTGTTAAAAATAGAATATTAAACCTTTTTTAAGCGAAAAGGATAGGAGGTGATACCTTTAAATGCTTATTATGTCTTTTCTTTTTATTTTTTATGTAATTGTGTTAAGAAAAAAAATGCAAAATAAAAAAAAAAACAAAATGTTTTCATTCTCGACAGGTTTTCATTAAAGTTTAATTTACAGAAAATTATTTAAAGAATTTTTTTATTGAAATACTTTGTGTGAAATTTAACACAATTTAATATTACACAAAAGCATATTTAGTCATTTTGCTTTCTTACTTTCATTTTATTTCATGCAAAACTTTTTCTTTCTTTTGATTTGCTTGCTTTGTTTTTTTTTCATTTAAACTCGGTGATATTTCTTATAATGAGAGAGAAAGACAGATCTTTTACTTATCTTATTTCACATTCCTGAGCAAAAATACAATTTATCTGTCTTGTACCTCAATGTCTTGAATATGCTTAAATTTAAAAAAAAAAAAATAAAATAAAAAAAACACAATAAAAATGCATACTGTCATCTTTTAAAATGTACATTCAAAATGCAGTGAATATGAAAAGGAACTTAAATGATAAATTTAAGTGCATTTTAGTTTATTTTCTGTAATATTATGCATTTTGATTGCAACGTAAAATCATCACAAATGTGAAATCATAAAAAAAGTCACTCAAAATCGCAGTTTTTTCGCTTAACGCCTGCTAAAAAAAACTATTTTTATATAGAAACAAAAACTTTTTGTTTTGTCACGACGAAATATCTTTTTATCTTCTGTTTTTTATTATTATTTGAAATTTTACTCAACTTTAAATGATAAAGAAAAAAAAATTATTCTCATCATGTTGGTAAACTTTACAAGAATGCCCTTGTTATGTAAGTTAAAGTGTTGTTTAAAAGAACAGTTTTATTGTT
Source organism: Culicoides sonorensis (assembly GCA_900002565.1). Lineage (NCBI taxonomy): Eukaryota > Metazoa > Arthropoda > Insecta > Diptera > Ceratopogonidae > Culicoides > Culicoides sonorensis. The sequence goes on from LN483406.1 coordinate 327,949, forward strand.
ATTTATTGTGATAAAAGAGATGAAACGACAAGAAAAAAATGCAATAAAATATCAAATAAAATTTAATATTTATTATTATTAGATTTGCTTGAATTTAACTTTTCTTTTTAATGAAAAATTTCATGCTTTGATAAGTCAGCTATTAAATTTGAATTTGAAAATTGTTTCAAGTTAAGTTTAAGAAGAACATTTTTTTTAATATCACTCAATTAAAGTTAGTTTTGTAGTTTTTTAGTTTATGAAAGATTGAAGATCAAATGATAACGGCCCGCAATACCCCAAGGACAATTTAAAGTCTTGCACTGTAGTTAAAGGGACAGAAAAAAACCACACAGATGTTTACCGTTATTTATCAAAAGTGCTTCCGATTACATAAATTTGTCCCTTCTAGCTATTTTTCTTTTTGAGTTTAATAAAAGGATCCAAAGTACACATTTATCCAGTACAAATTTTCTTGTCTTATCTGTGATATTTAATCATTTATTATACTTTTAAGACATTTCCTTCAAAAACAATGAATAGACCTAGATTTGCTTTAAAACGAAAATAAAATGAAATGAAGCAAATGTAAAAGGAATCGTAATAAATGTCGTCTTCATTTTGTCTCTCTCTTTTAATTTTAATAAAATTCAAGTGTATCATCGCATTATCGTAGATTTCATAATACAAGGAGACAAATAAGAGACTGAAAGGAAGATCATCATTATTTATTTTTTAAACATTATGCTTATTATATCATCATTATTTCAAGCATCAAATATCAAAAAAAATGTATGCCTTCATTATTTTTGTATGACTTCTTTTTTAAAGACACGTGATGAATTTTTGTTTGTATGCCACAAAAATTTTATATGACGTAAGGGACTCAAATAAAACAACCCAAAAAAAACAATACGTGAGTTTTTGATCAAATCAAAGATGAAAATTTTATGTAAAAGAAAAGGAGAAGTACTTGAAAGGGATCTTTTTAAATGCAGGCAAATTTAATAGGAATTTAGCACTTTAAAAGGAATGAAGGAAGGCAAAAGATACATATGAAGATTTAGCCAGATTAAAGAGATTTCATTGGAAATTCTTTTTGTTTTATAAAAAACTGACATGAAATTTCAATTTAACGAAATGCTCGGAAAACCCATAGAAAAAATATTAAAAACGATTTTTAAATGAAAAACCGGCCTGATGCTGTGAATCAAATAACATTTTTTTTTAGATACTTTTTGAAACGAGAAAACTTTGTTTAGAGCAAACAAAAGAAGTATATGAAAATTTTAATTTAAAAATTAAATTATTTTTCCACGAATGAAAACCGACATTTTCAGATTAATTTAATTTAACTTTCATATCACCATAGAAATGCAGAGTATCAAATAAATTATAATTTTTTTTCTGTCGTCAACTAAATCAATTTTTACTTACTTTGTCTTTGAAAATAAAGAAAATTTGGAATTAAAATTCATTTGAAAAATCTTACACTCCTTTCAAAACTGAAATGTAATACCTTGAAATATTAATTTAATTTTATATTATTTTTATTTTTTTAACAGAATCGTTTAAAGTGAAAGAGCAGAGTGAACAAAAAGAGGCTTAATATGAAACAGTAAGCATTTATTTTATAAATTTTGTACACTGATTATCAATAAACGTATGAATTTTAAAGAGTTTAACAATGAAAGCAAAATAGTTTAAATTTAACTCAGGAAATTGAAAATGAATATGCTTTAAATTCAAATTAAAGTAAATTTAAAAAACTCCCTTTTTCCCTTTCAAATTTATTTTGTCAATAACAAAATAACAATTTGATTGTGTACAACACAAAAAAAAGGACCAAACCAATATTCAAATAAAACTGTTTTGAATTTGTCTTTTTATTTGTACTTGGGGCTATGTTGGCAAATCAAATTTTCTCCTTTCCAATTCAATTATTTGGGCAAAGTAACCAAAAGTATTGTAAACAAATTTAAAAAAAAATAAAATAAAATATAAATGGGACTTTAAGGATGAGTAATCAAATAAAATTGTATTAGAAACCGACGAGAAAACAAGAGTTATTTTCATCATGATTGATATCAAAAACATCCGAATTATTGACTGATTTTGAAAACTGATCATTAATCAAAATGGAAAAATTTAATCCTCTTATAAAGTTAAATGTACTAATGATAAGCAGATTTAACTAAAATAAATTTTAACTGCTTGAAATTTAAGTGGAAAATAACCAACTTGAGACTGTCTGAAGATGTTATGAATTTATTTTTGAATTATGAGTTTTAAAGAAACCAACAAAATTCATTTGATGTCTTGATTGAATAATTTTTACCTGAATTAATTTTATTATCTAATAAAAATTCAGGACATGTGACACTGGTTCTCATATTTTCTTTTATTTTCTTACCCTTTTTTACACCACATTCCACATACATCATTTTTTTTACTTGAAATTCAAAACATAGAGAATACATAAAAGAATTATGCAAAATTTGACATCATTTGAATTGAATTATCCTTGATATTAGAAATTTTTTCAGAAAAAATGTGAAACAGTGATCACTCTGCAATACAAGACTTTAAAAAAACTGAAACTGTATTCAAAATCGAGGAAACATGAACAAAAAAATTGGATATGCACTCATCCTTATCGCATAAGATCATTTTTTCCATTTTAATTACATTTCAAAATTTGAATATGTTTCATATTCTAGCACTTTGTTGATAAAAAAAATGAAATAAGGAGAAAACCACACATGATTTGAATGAATAATGAAAAGGATAACGTCGTAAAGGTAACAACTGTCATAACACATAATCGTTATCAGTTTTATGGGACTTGCAATATTTTTTTTTATTAAAACAGGGAAACAAATTATCGTGTACCTATTTTTTTTCTTTGTACGGCAATGTGAAGCACTTTTTTTTCACCAATTTTGTGGTGTCATGGTGTTGTCAAGCATTTGAAGGTTTTGTTTCATAAAATTAATTAAAAATGTTTTCAAAAAATATTGTAAAACAAACGATAGTAAAAAAATAAAAAAAATGCTTCAATAACTGTAAAACGCACTAATTGACGTCGATGAAAATATATTTTACACTACTCGTTTACATAAACATTTTTTAAAATAGATATTTTTTATTCAAAATCAATATTTTGACAGCATATTTTTTTTCTATTTTATTTTTTCATATCAAAATAGATGTAGAAACATAAATATGTAGAATTTATATATTCTTTTTTTTATTTAAAATTCTTTCATTGAAATTGATATACATTCCATTTCATATTTACATTTCTACTTTATTTTTCTAGTTCATTGGTTCTTTGTCTGATTTTTGTTATGTTGATACGCTTCATTATTATTAGCAATGTTCATTCTATATATATATATTTTTTTATAAATTATTTTTTACAAAAAAAAAACGAAGTTTGAAAAGAAAAACATTCAATTGGAAATTTAAATAACAGTATGAGGCTTGTTGGTTCTCTCTTGTCCATTCAATGTTTTACTTTATTTTATCTCTATTTTTGGTATTGAAAGTTATTGAGTGAAATTTAGATTAACGTTTCTCTGATGAAATTCGAATTGAAAAGCGAGAACAGCTTTGTAAATGTAATTGAATCAAAGGATGTTCAAGACGTTATATGAAGCTTTTCTTCAGAATCTGTTCATCATGATTTGGAAATAGCTATTTCTAGAGCTAGATACTTGCTCTAGAGCTCTACCGTTACATGAAAACATGTTGATGGTCATGTCACTCATCCGACCATGTAGTTGTGTAATCAAAATTCAAATGAAAACTATGACAATGAACGCTGAAGCCTTGATGGTGTTAACTGAATGGTTAAAGGCTATATAAAAATCACATGTGAAATGAAAAAAGGACACAATATGAGAAAAATTTTACTAGTAATATCTGAATTTTCAATATTCCAAATGAAATTCAACTACAAATTGGAACTTCATATCTTAAATTTAAAATCAGCAAACAAAATCCGATACAGATCACAAGAGAGAAAAAAATATAATAATATAAAGTAAATATACTAGATAAAAAAATTATGGCAGTAGTACATTTTTATTATTAAATCTGTTTTCATTTTCTATCAATATACACACAGAACATAAATATTAGATCACTAAACATGTCAGAATAACCATAATATCCCTTCTCACATATATTACCAGTATCATAACAGAAAATTGATGCATCACATGATACAGATATATCTACTAAAAGCACGTTTTATTTGCTTGCTTGTCTGATTCGTTTAGTTTATTTTTTTTCATTTTTTCGCAGTGTTCATGTATAAAAAAAATCTATGTACGATGCCTTTTATATTTTGTCTAACAATGAGTGAATACGAAAATCAATTTAAAAGTGCAAAAAAAATATCCTTTTAGCAAACAGTTTAACAGAAACATTTTTTTGTGTCCAATTTTATTATGTTATTGTTGATGTGTACTGATATATATTTTTCCTTAAATCGCATGTTTTGATAACAATACAACAAAAAAAAAAAAAAAATACAACTGAAAGGGATTCATTTATTTTCAAAAAAAAAAAGGGAAAATGATTTCATGTAAAAGAGTTTAAAATTGGTTTGCATGTTTATATTTTTTTTTGTGTATTCATTCATTCATAAAAATATTTGTTAAACTTTTGATGGATTTGCTTGTTAAAATGTTTAATAAAAAATAACTAAAAATATTGTCAATTTTAACACAATACAACATAAAATTTTTTGAACTAACAATTCTACATTATACTAACATGTAAAAAATGCATGAGAAAGGTGTCTGGAAACTCATTCAATCTCGTGCCAAATTGTCTGTTCTTCACAAAAAAAATATCAAGAATGGGATGAAAAAAAATCGATCAATACGTTATTTATTGGAACATTCAATGTAGAGCAAGATATTTTTCACCTTCAATTGGAAATTTGAATCTGTATTGAAATTGTGTAAGACCGTTTTATTGTGAAATATGTTCAAATTTATTTTCCAACTTTTCATTTTTTTTCTCATAGTTGAAAGAGTGCCAAGTATACGTTTATACTATGATGAAATCAAATCTAAAATTTTGATGCAAAATTCAAACAAATTTGATTTTTATATCAAGAAATCTAATATTTTACTACTTATATCGAATAATATGATAAGACTTTCATGAATGATCAAGGTCAAATCGAACTAAAAAAAATTTGTTATTCGATTTGTTGAAAAGTTAGATTCAATTTAAAATTGTCACGTATTCATTCAAAATTAAATTTGACACGCACAAAAATTATCACATCGAATTTTATTAAAATTATTATTATTATTATTAAAATACCATATCTAAACTTCTAAATATTTAGTATTTTTCGAATTTTACCACTTTTCAATACCACCTTTCCATGTTCATCCAAAAAATTACCACCTGGTTATTATAAGTACCTGTCAACAAAACCACAAAATATCTGAATAGAGTACAACACACACAAAAAATAATTTGAGTTGACTTCAGAACGACAAAATATGTGACAACATTATCACACTGTCTGACATAAAAAATTTTATAACGATTCAATTTACAAAAAAAAACCTAATAGAGGTGAAAAAAGAGCATTCATAAAATTAAATCCTCATTTTGCATACATTTTATATATAAAATTATGTGTGAATACCCAACGACACGTTTATGACTTTATTTGGATTCTTTTTAATACAATATTATTATTTTGTTATTTTTTTTGTCATCCATACAAATAGATTTAATTTGAATAAAAATTAGATCCGTTGTAAAGTGAATTTTGTGGTATGGCATTATAAGTGTTGCAAGAAAAAGGTAATAAGAACCGAAGCCTGGTAATAACATTAAATATAAAAAAAAGGGATCATGGCATTTTTTTGAATAACGTGGCACATTCACTTCCGTTCATTGAATCATTGAATTTTGTCTTGAAATTAAATTTCATATGGAAATTTCCCATGTAAATTTCAAATTCAATTCAATTCAACATACTAATTTCAATGATTCAATTTCAATTTGTAACCTTACTCACACTTAAGAGTAAAAATGTTGATTCTGTTACAAGCTTGATGAAATTCTGCTAATCCAATGTGTTAGAAAAACAAAATTAATTCCGAAACATGGGTGTTTAAATCAAGAAAATGCGAGATGATGAAATAAATTAGAAAAATAAATAAGAATAACAACAATGAGAATAAATAATATAAAATAAAACGTTACCCTTTTTCCATTACTTCAATATCATTTATGTGTTTATTTTCACTTGAGTGCTTTTTTCAATATTTTTCTTTAATATAGTTATATTTTTGGTCCTTTTCATGCTAAATAGTGTGAATTATATCAGCCACTGTTCCTTTTTTTTCTTCTAGGACAAATAAAAATAAAAAATACATTCAAAATCACTCAAACTCTCGAAATATGTAATAAAATATAAATATAATAAAAAAAAATTATGATAAAAATATATTTTATTCTTTATTTTGAGTGAATTATCCGTATAGTATTTCAAATATTCGGTCCTTCAACCATTTTTTCTTTCTTGTTTTTTTTTTGAAGTGAGTCCATTTTTTCACATTTTTATTTCTGCTTGTGTTACCCATTACGTAAGAATTTCATAGTGCACTGTTTAATTCATCAGTGATGACGTTTTAAGGGTTAAACCGGTCACATTGACCTGAAACGAGTGAGAATCCAGTTGGAAATCTAATTTGCACTCACATTTAATCGTGTGAGTACAGGTTTTAATAGTCGTCTTATATGTCTCAAATGGAACTCATTTTATCCTTTGCCAAAAATCAACAAGGAACCGGTTAGCAAAATTTGTCATTGCATCACTGTTAAAAGTACTTGCTGATGATTTTGCTATAGACCTTCAAGTGTATTTGATTATTTCACACTCAATAAATTTTCAATATTTTTATTTTTTATATTTATACGCATTATTATCCTTCTTTTTGTTTTTTCATTTCATTTCAATTCATTTTTTTTATTTTTTTTATTTCAGAGTTCACTTCGTTTAAAAATAAAAGGAAAAAAATGATTGGTAGTAAAATTATGTAACGGTTGAGATAATCAAAGGTACCCTCTAAATTTGTTATTAAAAATTAACATTCTTTTCCTTTTTTTCTATTTTTAAGAATAAAATGAGTGAAAATTTAAGCATTTAGTCAAGTATTAAATTATTTAACGATGAGCCATAACGATATATCCCTTTAAATCTCCTTTTCATTGAAAAATATAAAAATCAATTTTCTCTCATAGCTTCGAGAACTTTAAAATAAAGCAAAGCAAACATGTTTAAACAAAACAGAATTAATTAATAAATTACAAAATTGTTACAATCAATTAGTTATGATCACCAACTCATTTTAAAATTCACACAAAAACCGGGAGGTAATAAATCATCCTTACCTACCTCAAAATATTTGTTAATTTAATGATGAATAAGGGTTCTGTTACATTAAATGACAATAAATAATAATACTTTTCATGTAAATTATCGATTTCTTGTAAAAATTTCCTCCAAATTTAAAGCAAATTAAAACATTTATAATTTAAATACCCTACTTGTCAAGCAAAATATAATTAATTCATGGGACTAAAATAATTTGGGTACTCATTTGCTTAAAAATCTTAAATAAAATTAAAACAAGGTATGAAATTCAACCAAATTCATTAAGAAAATATTTTCTTTTGATATTATTATACGGTGTTTTGCGTTACATTTAAAATTTAACAAAGAAAATAATCTTTAAATTTATTGTCATATTTATGAATCGTATTAATATTTAATATCAAACTATTTAAACTTCTTCTTTTATAATGATTTTATTTTACGATGATTTTGAATATCAAAGTGTTTGATTTTATTTTATTATAATATTAACAAAATATTTCCATTATTCCAAGAAAGTATTAAGATAAATATTTGTAATGCGTATCATTGTCCATTGTAAATTCTTTCTTGGTTTTAGCATACTTTAAATATTAATAATATTACTGGAGTTGTGCCAATTTTACGCCTGAAAAATTTACTACAACAAAACATAACTCAGGAATTCCTTTCCTAGAATAAGAGAAGAATGTGTTAAATGATAAAAGTTTAATGTGAAAATTTGTCTTTCTTGGGAGAGAAGACACACAGTAAAAAGGATTAGAATAAACATAAAAAAGTAAAATAAAAAGACGAGGTATCAATTTCTGTGGTTGAATACCAACTGTCCTTTTTACTTGTCCCTCCTCTTCTTATATACTGAAAAAGTATTGTAAAAGTTTTTACTTATGAAAAAACATTTGGGTTCATAATTATTTTATACGTGTTTTGTCTTTTATTTTTTCTTTGTACTCAAAATGTGCTCATAATTTAGGATTAACAAACCAATCCTCTGGCATAAAATAAAATTAATAATTAAAAGGACCATTAAGAGGATAAATTGTTAGGTCTCTTAGCAGAGCAGTGATGTGGTTAATAATCAACTCACTTAATCAGATTTAAATTGTATCATATTCATTTTCTTATTAAAGGAGATCATCATCGATATTTAAATTTAAAGAAATTGAAATGAATCGCCTTCCCTTCAATGTTCTGTCTCGACTCATCTGTTTCTTCTAAGTGAAGTTCTCGGTATTGCCATTAAATCATATTAATAAAGGTCATATAAACTTTGTGTAAAAGACACATTAAATATAAATGTGGTAATATTTTGTGGTCCATGTTGTGTCATTGACATTTTCTTTATTGTTATTTTTATTACTTTCATACATATAAATTTACAAGACGTGAATATGATGATTTATTTCATTTTTACTTGGAATTTATTATTCATAATGTATGAAATTAGCACACTTACAGTAGACAGACATCAGTTGGATCCTGATGATACGTGAGGGATGTTATATGTATTTTTAATTTTATTTTCCATCATAGATCATAATAAAATTACATTTTCCTGGTTTTCTCTTTGAACTATACATTACTTTGCAAATTGATTCGGAAATGAATGATGTCCGTTAAACATAAGTTATTACACAATTATTCATTTTAAATGTAAAAAGGGTTTTATTTTTTTTTGCTCTTATAAATGTTATCCTTTTTTCTTATTTTGCATGACTTGTCTCACATAAAAATAATAGTTAACAGCTCATTAAAACTTATATTTGTGTGATACATTGCCAATTAATAATATTGTTGACTGGCTGTCTTTATAAATGTTGATATAAGACAAACGTCTCTTGTTTCACTCACTCATCCAATCCAATTTTTGTAGTTTTCTCAAATTCCACAGTTTTTAATTATTTTATTAATCCAAATAAAAATTAGGTTAAATTTAACTTTGAAATAATGTATTTGCATTGAATTTTCTGTATTAAATCATTTATTTATCATTTGTACTACAAACATTCAAATTTATTTTTGTATAACAAGAACAAGAGCTAAAACAAGAGAAATGACATACCATAACTACAACACCGTCGTTTTATTATAAATGAATTATTTATTTGGCTTAACATAGACAATCACCCCACACACATGCACATGCACAAACATCTACATGCCAAACAGAAATGCCTCTACAATTTCCATTTAACAATAATGTCTAATAATAATACATAACATGTTTTTGCTAGTGAGAAAACAGACGTATTTAGTTGTCCTTCAAATGTATGTATGTATGGAATTTAGATAAGCAAGAGAGCCTTTTGTGTGTTTGTGCATTGTTGTCATCATTGTATCATTTTCTACCAAAAATAATCGTATATATTTAAAGTTGATGAGAATTTTATGATTATTGTGGTAGGTTTAAATACAAGCTAGATCATCGCATATCAAATAAATTGCAATTTCGTACATTATTCCTTGTCATTGTTCTTGTTTTTTTTTTCTATGTCACACATGTACAATGTGGTGAACATACATTTGTGTTGATTCTATTTTGATTATTATTTGTTGCTGATTAGTTTTTAAAAATACCAAACAAGGATGTTGATTATATATTCAATTTGGTTCTATTATTTATATTCTAAAAGTGTGACATATCCTGAATGAAAATTTAAATGAATAACAAAATGTGAAGAAATTTTGATTGAAAATTTGACTTGTAACCTCGTTTCAGGATTCTAGGTTACTTAAAGTAAAATGATACAAATTTAACCCTTATTTATGTGGAGACGCCTGGTTTTTTGTATATTTTAATTCAATTATTTTTATTACCGCCAAAAAAACCCACCATAAAAAAATAAAGCTGTTAAAATAAATAATGTCACCTTAAAATACTTTCTCTGCTTACAACATTTTATTAACCTCAAATGCAATAAAAGCGAAAAAGTACGCTCAGTCAAATATAGCATCCCTTTGATGTTTTTACATTTTTCCATGTATTTCGTTTTCATTTCATAAAAAGTGCAAATAATAAAAAAAAAGTTTTGTCATAATATTTCATTTTAATTTTAATCTTATTTTTCATTATAATTTGGTTATAAATAAAATTTGCCTGAAATCATTGCATATAAAAAAATATGATCCGCCTTTTTTTTTATTGTGTCGGCAGTTAATGTTGGAATCAATCAAATAAATTGTAATTTTAATTTAAAATATTTAAATATCGATAAAAAAAAACAGAGACTATGTGATTCAATTCTTGTATCTCAACATTGATTTATTAAAAAAAAGAATAATAAAATGATATACGTTTGATTGAATTTTCCCAAAAGCGATTTAATTTAACATATTGCCAATCAATTCTTTATTCATTGATTTCTTTTTTTTATTTGTTTTTTTTTTTGTGTTGTAATTCATCAATAAGCTCGTAATTTTTATACATTATTTTTATATTTATTTCATTTTACATCAATTGAATCGAGTATTAAAAATGAAATTGAATTGATGGAATAAGTGCATTTAAGGGAAAAATGTCACATTATGTTTTTGAATGAAACCAATTTATCACATTAATTTAACGAAGTCTTCCCCTGAATTAAAAGGATTATGTCCGTGTTGGACTCTTTCTGGCTTTAAAATGCCCTAAAACACACTGATGTTAAAATATTCTGATCATAATAATACAATTTATTTAAATAAACTGAAAAAAAAACATGATACACATTTCTCATTTTATTCAATTTAAGTATTGTCGCGTAAGATGAAGAGACTTCATTATTTAAATCAATAATATGAAATAAAATTACGCTTCATGGCAATAATGTCAATAAATCCACGTTCATTCAAATAGATAAGACGAGGAATGAAGAATTTTCTTTTTTTTTTAAATTGAATACAATTAAATATAAATAAAATATGAATCGAATCGGATCGAAGCATGATGTGAAACTTTGCGTGAATTTTCTTAAAGGATGTTGATTGTCATGACACACGTCATCAAAATAATTCATTGACAATGATTTAAACATTAATTTATTGAAAATATTTAAATATCTCTTGAGAAAAGTGAATTCTTTGTTGAAATTTAATGAATTATAAAAAGCATACGAATGATGGGTGTCTCTTCATCATTTTCTTGAATGCGCAAAATAGACTAGAAATTTAATTGAAATTTAAGATTCACTCAGAAATTTCGTTCAAGTACTTCCTCGAAAAAAACAACTTCAAATGTTCATTCAATCCAAGACACAGTTTTGAAACGTAACATTTTGTCAAGTAACAGTGTAAAACGATAAAGTTTTAATGGTTTTTTGAATTAAATACGCCTAACTGTATTAAGATTTCAATATCTTTCAATAATATTTTTTTTGACAATATACCTTCAAATCGATACTAAAATTTTCTTGAATTTGATTATTAATCCACAAAGGTTTCTATTCACATAAAGTTTTATCTACATTTACAAACACTTGAAGTTTAAGAGATGCAACCAAACTTTGGCTTAAAACTTTCTGATTATTATTTCAAACTTTTATTATCTAAACATTTAAAGTTTTTGTGTGTGTTTCCTTCAAATGAGAAAGAGTTAAGTAAATATCTTCATTTTTCTACCGTTAAATTGTAATCAAGCGTTTTACTGTCTTTTTTTTCATAATCAAGCACAATGATGATATAACTTTACCATTTTGGTAAACGATGCTACTTCTTGCAAAGTCCCAAGGAATATTACGTAATTTTATATATGCATTAATGGCATTATCAAGTCATCTTATGTTTGTGTATTCTAAGAAAATAAAATAATATTAAGATGAAATAAAAATGAAAAACTGTATAATGTGAGATCTTTCAACAAAAAATTACAAGAATAAGAGGAACGAAAACAAAGTGACACTAAAACAAAATAAATGTTATGTTAAGTTTTTGAATCTTAACTCTGTTATACAGTGGGAGGTTACTAAAAAAAACTTTGTGCTTTTAAAAGAGCACTGAGAGAGAAATGTAAACTTAAAATGAAAATGACAAAAAATTGAAAAAAGATTGAATATAATAAAAAGAAAAGGAAAAGAATGTAAATAAAAAAAAATTTAAGTCCGAAAGTAAAAAAGTTTTTCTCATTTCCTTGAGAGAAATTTTCCCACTTTTATCAACAACAAAATGACTATAGTAAGGAAATGTTCTTGTTTTTTTATTCCTCATATTCTTTTTTTTGTGACATATTACATTGAAAAGAAAAAACCGAGATTCGTATTTTTAGGTACCAAGAAAAATATGGGAAATAACATTAAAAATATGAAAATTCAATGAAAAAAAGTTTGTCGTCGTCATCATCATCATCATCATGAAAATCAAGACAAGACAATAATTGTGATAGGAAAAAAAAAAGAGAGAGGAAACCATATAAATCTCAGATTCATACGTGCGAAATGTTCCATCCGTTATATGTTTCCTCCATACTTTTCACACTGTTTGGAATTATAATGTGACATCATACCGTCAACATTTTCTTAAAAGTTTGTAAAAATATTTTTCTTATCAATTTTTTCTTTTTGCTCCTTATAAAAAAAGAGGCCTAAAAAATTACATGAGCAGTTAAGTTATAAAAACAAAGTTTCCAAATAAATGTGTATGAGTAAAAATGTCTTGTTAAAGAATGAGTAAAGAAAAAAAATGGGTAATCTGACAAGAAAATGAAGAAAATCAGATTATGGAAATAGGCTTTTATGTGATAAATTTAGGTGAAATGACAAAATTCTGTGTATTTATAAGTCAGTTGAACCTTACAGAAGTTACTTGCTTCTTAGACTAATAATAATAATATATCACCTTTCAAAAGGAATCTGAGTATATAAATCTAATATGATGTAAGTTATGAAATGAAAAAAAAAATAATAAGAAATGTCACCAAAAAAAGAGAAGAATGTGTTTTAGTTGCAACTGAGATGAAAAAAAATAGGATTATAAAGATTTATTTGACTTTGATTCGATTTAAACTCCCGAAAGTGCCCTTGAAACCGATACTTAATAGAATTACTTGTATCAAATTCATAATGAAGCCATTAAAAGTCAATCATCATAATTGAATTGAACTGAATTGAATTGAGTTAAATCAAAATGTATCTCAAACCATATCACATTTATATCAAGAATGTTTAACATTATTATTTTGATTTCTCAATTTTGTGTGTGAGTGTGTTTTTGTTTAATACAGTTTTATGACTTATATCATGTTATTGTTGTTTATCTTAGTTGTTTTTTTTCATTTACACCACAGACACACATAAATTTTATGTTACATCTGGCCTTGTTATGAAAAGTATCTTCCGCCTATAAGTGTCAGATTTGAGAATGAGAAAGACGACAACTTTATTATTATGACAGTGAAATATGATTCTTTTTTTTTTTGACTTGTCTTTGTAATTCGAAAATGAGTAAAGAGGAGAAGTGCTGCAGTGATATGTGTAATGAAGCATATAATGAGCTGTTTTTGCCTTAGTGCTTTTGATATCCGGATTTGATTACAAGTCATTTATTACAAGAAATGTTTTATGTTGCGGGAGATTGTGAAACAGTGATTTTTTAACAACAAGAAGTCATATTCACATTTGTAATGAAAAAAAATTCGGATATACATTTTCTTAAAGGAAACAGCAATTCACATTGATAAAAAAAGGGGTAAAGCAATATTTGATTAAATCATATCATTAAATATAATCAAAACCTAATAGAATGTAATTTATCTCAATCATTTCAAGTTATATTTTGATAATTCAATAATCTATGATCATGTGAATAAAACTTCAAAATTTTCTGCTCAATTGACGAAAACCAATATGTTGATTCTTAAATTAAATTAAAATCGAGAATTCAGACTTTATTAAAATTTTTAATAAACTTGAAACTAATTTAAATTTTCAAATTTAATAAGTTCCTCCATTAAACATATTTGATAACGAAAGTTCAATGAAAATTTTAAATTAAACAACAAATTGTATCTCATTGTTTATTGTTGAAATATAATTTTTTGTTGTCTTCATTTAATTAAATGTTTAAATGAACACAAGGAAACTCTAACTCTTGAATAAGTTTTTCCATGTACTAAATTTGAGGGTTTCCTTATTTGTTATAAATTTAGTTCACTTCACAGTTTCTGTTTATATTTATCACGGTACAACGTTTATTTGATGTTTAAATTTCAAAAAATAAACTTTGCAAATGAATACAAATAAAAAGTTTCCTTATTCATATATTTTTCTTGAATAGAAGAATGAAAAGACACAAAACATAGGTGGAAGAGTAAGTGAATGAAACGTTCAACAGGTAGTTGCAATTAACAAACAGAAATAAAAGTGCAATTATTTATCTTTTCAAGAGCACTTCATGTCAAAAGAGGGTGCATTTTAATGAAATAAGAAATTAAAAGTGAAGTGTGTGATATGACCTTTAAAATAAGGTGATTGTGTGATCGTACACTGTAAGTTGAACACACCAAAAGGGTGCCAATAATATTCGCAATTTTATTGAAATTTACAGGAAATGCGGAAAATATTGTATTTATCAAGTACCCTGTAAGCGTCAATCGAAGATCTCCGTGTACTGACCAAATCAATTTCTACTAAGGGTCGTTTTCAACTTAGAGTGTAAGAAAAACTTTCAACTGAAAATATTCCAACATTGAAGTGAAAGGCGTGTAATTGATAAAAAAAAAAAGTTTGTAATCAATCAACGTAATATTCCTTGTTTTCATGTAAAACATTCTTGTTTGATAAAAAAAAATGAATGAAAATATTTTCAGATTACTTTACATTTGAAAGAAAAAAAATCATGAATAGCATTTTAACTTACTTTTTAAAAGACCATAGATTTTTTTTTTAAATCCTTCAAGATCATAATTTTTTTTCTACAAACCATTCAAAATTGATTTTAATTAATTTCACTTTGCTAGTCACTTCATTTTCAAAAGCAGAAGCTTATTATGAACATAATCCGGTCATGACACTTGAGTGCCAGTAGATTTTTCTTACGCTAAGCATTTCATTATTTATTATTATTAATAGCATAAAAGTAGTTTATTAATTTTTTTTTACTATCATCTTCTTGTATGACTAACTCTGGTTTCTTTTAAAAAAAAATTGTTAAAAAAATTATAAGATAGTCGTTTCATAGTTAATTTACAATCATAATTCATTATCCTGTATATTTTAATTATTTTTTACTTTCATTTTTTTCTGTAACAATTGCTGCAGGCTTTAAATGAGAAAATGTAACAGTTCATTTAATAAAGCTTGCAATACAACCGCTTTAGAGAATTTAATTTTCAAAAAGTGAAATAATATAACAAGGTATATTGTGTTTAAATCCATAATGAACTAAAAGTGGTAAAAATAAAGATAAGCCTTATATACATCTATTAATAATGAAGTGGCTTTTGTCTGTATACAATTTTTAATTCATCATTTAGTCAAGCTGTTAAATTTTTATTCTTCCTCCTCTTCATCTTTTCATCGCATTTTCTGTTTCCTATAAAATATTTTTTTTTTTATATTTTTAGCTGTTGTTCATTAAAGTTTTTATTCCATTATCACATTTAACGGTTTCATTCAACCACCACTTAGCATTGCTTTATGTTTAATTTTATTTTTTGCATGAATGAACACAGAATCTGCTTTTAATTTGGTGTCGTTCTCGCTCTTTTGTCATGTACACATAACATAAAATTATCATCAGATTCATCATTTTTTTCATATTATGTACTTTCTGTGAAAATAAAATTGAATTTAAAATATAAAAAAAAAATCAAGATTTAATAAGCATGAATGATTACAACACAAAACAGTGACAAAACTTTTCATAGGAGCCATAATTTGTATTAATTCAGAGCACAGTGGAAAAAAACAATTAAAATGAAAAATTTATCTTTACAGACACACAGAGACAGAGAGCAAATCATTGTTTCATGTCAATGTTCGCTGATGTTTTTTATTTTTAATTAATTCAATGAAATATTATAAAAATTTATAGAATTCAAGGGAAATTATAAATAAATTAAATGGAAAAGAGAAAGGAGATTATTTGACTAGTGAAAGCTGGCAATGGAAAAGTTAATTAGTATTCTCTTTTTTATTATTATGAATTGTGTGTTCTCTGCTGTTGTTGATATGCAAATATTTATTTTCACAGTTCCTTTTATTTTCATTTTTGTTTGCGATGAGCTTTGAAGTTGAATTTAATCATTTCATTTCTATTTATTTCATTTCAGACACATCAAGTGGACTAATAATCTAACCATCACTCCACCAGTGAAAATCAATTGATAAATTGTTGAATTATAGCAAAAAATAAAACCATTATCATCGTACTCCGGATATAGGCGTTCATTTATCTAGCTCTGTGTGGTATTTAGAGTTAAATTCATAACACATTGAATTTAAGTGTTTTCCTTCAACAAGCTGTGCATGAGAAAAATCTGTGTATATGAAATAAATGAAAAACTATTTATCACAATCCAATGCATAACAGCAATCACGTGTCAATAATAGCATCAAATATTATATCAAATAGTGATGAACCGATTTTGTTGCACATCATATAATCGTTATTGCAATGTCGCATTAGCGACAATTGCTTTCATATTATTCTGTCTTATAGGTAAGGTGTCAAATATTTTGTGGTTGAATTTTGTGGAATATAATTTTCATTAATTTTTTTTTTACATAGATATTCGTAGTGCTCAGACTCTGTCAATAAATGAAACAGAATTGTTAATGACAAATATGACAAACATTTCATCTGTGTCAACGATTGGTATTGAACATTTATCATCATCATCATTATTATTAGAAAATTCAAATAACAATTCAAATATTAGCAATACAACAACAATTATTATGAAATATTACGATAAAATAGATAACAATTCAATTGTTAGTACGCATCATCAAACAAACAACAATAAAAATGATGATGCATTATCAGAAATTGGATCGATCGATTCAACAATTGTTCCCACAGAAACACCACCTACATCTAATACTGTATTAATGCAACGCATTGGAAGTGCTGTGACCGAACTAGAACAAAGTAATTTTGTAACAAATGCAGCACAAGCGTTGGTTATGACAACAACCAACAGTAGCAGTATTAATAATGGAGATGAAACAACAACCATAAGAGCAGCAACAACATCAACGAGAACAACAAGTAGTTTGCCTTCTTCATTATTATTATTGATAACAAATTTAACGACAACAAAGACCACACTTAAACCTAATGATATAGTGAATAGTAGTGGGAATAGTTACAATAATATTAGTGGTAGTCCTAAGCATAATATAAATAATAATGACGATGACATTGTCTCAACTAATAGTATGGAAAAAACTACGACGGTTAGACCATGTGAGTTCAATTTCATAATTTTGTCTATAAAGGCACTTATTCATATTTCCTTAATTTTCAGTTATAGTTCCAACTCTTCCAGCACTTCGACCACGTGTCGTATATCAAAGGCCTTATTCATCAAAACATCATCACGATCATCATTGGGGTCCCTTTTTCGAGGAACCACTTAACGGTACTGATGATAATGGTGCACACCAAGTCGGGTTTCACTTAGGCACAGAAGCTATTTTAAATTGTAGAGTAGGAATGCTAAAAGACAAAACGGTAAGTTACGATCAAAGAATATAATTTTAAATCTGTCAATATAACTTGTCGGTTGTCATACCAATATAATATGAAACAAAGTTAATTGAAAACTTTTCTGTCTCTCTATTCCTATTTGTTGTGTTCACATTCAAAATAAAATATATTTTTTTTTTACTATTTTTTAATTTTCAAATATACACAGGTAATGTGGATCCAAAGGACAACAGATAAAGTTTCTCTTTTAACTGTCGGCAATGTAACATACTCTGGTGATCCAAGAATAGGTGTAAAATTTCAATATCCAAATAATTGGCGTCTTCACATAAATCCAATAAAGCAAGAAGATGCTGGTTTGTATATGTGCCAGGTATCAACACATCCACCAAAAGTTTTTGCAACAAATTTAACAGTTTTAGGTATGTGACTTAAATTTATTTGATATTTTGTGCATGTCAATGACTTGTTGAACTTATGCTCTGTTGAGCAATCAATTTAAATTTTGTTAAATCGGAAGTAAACAATATTTAATCAATCAAAAATCAAAATTTGATCTATTAGATAAACATTTTTGAAAATTTTAACTGCAAATGATAATTGACCTAATTTGAATTTAACTTATATCTCTTATTATTCTGTGATATGTTCCAAGAAAAACTTTAAAATATTAATTGACATGTTGTCTTAAATTGTCAAAAACAATTTTCTTGTTATATTTTCGAACAATTTACTTAACTTATCAAAGTATTTCTACCCCTGTCATCCCCATAAAATGAAATAAGCTCGTAAAAATTAGTATAAAAAACAAAACTCTTGGAAATACGAACAAGAATTTCATAGTAACATTAAAAAATTTTATGATTATAATCATTCTTCAGTGTTTACTAGAAATTTAATAAAAATAACATGAGTAAACAATTCAAACGAAAAATACTTATTGTTTTTTTATTACCTTTAACAGCACCAGCTATCCGAGTGGTAGACGAAATGGGTCATGATGTGAATGATCGTTATTATAAGTTAGGTAGTTTAATTGATATTTCTTGTCAAGTGGCTGTATCGTATTTGGCAACTTTGCCGCCTGTACCATCGGAAAATGCCAAATTTCAGAGTAAAAGTAGTGCTACAGGCAATTTACTTGATAGTGATAGTAAGACTGGAGTCAAAGATCGAGGTCCACATTACATGAATCACAAAATTGAATGGAAAAAAGATGGAGAATCACTTCCAGGTGATGTCAAAATAAGTCTCAGGTACGATTCTGATTGCATTCAATCAAGATAGTTTACGTAAAATTAAAATGGAGGAAAAAGTAAAACTAATTTATTTTCATATAATTGAATTTTCAACATTGTTGCACTCCAAATAATTTAATTAAACAATCAAACCAATAATTTTAATTGTATTTTTTTTGCTCCTTATTGATTTGAAATTTCCTGATAGATTTAATTAAATAATAAAAGCCAACTTTTTTAATTAGATTTCCCTTTTTTCTCTGATTCAATTGTGAAAATATATATAATTATATTTATTTTCCTTTTACTCTTTTATTTTAATATTCAATATCAATAGCACCTCAAAAAATTGGAAAAATAGTCGGCTAACTATACTTCATGCGTACCAATCGCATAGTGGCATGTACTCTTGTTCAGTTTATAATACATCAACAGCTGCAGCTCACGTCCAAGTTTTAAATGGTAATTGAATTTATTAAAAACTAAAAATATTAGTTTATTTTTTTTAAGTTTTACTTGAAAATACTGCTTTGACATGAATGGAGAGCAGAATCACAATGCTCAGAGTATAATGAAAAAAAGTACCACATTTTATGTATTGAACAAAAGTTTTTAATTTTTGTGTCTTATGCAAAAAAAAAGAGTTATTTTATTCAATTTTATTTTCTTGTATAAAAGCAAGCCTTATGCCACCATTTTATGGTTGTTTTTGTTTTATTTGTTTTTTTTACCTCCTTTTGATACCTGTTTCTGTTGTTTCAGTTTTCTCTTTTTTATAATAAAATATTGTTGACGATAGCAAAAGTTTCTCTACCACGTTGGTATTGAAAATTAAGAGTTAAAATCTCATACATTTTGTGTTGAGATGTCTTAAAAGATAACCATTATTATTATGATATTCAAGTTTATTTGTACAGTCTGTGAAAAGAGAATTAATAGACAGGAATGGGTTTTATGTTTCAGATCTAGATGACAAATTATGAAATTATGTGCCATTGATGAGCTTATTTTTTTAAATTTCAAGGAAGCTCATACCTTGTTTTGAAAAGTTTTCCTGAACTTTCATAGGTCCAAAGTTGTTCAAAAAACAAAGTTTTAGAGCTATCAGAAATTTATATTGACCAGGAGAAAATGGGTTAAAAAATTATTGCATAATAACTGTTCCTATTTGTTATATTTCACTTATTCATTTCACTGTTGGTATCTTTATTGAATTTTATTTTTTTCATATCAAATCTAACCCAAACCAAAACCAAACAAAAGTATAACAAAATTTTTGATACAATATAATTTAATTGTATAAAAGTCAGTTTTTTTTTCATTATATTCATATTGTATTTCTCTTTCTCAAAAAATTTCTATTTAAAAAAAAATCTTTCTAGGTGAAACACCTGCTGCCGTTCAACACAATAGTGGATGTGGCATCTTTGTGGTCGACTCTTTGCAAAACACTCATATAAAGTTTTTATCATCCTTATTTTTATTATTGCTCACAACATTTTATACCGGTACCAGTCTTGGTAGAACAACAAAAATATTAGCAATTGTATCAGAAGTTCTGTTTGTAGTGTAGCATGTTCAATAATAAAAATTTTGTAGTTTAAGTTGAAAAAATAATTATCAAATAATTTGTATCAAACAAAGAAAAAGAAATCTATAATCAAAAAGAAAAAACACGATATTTAATTTAATAAATAAAAATACATATCTAATGTTAAAAAATATGATCAACGATTCAAAATCGAACATGGAGACGCCTGGTCAAAAATGAGACAATATTAGCTATCATACTTTTGCTCGTTTTCAATTAAAAAATATCTGTTTACATCCTGATTTAATAATTTTACTTTTATTGTTATTTCATTTAATACAAAAGTTTTAAGCCCCCTTCCTTATCAACTCATTATCATTCTGACAGGAAATGTGTTTATTTATACTAATTATCGCGCTATTAATATTTCACATGAGAATACTTAACATCGTTTATTGTTGAAAGGAAAACGAAAGAAATTTTCTTGTGTTTTTCATTAAAATCACAATGAAAAAGATTTATTGCGAAACAATGAGGATTTTGTATCATTACCACAATTCACATCCATGTGTATGATATTGGAAGATTAAAACACAAAAAAGACGTGGGGGAGAAGGAAAACATAACATTTTTAAGGCAAATTGCTGATTTATTTTCGTCTTTATTTTAACATACACACACACACATAACATGATACAATAATAAAGTTATAATAAAAGATTTCCCAAGATTTCCACAAATAAAATAAAGATTTTGCGGTAAATGAGAAATTAATTTCATGTTATCATTTTAAATTGTGTTTTTTTTTTCTTTCTTTAAAGATAATGACTTAATTTTTTTTGTTAATTTCTTTCTTAAGTCATTATCAATTTGATTCCCAACATCTTTTGTGTT
Organism: Culicoides sonorensis; assembly: GCA_900002565.1. Classification (NCBI taxonomy): domain Eukaryota; kingdom Metazoa; phylum Arthropoda; class Insecta; order Diptera; family Ceratopogonidae; genus Culicoides; species Culicoides sonorensis. The sequence goes on from LN483406.1 coordinate 349,634, forward strand.
TTATCTTGTTACTATAACGTAATGCTTATATTTTATTCAAATAATCTTCCTTCAAGGTCGTTTGAGCGATTCTTTCTTTTTCATTATATGAGAACAAAACGAAGAAAAAAAAATAACATGAGAATACAAACAATGCTTGTTAAAATACACACAATACATCACAATTAAGTAACATTTTGTTCAGTTTTTCGTTTTATTCGCTCCTCATAAATGTTCATCATCTTCTCACTTAATACAGTTCACCAAATATATTTAATATGGAATGTAAGCAAAGAAAGACCATAAACAACATTTTGTATACATAAAATAAGTATAATAATAATAATAACAATGATAAGGCACATACACTTATTTTTTTTTTAAACATTCATAATTTACAAGAAAAATAAATAAACAAACAAAATGAAACAACATTACCAAGTTTCTCGTTTCGTAATGTTCTAAAGATATAACATATAAATATATGGATAAAATTTAATGTTTTATATGAAAAAAAAACACATACATGATCTCAACTTAATTTTAAATCCTTGTTATATTAATAAAGACATATAATAATAATAATAACAATAATAATAGTAACATCTTTATATATGAAAAAAATTAAATATAATATTAAAAGAAAACGAAGAACAACATCTTGTACAAAAAAAAAATAATATAAAATAAAATGATTAAACTTGTGTAAATAAGATTAAAACTAAATATAAAAGTATACATTTATGAAAAAAACGAAGAAGAAATTTCTGTATGATATAAATAAAAATATAAATAGAGTGTATCATTACATTCATTGCATTTTAACGCGCGCAAATATTCCTCATGAAATTGAATTTTATCAGTTTTTCTTGTACAGATAAAAAAAAAGTATAAATTGCATTTATGACGGTATGTGACAAGACTAAAAGAATGACTTTTACTATAACATAATTTTTCTGTGAATGTAAATAAAAATGAAAAAAAATTACAAAAAAAATAAAAGATTAAAACTGTAAAAAAAGATAAATATTTTTATTGTATATTAAAAATAATAATAATAATTTTAACAATAGAGGAGTATAATGATAAATGAAAGTTTGTTACAGATAATTAATCTTTTTTTTATGAACTTCATAATCTTTAAAATGTTTTATTATAAGTTTTGTTTGAACTGGCAATTATATGGTTTTTTTTTCATAAACTGAAATGTTTTAATGCTTATATGAGAATATCATTAAAAGGGACTTAAATGGATTTACATGAAAGAGGAGACTATTCATTGTGATGGTTTCCATATTAAATGAATCCATTTAATCGATTTTGAACATTTTGATATGTAAAGCTTTTAAAATCGATTGAATTTTTTTTCAAACGAATCATTGAAATTCCAGTGATATCATTTTTCTTGCGATAATACGCCAATGGGTTAAAAAAAAAAATATCAGATCAAATATGATAAAAAAATTGCTATTCATTTAAATTTTGTTAACATCCACAAAAAAAAAAGTTTTCATAAAATTTTTATTTTCATTGTAAAATTGTGATATATTTTTCTTGTAAACAAATTAAAGTGAAACAGTATTAAATTGAACAAATAACGAAATCAATAATAAATTGTATTATAAATTGTAAACGTAAGTAAAAAAAAATAAACTGTTTAAATGAACATTTTAAAAATACAAACAAAAATAGTATTTGATAATAATTAAAAAGTTAATTTAAAATAACTAAACAGAAAATATAAGAAAAATAAGAAAAGTAAAGTATACATGTATAACTTGGTAGTTAAATATATTGAAGAATAATATAAATATAATATAAAAAATGTTTAAAAAGGATTAAATTTAATATAAAAAATAAAAAATGGAACATATAACATGATATTTATGGAATAAATTTAAAAAAAAATATCATTACTTATTGATTTTTCATTCGTGTATGGGAAAAATTTAAGAAAAAGGTGGGTTGACATGTAAAATGATTTGTAAGGTACTACAATAAGCCCAATTGAAGTTTCAGTAGGAAAAATTGCTCACCCCCTTAATCTATGGTTTGTTAATGGCTTGACTCGTCTGAGATATGTTGTTCAAAAAAACATCTTGTCTTAGTCTGGTTAAGAATTGAATTTCAGAGTGGTCTATTCTGCGCTTTGTCTTACAAATTCCATCAGGTCTGTTGACCCATCCGCTTAAGGCCGATTCACAAATTTTTCATTAAGTTACAATTTATAGTTAAATACTTTCTTTTATCATTGTAATGCAAGTCTGTAATCAAACATCACGTATATCATTATTGATAAAGACATGCTATGAATCGTTAAATGTTTTGTTGAATCTAAAAAAATGAAAAATTCTATTCACCACACATGAAAAATGCATAACAAAAGACGAATCAAATACTCAAACAATCTTATTGTTTATTCTTTTTTTTCTGCCTGACTTGCAACATGTTTAAAGTGCAATATGACCAATTGTATGTCTAGTGATTGAAAAAAAAATATAAATATAAATTCAATACATATGATTTTTCAGACGTGATCGTTTTAAAATACTTTTTTTATTTCTCTTCTTTATATTTGATTTATATTGAAGTTTTTACTGTTTTACTACTAAGAGACGATAAATATTTCAATAAAACTGCCATACATATATACAAAAAAACGTTACCAGAGGATAGAAAATTTGCACAAGCACAAGTTTATGGTTTTTAACTTGAATTCATGTCATGTGTAGTGCATTTAAAATACATTGCATATATGTGAAAAAAATATAAATTCATACATTCATAAAGAGTAGCAGTTCATTTACAAAGGAAGTCAAAAGGAAATGTTTCTATTCTTTTACAATTTATTTATTTTTTTTTAAACATAAAAGTTTCTCTTGTGAGAGCACACATACACATACTGCATTCACATTCAAAGATGGAAAACTGTTTCATGTTTAAATGATATGAACAGGGTACTTTTATTCCATTTCAAATGATTTCAAAGTTAGTTGTTACAAAACGGAAAGGGCATTAAATGCAAACTCATGCTTTAAACTTTTATGTGTATACGAACATGCACTTTATATATTTAATTTTATTTATTTAACAAACATTTTATGTATCAAAGGAATATTCTAAGTATTTCTGTTTTTTTCAATGTTAGTTGTCATTTCTCATATATGAACGTAGACTATGAAAACTATGCAATAATATCTTGAGAAAAAAAAACAAATAATATAAATTTCAGTATCAAAAAACTTATATCAATTAAGAGTTTCATCTTGCAATTGAATGTGTTTGGGTTTAAAAAAAAACTATGAAACGAGTAAAATAAATTTTCATTTTGCAAATTTCATAAGAACAATCACGTTTCAATTACTTGCTTAGTGTGGATGTATGAACAGTATAATGTTCCACATTTTAATTATTTTTGTGTTTACGCATAAATTTCAATTCAGAAAACTTTTTAAAATAATGCAAATTTCTTTATAAACATTGTGCTGTATCAACAACATATTTGTGCTAAGTAATTGTTTGAGGAAAAGAATTAAATTATTTTGTGTATGTTTTGTTTTTGAGAGAAAATTAAGATTTAAGTAATTTGTCAAGAGGAAACTGAATTAAAAGTTGAAAGTCTTGATTAAAAGCTTATCATTTAAAATGACAAAATGCTTCTCAAACCAACTCTAGGCACGAAAAATTATGAATACATCCTTTGAGTGCTTAGATCCTTGTTTTTATAATGGAAAAGGAAAATATTTCTTCAAATTCTATGATAATGGAGACGCCTGGCTATTATTTGTTACTTTGATAACGGGAACGTCTGGTTATTTTTAATCATTTTTATAATGGAGACGTCTAGTTATTTATTTATTATTTCAATATTGAAGGCGACTGATTCACACGAGGTAAATTTTATTTCCTTTTCCATGCCTTGCTCCATTAAGCATTCAAACAACATTATTTCATTGAATTTGTTTATATTCTTCTATTAAATTCACTAAATTGGTCAATTATCCTTTGAAACCGTTTTATCTTAAAATCTTAAGATATGAAATGAATGAACCATTTAAAACAAAAGAACAAATAAAATATACATGAAATTTAAAACATTTCTTACTTCATTTAACATTAATTTGTCCTTCTCTTCCTTTGTTTCCAAATTCAATTTTTTGTCTTTTTTAACAATCTGCTAATCATTATTTTTGATTTATTTATTTCCTTCACTCCAATTCTTTGTATCAACAATATAAAATACCAAATTCAAACCAAATTGTCCATAAAAAAGGACTAATAATATTCCATTATGTGAAAGTGAGATAACTTTCTCGGATATAAATTGAATAAATTTATCTTATTTCTGTTTTCTTATCCTTTTCTTAAGCGTTGAACGTCATTCCACAATTTGTTTATGTGTGAGTAAAGGCAATGAATGACTCAACCAAAACAGTTTAACAACACAAAAATTACTAGACTCGTCTACTTTTTACTCAGTATAATACAAAAAAAAATTTGAATGTTAAAATGAAAGTAACAAAAAAAAATAATACGAAAAATCTTGATCATGTCAAACAAACCATCTGGTTATTTGATTGTATTTTATGTTGATTTGTGTGTGTGTGTGTGTGTGTGTTTATTTTAGAATAAATTTTATGTCGGAATTGATTTATTTCCTATCTTTAAGATAAGATTTTTATTTGTGGTTTACGATTAGTTAAATATGGAGGAATGTTACGTTTTTATTGTTGAGATACTCGATGTAAAAAGCAATAAATAAACTATAAAATTTTCAATTCATTCGTTACTGCAGCTATAAATCAAACCGGACATTTTTTATCTTTTGATTGTTATTTTAAAATGGCATGTTAAAGGCAAGTTTTGGTTTGACCTTTTGATAAATGTGGTTTTGAAAGGAAAAAAAACACAAGCCGCAATATTATTAATATGACATTTTTTTTACAAAGAAACCCTTGTTTTCGATTTATTTGTTGTCCTATGCAGAAAAAAAAAACAAAGAAAAAACTCAAGCAAATGTCATTTTTTTCGATTATCCTTGTCTTCTGTTTTACAAGACACGAACAATTTTTTTCTCTGTCTTTTATCATTTTCTACTTAAATTGAATTGTGCAAAAAGGAGTCACGGGAAATTCGGTTTATCATGTGTCGAAAATGAATATTTTATCAGTTTTTCCATGAATTTATATATTTAATGTCATTCTGTCACAATTTTAGCTCTTAACCTATGACAAGATTTAATTTGCAAGAAAATCGTTCAATTTCAAAGAAAAATTGATACGTTTTTGTTTAAATAGCAACAATATGCTAGTGAAACCACTTAATTGATAAAACAAAAATCAACATTCAGTAACTCTGAATTAATTAATTGATCAAACAAAAAAAACGAAAAAAAAACAGAAAAGTTCATTTTATTATCATTTATTATTATAATAGATATATCACTTATGTACTTAAATTAAAATAAAAATTGAATGTTATTTTTCATACAATTTTTCATTTTTCTTTTTTTTCTGTTATTAAATGTTTGTATCAGGAACAAGATAAATTTGCTTGTCCGTTTTCGATTGTGTATAATCATAGAACATTTATTTATTTTATATTTTTTTTACTCATTTTTTTTATTTACAAACAAAATGACAATTGAACATTGTTATTGAACTCTCATCAGAATGGTGGCCATTTGGAATCATTCAAATTTAATTGAAACGAAAATTTCAATGTATATTTTAATGGCACCCTATTTCGCTAAATGTGTGTATGAAAAAAAATAAATATTTTAATTCAAATAATATGAAAAGAGTGATTTATTTTACTTCATGTCCTGTGTAGAAGCTCAGTGTTGATGTCTGTTGAAATGCATTTGTAAAGTGCATGCTATATTTTTTTTGTGTTCTCTCTTGGATACACACATTGCACAAGCAGAATTTCCTCTATTTAATAGTAAAACAACATGAAGAGTATTTTATTTAAACAAATATTTTGATAATGTGTGTTATTATTATTTTTTTCATTAAATTTTATTTATATGGCATGATAACATACAGTATTTCCTGCGTATTTCATGATTTGATTGTTAATGGAAATTGTGTCATTCGGCTTTTCCTCAGTATTTTATGTTATTTTACCGGAGTGTGCAAAGGTGAAAATAATTTTAAATTATGAAATCGATGAAATTTATTCGATGAATCCGAAAAATTTTAAATATCTGATAATGATATACGCTCGATTCACTGTCCACATAAAATTCAAGTTGCATTTTTATTAAATTTACTGTAATTTTTTTTTTCCTTATCATGCAAACTTAAAATTTTTATCCAACAAATTTAAACTCACGTTCCGAGAACTTCACATAAAATCATGGGAAAAGTTTCTTTTAAATTGTTCATTTCCGTTTCTTATTGTTATTTTATTTAACGATATGAAATGCATTTTCTAAGACATTGTTTCGTTGTACAATGGACTTTGGCTTAATCAAAAGAATATGGTAAAAAAAAGTTTCATTCAATGAAAATTAAAAAAAAATCGAAAAATGTTAGTGAAGTGCATTGAAAGCGCATTTTGAAGAAAAATCTTCTCTCATGCACATTTTATTCACATCAAGTTTTCTTTTAGTGATCTTCCCTGGGCATAATTTGCTTAAAATTCACATTTTGTTACTAAAACCATAAGAATAATAATAAAAAAAACATTCAAGAAAGCTAATATCACAATGGAACAATGATACGATAAAAAATGAATAGAAAAGTTCTATAAAAATAATTGAGCATAAAATGACTGTATTGTTTCAAATTTAAACATTTCTTAGAGAAAAAAACGAATTCAATTAAAATAACTATAACCATTTTTATTACATTGCATAAAAACTTCATTTGTAAGCTTAATCTAAAACACTTACAGTTAAAACAACTGTTCTGTCAAAAGTTGATTATAAAACAAAAAATTATTTCTTCAATGCAGAAAATAACCTAGAAAAATAAATGTAAAGTCAAGTGTGACGATACAACACCTGAACTTATTTTGCATTCATGACAGGCTCAAGTGTCGTCACCCTTATAATCATGGAATAAAATACCGATGAAATTCATCATAAATATGAATTTATTTCATTCCTTGGTATATAAGAAGAAGAAAAATAACAGCAACAATTCAATTTGTCATTTCAAATTATTTTCTTTTATTTTTTTTCCATTCTACCCTTTTATATTTCTTTTTGCCTAACAAACACAATAAGACAGTGTCTGATGAATAAAAGCAAATCAAAATTGTATGCTCATCAGCAAAGTTCTCACCTTTACTGAAGGCAAAAAAAAAACAAGTTGAAACAAATCCATTCAAGGAAATTTTTATACATTTCACAAAAGAAAATAACTCTACAATTTATTGTCTGTATGAAAATATATCTGTCATTTTCTATTTATTCAGCTGATGCTTGTTATTTTACAGTTTTTTCACATCACAGTGGCAGCCTGCAGCTTAAATAACATACAAAAATGAAAAATGCACTTTTTTTATGATATGCTGCAATAAAACGGGAGACAAATTGCAGGTGTATGTAACGATTGTAGTGACAGCTAAAAAAATGAGGAGAACTGCATGACATTCAGCACAAATGAGAATTGTAAAAGTAAATTGCAGCATTGTCAATTGTTTGTAGCTACAAATTATAATAAAATGAATGATAACTTATCTTGAATGGTAAAAATTATTTACATTTAATTACGATTTACTTTTATAATTGTGACTTGAAAAAATCATCAAAATTAAATGTAATTAAAAATTAAAAGATATTCGTAGAACAGGTTCCATGGTATATTTACAAAAGATTAATTTTATGCAAATGAGATTCGTTTTCAACATTCGGTGTTTTTTTTCTTTTCCCATCTCATCAAAACACAACCAAACTATAAAAACATCTGAACACCATGAAAACCGTAAAAACGTGTCTATAATGTATCTAAAATATTTTGTGGTATTTTTTTTATTATTATATTCTAGAATTTACCACAATATCATCAAATTTTTGAGGACAATTTCAGTAAAATGATGATGCTTTTAGACTTATACAGAATAAAATATGTTCATTGTTTTGAATCTACTGTATATTAAATGTGATGAGTAACATATGCGGTTTTTTTATATTTTTTTACAGTTTTTGACCGAATTTTGGTGCTCACCAGTTTGTTAACTTGCAAAAAATTGGGTAAAATTGTGAAGTTTTATATTCAATCCAAGACCATACTATTATAAATTCCATTTAAACCTATTTGAGATAAGCAAAAAAAAAATGTAGAAAAACATCATCAACACCGAAAGAATGTTTAGATAATAATGATGATAATAAATATACATGAATTTTTTGGTATCTAATGGAAAATATTTGCTATAATATAACATTAAAAAAGTTTTGATACTTGGACGTGCTATGAAAATATTTCATGTTAACCATGTTGGTTTTTTCTCTCGATAACTTTCACATGTATAACCAGAAAACGTTTCGACAGTAATTATATGAGTAAAAAAAGAAAATTAATTAAAATTATTTAGAAATGTTTCAATATCTTCAAATTCATTCATTTATAATAAAATCCAGTTTTGATACGAATTTTATCATATTTTATATTATTTGTATAATATTTAATAAAAAAATATATTAATATTGGTACAAAATACATTTATCAAAATTTAAATCAATAAATCATTTTTGAAATATTAGTTTTCGAGTCTTTGCAATAATTTATTTCGATATATATGGATCGAGCGATGGGATGGCAAAACAATATGAGCGACCGGTTCAATTTGAATGACTCGGAATTTCATTGATTGGGAAATTCGAAATCATTTCCATCGTGTTTCGTGTTGGTCGATGTTGAATTTGAACGATATTTGACAGGAATTTTTATCTCTTTTCATATGAAAATGTCGTTTAAAACCGGTTTCATATAACCCATTGAACTATCGACATGATACAATGCACACATCTCCCATCTCATAATATTAAACAAATTTTTCCTCATTTTTTTTTTTGTTGAATTTTTTTGAATCCCCAAAGCAATCGACAATCGCAGTTTTTCTCAATATTTTTCATGATTTGTAGAACCATGCACACAATAAAGCTAGAAAAATATTTGTATTTGACACAGATTTATTAATTACATCCGTACTGTGTTTTTTTTTGCTCGAACTAAAGCCAATATATGAATTGGGAGAATATTAAAAGCAATATGATTGTTCGTGTGTGAAAATGTTGGTGAAATGAAGAGAAAAACTAGAATTAAGAGTGGATTAAATGTGAAAAATTGTACAATTCAAAAAAAGATCTCATAAAAATTTTATATATTCTGTCATATTTTTTCTGCCTTTTATTGCCAAAGGGCGGAATCATGCAAACAAAATCTATGACTTTCCTGTGGTTCATTTATGTGTGTGTTTTTTTTTTATATGTTATAAATTCAAAGATCTCTGCTATTGAAACCAGTGCTTGAATTAATGTGTGTACACAATAAAGTAATTATTTGAATGTTAATTCAATTGACCAAGATAATTTTTGTTGTTCGTCACATCGATTTGCTTTGATTTGTAACAATATTGAAGAAAATCAAAATAAAAAATTGCAAGGAAAACCATTTTACATGTTCCCGATCATGAAATATTGTGTTTTATTGTCACTCGTGTGAGATAAAAATGACATGCATTACCTGTTCATATCACACATATTTTCCTTGCATTCAATATGAACATTTCATATTATCATAAATTTACTAGATGGTATGTTATTTATTTTGTCCATCAAATTTGAAATTTCATTTTGATACTTGAAAAATTTAAACTTTTAGTTCCATTTTCAAACTACTCTCATTCAGATATCAGGAAAATTTCTCTTCAAATATATGATAACTTATGTAAATTTCATGTTGCAAAAAGAAATATTTTCTTTTTAAATAAGAAGATATGATAGTAAATCACATATAATAAGAAAGGAGAACACACACATCTACATTATTTTACAATTTCTTGTTATTTTCTGATGAAAAAATGCATTCATAACTCTCATATAAAAAGATTTATTTTGCCGATATATGACAAATATTATATTGATGAAAAATAGAGAATATTTACATAAATTTTATAGTAAAATTTTATTTAACGTGACATAAACTCAAATAATATGTTTTATCTCATGAATGTCTTTTGATTACTGATTACTTTAATTTTAGAAAGAAAAAAAATGAGAAAATGTAGTGTAAAAATTGAAATCCCTTAATTTGAAATTGAATTCACTCTTTGACTTAAATTTTGAGTCCCGATAACAAAAATTCTAACTGAAAATATCGAGATTTGGACTTGGCAGTGTAGTAAAACTGAACTCCATTATTGAAGTTTAACGTTGGAACATGGATTTACTGATTCAAATGAAAAAAATTCGATAATATTATATTTGTTTTCGAAGTGGGAAACGGAAATTTTAACATCAGTAATTCAAAATTGGTGTTGTTGACTCGTAATTCAAAAAACAGATGGCTTAAAATCGAGGATTACTTGAAAAATAACGATTGCACGAAGAATTCATTCAAATTTTCTCCATAGAATAAAATGTGCTCTCTATGACTAAAAATGTATTTTACAGACGCTTATTTGAACTTGCGCATAACCACAAAAATATTCTCCAACAGAGTTTGCTATTAAAAGCACATATTTTTTGTAAGCTTCGATTCATTCAAATTCATATTTTATGTGAAATCCGTTTTATTTGTCATAAATTTCAAAATAAAACGAAGATTCAGTGACTCATCACATTTTACTCATATTATTCATATTAAATCGAAAACCGCTTAAAAACTACCGTTTAAAATAAGATTACAATACATTAAGCGTATTAAATTTAAAAAAAATTAAATTTAAGATACAACGACAAAAAAAATTTTTAAATAACTTTGCATATTAAACTTTTCTTTAATCTTAACCATTCATTTCAAACTTGGGTCTGAATTGAAATAAAATAGTTTTTGTTGTCTATTTTTAATTTCAATTACAATTGAATTAAATTAAGATAAAATTTGGCTGAAAATGTTTATATTTAAAATAAAAACCTTTTAGTGTTGACGGTTAAAATACAATTCAATGAGAAAAAAAAATGTGTGTGTGTTTGTGTGTGTGTGCATGAAATGAAAAAAAGTATGAACAAGAAAATTTCTTCGTTTTTTTTTGTTAAAGAAAAAAGTTTACACAAAATTTCATTAAAAAAGTTTCAATATTATATTATTTCCCCTAAAATCAAGATAACAATCGTTAAAAGTGACGCGGAAGAATAAAAAGAAATTGAATGTGTGTGTGCTCGTAAAGTATTAAATTTAAGGATACAAAGAAACATGCATGCAATGTCGATGGTAATCGCGAATCGAGAGGAAACAAATTAAAATAAAAAAAAAACGAATGAACAATAGCAGCAAAAATCTTATTTAACTTTTTGAACCGCAATCAAGCGGAAAAAAAAGTTCAAAAGAGGCAATATATGAAAAAAGAAGATGCGAAATATAAGGAAAGTATTTTCATATTAAAATTTTAATTTAATTTATATGCACGAATCCAGACAGAATCTGTCATAACAAAATTTAAAGACGAAAATACATATGTTACATTTGTTTCGCACCCACAATTCATCATCATCATCTTAAGTTGAACGTACATCAAGACGAATACCCAATACATTGAAATTATTTATATATTGCGGCAATCATCTGATTATCTCTCTCCCTGTTTTAAAGTTTAATTCAAAACTTTTTTATGATTATATTTTTTTTTTATTATTATGCTATAACATTTTTAAAGCATTTTAACAACGTTAATGAGCAATACTTGACTGTATCAGCTGGCAGCCAAACGTAATACACACACACACATTGAGACGACACAAGAAAGTTGCGAAGAAAAGAGATAATGAGCCGTATACTTTTTGGCCTATGCCCCAATTCAGTATCTTTCAACTATACACATTGTAGTACAAACAGATGATGACATCTTGAGATAACTCTAATTTAGTTAAGATAAAATTTTATTTTAACATTTTCCATTAACGATCAAAATGGTAAAAGTTTTTTTGTCTTTCTTATTTCAACTAAACAGCTTTTTGATGTTACTTTAAATTTCTTATTTTCATTCTCTTTTATGTGAAGAGTTTTTTTTCCCTTTAATAATCGCATTATTTTAATCTCATTTAACTCTACATGACATTTTCATTTTATTTCTTCATCAATAACAAGAAGTAATTACAATTATAATAAGAATGATGTCACATTTACAACAGAGCCTTCTCCTGAACATGAATCAAAATCATTCATCATAAATGATTATATTTTGGCCTTTTTTACGTATTGATTTATGAAGAAAAAAAATACCAATTTTCTTTAACAAAAAAAAAACGTCAATCTGTCCCTTAGGCCAAATTCGAATTACAATTTTTGTCAAAATCAAAATTAATGGAACAATAAAAAAATGATTGAATTACAAGTAATAATCATTAAATAAAAAAAAATACAAATCCAATCAATTATAAAAAAAGAAATGTCAACAGAATCGGCCTTCAGGGGTTAATTTTAATAAATAAAATTCAATTCTGCTTTAAAAAAACTCATGGAAATAATTCGATTCCAATGAATTGTTCGAAAAATAAAAAGACGAAGGAAGAAAAGTCAATTTAATTAAAAAAAAAATAAAATCTCAAGTTTGTTTTGTTCACTAATTAACAATTAACAAAAACTTGATATAAATTAACACAAAACCAACAAAACATAATTAAAACTCAGACTTATGGAGGACGAGAGTGTATTTAAGAAGAAAACTAAAAACAAAATGGGATGGAAACATGGACTGATGTGAGTGAAAAATTATTTTAGGAGGAAGCTTCAATCTCAGACTATTCAAAGACCAATCAAGGACGATGGATCAATGACGATGCAAGAGCGCTATTCAAAAGAGTGATTTTCCTTCACTAATTAATAAAGATTATTAAAAAAAAAAATTAAATATTTAAGCCAAAAACTTGAAAGAAAGGGACTCGCCTTTGCTTGGTTAACTTTCTAGCGGCATAAAATTAAATTTACAGCTTTACACTTGACTGCGCCATGCCCGAATTTGTTAAAGAATGGGCATGAAAATACCAGACATTTATTGTTCATATTGTTTCATATTTTTTTTTATTTATTTATTCTTGTTTATTTAATTTGATTATTTCCGTGTTATTAAACTTTATTTTAAGTCCTATATTTAAATGTTCACTCGTTGTTGTATTTTTACTCAATTTTAATGAGTTTTTTTTTAAATCAGTGAACAATTTTTAAAAGGTTTATTAACAAAATCAATTAATTCACACTTTAATATTTAATTAAATTGATAATAAAAGGAATAACCTCAAATTTTATGCAATTAATCGAAAAACTCTGTTGACATATTTTGTCAATTTAAATTTTAAAATAATCTTTCTAGGAAAATTCAAAGTTTTCTCTTTCATTGTTCTTATAAGTTTCTTAAAATTCTTGGTACGATTACATTAAAACTTTTCTCTTGACTGTTATTAAGATTCAATTTCCTGTATTGATTTTATTTTATTTTATTAATGTACATATTCAAAATTCATTTCAGAACATAAATGATCAACTTTTAACCAATAATGGGCTTAAAAGTTTTATAATTGATATTGAATATGACATTTACAATTAGAGTAATAAAATTTAAACGGATGGTAGTTTGATTGTAATTGACAAGAGTGATACTTTATGATATTATTATGAAAAAAAATTGAATGTAACGTTGAGTATCTAAATTTAAAAAAAAATATAGTAAAATTTTCATGAAATCATGATTTAAATTTCTTTATATTTGCAGTCAAAACCAAGCAATGTAAACTCTCACAATTTTCTTCACAAAAAAGTCACATAAAAGAGAATTTAATGTAAATATGTGTAGCTAAAATTTGTTTGCACTTTAGCACATTCTTTTTAATAAAATTCTTAATGTAAATACAGATTTCCAACAATTTGCTTACATTGTAAATAAATGCATCGTTGCCTGAAAAATACACGTTATGAAAATAAAAAGTATAGTGAAAGTTTTGCTTTGCGTTCTCTTATAAATTTTCTTTTTATTCAGAAATGAAATGAAAGTAACTTCATTAAAAAAAAACAGAAAAATTTAGGTATTTCTTATTTCTGTTAACTCCGGATTAAGAGATAAGTTAATTCAATTCTAAAAAAACATATGCAATAACTTACAAGTTGGCGCCAAGCTCTGAAAGTAACGCAAATACGGTAAAATTTAATTGAATTTAATTCCATCAACAGGAATAAAATTCATGCTTGATGCTTATTTCTGATTACATTTGACATTTGTTCTCTTCTTCTTTTTTTTATTGACATTTAAATAATACAAAGGATCTTTATCATGCATTGTTCATTCTTTTTATGCTCGTGTGAATCATTCGAAGAAAAATCATATAATCGCTTTGTTGTCACGATAAATAACAGTCACATAAATAAAGTCATTTATGTTAAAGCATATTAAAATTTTTTTAAAAGAATATTGAAAATAGAAAATAACAACAAGTTTGATATTAATTTTACTTTGTTTACTCTTGATTTTTCTCTCATTCCTAGTAGATTTGACCTGTGTCGACAAAATAGAAGAATTTTTAAAATCGCAAATATATTGCAAACGCCTTGAAAATCGTTGAAATAAAAATCACAGAAAAAAACGCAAAAATTCAAATATCGCAGAAAATTGCGATAATTTCTAAAATCTCGAAAAACTGCAGAAATATTCAATTAAGTGGAATTTTCCATTTTGGGTTAATTCTTCCAAATGGTCCAATTTTCCTGAATTTTCCTTATCGTTTACAAAGTTCACGTTTAACATTTTTCGGTTTAACTCGCTAATTTTCTTAGAAAGACAGGGCACATACCTTTTTGAAGTATGCTTAAATTCCAACTTCTATATTGCTTTTTTTTCATTTAATATAAGAGGATTCAGTATATTTCATGAAGGTTAGGACACGTGTCAGTGAGATGTTCATGAGATTTTTTTGATTTCACTAGAGAATTATTATAATTTTTTTGTAGTTTAATTGAAACAAACATTCCGAATCATTTTAATGAGGCTCTCACGAATTTCAAATAGATTCGTAGGTTTTCATTTAACTCCAAAATATTTACTGCAAAACATTTCTTCAATTATTTTTTTTGAAAAAATCAAGCATAATCCCTTTTGTGTACTATAAATTTACTGTCTGTAAAACAAAATTAGTTAAAAAGAAAGTTAACATACAAACAAAAACGAGAAGAAAAAAACAAAAAAAAATATCATAAAGTTACACGCAAGTTAACAAGCTGTTTTATGTGTTTTCCTTTATTATTCACTTAACACTTAAGAAAAATGGTACTTTTGAGGATTACATTTATTCAAGTTATTCATAAACTTTATTCAAATATTCATTTTTTTATTATTAACATCTTTTTTCCACGAAAACACTGGCTTGCAAAGAAAAGAAATATTTGAAAAAAAAATCAAGCCAATATTCCATTTTTTTTTATTTTACCAAGTATATCGTTACAAACTTTATTGCAAGTAATAATAATAACGGGTAATAATAAGTTATTGAATGAAAAGGAAAAGTTGAAAGACAGCTATTGGCAAAAAATGGGAAGGAATAAAGGAGTAGATCTTATTAAAAACATAGACGCCTAAATATAAAGAAAAAAATATAAAACAGAAAAACAATCATCTTGTTCCCTCTTTATTTTGATATTTTATACCAATTTTCCTATACATATGATTATTATTACTTGTACATTATTATTAACCATAACAAGAAAAAAAACATATCAAAATTCTACATTTTCCTAGCAATTTCTGTGTTGTTTTTCAGTATGTTTGATATGAACAACATTAAAATCATCATTTTTATTCTCCTTTCATATCGATAGAACATGAAAACGAAAAAAAAATAACTTCAAGTCAAATATTTTTCATATTTTGCTTTCACAACAATACCCTCATGTGGCAAAATCATCCCTTATATTTTTCCTCTCAATACAAAATAAAATAATAACAAAACGTGTTCATGCTCAAATATTAGCAATAAAGTTTCATGTATGAAAATTTTAGCAATATAATAGTATAAAATATTACATGCAAGAATACATTCACCTTTTACGAAAATCAATTTCATCATTCCGTGAATTTTCTGTGAAATGATTTACAATGAATATTTAAGTTGAAAATTATTTTTCACTTCAAGTAATTAAAATAATAATAGCAAAGCATTAAAATTATGATAGACATTAAAAATTTAGAGCAAAATTTCAAAGTTTTCAAAACAATAAACACGAGTCATCAATAAGTGTGCACTGTAAATAGAAAACACATTGCAAGTGCTAGGTGATTTACTGAGAAAACATCACTACCCACTTGAAGTTAACCCATTAACCGCTGTGTGGAAAATCCGCTTTTCCTGGTTAATTTTTTTTTGCACTAAAATCATATAAATACCAAAAGTAATTAAACCTTGGAAGGATTTTTATATATCTCAACGGGATCTAGGAGCGGCGGTTAATGGGTTAACAAACAGGACGTGTGTAGAGTAACATTTTTGAGACATGGTGGAAAATGTAGCATTGCGGGTGATTTGCTGTGCATTTTCACCTTTCAGTGTGCTGAACTGCATATAAATGTTAAAAACATTGCTTACCTTTCGAAAAATAGTATGTGAAAATAAACACAGTTGAGTTGTTTGTTATTTCATTTTAACATGAAAATCTTACCTAAAAGTTTATCATTTACATTATTAACGTCTCATTAACTTCACAATGTTTATTAAAGAGAATATAACAAGTGCATATGAGTGGATTATAGCATTCATCATAAAATAATGATAATATTTTGTTTAAATGGGAGTTAAAAGTTTGATATAAGTGGAATTTTGTTAATTTTATTTGTGTCAGTTACTTGAGGAAAATGAATCACGTTCATTCAATTTAAGTCGTTTCTAACGTTATTATCGACATTGAAAATCTAAGATCAGAGGAATTGAATGAAATATCTGACAATCATTTTTTATTTTAATCAATATTTTATTTCACTTTTATTTTTGTTTTGTTTTTAATTAAAATTTTCTTACTCCTCTCTTTTATAATAAAATTCATATTATAACTTACATTACTTACATGTTATTATAAGAGTTCTTTCATAGTTTATTTAATTTTCACAAATAGTATTTTTGTTTTAACTTTCAAATAAAACTACAATTTTTCTTTAGTTTTTTGATCATTTCGTAACTACAATATAAACATTATTTCAATATATTCAATTTTATATTCATTTAAAATTAATTTATCTAGTTTTTTTCATTATTAACTTAACCTACATATAGATTTTATGTTAAGTTTATATATAAGTAAACATTTTTTTTGTTGTAAATTCACATTTATTAATAACTTTTCATATTTTTTAAAAAAATTATTTTTAATTAAACAAAATTTTAATGTTAAACTGAAATAAAATTCATTTTTTTCGGTAAACGATAATTTAATTGCACTTAGTTTTCATTTATATGTAAAAAGAGTTTGAATTTGAATATAATTTTTAACACGAGTTACTGTTCAAAAGAAAAAAAGCTTGAAAATGAGAAAATTATTTAAAAACAAACATGCAAATAATGATTCTGAAAAATTTCAATAGAATTTTATTGCTCAAAAAACATTTAATTATCATTTATAATTAATTACAAACTTCACCTAACTATTTATACACTTGTAATACAAATATTACCATAGAAATTATTCATTACATATCTTAATTTCTTAATTTTCATAAAAATATGTACACATTTTGACTTAACTTTTTTAATTTACCTACTAGTTTGAAATTTTAATATAAAAGTCTTGATTAGTTCTTTATTTTATACTTAATTGAAAATTTTTTATTACAAAATGAAATAATAATCATAAAAAATTTAATTACAATAATGTTGATGAATAATGTGAATGAATTTTGAAGAGTTAATTAGAGTTATTCCTTTTGAAAACTTATTTTAATTTTAAAACAAGTGAGATTTTAAAATGCAAAAATTGAAGAATTTCAACATCCATGAATTGAAAAGTTTATCTGAAAAAAATAGGAAACAAAGAAAAAATAATTAGTATTCAATGTACAAAAAGCTTTACTATAAAAAAAATATTTTATCAAATTTGTCACATATCAATTGTTACAATTCAATATTGCTGTCTCTGCTTAACGTGTGGTTCAATTGAGTTTTTTTCTCTTAATTAAAATTCATCACACAACTAATAATAAATAATTAGGTTGAACAACATTCATCTTTGCTTTATTATGTTTTTTTTGCTTATTAATCAATTTCAATGATAAGAGCCATAACTTCCCTTTTTCAATTAATATTTTATTTTTTGATGGTCTTGCAAAACAAAGCAACATTCTTTCATTAACACAATCTTCGAATATAATGAAATCAACTTGAATATGATACACAAAACAAATGATAACAAAAAAAAAACATGAAAACACACACCTTTGTGATGATATTTCATAATATTTTATCCTTTTTCTGTTTATTTGCGTATGAAACATGAGTAACAATGTGAAAACAGAGACACATGAGAACTATAATGATGTTAAACAAAAAAAATTGTGTACATTTTTACATGTTCTTCATTTACATAGAGGTGGTTAAATTGCGGTTTGCGATGATACACAAATATTGAAGTAAGTTGCATAGTTTTATCATGATATATTTTTTTAACACAGAACATTGTAGTGTTTCAAAAATTGAATTAAGTCTTAAGTGGATTATACATAACAATGAAAAGAGGAAAATTTCTAAATAAAAAAAAAATTGCAAAAAAAATCATTAGAAAAAATTTTTAAAAACTTATTGAAGGGCTTATTGAAGTGCTCATTAGGAAATTTTTAACCCAATTGTTTTGTTCCGATTTTTTTATGTGAATAATGGCATGCCATGGCATGTCTGTGGTCATACCTTGAATTAAATTTATAATTTTTATATATATATTTGCAATTTTTGTGGTATTTTGTTATTTAACATCAAACAACAGATTGGTCATAACAAAAAAACATGCATACATCGTTATCACACGAATATGTGAATGTGATGAGAAGAAAAACTTCGTTGTATTTCAATTTTTTACATTTTCCATGAGGTTTTTCACATTTCATCTTGGTTTAAAAACTAGATTAAAATCAAATATTTATTTAGTGGAACATAATCTGAGATTTTAAATGGCCAACGTGAGATGATGTTTATTTTGTTAAAAGCAGTGACCTTGTTCAATTAGGAACAGATATTTGTTTTATATTTTTCTTAACATTATTAGCCGAGAAATGTTTATTTTGTTGATGAACAGAAAAAGTTTATAAAAGGTTTTTTTTTTGTGTGTGTGTGTAGTCTGTTTAATTTCATTAAATTTATTTGATATAAAAAAAAAGGATCTGAAACATTACTCATACACTCAAATCGTGTAAATGCAAGAAAATGAAGACAATTAACGATCTGAAATTAAAATGGAGACGCCTAGTTAATATTAATTTTCATTTAAGATCATGAGAATTGGTCATCATTTTAAGCCACTAATAAAAAAATAATTCACATTGACCTTTTTTAAGCAAATTGTCGAAAAATTACATGAATAACTCAATTTAATATTTAAAAAGTAATTTACAAAATTGAATCAAATTGTCTTTCACACCTTTTTTCATCATCTTCATCTTGTGTCATTTTACAACACAAAAAAAATCAAAGACATAGAAAGAAACTAAATAACAACAACAACAACCGTTTCCTGTCGTTATGGCTATTAGTATTCTTTTGTTTGGGTATTTGAGTGTGTGTCCTCAAAATACCAAGAATCAAAAGTAAAGTAAAAAGGATAAAATAACCAAAGAAACTTTCCAAAAGAAAAAGTTTTCTGTATAATTTTTTGATGACAGTATAAATCCCCATTTTTTGTTCATATTATGAAGGAAATTTATGTGTGTTTATCAAAAATAAAGTGAAAAATAGACAAAATTTGAGATATCTTTGAAAAAGTCTTGATGGTGGATAATATTTCTCTTTTAATACTTGAATGAAGTGGAAAATACAAGAAAATAAGTGAACATTCAAATTTCATTGAGAACTTTGAGCTCATACATATTCATTAAGAATTTTCTGAAAAAAATATCAAAACGAGAGTCAATCACAAGAATAAATTTAACTTAAAAATTCATTTAAAACGTAACCACAAAAAATAGTTAGCAAAATACTGTAAAAGAATTTCTTTTCATTTCTGGCAAGAGCAGAAAATGTTTAAAAAAATAACATTTAAAATGTTGAAAAAATGCTTCAAGCACACACACACACATTAAAAATAAACATTTAGAAACATTTACGGTCCAGATACGAAAGTTGTCACAATCGGTATTCAAGATCTATTAACAAAACACAAAAAAAAAACATATTGAAAGAGAGAGAAAAAACATGAAAAAATACAACAGCAAATGTACAACAGCATCAGAAATGAAAGACCATTAAAAATATAACATTTTATTTTATGTTAGAATCAAAGACCATTGGTTTTTTTTTCATTTTTTTTTTAACAATAAACAAAAAAAAAATGTATTTAAAAAAATAAAATAAATTGCGTATGTTACACATGACATGCCTTAAATGAATATAAAATGGAAAAAGAAAAGAAACCACAAAATGTTCTATATTTATTTTACAAAAAAAACTTTTGAATACTGCCCGTTTTGTGTCAAATGTATTCAAATTATTTTTTTTTTCCTAAAAATTAAACAAAAATCGTGATTCTAGGAAAAAAAAAATGTAAAACTAGAAAACTTTCACCAATAAACGCATATCAAAGTCAATCACAAGCACTTTTAATGCTTTCACGTAACAAAAATTGCTTTCAAGTCGCTCTACCTACATTTTTTTTTGGTGTAAAATCAAAAACAATCAAAATTCGTTACAAAAGATTCAAAGGCATGACAAGGCAAAACATTAGTCATAAGCTTTTTTGGCGTCACATGGTCTAACCCTTTTAAAATAAGTACTTTTTTTACGAATTTCTTTCTGTCTCACATTCACATTATACACAATTCTTTTTATCGCCACTTACGCATCTTTTACGTTCCTTTCTCTTTTTTTATGACATATTTTCCATGTTTATCATATCAAAGGAAATATAGGGGTACTCTTTTTATTATGAGAAATGAAAAAGTAAAAATTCAAATCGGTCATAAATATTTCAATTGGAACAAAAAAAAAATGAAAGATATTTCTTTTGGGTCATAAATAACGAAATGATCTATCATAAAATAAACAAGATGATGTTGTTTTATTTGTGTGCCATTACATTTTGTTTTATTTTATTACTTTGTTTTAAAACAAAAAAAAATATGTGTGTATTGGGTTTTTTTATTCTCTATTTTTGAATCGTACGCTTGAATTGACAATTTATGAACGATTTATAAAATGTTATGAAATATAGAGCAATATTAATCAATGGACTCAGACTATGATTGAAAGGCATCAGGGAATTTGAATAGATTTGGCCCACTTCAATAATAAATTAAAGTTACATCATTAAATGATGTAAAAAGGGAATATTTTATTTAACAAACCCCCAAAAAAATACATAGTGGTCAAGTTAAAGTAAACAATGCAAACTTTTATACGGACTACAACTAAAAACAAAAACATTAAGAGAAGGGACAAAAAAACTATTCCAAATATTTTTGTTACTTTATAAAATATGTTCTGTCTGAAATTTTCTCTTAATGCCATCCTCTTGTTTTTCTCGGTCAAGAAATTTAATTTATGACACAGTTTTCAGTAATATATTAAATTTACTTAGTATTTTTTTGTTTAAAAATGGGACGTTTCTCATCCGGTAGAACTTTAATGTGAACTTTTATTGTTTATTTAACTTTTCAGAATTGAAATCAATAAGCAGAGTTAAAATTAAAAAAAAATTCAATGTAAAAATGTTAAAAATTGAATTTTAAAAAACATACATTTTTAGTCCAATGCTCTTTTGTAGTTCTGCTCCTTTTTGCTGATGCTGATGATGTTGATGATGGTACTTAGAACTATACATTTTTGCTGAAACAATTATTATACTTTTTATTTTATGTTGCTGCTGTTGCTGCTGTTGCTGTTGAGTGCTTTTATGTGTATGGATAGACTGAATTTGATTAAAAGTGGTTGTTGCAGTTGAAAAATTGTTGTTCAAAAGTGAAAAAAATTCTGGTCACCGTTGATGAAATAACTGCATGAGAATGACACATATCAACATAACGCTTGTTAAGGGTGTCCAACTAGGAGATGAGCCACCTGTCTGCATTGCAGCAGGATTTTCACCTAAATTATTTTTAAAAAAGCATTTAATTACAAAAACGTAACAAAAAAAATTAAAATGATTTGACTTACCATTGAGAACGTGGACTGAAACAGTCGTTAAAGCCACATCAGCCAATGAACATGTATAATTTCCAGAATCCTGACGATTTGCATTGGCAATATACAGTCTGCTTACTGCTCCTCCGGTATTTAAATCGGTTTTAACACTATTTAAAATAAAAATGAAAAAAATTAATTTAATATTTAATTATATCGCTTTTAAATTTATCTCATGCAAAGACAATAAAATCATTATATTTCATTAGTATCACATTCTTTTCATGGAAATTTTTTTTTATCAGGAAACTGGATATCAATCTCCGCAGTGCAGAGGAAAAAAATTAATTATACCAAAGAAAATAACCCATTCACAGTAAAAAAAATTCTCTGTTTATATACAGACAAGAGGAAAATATAAAAAAAAATATAATTAATGTCCGTCACGTTCAAACAATATTACTGTTGTAGTAATGCCCATCAGCTAAAAACAGTCAAATGATATAATAACAAGCTTAGCATTTTAAATTAATTTTACTGTATTTTGTACTGAATTGTATCCTACGGTTAAATGACGATTCAAAAATACAAAAATGATCTTAAAATGACCGTTTAGAAATTAAAGGTCTAGAAGTGGGAAATTAAATTCTCAAAGTGTAGAATTTGAGGTGACGAATCTATCTTTTAATTATCCACTGATTCAAAAAATGTCTCATTTTAACAAGCTTTATAACATTAGAGTGAATTCTGTAGGGATTCACAGCAGTGTTTCAGTATAGTTTGTAACAAAAGCACTTTTTATCATTTTTAAAATGTTCATCAAACAAAAACAAACTTTTTTTTACAATTTTTTAATGAACAATAACGTTTACGGTCATTTCCCTTAGAGTTGTTGGCTAATTAATTAATTTTCATCCTGTAGTGCGTTTAAAGTGCATCACTTAATGAGATCAGCATTGAACAATATTCCTTTACTCCTAACTGTCATATTACATTTGTCATTATGATTAAACTCACTTCATCTTCAAAGTATCATCATCATATCTCATTTTTCAGTCTTTTATTTTTGCATCATTGACTTTCTTTCACTTCTTACAGCTTATTATCATGCTATTACATTATTTTTACGATATATTTGCTCATCATATTTTTTTTATTCAACTATTAAACTCATTCCTTCATCTCTCAGTTTGCCAACAATCCATGTAGAATGGATATGACAGTAACCTTATTGTGTTTACAGTTGTGCAAAAACATCGATTTGCGTTCAACTCAATTTATTTTTTAACTTGAAGTGTGGTGTTATCGCAAATACATTACATTATATTGTTTTTTTTTGTGTAAACTTTCCTTTTATATGTGCAATTTTAAAATTGGAACTTGAGAAAATAATAAAATATGGTAACCATTTTGTACAATGTACAATGTAATAAAAATCATGTATCTTGATTAAAATTCCTATATTGGTCACCATAATATCGAAATTGATCATCATAAAATTGAAACTTTTATTGTTGTGACTGAAAAAAGTAAGAGAATTGGATATTGAAGATAACATACAAGTTTATATTTTTTGATATCAACTAACATGGTGTGTAGGTAAATAAAAAATAAGTTAACGTTAAAAACAAATGTTTATTTATTCATGGTGACAACGAATCGATAATGTACATTATTTTATAATATCATATGGTTGATAATATTGTCAGGGTGATGATGTGTTAACATTACTTGAATAGCTGCAACAATACAATGTTATTGTTCGGAAAAATAGAACTAAAAGAAGAGTTTATTGTTTTTTTTTTAATGGATGAGGACATCTATTGCAATATTACAATTTCCCGGAAAGAATATGGCGATAAATTGAAAATGACATGAAATATGTTTCAGCATAAAAGGTTTTTTTTGCCTTGACATGCAAACATCGAAGTGATTTACTTGTTGCTGAATGGTGGTCGCAAAAATAAAGCAAAATCGTATCATAAAAATGTGTTTGTGCAAAATAAAAAAACTTATTCTAAATAATAACTTTTGAACAGTGATCAATTTAAAATTTGAACGAAAATCAGATGTGGATAACAAAAAAAACTCACCTAATTCCACCACGACTTGTATCGTAATTCAGCATTCTTGAGCCATGTTTCCATGTAACATAGGAAGTTGGTTGTGGAACTTTACTGATAACACATTTCAATTCTATTGTACTACCAGCCTTGTAAAATTTATCTGGTGTAGCTAACCCACGTTCATCCACAATTTCTACACGTGGAACTAAAATTAAACAATACAAAGAAAATATTATGTAAAGGTGATGAAAAAATTAATCAATTATTTTTATCTTAATTATATTTGACCTTGACCGTAAAATTTACATTTCATAACGATCTTTTGAATTACGTGAACAACAAATTTTACATCGTCAATAACAGTTACTTCAACTGAAATTTTTATTTTTATTATTCAATGAAAACACGAGAACGAGCAGATTATTTACTAAGGTATTTCCTAAAATAAATTATCAGTTTAATAATAATTCATCTGTTACCCACAATCTTTTGTTCCTTGTCTTCTTCGTGTTTTATTTTCATTTTCTCATTATTATTATTATTGTTATTATTAGACACATACAAAAAAAGTTCTTAGAAAGAAAATAAAAAATAAATGTAAGCGAAAATTCCTGGGAAAATACCAATGTACATACATTTTCAAGTAACCAATGTACGTAAGTGTGTTTAGTATGAAATGATGAATTGATATTACACTGAAAGTAAACGTTATACTTTAAATATTTAATGAGTATGTTTATATTTATTGCGGAAGAGAGTGTAAATGAAAGCATATTATAATAAGTAAACACTTGTAAAAAAATTAAAAAAAAAATATTGTGTAAAGGAAAATTCATTTAAAAAATAATGTACGTCGTATTGTAAGTTATAATAAAACAATAAACATTATTTTAAAAAAGGGCGTAATAAAATAACAAGTGTTTGCATTTCCTTTTAAAAAATGGAAAATAAAATAAATACTGCTTTTGAGGGATTCTTTTTAAAAAGGCTCTTTTTAATATGTGATTCCAAGCAAAATAAAAAGGGAAAATCAAAATAAAACACATATTTGAGCAAGAGTTCAAAAAAAACAGCATTATGTACCTTTAATAAAAAAAGTAAAGTGTATTAAAGTAGCTGTTGGCAAGTTCTTTGAATGAAAAAACTTTAAATGGATAGAATGAGCTGTTAAGTACTTGTCTGTTAAATATGCCTTCAAGGTAATTTGTATCTCATATGTGTGAAAAAACAATAAAAGTTATCTTAATCAAAAAAAATTGTTCTTAGGAGCATCACATGGAAATGGAACACTATTTAGATTAAATGTCGGGCGATTTGGCTATATTTTTCCCAAAAATTTGGTATTCAAATTTTTGAAACCGAAAGATAAGCCAAATTAGACAGACAAGATTGAAAATGAAAATTTACAGTTGAAGAAGTAAAAAATAATAGCTTCAGAATTGACTGATTGACCTAAACATCATCACACATTGAAGAGCACTTAAAAAAAAACATAGATTTTTTGCTTCTACTTCTCTGATTCATTAAAAAAGAATTAAAAAAAATAATACCATATGAAATTTTTCATTAAGGATATAATATGTAATACTTGGAAAACGATTTTCTCATTCATTATTATTATTATAAATGATAATCATATTTCTATAAAGTTCTAGTAAAAATATTCTCCACTTCTATTTGTTCCATTGTATAATAATATGCTATAAATATTTCCTTTGCCAATAAATTATGAATAATAACAATGCACCTGACATGTATATAAACTAAATTCTGCTAACAAGAAAGGAATGCACTATAATTTTAATATTCATAATAATATACAACAACGCAGACAGTGTAAAATGAACTATCTATCTAATAAAGTGGCAGAAAATATTGCTGCGTTATTTTTTTCAATATAATTTACTGCAAAGGAACATCCTTTGTTATTATTAAAAATTATATGCATATGTAAAAACTAAGAGATGGTTGTCGATTTCCATGACAACATACGCAAAAAATTATCATTATCATTTTTTGTTATGGCTTCTAGAACTAAAACCTTTTAATGAAGAACCGGAAACAATTAAAATAAAAATAAATTATTATTCAAAAACGTAATACGTGATTATTCAATTCAATTAGTGTAATTTTATGTTCAGTTCCGTTTTCACCGTAACTACTAATTTAATTAAATTTATGTACGTGTATCTACTTTTAACATGTAACATTGATAACTGATTAAATGAAAGCACAAATGAAAAATAATGACATTAGTATGTGTTTTTTACGCTACAATTCATCTGCTAACGACAGTTTTTATAAAAATAATTGAAAAACTTTCCATAAATTTTCAATATATTCAAAGCATTTTTCTCCGCATTCAATACAAAATTCGTGTTAATATCAACGACTGTTGTGCTTTAACTGGTATTAGAA
The DNA here is from genome assembly GCA_900002565.1 of Culicoides sonorensis. Taxonomy (NCBI): domain Eukaryota; kingdom Metazoa; phylum Arthropoda; class Insecta; order Diptera; family Ceratopogonidae; genus Culicoides; species Culicoides sonorensis. The sequence continues at coordinate 376,559 of LN483406.1, forward strand.
ATATTGAGCAGCAAAGACCATGAAATATGATGAATAGAAATACAGTTAAACGATTTGCAATTTCTGAAAACGAATACGTACATGCCACTTTTTTCCTATTGAATAATATTGCTGGCTTTTCTCGTTTTGTTCAATATTATAATTTTACTGCAGCAACAAACTGCATATAACGAGACAATAAAAGGCTAAACAAATGCCGTTTGCCATTTTGCATTTGGATTTAAATTCTTTACATTTCTTTAATCCTTCTCTCTGTTCTCCGTAATTTTTATGAGTTTGTGTGTGTGTGTGCTTAGTACAATAAAAGTTTTTAATACTTTGATCCATGTGATCATTTGTGCATTATAAGCAACAAAAAGGAGTAAAATGCACTTTATACTATCATAGTTGTTAAATGAATGAATAATATTAATGAGAAAATTTTATGCATTCAAGAATTTTAGGAATTCAGTAATCGATAAAATTATAGATGAACAAAATTAATGTAACTGCATTTTAATGTTGATTGTGTTTTTTTATTACAATTAAATAAAAAAAGTGATATCTTTTTATTTTCTCATTTGAATTAAATTTGTTGGATTAAATTTTAATGGGAAGTTTTTTAAACTAAAAAACAATCCACCTTTTTAAATGAGCAAATTTTTTGAATTTTTGGTCATCAAAAGTTAAATTTGTAAAATGTAAATCTAAGATGATTTGACACATTTTTTGCTTACCTATCACTGTTAAATAAACTATGTAGACTAATGGTGGATGGGATGATATTTGGCATTCATAGATTCCTTCGTCACGCTCGTTTGCGTATTGTATGAGAAGTTGCCAGTCATTTGGCTCCTTAAATTCTATCGAATATCGAGAATCACTGCTGTACGTTTGTAAACCAACAGTTATCAAATGAATATCACTGCCTTTGCGTCGCATCCATGAAACCTGGAATAAAAAAAGGAATTTTGAAACATTATCAGAATAATGACAGCTACCTCAAATTAATTCTAAGACAAAGGACAAAGCGATATTCAACAATAGATAAAGTCAAGTGAGAATTATCATTGTTTAAAATAATAACAACAAATCACATACCACATTTATTATTAACATCCCTTAAACACAACAATTAAAGATTTATAGATGCTACGATTGGCGCCAATGCAAACTATTTTGATAAGCATTGTTCTACTGTTTCATCAATATTTATTAATATTTATACATTATTTGTATTACATAGCAAGCTGATTTCCAAATAATGTTAATTAAATTCAGAGTTATATGTCAGTAAATACGATGAATACCAAATTAAATTTTATTGGTAATAATTTTGTTAACAACATATATTTATGACATGAGATAGGCGATATTTGTAATTAAGTGATGTGATTTTGATTAATTAATCATTGGTATGCATAGTCAGATGATGGAAACGGGAGTAAATTAGTTTTTTGATGACATTTTACGATAACATGTGTTAAATGAAATGTCAAACTATTTTGTTTGGAAATTAATGATAGTTTTAAATTAGACTAGAAAATATCACAATTTTATGATTCATGAAAACCAGGCGTTTTCACTTCAATTTGTTAAATTCAAAAATACCAGGCGTTTCCATCCATCAGAACGAGTTATCTGATAAATTCTTCTCAATTTGACTGATTGAAACCCATTTCATTTATTTTTTCTCATATAAAATACAAAAAAACTGACTTCATCACTTCCGACATAAATAATTAATGTAACATTAAGTAGCAATCAACTAATTTCTTGAGCATCATCCGAATAATTTCAAAATCATGCCTTGAAATATTCATTGCCATTTACCTAGAAATAAATAAATAAATATCCTAACCACAAATAAATATTTAGTCTTTTTTTTTGTGAAGAAGGAAACAGAAAAACTAAATTACAACACCACACTCTATTAACATTTAAAAAGAAAGAACGAAGAAAAAATAAAAATATATAGCGAAATTGTAATTAATTTGAAATTGCCATCTTCAAAACATACACACACACAAACAAGTACAGAACAAGTATCATTAATGTCAAGGAGCATAAAAGGAAGAAAGCAAAAAGAGAGAATATTTACAATGCAATAATAATATTTGGGACTAATTGGCGTGTTTATATAATCATGAGCCTAAAGATATGGGTTGAGCATTTTTTTTGCTAGTAAGCGTAAATAAACCATTAACTGAGCTATAGCTATTGCGAAAAATGTTGCCTTCTTTCTTTTAATATTGAACGGAAGTCAAGAAATAAAATGTGTATAGAAGTTAAAATAATAAATGTGGCAAAAAAGTATGTACAAAAATTATATTTGAATGGACAAGTGGGCGCAATCACAATTTTAATGTGAAATGTTTCAAACATAAAAGAATGACAGACCTCTGATTAGCAGAGCTTTACTCTCAAAATATAAAACAAACAAAAAAGCTGAATAAAAGCATAAGAAAAATAAAATCAAAAGACATTTATATTTCATCTTTTGAATAAAATATGAAAAAAAAAAAAACATTATTTTCTCTTTGCGTTGTTTTATTTTCGTTCTTTTATGATTGTCATTGTATTTATTAAACATAAAGATTCACATAATAGACAGACCCAAACTCTTTTGAATTATACTAGGTTATTATTGAAATGAATTCATGTTTATAGAGACATTTAACAAGAAAATTTTGCTTTTAATGTTTTTCATCAATAATATAGCGATAGCGATTTCATTATAAAAAGATTTGAAATTCAAGGAAATTTCAGAAACCGATACATTTTTGTTTTCAAGCTTAGTGAGTTCCCAACAGCACTCACTATTGCAATTACATTAATATAATATGAAACAATGATACAATAAATATAAACCTTGACGCTAATTTTATTGCTTATATATTCGTACAAATCTTCTTGAACCCGTTTAGCTTAGATATCTACTCATTTTATTTTATTCATATGAGCATAACAATAATAAGACAACAACTAAAACGGATCAAATGAACAATGAAAGCACAAGTATACATATAAAATGTTAAAAAAAACGAGAGATACAAAAACATATGCGGCGCCACATCAGCATAAATATATGGTTTATCTTCACTTGAACTCTTTTTTCATATATATAAACATTTACTCTTACTTGAGGTCTACATACACTTATGGTCCTACCTCACCCAAACAAACAAAATAACATTTCACATGAAAAATATAAAGAGCTCACAGTTTAAACATGACGTAATAAAACATTTCACTGAATTTTCCTTGTGTATTTATTTGTTATTTGTCTAATAAAAATTTTTCTATGTTGGTTTTTTTGTATTCTGAATAAAAATTTTCGCAACATTCTTATTATTATGATACACATTAAATGTTACATGAACTATTAAAACCCACATTTTAAGAGTAACGAGAGAATTTTTCATGTATTTTATTTATTGTTATCATTTTAACTAGAAGAATTTTATTACTTTATATGTGAGAAAACGAATGTATGTATTTAAAATGTTTTAATTTTTTGTTGTTGTACCAGCTGTAATTGGCTATAATATTGCTCCAGGGTATAATTTCTCTATTCACATTTCTAAAAATGGAATTATTTATAAATGGATAGTGTGGTATTTCATTTTATTTTATAATTAGAGTCTATTTATCAAATATATGAAAATGATAATTTGACCATATGAAAATTTCAGTTTCAAGGTCATATGAGTCCTTAAGTTGAAATTAGACCGAGTATTTTAAATCAGTTTCTTGTCATGTAACATCAATAATTTTAAATGAAAATGAAAATTGATATAAATCTGATAAAAAATCTTTAACGTTATTTTAACTTAACAATTTCAGGCTTCAACCTTATACCGGACGTGACTTGCTTTATTTTTTAATTATCAGAAAAGCTCTTCATATTGACTTTTTTTTATGCCAAGTCATCACCTTTTAATGTCCCTTCATCGTACTTTAGATTTAAAAGGAAAAGAAAATTGTAAGAAATCATTTAATTACGTCATTATCTGCTACTTCTACAAACATCCTAATGAATGACTTTCATTTTCCATTAAAAATCAATCGAAGCAAGCTCTCTCAATTATGAAAAAAAAATTGTATCATATTTCTATCAAAAAAAATAAGACGTAACTTAAAAAATGTTATGCCATTTCAGTTGATTACCCAAATGGAGAAAAATTTATTTTAAAGGAAAATAAAACGAATTATATCAAAACGAAATTTGCTATTTATTTATTTTAAAATGTCAGAAGAATACTTTAAGGCATTTCATAGAACAACTTAAATGTATGTCATATTGTTATTATTTTTGAAGCAAATGAAATGCTTTTATTCGTAAAATAAATAAGTTTATCAAATTAGCGAATAAATCCGATGTACACAAAGTTTATTTAGAAATATATAAAATGAATTTCAAGAAGGAAGTTAAACTTTTAATAATTTACTTAGATAATACTTTGATAATACTCGTACAAAAAACTTTGTTTATGGTTTAATGGAGCAAAAGATGATTATTCTTATGCTTCAAAATATATCAAGACGATAGCAGTTCTGTTGATGATATAAAAAAAATTATAATCCACTTTAAAATAATGACACAAGGAAAATTATTCTAAGGAAGATTGATATACCGATTTTTCCGCAATAATTTGGATTGTAAAAATTTATAAGGAACCAAAAAATATCAAAAAAGATTTCTTTTAAGTCAGAAAATATTTAATTTAATGTTTTTTTTTATCATTCAAGGTCTGGAAACCGCCAAATCTGCGCAATCACTGTAATTGTTTATTTGCATTGTCCGCCCACGATCAATTCAAAACACATTATTAAATTCTTAAAAACAATCTTCAAAGTTGATTAAACATGAAATGACATCAATATTTCAAACGAGAAATCATCAAATTTTACTCACCGTTTTTCCCCTCAAATCATTCACTTTACAGTGGAGATGGACATTGCTAGCTAACTGCGTTGTCACATTAGCTGTTGAATTTGGATCCTCAAAAAATGGATATGGATCGTGGGTTGTTGTCTCTTCCGGTTCATCTTCAATATCATTTTCCGGTATATCGGTGAATGGTGATGAAAAATCATGCCAAAAATGTGTATTGCTCATTCCAAATTGTTCCTGTGGTTTTGATTTAATGTCTGAAATAAAGATAAAATAAAAAATTAAATTAATTGAATTATTATGAATTTCAATTGAATTTTAAAACAGAGTGATAATATTGCATGACGATAATCAAACAAATTAATTATGATAATTAAGTGTAATGGAGTCACAAAGTTGAATGACTCAATTAAAATCAATTACTGATGTCAAATTGATTTTTTATTAGTATTACATTAATTGTAATCCGTTAAAAGGAAATCAACAATTATTTCTTTTTTCATTGTGAATGAATTAAATGTTATTCTTTCTACTTCAGTGAAGATGAAAATGAAGATGGATTAAAAAAAACATTGGAAAATCGATGAAAAGACAAGTTCAAGGTTGAACATTTTATCTTATATGTATTTTATAAGAAAATATTGTGTCCTATAAAAACAAAAACAAAAAAGCTAAAAGAAAAATAATTCCTTGTTTGTATTAAAAGAAAACCAATTTTCAACTTTATCTAACATACAGAACCAATTTGTTTAAATATTTTCTTTCAACTAACTCATGTAAATTTTCCAGATAAAATCACGTACGAAATTGTGTCTCTTTGCACCAGTCGTTCAAATAAATTTATACTCCAGAGAAAATTTATAATACAATACTGCTGCTTTTATTATTACTGATGATGATGATGATCATCATCATTATACTTTCTATATTGGCTTTGTTAAAGAGACTTTAAATCAAAATATTGACACTTTGTGTTTTACCGCATTATCCTTGTAAATGTAATATCCTGTGTTAGCCAATATCTCTTTTCTATCTCTCTCCTATTTTACACTTTAATGGGAATTTTTGAAACACTAAAATAATGATGATGATGATGACGATGAAATGTAGACAAACATTATAGGAAAAAGTGGAAATACATAAATGAAAGTAAAAGAAGCGAAGAAAAAATATATACACTCATTTCATTTTATAGACTTCTGACAGATACCACATCGCATCGTCATCGTTTAAATAATGAATTAGATATTACCGCACAACACACACACACACCAACCATATCAAGCTTACAATTTATACACGTGTTTTTATTAAATGTGGATAGAATGTTATCTTTAAATAAGAATGTGTGTGTCTGTGTATAAGAACCTCAAATGTCAGGGATGGTAATGTTGTAATAAATCAGATTGATGTTCTGTTGCTGATGTTGTTGATGATGAAAAATTTATACAGTCTCATCGGTAAAACGGAAAATTATGTGATTCAAAGGAGGATGTGTTTGATGTTCAGTTAAATTGAGATAAAATTATATATTTTTTTCTTGTATATGTATTTTTCAAAAAATTCACATCAAAGTTGTGTTGAAAATCCTCCTACTTGGTTCATTTTAATTTATTTTTTTTTTGCAAAATTCAACAAACTTTGAAGAGGAAACTGCAAATTGATTGCAAATTAATTAATACATGAACAAACTCCCACAATTGAACTTTCATCGGTTTTGATATTGGTTATTTTCATCATTGCCGTAGGTTAATAATTTTCAATATCAATAAAATATCGGTAGTTGCTTCTAATTTTATATCAATATTTCATTCATTAAAATCAAATGATTGCTGATAAAACTGGGGATTGCATTTTAATTGGCAAAGTTTTACGATTAAAATTCAGATTTAGTTAAATAGTTAGTGAGGGATTTGATTTAATTTTAAACATATCAGCAGAATTAAAGTGCAGTTAAGATAAAATTTTATTTTATTTAAAAATACAAATGACCTTCAATTATAACGGTGGGAAATATCCATGAAATACGTTAAATAATTTAAACGACCTCGAACGATCCAAATAATCTCAATACAACCTGGCCCAGACAACCACAAATTTCAATCAAAACAGAATTTTTTCCATTAAAATGCCCTCATCATGCTGTACATCATTTACCACCCTCGTTTATAACAAAACTCTCATAAAAGTAGTTCAAGAAAACTATTTCAAGTCTACGAACTTCTTCTATCAGCTATTTTTGTATCCACTTCATATTTGAATATTTAATGCCATCACCTACCCAAGCTTTTCACAATTCCTCAATAACATAATAATAAAGTATGTATGTGAGTTGTATAAAAAGAATCTCAAAATTACTTACATCCTCTTCTTTACTTCTTGCATTGTTATTCAACTACTATAAGATGCAAAAAAAAAACCATACACACCTTATACAAATATTGATTTTTTTTACTTGTACTTTTCAGACAATGTCTGTCTATTCAATAAAACTTTAATGATTATTTTATGAGAAAATGTTCAGACATACTAAGAAAATATGAAACTTTCATTGAAGAAGCAGGATATGAAAATAACAGTATTAAAATTGACATCGTACTATGAAAGAAAAGTTATTATTAAAATGCTAAAAGTTCATTGCAGATTGCAGACGTTCAAAGCAAACGAATTTATGTAATTTCAAAAACTTATTCTTATATTTATTTTATATTCAATGACATACCAGGAACGTTTTGATTTCGATTCAAATTTTATTATGGACATCATTTAAAATATTTACAATTTATTGCCTCAAAGCCCATTTCAATTGCTACAGAATATTTGTTTTCATCTTTTTAATATTTAAATGTAAATATTTCTTGTTAAGTCAAGCATTTCATAATTCATTCAAATAATATTATTTATTCTTTGATAGTTTCAGGAAAATTAAAACTGGAATATCTTTGATATTAATATATAAATTTTCTTTTTGTATAAAGAATAACATAATTTGCATCAAAGTAATAAAAACTTATATATTCCATTTTGATAGTAATACTTTCAAATTTTTCGATTTTCTTTCGGAATTCCAATTCAAATAAATAATTTCAAAAACACAAGTGAATTCATGGAATGTGTGCTTAAAATGCCACATCAAAGTAATTTTCCTTAATTGAATTAATATTAATGACATACTATTTCAAAGAAACAGTTTTGAGTGTAAAATTCAACAAAAAAATAGTTTCGTATATCAAGTAAAATTTTAAATTATTTTGAGAAAATGTAATGAAAGAAAAATACTTACATGGTGATGCTGATGATTTAATTATCAATAATAGGGTTTGCCCTATAAAAATCCATATTATGTGCCCCTTCATTACGTCATTTTTCGTTTTCACTTTGATATAACACTAAAAATTAATTGAATTTTTATTACTTTTGATTTATTTTCATCAAATCAACTTCAATCTAATTTGGGATTGTATTTGTGATGTCAAATGTTAGTAAATATTTCAATTTTGTTTCATTGTCTGGTTTAAGATTTTACATTTCTAACATTGTTTCAATAGTCTGGATCAATAATTAAGTTTTTGATTAATTCTGAATTTTTGTCAAAGGATTTTGAGACATTTTATTTAAAACTTTATTATTCCACTGGCTTTGTTTGTTATATCAATTAAATTGAATTCTCACCAATTTTTATCTGAAAATAAAATTAAAGAAAAAATATTTATTAGTTTTAGGTACAATACCAATGTTTAAAAAAATGCAGACAAATTCTAATAAATTTAATGTTCAACCACTTTAAAGTGCTCTATATATTAAATTAACTATCATTCTCTTCAAACATCCTCTTCTTCTTTGAACAAGTATTATGAAACAACTTAAAACAAAGTAACTATGCAGTATTTTTTTAATTCATTTTCTTGCTCGCTTGTTTTTTTTCAACTAATTTATCAGAGGAAAATAAAAAAGATACTAAAAAAGAATAAAAACCACTAAAAAATAATAGGTAAAAAAAGTATATAAAAACCGTAAAAAAAAGGAAACAAATAATTTTGTGGCTGGTAGTTATATTGTTTTTATGGTTTCCTTTTCTACATTTCAAATAAAAAATATAAAAAAAAATTAAGTTAAATAAAAACAACTGTGAAATACTGTAATTTTTACTAGTTTTGAGTTTAGCAACAATCATACCAAATAAAAATTCACAAAATTTAAATAATTTTCCACAACATTTTTTATACATACTTATATTAAAAGGGTATAAATTCCTGTTTATAAGCAAACAAAAAAAAATAAAAATAACATTAGAATGAGAAAAAAAAACTGTTATGTTATAAAAGAAAATTTCATTAAGAACATTATTTATTGTTAGCTCTGAGATACTTTTACTTTTTATGTAAGTTTATGTCATGTCATAGACAATGTTACTAACCAACAGTTTTTTTTAAGATTTTATTCTCTCTTTTTTTATTTTCTTTATCTTCTTAGCCGGGTCAGCCACACAATTTCTTTTTAAAACCAAATATAAATAATTCAATGTCATCTGTTCTCATTTTGATTTAAAATGAAGAAAAAAAATAATGTTGATGATAATGATTGTCGTCGTGGTGACACAATCATGACAAGAATATCAGTTTTATTCTCAATTCAATCTTAAAAAATTCATTTTTTTTCTTATTTTATAGTATTTTAACGAGGGAAATCAAGATAATTTTAAATGAGACGACAGATATCGACCTTTTCTGAAGATTTCTTGTCTCAATTGTTCTTTTTTTATGAATTAAAAGAAAATATCGATTGACAAAGAAAATAATGAAAGAAAGATAAAATTGATTGACTTTAGTTTCATATAAATAATGCTACTATTGATTTTGCGTTAATTTGGATTGAGAAAAACGAACATATGTTTGTCATAGTTTTCTTGTTGATTGATTAAATCACAACTATTGGTGAAATAACTAAAGAAAATCAAATGAGATTAGAACGAAACACTTTTAAACCATTTTTCAATAGAAACCTTTTACACCCATTTTTTATTTCAACCACAATGATAAATTACCTTTACGCCTCTCTCATATACTTTTTTCATCATCATCGTCATTCCCACACATACATCCAATCTGATACTTTTCCTTTTTTTATTTTTTAAATTAGAAAATAGATTTTACAATCGAGATTAGTTTCATTACACAATGTAACAAAAACCAGGCCGTTGCATTGCATTCATGTTGAACATTTGTATGGATTTCATTTTTCTTGTTTGGATATTTTGACTCGTACATATTTGGCACACATTTTCACTTGAAATGGATATGAAAAAGTGTTTGGTGCAAGTTTTAACAGAAACACACACACATAATACGGAAATAAAAACAATGAAAAGTAGAGACGTGATTTTAAAAAGTTGTTTTATTGTTACAATGATCGGACTTGTACATTTCTTTAGTTATTAAATTTCAATGCAAACTGAGATGAATAACAAACTATTAAATAACTTTAACAAAACTTTTATTGATGTTTCTTTGTATGTTTTCTAGTTTTTCCCTTTTAGTTGTAATTTGCCAATTGCATTGGATTCAAAAACACACAGATGATGCAGAATCGTTTAATAACATGAAAATCGTACTAATATAAGAAGAAAGTTATAGAAATATCTTATTTCAGATGGTTTTAATTATTTTTTTAGAGTACATACAATAAAGAGGATTTATATTTCAAATGAGGTTACATGGATTCAAAACAAAAGGTATGTCATGGGACCTTATTTTTAAATGACATGTGCTTAAATGCAACTCATTGATCTTAATCCCTTGCTTTTTAGAAGTTTAAACTTACTGTCACAAAAAATTCAATCTTTTTAGCTTAGAAACTTTTTTTCTGAAAACTCCTTTTGAAATACCTTAAATCTTTATTTTTAAAAAAGGATACAATGTACTTTTCTCTGATTCATTATTAAAAAAACCTACATCATGTCACGTTTGCTAAGGGATTTCCCTCATGTGTATATATTTTTTTTTGTTTGAATAAAAGCACACGTGTATCGCTAAAGTACTCTTCTTGCTCCCTGTTGACAAAAATTACATGAAAATATAGAAGAAGATAATTAAAAATATAGCATACAAATAGCGTTTGATATTATGACATATTACGGTCATGTAATCGCTTTATATGTACCTCTTTGTTTTCATCAGAGAACATCAAAAGGATCTGTAACCATTGACATGGATTGAAATTTCATCAGATCATTGGAATATCATAGATGACTTAATATGCACTACCGTAATAATAGAGCTTTATTTGAATTTGATTAAAAATTCAATAATCATAATTCTGCTCCAATTTCAAAATACATTTCAATGAATGTTGCTAGAATTTTAAATTGAATTTTCCATTTCACAATCATTTCATTTTAAAGTTCAATTATTTATAACAGTAATCCAATTACTTTCACCTTCTACCTTTCTATAGCTAATTGGATAAGAAACAGAATCTTAAAAGTAAGATAAAGCTTATTATTATTTTTCACAAGCAAATAGAAATAACAGTTAATATAATAAGAGAGAATGATGACGATGATAATATTGATGTTGAAAACCTAATTTCAATCGTCGTCGGTCTCCTTTTTATTATTTTATCATCATATTGATTTGTATAAACAATTGTCGGATAAACTGCTTTAAATTTACTCATTATTCAGTTTTTCTTTTATTATTATTATTTACTCGTATTGTCTCCTCAGTATTTATATTATTATTTTTTTATTGCCTCCACAGATATAAATTTCAAATTCAATGACACAAACGAAGAGAAAAAAAAATATTAAGATATAAAAATGAAATGTTTCTCATTGAATGTTAAAAAAAATACCAATATAAGAAGTTTCAATAGATAAGATATGTATCAAATATATTATTTTGCAGAAAATTAAGAGACTATGTCAATAAAATATTGATTGAATAAGAGAGTGATCACGTCCCAAATAATCGTTATCGTGCTCTTATTTTTATTTATTCATTGAAAAATTTGTTAGATTTCTTTTTCAATACTTTTGTATTTTGAAATCTTGTAATACATTCTTTTATTTTTTTTTTTAATTTATTTTTTCAACTTATACTCATTCTTAACAACAGTTTCCAAGTAAAATCGACGAAAATAATAAAATGTAAAATAAAAATAGATAAAGTTGTTTCAAATGCTCTCTAAGTAAATATCTAAATAGCCGTAAATATCAATGACAACACCAAAAAGTTACGAGATAATGGAGTGTGAAAAAACCAATTGAACTTGCCATGACAGCGAATTTTTTATATAAATGTAATGAATTTTGAAAATTGGATCCAATAAATTGAGGGTACTTTGCAAAAAAAAAATATCTCTTAAAAGTTTGGCATGGAATTTCATTCATTAAATACTTGTATTACAAAAAAAAAATATAATTACTTGCCACAAATTTAAACTTTAAAATCCATAAAATTAAAGTATCACAAAAACTAGGACACATTAAAATTTTTCATCATCTAATAGTAAATAAATTATTATTTTCTTCTAGGGTTCTTGACAGGATATCCCTTGTGCTTGGAATCCTTTCTTTTTATTTTGTATTTTTCTTTTCATTTAATATTTCCTCCTTACTTTTGTCATGTTTGTTATAAATATACTTAAAAAGACTTCTTTGCTTGCCCTAATTTCCTGTCTAACAATTGAGAAATGATAATAATGATGATTTTGAAAACTCTTCACTGTTGTACTTGGAAAATTGTTGACTGAAGTTGTTGAACTAATAAAAAAATAAAAAGTTTCATGTACTTTACTTGACTTGTAAACCGATCGTTATTTTATATTAAATAATGATTTCATTTCTTTTGAATTTGAGTCAAGATATTTATTTGATTTCACTTAATATTATCATATTTCTTTTATTCTCATGTTCTGTCTGAAAATGTCAATTTTTTATCTCTTATCGTGATTGAAAATAATAAAAAAAAGGTAATTTTAATGGAATTTTAACCCAATTCAATTCAATTTAATTTGATTCAATTGTTTTATATATCAAATTGCTTCATAAAAATCAAATAATCAGAATCGTAAAAATTAGCAGAGCCCGTGAAACATAATCAGATTTATAAAATAAAATAAAATCAATATTTTCAATTCAAAGGCACACAATTTTGCATACGTCAACATTATTTAAGCACAGATGAAAGCGTGTTTCATTTTATATCAATCGAAACTAATGAAATCAAAGGATTTTTATGCGCTGCAGCAAAAATGATAATAATAAAGAAAAATTGATTCATTTTATCTATGGTTCAAGGCCAAATAGACAGAGCAAAAAAAGTAAAATAGAATTATGATGATGCAGCAAAAAGAAAAAAGGAAACATAAATGATAATAATTATATATAATAACAAATGATGATGTTTATAAATAATGTAACTTCATACTATAATGCTTATCATCGAATTGAAACAAGGAAGAATGATATAAATAAAAATCGAAGAAGAAATAATCTTTGTTTGACGTCAAGCCATTTTGATAATATTTATTAAAGATCATCAAGAAAAATGGAGTGTGGGTGTTTAATCAAATCGATAGCTGTAAGAAATGAAAATTGTGAAATGTGTCATATTTCAAATTAGGAAATGAACACTCTCAACCCAAAACCAGTGGGGCACCAACCCTTTCCCCTGGTCTCCCACTGATGCCCCACTGGTTTTGGGTTGAGAGTGAAGCTACATAAAAATCACTTATTTTCTGGATTCTAAAATCTCAATGTCTCAAAAAATTCTTTAACTTTCAACTCACTTTTGAATTTAAAAAAATATGCAATGAAAAATTAAGCACACATACAAAACAATTCACATTCAAAACATCATCATCATCATCATCATCCTGATAAATAGTAGATTGTCTCCATTTTGACATAGAATAAATTTGAATCAATTTACAGTATTTCAATACATTTTTAACATTATTCAAATCCTTGTTATTATTATTGTAATTTTGCATTGTGCTTATCTATCTCCATGTATTTACAAACAAATAAACAAACAAAAAAAGGAATAAATGTTACTTACATTTTCCAATCGTAAGGAAAAATGTAGACAAAAAAAAAGATAGAAAACAAATAACAATATATATTTATATAAAGTCTTGATTTCAATATTACCTTTAATATCATTTTATTTTATACAATGTTACGTCTCTTTTTTTGTGTTACCGTCTCATGCTCTGTCAAACAGAAAAGTGTGGAGTATGTAAAATCTGAGTTCTATCAACAAAGCACAACAACAACAACAACAAAAAAATCAATGCAAAATAAAATTGTTTTTGTTTTCCATCTCTGCTTAGAAGGTAGACGATATTTCATACAATATTAAAATATTTATATTGACTTAACTTTCAAAGTAGGACAATTTGAAATATAAAAACACATCAATAATAAGTCGATCCATTGAATCAGTTATTGTTATGTGAATATTTACTAAGCTATCAATAACCTTTAGGATAGGAAAATAGGACAATTTTTCATTTTTGTGCCTCATTTAAAACAAATAAATATATTTTTTTCACAATCACGCTTTTATGAGCATTTAAGCTCATTATCGACAAAAATTTAATGAAAACATTTAAATGCATGAAATCACATTGATTTTTAACACCCATCTGTTTCCTAGTAATAATTTTAATAAGGTATTAAAATGGCATTAAACCACGCTATCACGTGGTTGTCAAATTAAAATTCGAATAAAATAAAAACAATTATTACCGCATTATTTTAACCACATTGTCATTCATTTTGTACTTAAAATCGAATCATGAATATTTTATGAGATACAGATAAAAAAACGTTTTTTTTTCTGAACAGCGAAATAAAATGCTAAAGCATATCTAATAATAATGTGACACATTTTTGACACTGACATATTCATTGCAATTTTGCCAACAAAACATGACAATGTCATTCAAATTATATTTTTTTTTAAAATAATATCTATTTAAGCATCACTCGAGAATTAACACAAAAAAAATAACAGAAAAATACTGTTTTTTGTTTAATTTTTTATTTAAACAAAAATTCATACTCTGGATACACATTACATTGAAAATCTTGACGGCGCCACAAAACTCACTTTTGACTGTAATAACAATATAATGATAAAATAAAATTTTAGTGTCCATTTCATGCTTTTTACACATGCAAATACACACATACACTGTGAATTCCTACTGCAAAAAAAAAAAGTGGTAGTGTGAGAAAAAATTTAAGCTAGACATGAAAAAATTTGTGTGTGTATGTTTGAATATTAAAATTTATATCATCATGCTTTTGCATAAATCTTTCAGCTTTTTCATTTGGTTTTAAATGGATGTTAGATTTTTTTTTTCTCTAATAATTTAATTAGAAAAAAAAAAACGATTATATTCATACTGATGGATATAAAATGGGACTATAATCTGATTTAATAATCATGAACAGAACATGCAAATGTCCGTTTTGTGTCAGTCATTTTGTACACTTTTTTTGTTATTTTCTTCATTTATGTTATCAAGGTTCCACTCCATTGAAATTCTTGACATTTTTATGATTAATGTTTTAAATATTTTCATTAGACTGTGTAAATATCATTTGATTATCCTCAACAAGATTGTTTGAATGTCGTCTTAAATATTATCTTTTGGGTAGCAGAATTTCTTATTTTTTGATGTACAGTGAAAAAAAAACAATTCTCAAATTCATCAAATACCATTTTCTTACAATATTATTTTTTTTTTAAATTTGTTTAGTTTTTCTTCTACTGAAATTTCGTTCATGAAATTTTTCTAACGGTAACAGGAACACATTTTGAATATAACACAATGTAATCATACACACAAAAAGAAAGAAAAGGAAACAGAATGTAAAAATTTATTACATCTCTGATTGGCATTCACATTAAGTTGAAATCGGTAATCAGATAAATTGCCTGTAATAACATCCTTTTTTCTTCTACACGCACACACAGCCACACAGACACATTTTTTATTGTATTTTTTGTTTTTTTTTTGTATATAAATTATACACTTGTTTAACTGTGTAAAAATATTTCACTCTAAAGGGAAAAATTACATTTTGTTAAAGAAAATTTAAGGATTTCAATTTGATTAAGAGCTGGGTAATAAAATTGACTTCAATGAAAATAAGGAAAAACATTTAAATCTATTACTTTTCATCATATTTTAAGATGCAAATTCTTTTACATGGTTTTTTGCTATTTTGCTTGATGAAAATTGAAGCTTTAACTCAATGAATTCATGTTTCATTTCGTTACGTTTCATTGAACGACACACACATGTGTACTCATTTAAAAAACTACGATAAATCATATTCGAAAATCAAACATTACACGCACTAAAAGTGAAATAATACCACAAATACTTCAATGCCACATAAATCAACAATGAAAAAAATGTCACTTCAATGCACTTAATCCGTGATAAATCCGTTTTTGAGTACACCAAAATAATAAAATGCGATAAGCAGTTACATTTAGGTGTAAAGTATTTTGTGTAAGTCAAAATTAAGCTGCTTTTGACCAGAAATAAAAATGTAATACGAAATAATATATAAAATGATATTAATTCTTTATAACCCTTGTATAACCACTTCTCATACTAATACATAGCATGGTTTCAGATGATTTCAGTGAAATTCTATGGAAATGTAACAACTTAATCGTTCTCATTCACGATAATGAACATAGCACTTTTTTTACGAATGAGGTTGAACATGAAATTTCCGGAAATGGCTTTAATTTTAAACTATGGGGGAAATATGAGTAGGTTATTAATCACCCTATGGAATGGAAATTTAAATATAATGAACAAGGACGAAGGCGAAAATCAAAGGAAAAGAAAAACCATATTTTATTTTTGTGCAAAGTGCGATAACAACGGAAACACAATTGAATTAATGTACCTTTTTACCACTCTTTTGTAGGCTTATTAAAGTCCATTTTTTGTTCATTATGTAATGTAATAATGAAATTAAAATCTACATTAAATGATATCTCAAAAAGAAAAATTAGATTTGTTCTCACACTCATCGAATTACCATGGCCATAAAACGTGTTTTCCAATTCAAAAAAAAACAATTAATATTTGTTCAAAAATTAAATGAAGCCTTTGATTATAAATCACTTAAATAGCATTTAAACAAAACCCAAAAAATGACACATGTTCGCATACAATACACTTAATTTTAATTGTCTTTATATTAAAATTAATATAATTGCGTATTAAATCCATTTATTTTTGTACACAATTAATGAAAAACAATTGAATAAATCACAAAAACACACATAACTTATTCAAATAATAGCTAAATATAAATTTTATACATTAACATATTCATTAATTTAATGTTCGAATAAATACCGCACGAACATGCAATGTGATTATATTTGATAAAAAAAATGTTAATTGGACTTTGAGAGCAAAAGCGGTTAACAGTTGATATGATTAAATGATGAAAAGAAATTTTTGTTATTTTTTAAAATTTATTATATTTTATTGCTTTAACAACAAAAAAGGACTTTTAACCTTGTCTATACCACGAAAAATTCAATTACAAACCTGAAATTGTCTGTACCACGACAAATTCGATTACAAAATTTAAAAAAAAAAAACCTTAAAAAAAATTAATTTAAAAAAAATAATATGAAGCTTATTGTTTTTTCCCATGATAATTTTTCCCCCTATCTTCTACTTGTCATAACACATTGTTGAAACAGATTTTTCACTACCAATAATAAAATAAAAACAAAAAAAAATATGAGTATTGTTGATTTTATTTAATAATCTTGTTATAAACTGTGAAAAATATGTTTTATCGAAATCACTACAAGTTTTGACACATGTTTTTATTATTAAGCATTTGCATAAATTTTAACTTATTATGTAGATGAAACCATACTGGGAGTGTGTGTTAAAAAATGTTTCATACATGTCAATTTAAACTGAAAAATAAAGTTTGATTTGTGAGAATTGAATTTATTAATATAATAAAGTTGAAATTTCATGTTATTTTTAGTATTAATATTGATTTGGGTTCGAAAATGTTCATGCACTCTAAGTGAATGCTATGTATGAAGTCTCTTAACCCTTTCAGTCCCGAATTAAAACAAAGGGAGCTAGAATTTTTTTGATTATATATTCTTATTATTGATGCTTTAAAGAGCTTGAATTAATTTTTTCAGAATTTTTTGACCCTTCCTTGACCTTGAAATTAACTGTCCATTATAAGGGACCAGGGGACTCAACGGTTGCAAATTTGAATTTTTTTTAAGAGCTCATTGCTTAGTGGCCCTTATAAGGGACCAGAGGACTCAACGGTAGTAACTTATTGTACCTTAAAATTCTTGAAATGTTGTCCCTTATATGGGACACAGGGACTCAAAGGGTTAATAAAAATATATGGAAACAAAATTATTTTCAAAAGATTTTACCCATACTCTGACCATCCTTCAATATACAATTTTCTAAGACAACTTTTTTTTCATAGTCCGATATTTCTGAATCTTGCTTTTCTCCCATACCTTGCTACTCATAATATTACTTTTTTGCCAACATTTTATTTTTGAGAAAAGGAAAATTTTATCGACAGAAAAAAATTAATGAACAAACTCTATAATAATAATATGAATACAGCAAAAAAACGCCACAAGACAAGAGAATAAAAAAAAGTTGTAATATTATTACCCTGTTGTTATCATCCTATTTTATTATTAAAACTTTTTTTGTACTCATATTTATACAACAATAAAAAAATCCAAGTTTTTTTCCTTTCCTGTTAGTTGCAAACAAATTCTGATTATACATTTTTTTTTTACTGTTAAGTCTCTTTAAATTGTTGATATCTTATCATTAAAATGAACCGAAATCTGTTGAAATTCAGTGTAACGTTTCCAGTGTGTACACATGAAAAGAATCATTGAATAAAATATTGCTAAATAGGCCACAAAATGACAGGATATAAATCGTTATCAGTCAATGAAGAAAAATAATACACCGACACTTCATAATTTTTGGTTAATATCTTGTCGGGACGGACATCATTTTATTGTTATTTCCCACTCGTCATGCACAGAAAAAGGTGTCTGCTTATTTTTTTTTTATTTTCTTTCATATTGAAATTAATAAGAAAAGTTTCCCATGGCTTCAAAATTATTGTTCTATAAAAAAATTGATAAAGAGAGAGAGAGAGAACCCATTAAAGATTCGTTTTCGACCATTTTATGGTATTCAGGTGAAATCTATTAATAAATGGTAGATAATGAAACATATCAAGTAAGGTTTTAACTAATTATGAGAAACATGGCGACATGATTTACGATACACATTAATTTTTCAATTTTCACAATACAATTTTTTGACTGTGACATCACAATTCACCAGTAAATAACTCTTTCACCTAATCCTTGAACTCAAATTCCATTGTGAGATAAAAGTTTGGAAGTTTAAATCAAGCCAGAAAATATTTAAAACGAATGAAGATAATTTGATTTAAGGCTGTTTTTTGAGAAACTTAAATGGCATGAAAAGCGTACATCAATCTTGAATATCAACTAACAGAATTTCATCATTTTCACAACATTTTCATTCAAAACTCAACACTTGAAGTAGAAGAGCTCAACAATTTTTTTTTTCAAAAGCTATCATATTTAATTAGCATTAAAAAACAAAAATTTTCAATACCTTAATTAATACTGTTGTACTAATGGACAATTTTCCACGTATTATGAAGAGGATTCAACATTATTATGTTTATTTTTTCATGTATTTAATTGAATCACATTATATTTGTAATTGCATTTCATTTTTAATCTTCATTTATTTCACAGTTGAATTGAAATGTCATCAACGTTCATTTTATTATCCTTTTTGTCTGTAACTGTAATGAATGATGATTAAAATATTAATACTAATTATATAAAAATTAACACTCGTTTTGTATTTTTTTATTACAATTATATTTTGACAAATTTTTTCAAAAGTTTTAATTGGTTTTGGTATTCATTTTAATTTTTTAATATCATATCTTCACATTACATGGTTTTTGTTATGTTAAATTGATTTTTTATTACATTTCATGATATTGGTTTAAAATTTATTTATTTAACCAAATGAATTTTTTATCATTTTGATTCTCCGTATTTACTTTTCAGAACAGTAAATTTGGATTGAATAATAAATTACACTCATAAACATATTGCATTGATGTTTTTTAATTTATATTGCATTTTACTCACATGAATTGTTAGTAATGAAATTTTTTGGTAACCATAAATTTTTTAATCAATTTGGAATTGTATTTGGTTTTGATTGCAATTTCATTTAAAATTTGATTTAATATGAAATTATCTCTTTTTTGATGATTTCACATATTATTTTTAATAGAAATTAATAGCGATTTAAGACAAATTGTCTACACACGTCCGGTTTAAGACGTTAACAGATGCAAACTACCAGATATTCCTACAAACAGTAAAGAATTTTGCATCATTTTTCCTGTTCTTCACACATTTTCAATGTAGATTCATTTACTATACACATTTTTGCCAGGATATTATCACATGTTTAGATTGAATAAGTGTATCGTTTACAAAAGCCGAAGCAAAGTAAAAACGCGTGCGCACTGATTTCAGTTTTTCCGTCTACTTTTGATTTAATTTTTTTTTTGTATGATATAATAAAATTTTGGTATTCCATATGTTTATCATGCATTCAAGATTAACAGAGAGAGAAATGTTTAAATTTAATTTTGAGTGTGGTACTAGATTTTATATTAAAAAATTTATGGAATTGTTAATAAGCCGTTTTAGAAACATCTATCACAATATTTATCATTAAATAAATTATTAACTTTAAGTATCTCTTTTAAGGAAACTGATTTTATGTCTAAAAAGAGAAAGAGTTGTGGGATCTTGATTCTCACATGATCATCAAATTCGTCCAATCTTGAAAGTGGGCGCTCCTAGTGCGTTATTGAGAAGAATGTTCATCATCAACTAATGCTTGTCCGTCTTATCTGACCTTAAACTTTTTCAGGTATGCTTTTGTTAAACTAAATTTAATTTAAAAACCTGACCTAAATCAATATTCATAAAAATTTTATTTAATCTCATTCCCATCTGTGACAATAATAAAATTGTCTACATGAAGTAATTGATTTCCTTATTAAATAATTTTTAATGACGTCTTTCTATAAATAAAATAATATAAAGTCTTAATAAACCGTAAAATAATTATCTCTACACCATAACTTTATTACTCGTGGTATTTTGCTACTAAATTATCTGTATTGAATAAGTTATGAAGAAAAACACCAATAAAATTCAACATACAGCAGACAGTATACATATAAATTACATATATACAAAAGTACAACTCAAGTGTACCAAATTTACATAGTTTTGTTTTTGCTCTTAAGTTTTAATTCAAAATAAATAGTTTTAACTAAAATTCTTAATACAAAAATTATACTAAAATTTTCATCAAATTATATTGCATCCAGTGAAATAATTATTCTTGAGTTGTTCATGTTAGTTTAAGAGCAATAAGTGAATATTTGTTTTAATCAAGTTCATAAAATTGATAACAAGTGGATTAATTGAATTTGATAAACAATAGATCTCTATACATTATTTCTGTGATTGTATATTGTATACGTAGTAGCTCATTTCGAAACCTTTCAACGGATTTTTGGGAGAACCTTACAACATACTTTTGACTTCAACATTATAATATTTGGATTATATTTTCTTCCTCTAAGGTGAGAGAATAAAATTTTAATTGAACTGCTTGGGCGCTGGCAAATTTTTTGTTTCATTTTGTATCATTTCATGTTTAACAACTTCTGGATTACTAAACGTTGCCACTTTACCTGCCAAGCCCATTACGTTATCATTATCATTTTTTGTGGAATACTCAAACTTTAATATCCAGATAAAATGTTTTTGAATGACTCCGCTGCTAGCATTTACCAAATTCGCTGTAAAATTTGTAATGATTTGGAAGGTAATAGAAAGGAGTTGAAAATAATGCCATGTGAAGGCACTTGTGGAAATAGTTTTCATGTCAAATGTGTTGATTTACCACCATATGCAGGAGATTTAATTTCGAATTACCCGAAAAAAATATTCTTTAAATGTGACGACTGTTCTAAAAAATCATCGTCATTACCAGATGTTTTTAAAATATTGAAAGAAATGACTGAACAAATTAACATACTATCTTTAAAAGTTAACAAAATTGATAAAATTGAAGAGATTTCAAATAAAATGATAAATTTTATGATGCTAGATGATGATTCTGATGAATCTAATTATGATGATGACGAAATCGAAGATGATGCTCAAGAAGTTATTGAATATGATGTTCAAGAAGTGATTCAAAATGATGATAATCTTATCACAATTGATCCACCTTCATTAAGTCAACCACTTGAAAATCCATCTGTGGCTGTTATCACACAAATTACTCAACCGAAAATTATTGAGTCTCAATCAAACTTGGCTTCTAAAGGTAAAACTCCCAAAAGAAAGCATCACAAGAAAATTTCAAATAAAAGCATTAAAAATCATAATCAACATCGAAATTTAAACCGAAACCAGTCTTCAAATCGACATCGATTTCATTCAAATCGTTATACCACGAGAAATCACAATAATCATCACAATCGTAGACACCAACAATCCAATGGTTTTAACAGACAAAATAACTTTAGAGAAAGAGTGATTCGTCGTAACTTCCAGCATAACCACCAACAACAAAACTACGTTAACTCTTCATTCCATCCGTCTAGTGCTCCATTCCACAATTTTAATAGTAATTATTCTATACCGTTCACACCAAATTATACGCCTTCTTACACACCATTTGGTCAAGCACCAAATTTTATGATGCACAGACAATTCAGTCCCCAAACAGCTCGACTGATGCCACCAATTTATTTCAATTAAATATTTATTATCACAATGTTGGCGGAATGAGAAGTAAATTGACAGAGCTTCGTTTAGCAGCAACTTCCAGTAAATATGATATTATTATAATAAGTGAAACTTGGTTATTGAGTGATATTAAGGATAGGGAAATTTTTGATATGAATTGGAACATATTCAGGCGTGATAGATTTAACAGCACAACTGCTGGTGGAGGAGTAATTATAGCTGTTCGTAATCACATTAATTGTAGTGATATTTCCATAAATGTTCCTGTTGAAATTGATCAAGTATGGGTCAAAATCACAATTTTACAAAAATCAATCTACATTTGCTGTTTATATATCCCACCATCATCATGTGAAACAATTTATGATACACATCTAACAACAATTGAAAATGTGTGTTATTTAATGAAAGACCTGGATAATATATACATTACAGGTGACTTTAATTTACCTCATTTACAGTGGATTCCAGACGATGAAAACTCAAATATTTTCAATCCCGTGAGCACTTCCAGTTCTGAAAGTGAATTTAAAAGAGCTGACGTTGAAATTCAAATTACTGATCGATTATTTTCTAGTAATCTTTTTCAAATTTCAAGTATACAAAATGACAAATGTCGGAATCTGGATCTCATTTTTTCGGATCAGCATGATGATGTAGAGGTTTCACAGGCACTCACTCCACTTTTTAATAGATTTTTAAATACAATGCACCATAAAGCAATTGAATTAACAATTTTCATGAATAATACACCAAAATTTGTGAATGAAAAAGTTTGGATTCATGATTTTCATAATGCTGATTATAAAAAGTTAAATGAATTATTACATGCATTTGATTGGTCATTTTTAAACAGTATTAATAACATTGATGAAGTTGTGACAAAATTTTATGATATAATTAATAATGCTATTTCGAATAATGTGCCACTTAAACTAGAAAAAAAAGCTATTTCTCAACCGTGGCTAGATTCTAACTTAAAATCATTAAGAAATAAGAGAAACAAAGCATTTAAATCTTATAAAATGACAAACTTAAATACGGATTATCAACGTTTCGTTTATTTTAGTCAAAAATTTCAAGAAATGAATCAACATGCCTATGATAGTTACGTTCAAAATATTGGTCAAAAGCTAAAATCGAATCCAAAATCATTTTGGAATTTTGTAAATGATAAGAGGCAAAATAATGGTATTCCAGCAACAGTAGTATACCAAAATAAAGAATCGCAGTCAGAAGTAGATAAATGTAACATGTTTGCATCGTTTTTTGAATCAGTATATCAAGCTCCAATCAATTCAGAAACAAGTCATCAGCCATTACAATTGCATGATTCACAATGGAATGAATTTTTAAATCAATTTTCAGAAGACTGGATAAAACAACAATTGGAATGTCTTGACATACACAAAAGTCCGGGACCAGATAAAATTCCAACAATTTTTCTAGTTAAAACAGCTAAGGCTTTGTGTAGACCGATTTCTCTACTATATAGATTTTCTTTAAGTTCTGGTTGCTTTCCGTCAACATGGAAAATTTCTTACATTGTCCCTATTCACAAAAGTGGACGACGTAATGTAGTAGAGAACTATCGTGGTGTTGCAAAACAAAGTATTATCCCAAAGTTGTTCGAAAAACTTGTGACGAACCTTATTACGCCACTGTTGATAGATAAAATTCATGAATCTCAACATGGATTTCTTAGTAAAAAATCAACGATCAGTAATCTAGCGGTATTTAGTGCTTTCTTGGGGGATAATATGAGTAATGGTGGCCAAGTTGACACTATATACACGGATTTTTCAAAGGCTTTTGATTGCGTTGACCATCAGCTATTACTTAATAAGCTCAAAAATTGTAATTTAAATGAAAATATTATCAATTGGATATTTTCTTTCATTACTCAACGAACGCAAATTGTAAAAATCGATAAATCCATATCAAGATACATACAAGTAACTTCTGGTGTACCGCAAGGGAGCCATATCGGCCCCCTTTTGTTTATAATTTTCATTAATGATCTTTGTTTTGCCATGAAAAATATAAATTTTTTGATGTATGCAGATGATTTAAAAATTTTTAAAAAGGTAGCCTCCACAGATGATGCATGTGTACTTCAAAACAATTTAAACAGTATTTTCAACTGGTGCTTGCAAAATAGGATGTCGTTAAATATCAGTAAATGCTACTCAATTTGCTTTACAAGAAAACAAGTTCCTTTATTAACTGATTACACAATTAATAGTAAAGAGATTACTAGAGTTGATGTTGTAAAGGATCTTGGTGTCTGGATGGATTCTAAGTTGACATTCAGAAAACATATCGACATCACAATCGCTAAAGCCAAGTCAATTTTATCTATTGTGAAAAGATTTGGAAAGCAGTTTCGTGACCCATTCACTCTTAAAACGCTCTACAATTCTCTTGTGTTGTCAATTATTGAGTATGGGAATGTTGTATGGATGCCTTATTATCAGTGTGACAAAAATAGAATTGAATCGATACAAAAGCAATTTCTCATTTTTTGCTTGAGAAATCTATCTTGGACTGATCGATTCATTCTTCCACCCTATCATCATAGATTGAATTTGTTACAAATGATATCAATTCAACATCGGCAAGTGGTGGCATGCTGCATTTTAGTCTTTGATTTGATAAAGAACAACATAAATTGTCCGTTATTAAAAAATAAATTGATCCTAAGAAATAATCCATTCGGACTGAGAAACAACAGGATGCTTCAACAAACCAAAGTCAATTCGAATTACATTAATAACAGTACTATGAATAGATGCATTGGTTTGTTTAATGAATTTTGTGGAGATTTGAGCCTGGACTGTGATAAACATACTTTTAAGATTAATTTAGTTAAGAAAATCAAAAATTTATATTATAGAGTTTAAATGTCAGTTTATGTAATTTTAATTTAGAATAAGTAAATGTAGAATTAAACGTTAGATTAAGTAAATGTATGTATTTATTAGTCACTATTTAGCTCCTGGGCGGACCTTTCGGGGGTTCAAGTAGTGACTGTAGTCTTAATTTGACGAAATAAATAAATAAAAAAAATAAATAAATAAATAAATTATTTTGAACCAAACACTAAACGATATCTCTCATGAACATCACTTTTGTATAGAGGATGAAAGATAATTTATTTATGCTAACCAGTTATAAATAAATTTATACAATTTTCAAGCCAGAGTCGCCAATAGATAACAATGATTTCAGTTTTATATTAAATGTGAATTGGTGCATTTGAAAAAAAAAATTACACTAAAAGCACTCTTATCCTTGTATTGCATTTCTATTCTTAAAAATGAAGTTTTACCATTAAAAGTCACTACAGTTGAAGCACAATTGTTATAGAAAAGATCTATTGACATTTTTTCCATTGTAATCCATTGTCTATTTATTATAAATATTTTCATCACTATGAATTCTTAAACACAAAAGTAAGCCTTCTTTTATTTTAATGGTACAAAAACACCTGTGAAGCCTTTATTTCCTTTCTTAAAATTTTTTTTTATTTTGAATTTTTTTTTTAAATTGTTCTGCAAATCCTTATTATTATCAACATGAATTGTTTGTCACCTTCATAGAATTTGAATGAAAAAAAAAAAGAATAAGAATAAACTGTGAATAAATGTGGTGAACAAATGAAAAAAAAAATGAATAAAAAAGTACAACCATTAATCCTTTGCAAATGACTGTGGATTCATACAACATATTTTTTTCCTATTGTGATCTCATGATATATTTACAGAAAAGTACTTTAGAATGATAACAAGGTGTAACTTGTACATTTCCTGAGGTTAACAATGTTGATACTTTAACGCATATATATTGCGTGTTCAGACCAAACAATAAAAAAATAAGTATTATGAGTAATGCGAAAAACACATAGAAATTGTAAAATAATACAAAAAGAAATTAGAAATCTAAAGTTATAAAGTCATAAATCATTTTTTGTTCTGAAATATTATTACTTTACACAGTTGAAGATTTTTTGACTCGTTTTTATTATTATTTTATTTTTTTTTATATTTGAACAGCATCACATCAGCAGATACATAATAATATTTGTTGAAGCATTTTATACGCATAACGTAAAAGACCATTAAATCCAAATGACAGACAGAAACAATGTATTTTAGTATGATACTCTTCAGATGACAGTCATCGCTTATATCAACATATCATTTATCATCTGCATGAAATGGATTTTTTTTTTATATTCATTATTTATGTCTGTTAAAGTTAAATTTTTATGAATGGTGTTATGAAAACTGATTATCAAGTGCGTGTTTTTGAAGAAATTATGTGAGAATATAAATTTTCAGATTTGTCCTTAAATGAAGATGTTTCGACAATAATATTTATGAAATTTCATGATTCATCTTGATATACATGACATTTTTTGTCTCTTTTCACTGTACATAAATATTTGCTACCTGTTTCAAGTACATTTTAGTAAATTCAAGTCCTTCCAATTTAACAGACGTAAACAAAATGGATTCAAAAAATATTTTTACAATAACATTGCTGATATTATTAATAACAAAAATTACGATTGGAAAGCCATTTAATGATTGTCAACAACCAAATAATAATAATCTTCAAAAGAAATGTGTCTATTTAACAAAATGTCAAAATCTCTTCCAACTCATACTGAGAGGTAATTTATCGGAATCCGAAAAAAATTATCTACGTGACAGTCAATGCGGTGTAAATAATGGCCAACCTCTGGTCTGTTGTCAACAAGAAAATATTCAACATGAGATTATTCCACAAATACTGAGACGACAATCTGAATCATTGTTTCCCTATCCAGGTATTTGCGGTACGCAAACAACATCACGAATTGTTGGTGGCAGCAAAACATCAATTGGTGAATTTCCATGGACAGCACTAATTAAATACCGAAATCGTTATAATCATATCACATTTCATTGTGCAGGAGCTTTAATAAACTCACGGTATGTGCTCACGGCCGCACATTGTATCATTGGAACAGAATTAGCAAAAACCTGGAAACCAGTTGAGGTACGACTTGGAGAATGGAATCTCAAAACAGATGTTGATTGTATAATTGATGGACTGGATTACGAGTGTGCTGATCCTCATATTGATATAAAAATTCAACAAATAATTGTCCATGAAAGCTATATTCCGACGTCACCGAATCAGTATAATGACATTGCTCTTATTAGATTAATGGATGAAGTAAAATATACTGAGTTCATTCGTCCGATTTGCTTGCCATTTTCAAATGATTTGAGGAAACGAGATTGGTCACAACTCAAATATTTTGTCACTGGATGGGGTCGAACAGAACACGCATCTCAAAGTGATGTTAAACAAAAACTTATTATAGCTGGTTTTGATGCACAACAATGTAGTTCACAGTATAAGAGTGAACGAATTTTCATTACATCAAATCAATTGTGCGCTGGAGGGACAACTGGCAAAGATTCATGTTCAGGGGATTCTGGTGCTCCATTGATGACAATCGATTCGAGTCTTGAAGACCTACCACCATATTGGTTTTTAGCTGGAGTTGTTTCATTTGGACCAAAACCTTGCGGATTATCTGGATGGCCGGGAGTATATACAAAAGTCAGTGAATACATTGAATGGATTGAAGCACATGTAAAATATTAAGCTTATGATAAATAAACAACAAGTCGTCTCCATTTAATATTAAAAATAGTAAAGAAAAACGAGAATCCTTTTTTTCAAATCTCATCATTAATCTTGATAAAAAAAAAAATTTTATAACATAATTTAAAAAACAATAAAATGTTCAAATTGACTTCCATAAATTGTAGTTGATTTTAGGGAAAAATTTCAATATCTTAACAAAATTCTTTTCCCATCAAAATGATTCATGATACAATCGTGTATAAATTCAAAATATAGATTGGAAAATAACTTTCAAACAAACAAACAGGCAAAACAGAAGAAATTCTTAACTGACATCGATATTTACCTAATCTCTCTTTAATATCAAAGATATTTATTCCATTTGACATGAAATTGGAATAGCAAACAAAATAAGACGAAAATCTCAATACTAAAAGATACTAGAAAAAACTACTTGTAAAGAGTTCTTTTATCCATTTGGTTTATCTCCATGTAACGTATACATTTGAATCGAAAGATCCTTTTTGAATATTTCAAATTATGATAGCATCAGTTATTTATTTACTTTGTACAGTAAGGCAAATAAAACTTACACACACACACACACAAAAATATCATTGACTCATGTTATGAAATTGGACCAAATTATTTTTGTAAATCAGTGAAAATGTCTTACAATGTTTCATCAGAAATTTCATTGTAAAACTTTCCATAACTGCATGAAACTCAAATTATTTAAAATAAACTGTGTAGGCTGGAATCAATTCAGTGTCAAGTCAAAAAAATATCATACATGAGAATTTATAAATAAAATTTATACATAATTGGATTTCAAATATACGCTTTTCAAAATCAATCAATGAATAAACAGTCAATTCATTTCAATTCAAATATTTGTATTGTTCCTTTGATTTTTTTGTTTACTTGCTTATTCGAAGCTTGTTTCATTGTAAGTCGATTTATTAAATTATGAAATATTTATTTTGTTATTTATACATTTCATTAACAATTTGTTTCAAGGTCATTTGTCTGGTTTTTTACTGGATTCGTGACTCTTATGATCAAGGCCAGATCTTTTTTAAAATTCTCAATACGATTTACGGTAAAGTAAAAAAAAAATCATTTTTATGAAAAACTATCAAAAATCTTTTTTAATTTCGTAGTTTTTAAGAGATTTCCATTACGTTTAATGCTCATTTCAAACTTTTATAATTTAATAAGCCTAATTAGGACATTAAAATATTAAAACTATCTTGATGATTTTCATTGTATGAAAAATAAAATTGTAGTGAAAAACAAGAGTTAATTGAATTAGCGTTTATAGCTGGAATGACGTCAGATGTACAACAATACAATAATCACAGTCTTTTATTTTTTTCTGTGTTAAATGAAAATAAGAGAAACTTTCTTGAAAAGATTTATTTATTAGAGGAATCAAGTTATTATTTAATAAAAATCAGTTTTCATAATTTTGTTTGTTTCTTTCATTATTGTTTTCTCTTACGAACAAAATTCTTACTAACACCTGACGATAATTAAATAAAGCGATAGTTTTTATAAGAAGACTTTAAAAAGAAAAAAAAATCTTCATTATAAAACAAACAACTTTATCTTGTTCATTGTCTTCTAAAAATTTTTTTCACAACCATAATTTTAATGTAAAGAAATTTATCTTTTGTTCTCAACATTTTCAAGTAAATTTCGCTGCAATTTAATTGACCAAGACTACTTTAAATGAGTAAAAAAAAGGTAATAAAAATATTAAATGTAGAAAGAGTTAATCTACTGTAATAAAAATACGATATCAATGTCAAACCTTTTTGGCCTCTTTCAATTCAAAAGCTTGAATATGACCTATCATTTACAACGCTTGATTTTTTGATTTATTTCCATTAATTTTATTTTGTGTGTCACACAATCAAACAAATAAATAAAAAAAATAAAAAAACCGAGTATATAGACAGGAAAGATATGCAGCTCGTGAGTGATTGATTATGAAACACACTTAGAGACATGCAAAAGGAATGTGTGTTATAAGGGAAAAAGAGATAAAAATGGGTTTGACACTTTTTTTTATAGGCTGATTTTTTTCCTTCCATTTTCGGGGTATCACACATGAAAATGATAAAATGAAGAGCAAGATAAATATGGGGTAAAATAGGTTTTTAGTCTTGTGAATTGGGATTTTAACTGTCACGCATGGGAAATTTATGCAAAAAAAAAAGAAATTGGGAGTATAGTCGATTATTGTTATGACATGTGACTGTTCAAGAAATAAAAATGTTATGTCAAGATTAGAAAAAAAATTGCAAAAGGAAATTGAAACTGCATGAAATTGATATGAGAAGTGATATAAAAATGGAGATTTGTTGTGTTAAAACTCAAATTTAGTCTTAAAGTGAAAGGACTTACAAGAACTTGAATAGTAATAGAAAAAAATGTCTCAGTTTTCTACACTCAAACACTTTGACACATGTTTTGAACAACATTTAAGTTCCTTAACAACTTCTTTTACAATAAACCCAGTGATGGACTCAGACATCAAATGTTGACCAATGGAAAGTAGTTAGCTAACCCAATTAAATGCATCACTTATTATGAAAACAGAACAAGTTGAGACGAGTTCATCTGAAATTTCCTGGAATTTCTCTTTTCAGTACGTCTCTGAAAAAACATCTCAAATTTTCCTCTTCAAAATGAAAAAAAAAAATATCTTCACATTTCATAAGTAATATAAAACACACACACACACTCAATATCACGTCATCATATTAAACAGTATTAAACATCATAATGCTAAATATGTCATGTTCGTTTTCTTCAACTTTAATATGGGTTTTGAATCTACTCAGTGTGTGTATGTGTCTGTTTTGATGCTAATATGCACCACACAACAAGCACATGTTTTTGAGTTTTGGTTACAGATATTAAATGATATGTATTTTAATACTTTTTTTTCTTCCTCCTCATCTTTTTCAATGTATTTGTGTTATACGCACGAAATTTGAATGCTTTTTACATGTAAATTACGTGATATGAATTTTTGCGTATATATAACACACACATAAAAAAAATGACAATGGCACAAACTTTGAATAAGATCTTAATAATGTGAAATGTGAAGGTGAATTTATAATAAAAATGTTTTTTTCTTTCGAAATTTTATAAACACGTTTCATTATTTCGCTTTATCTTTCAGTTCAAAAATCGATAAAATGATAAATTTATGGTTATATGAAATGTTTTCGTCAAATCAAAGTAAAATTTTCCGAAAATGCAAAAATACTCAAGAAATTGTAAGGAAGAATGAAACTGAATAATGTTCGTCTTAATTACAAATAAGCTGGTCGGCTTTTTATACTTACATGGAAAAAATAACAAACTTTGTTGTTTTTTTTTATAGTCAAACTTAATGAAATGATACTTTATATACAAAATACAAAAAAAGTACTAAGGAAACCGCCTGCCTCAAGTAGGATTATTTGCACATCAACACAACCACTCAAGTTAATATCATTGATTAGCTACCATTTGTTTATTTGTATACAAAACCTGAAATTGTATCGATTTGTCGAGCCACAGGCTTGATTATTGTTAATTTGTACGTGTAGGTCATGTGTTTTTTGTTTTATTTTTCTTTCTTTTTCTGTTAATTAGGAGTGTATAATACCACCTAATACTATTTTTTTTTGGTTTTTCCAGTAATTTAAGAAGAAGATGGATATTTCACTAATTAGTTTTCCTTAGAGAGTAAGAATATATTTCATAAAACAATTTTTTTTTCCTTTTTCATATTCAATTTGAGAAGAAATTAACAAAAAAAAAGAGTGAGACAACATAAACAAGTGCTATAAATTAGATTTCTTTAAATTTCATTTAAACTCATATAAAAATGGAAAACAAAACAATGAAACTTATTAAAGGACACACACACACACGTTAATTGACCAACTAAACTTAATCTATTGAAAGAAACTGATAAACAACTTTTTAAACTATTAGATAAACAAGGCACAATAACGATGATAAAATGAAATGAAAAAAGAAGAAAAATATTTTTTTAAAAGTTTAATGAAAAACAATTTATTTGTTCAACTTTAATTTTTTTTCCATTTTAAAGTGAGCCATAACCAGAACGTTCAACGAAAATAAAAACAACTAAAATAAGAGAGAAAAAAAAATATACCAAACATAACCAAGACAATACATTTTTATTTATTGGTTTTAAATTGCTTTGGTTTAATTTATTTTCCTTTTTTTTATTATTATTTCAGTTAGACTTGAACGAAAAAAAACATAGCATGTTATTGTAGACTGTACACAAAAGTGACATGAAGAACATTAATGTTTGTAAAGAAAAATGTAGAGGAGAAGAGAGACAAGACATTGTTTTAATTTATTTCAATTTAAATTCAATTTTTCAAAAATAAATTAGAGGATAATAAATGATTGTTAAGAGAAAACTTTAAATTTTTGATTTATTAAGTTTAATCTTGATCATTTTATAACCTAATTTCCGTATAATCCATTCAATTTCAAGCGAAAATACTTCATTAAATCAATATAGACAATAAATGTCTCATTAAATTTAAATTACTAAACAATCCTTTTATTTATCGCTATTTTCTTTTTCTCTCCATTCATTGTTTTCATTGTACAGATAACATGAAACGGAAACTCAACTCTTCCTTCTAATTTAATTTTGATCAATTTATAAAAGAAAATTGAATAGAAAGCAAAAAAACTCTGTGAATGAATCGCTTTAAATAAAAAAGTACCTTATTAAAATAAAAATAATTGTCAAGTTATTTGCATACATAGAAAAAAATCTACTGATTCATCTATTTTTTTCTCATTTTTCATGTTTTATTTAATTTTTTTTTACCATTTCTTTGGAATACAAACAGAATTTTATACAAAACAGAAACATTACTATTCATTCAAAGTTGTTTAAACAAGCAGAACATAAATATGTATAACAAAACCACAATGTACGTAAATGCTACAATTGCAACTTCCTTTTCAATTATTGTTTAATTTTTTTTTTCTTCTCTTTGCATTTTTTTTGTTTCGCTTCCCTCTCCAATTTATTTGCGGTAACAATTTCCCGTGGATTCCAATTTTATGCCAACATTGCATTGTTAAGTAATAGCTAAAATAAATAACGAGAAAAAAAGAAACCAAGAGAAGAAAACCAATAGAAGAAAAAAATTTAAAAATAAAATGTGGTAAAATGATGCTACAAAGATGAATCAATTGAAATTACTTATCAAATGTAAGCTATTTTAGAGTATTTCAATTCACTGTAGGCCAATAAATTAAGATGGCTATTAAAGAAGTATTTGAGAGTAAATTTAAATTGGATCACATCAATGACTTGTCTATTAAAATGTTAACATTTAATGAGATATTTTGAAAATTTGTAAAAAAATTATGTTCATTAGTCAAAATCAAAAATTGCATTTCACCCGTTGAAGAATCTCAAATCAGCATTTCAAATGTCATAGATTAAACCCCAAATATTCAGCTACTAAGAATTGCACCAATCATAAAATATTTCATTTTAAGGTTCCCTACACCAATTTCTCCACAAAGTAATTAAATTTGTCATATTTTTAATACCATATGCTATTGTGTAACAATCAACCCCCTAATATTTCATCAAAAATCTTAATTTTAAACCCACATTTTAACATTTTCCTACAATTTAAATTTGACTTATGGAAACCAAGATGAAAAGAAGAGGTATTACTTACAAATTATATAACAAATTTACAATGACAGACAAAATTTTTTTGTACTTTAATGTGAAATGTCTTCTCCTCCTCACTCTTTTTGTATATTTTTACCTGTATTATCATACTGATAAAGTGTAATAGCATGAAATTTGCATTTAAATGAATTAAATGAGTAATTTTCTTCATTAACTGTCGTTTTATCAGGTGTGATGTTTATTTTAATTTGAGAGAGGAACTGGAGGTTTTTGGTATCATTTGTGGTGTTTTGAAAAGTTAAAGGTGATATGGTGAGATACTTAAGTTAAAACTACTGAAATGTAAAACAAACCCAAAAATCATGGTCGTGCTCAACTACTCTAGTTTGAGATGTGATACTGCCAGACAATTTTTTTTTGTTATACATTTATTTTTAACACAATTTACACTAATTTTTGTGTTCTTATTTCATTTAAATTACATGATGATAAAATATTTGCATGAAAATTGTTGTTTTTCAAGTTTTTCCTTGTACTTCTTTCGTCCCAAATACAACCAAATGACAAGCAAACAAGGTAAAAATAAAATATTTTAAAGCCAAAAAATATACGAAAAGAAAAAGTTTTACGTTACTTTAGAAAAATTACATGAGTGCATATATGAAAAAGATAGTTTTGGATTTTATGTTCTTTTAACTTGAAATTTCGATATCAATTTTTAGGTCCTTACCCTAAATGGACCAAAAAATGGAACAGACGATGTCGCATTACATTGAAAATCGACAGGAAATTCATCAAAAATATTTTCTCTTTAGCAATATTGTAATGAAAATTAGAGAAAATGTGAAAAATATTCGTTTAACAAATTGTCACCTTCCTAAGTTAGAAGATGAGTAATTCCTGCTGTCGTTTGGTTTAATTTTGTTTTTCTGAACACTTCCTCAATTGAAAAAGATTCTTCAAATAATTGTTATGTATTTAATTTGTTTTTAAGTGAATTTCGTTACAATTTACATATCACAAGGCTTCTTTGATTGTATACTCCTTGTAATTTTTAATTTTTTATAAGCATGCTTTCATAATCCTCAATTAAAGTAAATTTTTATTGTTCTTATTACCTTAGAAAAACGTAAAAAAATGTTGAAAATTGTTATTTTGTTTCTTGTGTTACAGCTGATATTGAAAAATAAAAGAAATTCTTTATAAAATACCAAGAGATGACAATTTTGTAGGATTTAGTAAAAAACCGCACAACATAATTTTGCATATTAAACCTTTGTTTATGAATATTCTTCGTCATTATACAGTACTTATATTTTAAAGAAGCTTAAAAATATAATAATTTGGTATTACTACGAGTTTTCTCTTATGTTCATTTTCCACAGTAACAATAACAATTCAAAATATAAACACACAAAAAACGTTTAAAAATATAAAATAAAAGCTGTTCTTTTGGTCTTACTTGAATCTCTCTTGTATGTCTAAGTGTATACTTTGACACGTGTATTCATTGTTAAAATTTTGCTGTACTAACGTTAAAAACTACATAATCCTAAGATAATCATCTTAAAGAAGGGGACGACAGTAAAGATGTTGTTTATTTAATTATTATTATTGCACAGAGAGATTGTCATTATTAAATTCATTCAACTTCAATTATTATTGCTGTTGTTTTTGCACACAAAAAAATACACAAATGATAACAGTTAAACAAGGCACAACATTGAAGTGAACTGACGATAAAACAGGCAAGTGTTTGTTTGTGTTGTGAACATAAGCAATTAACTTATGGCAAAACTGTGCGGTTAATTAGTTAACAACAGTGTTTTAACTTGTTTTTCTTGTTGTTTTTAATCCCAATAATAATAAAAATTTGTCGTTGTGTGTGAGTGAGTTCAAGCAGTAAAATTTGTGTAAGAAAACTGTTTTCGTTATAATTTGTATGGAAATTTTGCATAAAAACATTTTATTCAAAGCAAGGCTGAAAATTACATTCACAATTTAATTCAGATCAATCTCAGAAGTTTTTTTGTGATTTATATGTTATCACATAATTTCCCTGTTCATTATTTAGATTTACACTCGGTTTAAGCTCTAAACACTTTATAACTTTGTCACATCTTGTGTAACAAGAAAATGAATGAAAAAAAAATATATTCTAGATCATTTTTCTTTTTAAAAAAAACAACTAAACTATGTGAGTTGCATTCACATTTCAAAAAGCATTTTTCTTTTCTAACATAACATGTAATAAAAAGCCAGAAGCAATACATCAAAAAAAGCATCTTATAAACGAAAAATGTCTTACAATATACACAGATGGTTCCAATCCTGAGAAGAAGAAGACGAACAAAAACTAAGTGAAATATTATGCATTTGCAGTATTGAGCGAGCGCAACAAGACTCGCAATTACATACACTCATACAAGATGCCGTGAGTTGTATAGGAAAGAAAGAAAACTAAATGAAAAAATATGAGGCAGAAAATTAAGTTGCATCTTTATTGCTGATGTTGTTTGGTTGTGTTTCAGTGATGAATTCAACTCGAGTTTCGTTGAAATTGTAACAAATTTTTTGTTTCCTACTCAAAAGATATGAAAAATGTTAAATTGAGATGCAAAATTCAAAAAGGCATGTAGTGCATTCTAAATTACCGAACATTAATCTTGCTTATTGCTTGACGCTTCGTTTTTATAACACCAGTACTTTTTTTTTGTTTTTATTATTATTTCTTTTGATGTTGATGCATCCTTTTTTAAAATGTTAAATAAAATCAAGCAAGAAGTCTTATGCAACATTTCATAAAGAAGTGTAAAACTGACGAAGAGTCTTTTTTTACTTAAAAAATGAGTGAATTAGATACATGAAGGTAATTTTTCATTTTCTTTTGAGAACAATATTAAATTATTTGAAAATTGAAGTATGTCAAGAAAATTATCCATGTTTTGTGATCTAAAGTAAAGAAATTCATTAAAAATGATGTTGAATTCCAATTCCACGTAACACATATCAATTCAAAATAAAAACCTAATCAAAAAATAAAAATTGAAGCCAAGAAACAACAACAACAAAACTACGACAAAAAATATAAATGTTTCATTGTGTGAAAATAATTATTTTTATCAGATTCTATAAATCTTTAAAAAAAACCAGAAATACCACATTCAGATACTGTGTGTGTGGGTTTTGGGTACGTAAGGTACTTGGCAACCATTTTATGCGTTGTTACATTGAGTATATCCTACAACGGTGTTAGATTGTAAAAAAAAATCAGGTTTCGATAAAATACATTGAATATAAAAACAGATACGGTAAAAAATTATTGGAAATAAAAAAGGGGTTGGTAACTGGCTATTTTATTGATGTTTGTGGAAATATTTTGTTGTTTTTTGTGGTTTATTGTAAACTTGTACCTAAAATTAAATTAAAAACAAAAATATAAGTTAATGAAGAAAAAATAAAGTCATTCAAAATAATATTAGTGCCGTAAAACTGTTTTTCATTCAAGAAAAAATTAATTTGCCACATCAAAGGATTCTATTTATATATTCATTGATAATGAAAGAACTTTCAAACTAAAAATCAAAACAAGTTTTTTAATCATCTGTTTTCTATGAAAATGCTTTCAATTCATAAAATGTTCCATTTTAGTTAGGAATTGAATCAAATGGTTAAACAAAAATAAAAGTTACTTTAAAATGGAAACGCCTCATGATATTAATTCATGATATTAATTTTACTTTTAAAGTGAAAACGCTTGGACATTTACTATTTTATTGTAATGGAAACTTCTGGTTCATAGTTATTATAAGCGAATTTTTTACTCGTACTCTAAAAGATAATTCAAAAACAGAATGCTTCATGTTTCATTAAGTCGTTCCTCATAATTATAAAGTAATTTATTAAATTTACATTTATCTTTCCTTTTTTTGCTTGAAAAAGTTAGAAATACCTTATAATATCTTATAATAATTTAATTTATACAAATAAATAAAGAGATCCTCAAAGATATTCAAAAACATTTCTCACACACATCAACATTTAAGGTATCAAACATCAAAACAAAAACTAAATATTGTCACAAAGAACACAAATGTATGTGAAAATCTATTTGATATAGAAATGATATCAAAATAATAATGATAACAGACACACAAACACACATTTTAAGGAAAGATACAAATTTAATGATAAGAATCCTTTCATATAAGTTCAATTTTGAGGATTTGTCTTTACTTATAATTAAATATGAAGATAACTTGTGTCAAATATTGAAACAGAGCCAAAGTAACGTATTTTGTTTCATAAATAAAGTAGATAAATTTCACTGAGTCTTAAACACACACACATGTGAATACAAATTATTTAATCAACAATGTTTGAACAAATTTATCTTCCGTTGACTTTTCAATGTGAATAGAAAATGTTACTTTGTACACATACTCGAAAAAGTAAAGTTAAAATTTTATGCGTGTTTCACCGGAAAAATTAATTAAAGTTCTTTTCAACTGAAATTTAAATCAACTTTTGGTTAAATGATTTATGTTTTTGATTAGAATTTAATTATATTGACATCAACTTTTTGTTTACTTAGATGTTGTTAGAAATTACTTTAAATAAAAAAAATGGACAAGTCAGTCAAAAATTATGATTTGATTTTCTTTCATAATTAAAAATATGTCATTAACATCTAAAATTTAATCAACATCTCATCACCTAAAAGTACAATAAAAACGTTTAAATGAAAAATAACGAGTGCTTGAAATAGATTATCTGGGTGGTGACCTCAATTTTTTGTCCTAATTCATAAATGGACAAATATTTCACATCAATGAATAACGTACTGACAACATTTTATCTTTATTATTATGATTATTTTGGTTTTTTGCTAATAATAATGTTATCTCTGTTGTGTGTCGTCATTTCATTATTATCAATTTATATTTTTGGAACATTAAGTATGAAAAAATGCACTTTAATAAATGAATTGTCTGTCTGTTTCATTGAAATAAATATGATTTTCAAACGTTATTGTTTGAAATTTCACGTTTTACAGAAATGCACTTTTAGACTACATTCGTGTAAATGTGTTTCATTTTTTTTATTACAAGTCTTCATAACCGTGTGTGAATCTTACAATATAAAAATATTTGATTGTAATTTATTGAAATCCATTTCAGACTTATTTGATAGCAAGGATGGCCATTAATGCTTACAATTACAGTTTAATTTTTTTGAATGTTGAGTAATTTCAGTGGTTATGAGACATCCTAATGTCTTAATTTAATTTTATTTTCAACATAATCACAAAAATGTTGTGGAAGAGATAAATATCAGAGCATTTAGCATGCGTCTGTTTTGCTATTTGATACATTGCAGACAAAGAGGAAAAAAAATATATAACAAAATGTATCACATCATAGTGAATCACATAGAAACGATAAATATAGCGGCAATAAAGAAGAGCTTTCATATTAAAGAGAGAGAAGCAAAAAAATAATAAATGAAAATGAAGAAAATTAACGTAATTTATTATTGTGTATCTATTTTATTCATCCACTCTTGCTTATGTCTCTTAATTTTATTTCTTTTATATGAAGCTTATTTTTTATAATTTTGGAAAGAATACGATCGCTGTTGACCGTCTCTTTTCATGAAATTCCTATGACTAACCACAATAAAAAAGCCTCAAAAATGAAAGTTCTACAAAATACATTCTCAGTAAATGCACTTTCACATTTCATTAGAATTCACATTTTACATTTTTTCAAGTGTTATTATTTGTATGAAACAAACATTTAATAAATAAATTTTTTGTTCGCCGCATTGTCTTCAATTATGTTTCTTCTGTTACTCAAAAAAGATTTATAAAATTTAATTGTATACTCGACTGTTATTGTTTTGAGTGAAACGTCAAAACTAAGGGTTTTACTTCGCATATTTGTAACATATTTAAGTATATTGCATAGAACATTGTGTCCCACCCGATTTATTTTTCTTATTAAAAACGTTTTTTGTGAAAACTTACTTACGAATTGAAAAACACCTTTAAATGTTTTTATTTTTAATTACATTTTTCAATTACATCAATTGAATTGTTTTAAAAATGTAATAATTTAAAATATTCTGTACAGGGTACGTGATACATTCATTTCATCACAATTCAGATTTCAGATTCCGATTTAGATTATTCGAGCTGTCAAAATAAAAATTGATTTGAAATATTGAAAAAAACCCGTTAAAAAGACATTTTCAATGAAAATATGAAATATTTATTAAATAAAATAGATGAAAATATTATGAAAATGAACACGCACTCAAAACTATGGATTTGCTGCGGCAGCTAATTCCTTACTTTTTTTTATATTAGAAATACCAAAAATAAAAATATATTTATTTTTTTTCTCTTGAACCAAAGACCACAAAAGAGATAAATAAAATAAACGCGTATTTATTTATCACTATCTTAAACTTATGAGCTGAAAATCAGTTAAACATGAGAAAAAAAAATACATTGAAAATGAGAATTTATCAGATGGGTAATGAAATAAAAGGAAAATATCACCATTTAAAGGGTACCTTGAAAGTTTTTTTTTGAATGAGAGTCTTTTTCTTTTTTCTTTATTGTGAAAATAATTACATTATAAATAAAAAGTGAATTATGAAGTGCGTCTTGGGTTCTTTTTAACTCTCTTATTTTTTTTCGAAGATAAAAATAATTGCTTCAACTATAATTTTTTTTAGGTTGAGTTGTTAGGCAATTCACACATTGTTTTAATGACAATAAAATGATGCTACGAAATAATAATGTGAAGAAATGTTGCTTCCGGCTTTTAATGGCTTTTTATTGTTTGGGACGTTAAGTAATTTTATTTGAATGGTGGTAATAAATTTAAATTTGGTTGTTTTTTATCAAAATTAATTTTGGTCCAACATTTATTTTAGGTTTCCTTGAAATAATTGGGTAAAAATGCGAACAAAACATTATTGGAGATGAAAAAATTTACATATATATTTCCTTATCATTCACATATAAAATTCTGTTATACTGCAATGTTCACAAAAGATTTAAGCTGCACCACATCCTTTTAACTTGTACATAATACAATTTCTAACACATTTCATTGATGTCAGATGCCTTAAAATATAAATTGTCTGTGTGTTTGTGTGGTAAATGTTTTATGGCAAATTGCATAAAAGATTCATGGAGATGCAACATACCACGAACATGCATTTATAAAAGTGAACACGCGCGAGATTGTGATAAACTGCTTTTTTTTATTTAATGTCTAGAGGAAAATCTCATGCAATTATAGTTCAAACACCATTCAGGGACATGTGAGATTGGATCGTAACAAAAATGGATGTATTTACATGTCAAATTAATCAAAATTATTAAATTGCTCTCACTGGTAAGCCAAGTTATTTTTGTCTCGGTAATAAATTTCCATAAATCTAATATCAATTCAAACTTTTCACACATTTTGCCTTAAACTGTTAATTTAATATAAATATAAACACTTGAATTTCGTAGAATTTTGTCACAGTACCGAAATGTGACAGTCAATAATTCGTTTCAAACTATGCTATGGGAAACTAAGGTAAACATTTCATTTTTAAACTTTTATTTATATTTTAATATAAGAGTTGAAATAGAGACAATTAAAATCGTAGCACATGATGGCATTTCATTTGACATAAGCTTAACACACACACACACTCACAGAAATGGTCATTCACTTTAGAAATATATAGACTGTATCATTATTTAGTGGAAATACAATGAGAAATTCACATAAATTTTAGATGCGACGGTCAACAACTAACAGCAACAACAACAACGCAAAACAATCATAAATAACATTTTATCTAGTTTTATGTTATATAAACAAAAATCCTCTTTGTCATATCATATGCATACACAATTTCAACACTCTATAATGCCCAATGATAAACAGGATCTTTTGTGGAAAATTTTTTGGTACACAGTTGCCGTGTAATAGTGCTAAATAACGCATAGCATTAATTTGTTCGGTACATGTAAAATCGGAAGACAGGTATTTACTCACGGTTGTGGTGATATTTTGTTTTATGAATTTAATATCAATGAAGAGAAAAGGTGCGTTGTTGTAAAAAAATTTTACCGCAATTTATTTTTACAAAGCTTCGTGAGTGAAGGTAACATAATTTATTGCTATTATAATTGCTGAAATACTATAAATGTTTGAATTCAAATTCATTAAAAATTACGAATCATCAAATCATGTGGTCTAACATCGTTTAAATATTTACAAGGCATGCTGGAATTGTCTATTCTGACCTGGTCCATTCATGCTGACCATGGTGGTCAGTTAAAACCGTCACTTTAAAACTCTTACACTGTCTAGAGAACTTTCATTCATACAACGAGTAATTCATTTAGTCGTCCAATTATATTCATCTTATCATAATTATTAATTTCACTAAGAATCCTTCTAAAACTTTTATTAATCTCATTTTCACTTTAAAAAAAACGTAATATGATAATAAAAAGTTTTTTTTTCAATTCAGATCTAAACTTAAAAACTCTAGTTGAATAATAAAAAAGCACGTTTTCTCTTACATTTATCAAACATAAAAGACGAAAAACTGTAAGAAACTTCTCTCAAAGTTTTTATGAGATTTTTTCTTTTATTATTAGCATCACGATGGCTATTATATTTACATTTTTTTTGTATAGCATCAACCTGAAGACTGAATTAA
Organism: Culicoides sonorensis; assembly: GCA_900002565.1. Classification (NCBI taxonomy): domain Eukaryota; kingdom Metazoa; phylum Arthropoda; class Insecta; order Diptera; family Ceratopogonidae; genus Culicoides; species Culicoides sonorensis. The sequence continues at coordinate 419,511 of LN483406.1, forward strand.
AATTAAACAAATAAGAATAAAAAAAACAGAATCATCGTAAAAATTTAATGAAATTACAAAGATAAAGTATGAAAGGTATCCATTTGTGGTTTTTTCTTGTTGTTGTTGTTGTAATTTGAAATGAGATTCAAGTGTGATTATACTATAAAATAAATAAATGTGTGGATTTGGAAGACCTCTGGGATGTTTTTTCGTTCATTAAATGAAAAAAAAATTCGAAATTGAGTCTTGCCGACCACCCAGTTCAAAGTTCAACTTGTTTTTCAAAACATCCATTTCTACTTAAACTCACATGAAATTCCTGTAAAAACTATTTTAGATTCATTTAACACAAAAATTCCTATTTCATAGAAAATCCAATAAAGTATAATTAAATTGAACATTTTATTCTGCCACTTTACCCCTTTTTAAAATGAAAAATATGTGACATTTTCATAATTTAACCCAATTAGTTTTGTCATTCCTATTCCAAAAGTGCTATTCAAACATAAACTAATTTCTAGAAAAATTTTGTTACATGTGCACATGGTTAACATTGCAATGTTAAAGATGATAAATTTGAAAAATATAAATTGTCCATTTTCATTAAGTCTACCTTGAAATGTTTTAATTGTTTTATGTTTTAACTGAAGAGCATCTGATTTAGAATTCAATACATGTTTTGCTGCATTTTTTATTTCAAAAAAGAAAAAATATGTTAAATGTAGATTTTTTTCATTAAATGAACTTGATTCTGAATTGAAGTACGTTGATTCCTTTAAATGTAATTTTTTTTGATTAAAAATACCCTGAAACAGTTGAAAATTCAAAGAACGACTAAAAAGTATATTAATGAAAGTATTTCTCAATGATACTTTTTAATAAAATGATTTATTTTTTCAATTTATAATAAACAAGAACATAAAAAAATACACTTCAGAGAAAATTGTATGTATAAAATGCAGAGGATGAAAAAAAAACTGTAACATATTTTGTTCGTGACTTTTTCTCAATCACGTTCAACATTCATTCAAAAGGAATCCGCTTATTTTCGTCTTTTTTTGTTACCTAACAAACATTCAGTTTAATTAAAAGAACACGGCTTATACTTGTTATTATTATATGGCTCTTTTTTTTCTGTAATGTTGATTGTGTGTTACAGTAAAACTACAAGCAAATGAAAAGTCGATGTGTTTTTTTTTTATTCCTTCTTCTTTACAAGGAATCTCATTAGAGTATGAAAGTTGTTTAAGTTCTACATTATTATTGTCTTCTTACTGTCATTATTTATATAACTGATGATAGTAAACGGTGCTCTACAGAAAATGGTTGAAAATTAATATGACTGAGACATTGATCGAGTTGTATTGGAAGTAAAAATGTAGAAATATTGTTTTACTTGAAATAAAAGTAATGGAGACAAACATTTTACCATTTACTTGCTATTTCTGATCGATTTACTTAAGGTAATATATGATCTGAGGACGGGGTGGACGGTGTATTGGACACTCGATCTTAAGATTGGATATTCGATTCTCACTTTCTGGGCCTTTTTTTGGCCATTAAAAGTGAAAGCTTAGAAGACACACGGTAACGAATAAAACTAAAGCCATATAGTGATAAAATTCACAATGGGTTCAACTGATGACCTGGGTCTTATGAATCTGAATAAAAATAAATTAATAAATGAAGTTTCATTTATAAAAATCAGTTTTTTAATCTTATTCAATTCAATTTTCAAATCTAATTTCATTTCATATCCAATAAAAATTTATTGTTAAATGCAACAACTGTTTCCGACAATCATCGATTAGTATAATCACTTCTTATTACTTATCTGTGGAAATATCGCCGTACATTCAATTAAATTATCTCAACCATAATAATTGATATAATTATTAAACTTTTACTGTTGATTCACGATACAATGAAAAAAAAAATTGAAATGAAATGAAAAATATTAAAAAGTTTTTGATTTCATTCTTAATCTTTTTTCTTCATGATTGCTTTCAATTATTATCTTTTTTTTTCTCATTCAGTATCATTTAACACAGTTATCGAGATCATGCAACAGCTGTTTCTGTTCGCGAGCCAAGAAGTAAAAAATAAAATAAATTGAAAGGTGTGAAATTAAATTTGAATTGTGCAAAAGTGAGGAAAGGAAGGATAATTTTTTAATTACTTTTCAATTGCTTTGTTCCGGTTCAATTTATGATTAAATTTTATTTTATTTTTTCTATTTTATATCGATATATTAACCTGACGATACTTATTTTTTCCGCTCTTAACATTTACTGTGAAATACATTACGTTTTGTTACCTATCAAATAAACACAATATAATTCATATTTCATCATAACATATAATGTATAAAAAAAAATCGAGTAACCAATAAATATTAGATATATATGAGTTTGTTTGTAATAAAAGCTAATCAAAAATATATTGCAATAAAATATATATTATTATTTTTTCTTCGAAAGACACAAAATTTTGTTGCCTTTGAAATTGTATGAAAATGGCAATAAAATAACAAGAGAGAAGAAAAAATAGAAAAAATATATTTATATATTAAATAGTAATAATGATAAATTGGTAGAAAATATTGAAATCATAAACGATGTGGTTTATGATTTTCCTCCTGTTTATCGATATAGTATTTTTTTTCCTGTTTTATTTTTTTATTATTGTCGTCATTATTAACCACTAAACTCCTAAATTTATTGCAATCATAAAAGACACCAAATAGACAGGAACTCTTAAAAGGCATTTCAATGAACGTATATCACAAATTATAACGAACGCGAGGAATCTCATTTCATACTGAGAGATGAAAGAGAAATTAATTATATTTCCATTGCGTTATTAAGCAGAATATTATTCATTTTAATAAATTCATTGATGCATAAAACAATAAATGCTTAAGATTCACATAAAATTATTCGCATTTAATATTAAATGTACTCACTTGATTATGAAATAGTTTTAAACAAGATAATTTCGATCAAAATTATTGAAATTCGTCGTTAAGAATGCTTTACTTCAAATTGATGAAGATGAAACTAAATAATTTTGTTGCTTTGATGGATTTAACTTGAAAAACCCAAATCATCGTTCAAAAGTCAATAAACTAAATTAATTTCCCATTTCCTTGATTCATTTCAACTCGAAAATCAACATTTGAATGACTAATTACCACTAATTATTCGAATAAACACCTCAAGGTAATACAAAATTAATTTTTGAGTTCTTTAGTTGAATACGAAAACATGATAAATGTAATATTTTGAAAATTAGCTCAATTAAATGTTTTAATTAAAATTTCAGGAAATAATTAATATAAGTTGAGTTTGTCTTCAACTTAATTTTTAATGAAGAAAACGTGTCACAAAAACTTTTTGCTTTTCACCCATGAATTTCCCTTTAAAACGTTATTTTATGCGTATAAAATAAAAAAATGAAAATTTATTAACATAAAACATAATGATGATCAAACGAATTCATTTCAAGGAATTCGTAAATTATTTTTTTTTTATGAAATCTTTTACATTGAATTTTATAATTGAAAAACTTGCCATTATTGTAATGAATGTTTCCGTTAGTTTCGCAAATAATCTCACTCAAAACAGTTTTAAAGTTATTTAATAACTCTTAATTCACTTATGATATAAATTTAAATGAATCAACACAAAAAAATTTAAATTTACACACCGAATAATACAAAAAAAAAATTAAATTGACGTATGATCTCTCATTTAAAAGTATGATTATTTGAGTTCACTGGGCTGCTGTCATGACCAGGCTTAATTCTATACGTTTCGTTTATTTTAAATAATTCATATTCATATTTTTTTTTCTGGTGAATTTCATACAGAAGTACATTTCCAAGCATTTGATTTACATAAATGGTATTATCCGGTCAGAAAAGTAGCATAACATTTTTTTTATTAAATTTTATTTTATATTTTCAACAACAATTTTATTTCTGTTTTATTTAAGTTTCTAATTTATGATTTTAACTATGAGGGTATGCGTGTGTGTATACGATTGTAATTGTGTGAATTTTCAGCAAAGCATTTGTTTGAAAGTTTGCTTTAAAAAAGTCTATTTTATGGCATTTCATATAGTATTATTTATGTTTGAGTAGTAGATTATATATTTGATAGGGAATCAATAATTTTGAATTTCATTTAAAATGTTTTTCACAGAAACAGAAAAAAGTATTGTGTTTTTCATAATTAAATTAACACCTTTATTTAAATTGAAAGGTTGTAAAAAAATATGACATCGATGCTCATGTTCAACCTACCAAATTTTTAATGCAGAAATTTCCATATAACTGTAAAAGTGTTTTTTTATGAAATATGTAAATATTGTTTTACTAAAATTTTTATTTATTTGTATGAATAGCTCAAAAATTATTCAAATACATTCACACGTATGCACCCTTAAAACTTTTGGGCACGTCACGTTCCATGCAATGTAAAAATCTGTAATAAAAATGAATGATGAATGTTTATGTGAAAGAACAATTGGGTTAAATTGCACCAATTTTACTGTGTTAATTTGCGTTTTATTTTATTACAATCAAGCATATTTCAGAAAAATAATTGAAAACTTTATCATGGTCAATGAAAAAAAACAAAGAGCTTCACATTCAAAACAAACAAAATCAATAAAATGTCATGTTTGTCTCTTATCAATAAGACGACACACAGACCAGAGGAAAAATCTTAAATGAATAATAGAAATGAAAATGAAGTGAATTTAAATATTATCTCAAAACAAACAAACACATCTTATATTTATTTAATACAAGGTAATTTGTTCTCATAATTTGGCAATAAATTTTTAGATATATATCTTTAAAATGTGTGTGAGTACCAACCTTGTTTACTCAATAAAATAGAAAAGGAGAAATATGTGATTCCTTGAAAAGATACATATCTTTGTTGATGCACTTCATCTTTTATTTATAACGCAGTGTTCTATCATTTATTCTAACGTATAACGTATTTTCTGTAAAATAATGTTTATTAATAGATGAATTTTCAAAAAACTACACAATCTTGATAAAAATTCATATTAAAACTGTTTTTAACTTTTTTTTTGAATCCTTTGAAACTTAAAAGCTTAAATTAAAATAGATACAAAACAAAAGTATTCAGTGCAACTATTATTTTCCATTATAATCTGAATTGTATGTAAATCATTTTATTTCCTAGGAAATTTCATTTGAATTATCCTTCATCTAGTTGGATCAGCATAAAAAAAGTGTTATGTTTATTTCTTTAAAAGAAGATCAAAAAATGAAATTTATTCGTAACAAATTCTGCTGTCTTCCGTATATTTTATTCTTATACATTTAAGATGTGAGTGTGGAGTAAGCACAAAAATGATGATTTTCTTGTTTTATTTTAAATTTACCGTTTATAGCAATTGCGATGACATTTAGCCTGTTAAAAGCCTTCCAAAAAAATCGGGACAGTAAAACCTTCACATTCATATTAAAAATTTCTCTTCATGAAAAAAAGAAATAGCTTTTTAATATAAATTACTCTGTTTTTTTTCGTTTCGTCTTCAAAACTATTTTATTTATCATGAGGAAAAAGAAAAACTGTCTGAAAAGTGTCGTCATCAACTGACATAATTTATCATCATTTTTTTCCCCGTTTAGATCACGTTTAGCATTTTTATTATGTTGAAATTTGTCTATGTTAACGTCAAAAAAAAACTATACAGATTCCGAATTTGAATGAAAAATTGTATATTTGTCAAGAAAATTTAAAGTTTTTGTGAGCCCACAAATTGTTTAATGTTTTTTTCATTCGAATATCCTAATATATTTCAACATTTTCAAAGAATAAAAGAATTTTGTTTCATACAAAGCACATCCAAGAAAAATTAATTTATTTTTTCTCATATATGACCCCATTTCTCACAAAAAATTCATTTTGAATACAACACCTAATCAATCATAAGTGGATCAAGACACATTCAATATTTATGCTAAAAATATGTTCAGAGATTTCAAATATTAGACAAGTACCTTTATTGAATGCTTGTATTTGAATTTAAAATTTTATGTAATTCAAACATTTAACTAAAATTGACAAGACGAAAGAGAAATAATAGAGACTATAAATTTTGCACTATACCATGACATACATAAAACTGATGTGAAATGAAACATATTGAATGTATAAAGTTGTTATCGAAGAAAATCTTGATTAACAATGGATTTTATTGTTTATGTATTGCATTAAATGCAGTTTCTTTGAATATATATTGAAATAAAATGATATTGAAAATCTAAAGTTGATTTCGCATGAAATATTAAATTTTCTATGAATATTTTATGATTTTTTGAACTGATACCACTACATCATATTGTTTAAAATTAAATAGAATTTTTCACAGATTTTCTATTTCTGTTGCACAAAATATATTATTTTATCGATAATAATTTTTATAAAATCCTGATCAAAGTCATCCAAGTAATTTTCGACAGCATAGTTCCTTATCTCATTCACCATATCCTTGATGTTGAGTGAACAAATATTACATTTTTTATTTATGATATCTTTAGCAACTTGTTTTAAAATTTCATCATCACCAACATCATGGAGTCTCAATGTTACGATCATCTGCTTAATTACTTCTGTAAAAAATTTCTGAGAATATTTTGGATCGTTTTTAGTCATTTCCGCATAAGAATTTAGTATTATTTCTTTAACAACGTCCATTGGTTCCATGTCATACTCATCGGGGAAGTGACCAACTATGTTTTCAATCAATTCAGCAATATCACGCTTTTTTACTTGTTTCAAAATATCTTGAGGAAAAAACTGTTGAAAGTTTTCAATAATATCAGGAAGTAATTTAGCAGTGTGAGTTGGAGGAAAATTTGCTGCTATATTTGTCAAGTAGCGAGATAGTGTACAAACGAGTGTTTGAACTGGTTTTGTTTCAAATTTATCTGGAACTGATTTCATTAAAAACATTTTTATAACACGCGAAATTTCTTTGAAAAGTTCCATATTTGGAGTACTTGCTTTGGAACTATCGCCACGTGACTCAACGATATTTGTGTAAACAGAATCTTCAAATATTCGTTGATGAAATGTAGTCAAAGGTTGACCAGGATTTGTTTGGAAATTATTTTTTTCAGCATTATGCGAGCCTGACGATGGTTTGTTACATTTAAAATTGAATCCATTTATTTCATTTTGAAGGATTTCAATTTGTTCTTTTTGATGTTTTGAAATTGCACGAAGCTTAAGAACATCTTTTTTATAATCTTGATGATCTCTCGTTTTGCTTTTCTCTTCCTGTTTTCTTTGTTGAACCAGTATATGATTCAGATAGTTCTTTTCTTCTTGTAAGACCGTCAAAATATTTAATTTTTCAGTACCTTCTTGAATGACTTTTGTATATTCTTCTTCCTTTTTAGCCAACAAATTTTTTATTTCATTTATTTTAATGGCATATTCTTGTTTAACATCTTCTTTGTTGGTACTCATTTCAAAAACGAATCTTCGTAATATAGCTTCTTCTAGTTCATCCAAATCTATGATTCTGCCAAATTTTTTCATCATGGCAGAATTAATTTCTTCTTTTAGTTCCAGAATACGCTGCTCCATAAATTTAATGTCAGCCTTCATACGACTTAAATGAACAACATTAACCCGATGTTTTCTTTTCACTTCTAATGTCTCAAGAGCTAATTCACCAATCCGAGCGTACAGTTTTGTTACATTACTGTTGCTGAACAAAAGAGTGTCTTCAATGTTTCCCAACTCATTGGCATCTTTAAAAAACTGAATTTGATCCATTTTTAAAATTACCACAGTTTCAATCGAGTTAAGCTTCTTCTGCTTGTCACGCTAAATAAATAAATATTATGTCAATACTTTAGTTAATGTATATTGGAAATCTTAAATTACCCGAAAGACCACAATATCTTGCTTTACTTTTTTCAATTCTTCTCTTAACTGTAATTGTCTGTCTGTTAAATTTTTGATTTCTTGATTTGCTTGGATAATCTTTGCATCATTTTCAACTAAGCCACCTTGGAGATAATGATATTGAACTCGCGAATCATGAGCTAAACGAAATAGTTCTATGTCACAATTCTCAGGACAAGAGTTTTCGTTCAATGTTTTGACATCGATACATGTGGTTTTTCTTTCAACCTCATCATTTTCCTCTTCGTCATCTCCAGAACTTTGATACAAATCACTTAATGACGATTCTGTCTCAGTTTCTAGTGTAAATTAGAAAAGTATTAATAGAAGATGATATTAAATAATTGATAATTATACCATATTCTGCATCTTCATCATAATTTCTTTCTTTATGAATTCGTGGCGGACGGTATTTTTTGTAAAAAATTTTACGGAAATATTTCCAATAGGGATCATTTTGACATTTTTCGATAAATCGTGATTCAATATCACTTTGTTGTTCTTCAATTTCTACAATATTACCTTTAAACGTATCAATATCATTTCGTTCCTTTATTAATTGCATATAAATTCGATTTTGTTCAAAAATCAGTTGTTCCATCTTATCGACTAATCGCTCTTCTAATTGTTCAAAGTCTTTTAAAATCCATAACTCTTGATTTAATGTAATCAAATATTGTTCCAAAAATTTAGCATCAACTTCAACTTGAAGTCTTTCCTCAAACAAATCTTGCACTTTTAAATCATACGCATTAACACGTTGTTCAATTTGATGAATAATTCGATCTTGTTCATATAATTGGGCATCTAGTCGATTTTGTATGAGATCACGTTCGGCACTAGTTAACGTAAGACGGTCCTGTTTTGAAGTTAGACCTATTATTTCCTTTTGTGCATTTGAAAACCGATCTCCACTCTCTCCAAGTGATGGATTAAAAATCAAATCTCCTTCGCGTTTTTCAGGACACAAATACATATCAAGATCAATATCTCTTTCTGGATATTCCAGTTTTTGGTCGATTATAACAGATACATTCGCTTGCTTTTGTTTTTCAGGCTCAAGTTCTGAATGAATATCAGCTAAAACTTGTTTTTTTGTTTCAACATAATTTAAAACTTCAATCTTTTCACGTCGTAAATCAAACACTTTATCATTATAAGCTTTGCGAATATCGTAAATTTCCTTTCTTACTTCTAAAAGTTCTTTGAACTTTTTCAAAGTAGTATCTCGCATCTCATCAGTAGAATCGAATACGGGATCTGTCTTTAATTTGAAATCACCAATAGTTTTTTCTGCTTCTTCTATTTTCAAATCATCGTCGGGATCATTGACATTTGGATCAGGTTTAAGGGCGTTAAGTTCATTCCACTAATAATATAAAAATAATATATTTTTAGCGTTCATATTATGAATTTCTCTTATTTACCTCTTTTTTTCTGATAGCTTCTTTAGCTTTACGCTCTCTGTATTTTCTCAATAAACGTCGACATTTTGACTCAAGTCGAAGCTCAATATCAGATTCGGTTAAGCCTTGCAAAAATGATTCAAGCTGCTCACCTTGAGCATCTTCTATTACCTCTTCTTTTTCTTCAGCTGATATAATCAAGCTGTTATAAAGGAAAGTAAAATTAGATCGACATCAATAGAAAGTAAAATACATTTGCGTTAGAAACAAATTTAGGTTAAATGATACCTTTCCTCAATAATTTTTTCAGTCTCAGCCATGAGACTGAAGTGAATGCATTAAATATTAGTAAAAATAAGTAATTTTAAAGTTTTTTTAAAGTATAAAATTCATACCGTTTTCTTTCAGAGTCTTTCACAATACGTTCTTCTAAATCTTTCATAGAAGCAAAATAGTCATCATTCAATTTATGAATTCTGAACGATTCTACAACTGTTTTACACCTAAATGTTCAATTATGAGTTCGGTATTTACAATTGACAGTTAGCTTTATTATTACTTACTTGATACCCAGCACTTTTATTGGCATGCCATCTAATGGAGTCAAAAAATATTCGAAAAGTTTTTCTCCTCCAAGTCTTGCTTTTTCTACATCAAACTCTTTTTTTCGCTTTACTAAATCCATTTCTTCATCAAATCTTTTCTTTAAGTTTTCTTTAATGCGAATATCTAACTCAAGTTGCTCATAAGGAATACGTTGAGAAGCAGGAAGAGCATTATTTCTTTTGAGCATTGCTTCAAATTGTTCTTTACAATTAGCAATTACTTTTAAAACTTCTTTTCTTCGATTCAATGCAACTTCCATTCGTCGATCATGATCAGCTTTTTGTTTTTCTTCTTCTAAACTCAAAAAACAGATATCAGTAATATCTTCAACACTTTTTTCAAGTTTTACAGGTGTAGTTCGTTTTGGAGGGATCACTGAAGCTAGATTTTGATTCCACTTGTATGAAAATAAATTTCCATCTGCACCTCCAGTAAATAACAACTTCTTGTTATAAGAAAAATTAATATCAAAGATATGGCCTTCATGCATGTTTAATATCCAATAGTCACTTAAATCTGTAAAATCTTCTTTGACACTATTAATACGCAAAGATCCATCACCCATTCCAAATATCAAATAGGAGTCACTAAAACGAAATTTTCAAATATGATTATTTTTGAAATTTAATTTTAAATTAACTTACAAATAAGTATAACAGTTAATTTCACAATCTTCTGCCATCGGTATCGGAGTAACAGTTACAGGCCCTTCTTGATCAAAATCATATTCGTAAATATATCCTGCATCATATCCTCCCATGGACAACCAAATAGTTCCATTTGAAGTATATTGCGCCCAAAGTACTTTATTTGGTGTTTTTGGTACGACTACTGGACCAAGATCATCTTCAGGATCAGAATCTTCAAGAAATGCTTCTTCATTTATTTCAGTTCCAGGATTTGCTTCTCTCATTTTCTCTAATTTCTTCAATTTCTTTTTACGTTTCTTGGCTTTTCGTAGTTCAATTGCTTCTAACAAAATATTTCGTCGTATTTGACCTTTAACTGATATGAATTTAATCGCATTAGGTTCAATATGATTAAGACGATATGATATATCTGTGTAAGTTCGAGTTTCCTCTGGTAAGTCAGCTTCAATAACTTCACCTTTACTACAGCCAACTAAAATTGTAGCAATCTACCCAATTAAAAAATAATGAGAAATAGTCATATGATTTAAAATTAAAGATTTACCATATCAGGTTTCCAATTAATACAAGAAACTGCCGATGGGGTTTCAACCAAACCAATAGGTATCAATCTAATATATGGTAATTCTCTTGAAATCTGGTGTATGAATATTAAATTATCGTCACCTCCAGACACTAGAATAGTCTCTCTTTCATTGATTGATATTTTTCTGATAGGTTCAGAATGAGATTTCAGCACCTGTATCAATTGAATTGGTTCATCATTATCTGGATATTCGCTTAAATCAACTGTCACAACTCGTATAACTCCATCATCAAATGCTAATACAAGTACGATTCCGGTTGGATCAATTGAGACAGGTAACCAAATCATATCATTTCCTTGAGAGATGAATTGATAATTGAATATCAATTTTTTCGTTTCATAATTATACATAAACAATCGACCATCACGTCCAAATGTAGCGACATGATCAGATGTCGGACTTGATTGTATCTTAAATATCGGTCCAGAATGACAAAACAAAAGTTGTTTAGGGGGTTCATCTTTGCGATCTGGACTAATATCATATTGCCATATACCACCATTTCCATCTTGTAAGAAGAACTTTTGACCTTCAATTCGTTCCATGGATAACAATTCACTCGTATAAGTACCAATGCCAATAAAATACTCATAAATTGGCTCAATTTCAACAAATCTATTATTTTCAGGAGGATCCGCTAATTCAACGGTTTCCCAAAACCAAATTCGAATGAATCCATCAGTTCCAATGGTCACAATTTCTCCATCTCTTGCAAAAATCTTTGTTATATTGCCACTATGACAACGTCGTCTCCCTTTTCGACAAACTTCTAATGTAATAAGTCCATGTTCCCATACCAGAATATTTCCCCATTCCGATCCTGATAATACTTTTTCATCAGGCATCGGAAACACTCCACAAATATCTGATATTTCAGTCTTACCAAAACGTCCTGTCTCACCTTGTAACTTTAGACCAGTGAATGTTTGTGTCATTTTCCAAAATTTTATGTGACCAATTCCACAAGTTGTAATCTGACCAAAAACTGAAGGAGAGAATGCAAGATTAAAAACTGTATTATGATATGATTTGACATTCAATATAACTGTGCTTTCTTTCCAATTCCAAACAGTAAGTGTATAATCAGGATCACCACCTTGTGAAACCAGCATTGTTCCATTTGGACTATAGTCAAGACAAGCATACGATCGAGTAGTTCCCTTTCTAAGAATAGAAATAGTTGACATATCGGGATAAGAATAAATAAAAATTGGTGGATTTTTTCCGTTTTCTGCAACAGTTAGATATGACATGACTGGGTTCTTTTTAATTGCACCAAATCCACCTCCAAGCGCAGAACGTCTGGTAGTGATTGTTAATGTCGTTGTATTGAAAAAATGCAATAAATTTCCTGAAGCAAAAACAATCACACTATCTTCCATTACACAAAAGCTATGGTTCTTCTTACAGTCAAATGAAAATGAATGCCTACAATGTAAAGGTAAATAGAAAGGAAAAACACGATATAAACAAAATTATTTTTAAAAAATAAAATCAATTTTGACTCACATAAATTCAACAATATCTGATGGTACAGTTGAATTAACGCTTGTTACCGCTTTAGAAAAAATGGTGTTTTCACTAAAAGATAACTCTGACTCTTCTTTGCCTACATCTTTGCCAATTTCAATTTCACTATCAGTCCCATCGTCCTCGCAATTTTCAGAAGACATTATCAATTTATGATTATTAATGTATATTTTTTTAAGTTAAATCTTTTATCTTTTAAGACCAAACAAAATTGCTTGTTACAAGAGATAAAATATTGAATTTATTATAATATCGAAGCCAAGCCAAGAAAATTGTTATTTCATGTTTCCTTGACAAAATACAGGTTATTACAGTTTAATATCAAGCGAATATTGTTGTTTAGCAACCTGTTGCTTTGATCACATATATGAAAAAAAAACGTTATATGAATGAAACCAAGCAATGTTTGTTTATTTCCACTAAACATACAAATAATATAACAATACATTATAAGACCATGGAATTTAATCACATAAATTAAGGTTTGAAGAATATAAGCTTCTCATAAGCAAAAGAAAAACTGATTTTTTTATAAATCAAGTCTTACTACTAAGCTTTAATTTCATTTCCATTTCCTGAAGTCAAAACATTCAAACCTAAATCTGTTTTACCTTTAATACCTAATGTGGCTGTTTTTAGTACCGGAAGAAACAAAGAAAACCAAAAAAACCATAAATTGTTTCAACAAACCAGAGCTCTTTAAAACTAACAAAAATCAAATTAAATTGATAATAAAAATAAATAAAGCAACAATTGATTGCACATCATTGATTTAAGATTCACACTTCACTTTTCCACATACCACATTTAGAAACTTGGTTTTACAAACAATTATAATACAATCGAATGTCAGTCAATCGTGACACCTATCTTTACTCTCTCATCGTGTTTCTTGTTGTTGTTGTTGTTGTTGTAATTGCATCATTCTTCATTTTATTGTTGAAACTTAAACTTTAGAAATCGAGAAAATATTCCTCTGTATTTGTATCTTCACTTGACTTACATTGTATTAGATTAAAATGGCATAACAGACAATTCTGTTGATGATTATTGAATTTTCTATACAAAAAAATGAATGAAAAGAAGTGACGCATGATGTAATACAGCCAGAGAGAAAATAGTATAAAAAATATGTGTAATGTATGTGAAAAAATGTGAACGGGTATTATTAAAAAATTGTTTGAATAGTCTTTTCACATTGCAAATTTTATTTTACTTCCTAGATATTTTTCTCCTAACTTTTATGGTTTTACATTTCATACAAATTTTTTTTTTAAAACAAACTTATATCAAGAGATATTACAGAAAAATAACCTTATTTTTTTCTTTCAATTGAAAGAACTGTAAAAATAAAGTTTCATTGATATGATTCAAAGATTTTAATATTCCATTCTTGCCCGAGGAAGAACGTGAGAGGCATTTGAAGGTAGTTTGATTTCAATTGCATTGCATTTTAATCGGTTTTGTTCTAATTTTCAACAGATTTTTTTTTAAATTTAAAAATCGCCTAATGCGTTTTTCGACTCAGTGAAAAGTATTAACCATAACCATGCATAAAGTTAAAGTTGGACTAAAATTGCACTAAATTCATTTTATTACTTTCCCCACTACAAAAATGAATGCAGTTTCACATTAAAACACCCTACACAAAATTACATTTATGGTAACCATTTCAAAGTAACCTAATACTTTAATTTGGTTCCATTAAATACTGCTGCTACGAACGAACATTAGTTTAGATGAATAGAAAGAACATTAAATGCATCTATGTGCGTTTAAATTTTGTGTTTTCTCATACATTTCATAACTTTACGTGTAATATTCTGTAAAATACATAGTTGGAGTTTAATTCCCATTTAAAAAATCAATGGAACAATTTAACACATTTAACACATTTTTCGTAGCCTAAGGATGACGAGGACAATTATGTTACAAATTTATTGTGAAAGTTAAAACAGGTTTTTTTTCATAAAACTCAAAATTAAGTGCAAAAACATAGTAGGCAATGAACCACTCACTCAACTTTGAATCATCTATTTTTTTATTTATCAATGGCAAGTATTTTATTTTCTAAAATTTATGATTCATTTGGATCGATTTTTTTTCATGAACAATCGCAAGATGTGGGAAAAAGCATCAAATTAACAAGAAATTCAGGAGACATCCATGAAATTCAAGGAGATTCGGGTAAAAACATTTTTATGCACCAAAAAGATATCAATGACTGTTTTCAAACTCGTTTAAATTTGATCCAAGATGCTATTTGTGCATCAGGTGACTCTAATTATGGATTGATTGAGGTATGTGAATAAATTTAACATAGACTTCCTTTAAAAAATGAATATTAAATCATTTTAATTTCCAGTTTGAACGTAAAATATTCAAGGAATGGATTCGTGCATTACAAGATTATAATGAAGGATTGAATGATTATATCATAAAAATATCCAATGCATTTGAGAAGCATACACGACCCACTAAAGATATGGAATGTCAAACATTATTGAGCAATAAAGATTCTTTCACGCAAACCGAAAGTCATGGGCATGAATATGTTGGAAATGAAACTGAATTGAGAGCAGGATTAAATTCAAATCAGGAATCTGAAAAATTAAATGAGAATCAAATCGTGTTTTATAACATTAATGAGATGTTTGAAAAAATCCAGTTTTTACAGAAGAATTCAAATAATATTAGTAAAGAAAACCAAAAGTTGACCTTGGACTTGCACAATTTAAAGCTCAAAATGCATGAAAAGGAAGAAGAGTTTAAAAAGGCAGAGAAGGTAAAAATCTATAATCTTAATGTCAGCTGTTTATTAATTTCAAATTAATTCTCAACAAAAGGAAAAAGATCGCCATCACACGTACACCGAGCGCATTTACCATCAATTTTTAATGAGAGCAAAAAAGAAAATTTACGAACAACAGAAATTATTGAACAATAAAAGTGAATTAATCAACCGTAATATTATTGAAGACAAATTAATGGTAAAAAATGCACGCAATTACAGAATAGTATGAGATAAAATCAAATTCAATTAAAAATATAAAAATAATGTTATTTTTTTTTGTAGAAAACAATGAAAAATAATAATTCACAGGATTCTAACATATCAATCAAAACAGAGAAATAAGAACATTAAACAATGGATTTGAAATGTAACAATTTTCTACAAGCTGACACTTTATCAAAAAGAAAAATTCAATTATTTATCTCAAATCCATCATTTGTTAACGGAAGTAATGTTGATTCAAGAAAAAAAAAACAGAAGAAAAACAAAAAAAAATCAGAACAATAAATCTTAATACGATTTTTTTCGTTTCCTCATCTTTTATTATCATTTTACTTTTCTTTTGTACTGGTTTCTGGTTAAGAATTTCAAGTTAAATCCCGACTATAAAAATGTGCAAATAAAATCCATTATCTGTCTGAATAACAATGAAAGGAATGTTAAAAGCGTGAGACGTTCACTAAATACATTTCTTTTTTCCTTGAAAGGACTGTTGACTCTTTTTTTTCTTAATTTCACTGGAAAAATATCTTTGAAATGAAAAAGATACAAGACAAAATTTGCTTATTTTGTTAAATTAAATTGCAATTCATTTCAAAATTAACTGAAACGTTTGTATTTTTATCATTATTCATTTTCATTGTGTGACTCTTTTTATCTTTCCGTTTCCATTTTAATTTTGTATTACAATCCAATACAATTGTAACCATAATAAAAAGTCTTGAGAAAATACTCAAAGTAATCTGATACAATTTTTATGTACTTTTTGTGAATGAATGAGTGTTAAAAAGTTAAAAAAAAAAAATAAATGAATAAACATGTTTGAAGTAAGAAGAAGAAAAAAAAACCCCTTAACAGCAATTTCTTTTCATTTTATATATCAACTGTATAGAAGTACGTTAATGTAATGTATTGTGTTTGCATATCACATTTTATCTAACGATATAAACGTAAATAATAGACGTATTCAAAAATAAAGTCAAAATGAAATTATTCACGTAATTTATGTAAGTTTATGCCAAGATAAGGCTTTGCATATCTTGAACTTCGTTTTAACTTTAAATATTATCCGAGATTTCATAACGTGGAATCCTATCAACGTCTTTGACACTCTTTATATTTTGTATTACAGACAACTCTTACTCTCATTCTCTATTGAATATTTTTGAAATGTATAGAGGGTAATAAAGTCAAAATATAAATATACATTGAACAGTTTTATTTATTCTAAAATGATTACATTTCCTCGTTTTATGCTTTTACAATTTATTACACAGCTTTCATACACAATCACACATTCCTCGAATATAAGAGATAAGTATCATTTTATCATGATATAAAGAAAAAAATACAACTATTGATGTCAATTTTTAAATGTATGTTCTTTTCATTACTTCATTTTAAACTTACTGATAGAGGAATTTGAAAGAGTAGCATCATATTACTTACATTTAAAATAGAACTCTTATCTCATTTGAGAAAAAGATATATTTCTTTATAATTTTCATTACTTATTCACTTACTCAATTTCAATGTGTGTGATTGGAACCTGATTTAAAATCAATGCATCGTAGCAAGGATGTAAATGTTAGTCTCTAGAAATAGTCAAATTCAATTTTATTTAAATATAGTGTTTTCTTACCCGTTTGGCAAAAAATGACTTTAAATATAGCAAAAATATAGCCATATTCTGGAGGCAATGGAGAGGTTCGCGTTTCGTAAACGATATTTGTATGTAAGTGTACGAATAATTCAATTTTGTCGAAAGAGGAATAAAAAAACTTTTTCAAAAGTAAAAATTATGATAAATATGAAATAAAACAAAAACAATAGAATTAAACTTACATCACTTTCATAATTGCTTACTTTTCATCATCGTTTTATTTCCAACTTTGGAAATTATATTTTTTATAATCCGTCTTCCGTTCATGTTTTTTTGTTTGTCTTTATTCATTCATTCATTATTATTATTTACTATTCAAAAAGTTACGGTACATGAATTATTACAAGTATGTGAAAATAAATTATTAAAAAACAAAAAACTTTGTCATCATCATTTTATTCATGATAAAACTACGACTCCAGCAAGTGACTAAGAAGTATAAAGGCAAACCTCTTACCTTGAAGTAAAAAACTTAAATTGTTTTATATAAGAAAAATGTTGGAATGGATTCAAGTCCAAGCAAGCAAAAAAAAAAACAAACCAAAAACAAGTAAGTATGAGATTACTTTAAATATACAAAAGAACTTACCTTGACTCATTTTTCATTGCACATACTTTTATCTCAGTTAGACGCATTTTTATTCTACTATTTTATAATCAAATTCATATCATAGTTGTTTTTCTTTCATGGCACTTGAATTAAATATTGTTGTAATTTAAATAGAAGAAAAAATTTGAACTTTTGTTTTTTTTCTACTTTATTTATGTAGATCAAGTGCAAATAATATTTTCATTATGAAGTTAGTCTTAAAAAAACAAAAAAAAATGTTATGAATTTATATTAAATAATTTTATAACAATAATAAGATTAACATTCAACTCCATTAAGACAATTTAATAATAATTGTATAAGAAAATGTTAATGTGTGCTGATTGATTACAGATTTAACTTTCAATAAAATTAAATTTCCTTTTGATACAAAAAAAAATACATGAGCAAAGGAAAATCAAATAATGAATCTACATACCAAAGCAACGTCTTATATTGAATTTGAAACATCTTTAAATATTTATCGAACATAAAAAAAAATCAAAGTTTTTTCTGCTATTTTGATTTTTCTCTTTTGAAGTTTGTGAAACAAATATTGAACAAATAAGGAACATACTTGAAACTATCTTGCTCCATAATATTCAAGATAAATGTTGTTTAACATGAATATCGGAATATGTGAATAATATAGAAGAGAATGTTGCTTTCAAATAACAGATTGTCAATATTTTGTAGCAACAAGCAAAAATGAACTGGAATTTTTTTTTTGTAAGTATATTTGAACGATGAAATAAGATTTTTATTATATTTTTTTGTCATATGTATAATATTTACATAAACATCCTGGTAGTTTATCTAGATATATCCCAGATGATGTCAAATAATATAATTTTCACACACAAATACGCCTTAAGCATGTAATTTTCTGTGTTATTTTTGTACAATTTTTATCTTTTTTGCATCTTTAATGTATGAGTTTGTTGATGTGCTCAATGATTTTTGAGTGTTTTTGATTTTAACATTTACGAAAAATTGTTTAACTTTGATTTTGTTGATGGCATATTGAATTATTTTTGATTCAAAGGAAAATTTTTGAAAGGAAAACAGCTCAATTTATGTTTGATAATGAAAATATTTACATTATAACATATAATCAGATGTTTTTGTCTGGTTTTTTCTCGCATGACATAACAAATATTTGGACGAATTCGATATTTTTTACGTGTAATGGTCTTTTGAACATTTATTTTTTCAGTCACGATTTTTGTTTATTGAACACAGTTAATATAAATAAAAAATATAAAGTAAATAATCAAGTACATAAATCAAGTACATAAATCAAATACAATGATGGTAAGAACCAGATGTTATATAAAAGCAAAAATGTTCTAATGGCTCATTGATTTTGGAATTATCTTAAATTGGGAAAATTTTAAGATCGGTCACTCAAATTTGATATTAGAAATGTCAAAAAAGGGATATAAAATACTGGCCTAATAGGTTAAAAAATGTCTTTTGAATATATTTTTAAGCATAATCTAATCTGATTGAACAAAAAAACAATAAATTAAAATACATTAAATAACAAAGGCATGAGGTTATCAGCAAATTAAACTCATAAGAATATCTGATCATTGTGAACATTTGTCATGTAAATTCGTTAGTCGTTCTATTCAATTCATTATAAACGGCAAGAACATGATTTTAAAAAAATATTTCACAAAATTGACATATTTTGTATTTATTTTAATTTCATCAAGTTATTGTGATGAATTTATTCAAGATAGTAAAGTAGTTATTGTTGGTGCTGGAGCAGCAGGAATCAGTGCAGCGAAATCTCTCCTTCTCAATGGATTCAAGAATGTACAAATATTGGAAGCTCAAGACTATTATGGAGGTCGTATAAGAACTATAACTGATGAAGATAATGAAATTTACGATTTAGGAGCCGGAAGGTAATTTTCAATAACTGATTTTGTCTTTTTATGTTAACAGCTTTTTCTAATTTACAAAGCATTGAAGGTTCTGAAGGAAACAGTGCGTATCGCATAATGAATGCAGCTGGACTAGCACCACACCCGGAACGATTTCCAAAAGTATTTCCAAAAGAAAATATTGCTGATTCCGTGTCCTCCAAAAACAAGATTTTCGTCCAGTCGAATGGTGAAAATTTTCCAATAGATGATTTGAAGCCATTTTTTGATTTAATTTCTGACACTTCCGGAGAGGTTCAGAACTCAACTGAGCTCTTAATAGATTTTTATACCAAAAAGTTCAAACAAATATCAGATGATCCAGTTAAAATTGATCTTGCATTGAGTTTTGCACAGATCCATTCGGAAACATCTTCACCTGGAAGTGATTGGGAAAAAACCACTGGTATGACTATAAATACACATAAGAGGCCTCGTGGAGAGAACTTCAAACCAGTGGGTGGTATGAAAACAGTTTTAGATACACTCATGAACTTAAATAGTACCGAATCAAAAGAGCAATGGAAACAAATTATTAAATTAAATTCAGAAGTTACAAATGTTAACTGGAACGGAACAAAACCTATCATAACTTATATTGATCGTAATTTGAACGATTCTCACGACATTGAAGCAGATTTTGTTATTGTCACTCTTTCACTTGGAGTTTTAAAAGAAAAACACAAAACAATGTTTTATCCTGGACTTCCAGCTGAAATGGAAAAAGCTATCACAATGTTAAATTTTGGATTGGAAAATAAAATCTTCCTCAAGTTTAATAATCAATGGTGGCCTGAAAATACTTCGTTACATATCATATGGCGTCCAGAAGACAAAAAAGCTTTAGAAGAAAAGGATAAATGGCTACCTAAAATTGAAACAATCAGTGCTTACAACAAAAATACCCTTATGGTCTATGTGATGGAATCGGAAAACTATCATACTGATAATTTATCAGATGAGGAGTTAATTGAGAAATTGATGACCGTTATTCGTAAAGCATTTGGTGGAAAAGAATGGAATATAACTGATCCGGTTAAGGTTATAAACTCTAAATGGTATGCAAATCCATACATCCGTGGAGCTTTAACATATCCTACTCGTGCTTCATTTGAAAATAGCGTCAAGAATTCAGATTTGGAAGGATTTCTAACACACAACCAACGTCCTCTGGTATTATTTGCCGGTGAAGGAACTCAAAACGAATATTATGGATCAGTTCATGGTGCTATTGATTCAGGCATGCAAGCTGCTCGATTGATCATGCTCTCACCTTAATAATACATAATTGACTTTCAAATTACTATATTGTTATCAGCATTAAGAAGGTCAATGTTATCAGTTAAATAAAAAAAAAACAATTTACTGTTAAATTTGCTGTTTCTCTGTCCTCTGATTTGATTTTATCTTTCACACAACCACTTACCCCTAAAGTTACACTAAATGTGATAAAAATCAAATTAAATTTAAGTAATTAAACTTATCTAACATCATCACTCACACATACACACACAAAAAGCACACATCTCAAATAATTGATAAATTCTATTGCAATTCAGTACATTTCATCTATTCATGATTCATCCGTGATAAAGTTAAAATCATATTAGGAAATATTGGTTTAACTTTCAAAACATGTGTGTGAGCAATGCTTTTCAAAGGCATGATATTGTGTTATTCTTGAAATACAAATATATTAGAATGAAACGTAATACAATTCTTGTTTATTTACATTTATAAACTAAAGAAGATTAAAATTGCATGCAAGGCTTTAATTGAACTTTGATTTATTTGCTTTGAAAATGTATGATAAACAAATGTGAAACAGAGTTATCTATTCATTCTTTGAGTAAACATTGAATGTTTAATTTAGAGTTAAAGTATGAATCGAAAATTAATTATTTTATTATTCGACAAGTGTGAAATCAAATTTTTGTTCAAGTGAAAGATGAATTCAGACTATTCTGTAATATAAATTTACGGTCCAAAATTTGTTCTATCATCGTGTCAAAGATTAAGTTTCGGCTACAACTCGTCTCGTACATTTTAATTTAAATATATATTGAAATAATTTAATTTTGCAAATTGAAAAGATTAATTTTATTGCATTTCTTTCCTTATCACCGTTGTACCTCACATTGAGAGGTTATCATCAAACGCGCGAAGTTAATCAATTTTTCGTTAAAAGAATATTGAATTTTTTTGCGGTTGTAATCAAAATTCCAAGAAAATAAAAATGCCACACAAATACAGCTGATATAGTTACCTTAATATTAACATTATGTTAGTCTGCCAAAATGTTTGTATCAGCTCGTACGGTATTCTTCACAGCTTTAACTTTCATTATATTTAATAATATTTTTGGTGTTGTTGGCAAAATCGATGATGTTGAAACACAGAAAAAAATTGTCATAATTGGAGCTGGTGCTTCTGGAATTGCTGCTGCATCAAAATTATTAGCAAACGGATATGAAAATATCGTAATATTGGAAGCTGAAGACCGGATTGGAGGTCGAGTTTGGACAGTAAATGATGGTGATAAATTTCTGGAAATGGGGGCACAATGGTAAGATTTATGAAATTTAACTTCATTTTATAAATTTTATTATAATTCTAGGATTATGGGTGAAGATGAAAATGTATTATATAATTTAGCTAACGGAAATTCAGTTTTGCAAAAGAAAATTGAGGATTTCAATGGAATTTATGTCAAATCAAATGGTGATTTAATTCCATCTGAAGTAATCGAACCATATTTTAAAGCTTATAATGATATTCTGGAAAAAAATCACGACAATAATCAAAAAATATCTGAAATTTTTGAAAATTACATTGAACAAATCGATTCGGATGACAAGCAAACAATAAAACTTTTCTTCAAGAATTTGATTGAAACTCTTACTCCTGTAACAAATTGGAATGAAGAAAGTGGAGCTGGAATAAGCACGTTTGAGACAATACCTGGAAGTTCTGCTATCAGTCTTAAAACAGGCATAAATGCACTTCTATATATGATTATGGTAAGAATTTTAAAATAACACCATGAATTTAAATCATTTAATTAACATCACATTGACAGAACACATATCCAAACACTGATTTAACGTCAAAATGGAAAGATTTAATTCATTTTAATGCAAAAGTGAAACATATTAATTGGAATCAAGAAAAACCTTTTGTTCAATACACGCTTGGAGGTAATCCAACTGGATTGCATAACATTGAAGCTGATTACATTATCGTCACAATTCCATTGGGAGTGTTAAAACACAGTTACGACGAATTATTTGTTCATCCATTACCTGAGAAGAAAATTAGTGCTATTAAAAACTTGTCTTATGGTGTTGTGAACAAAGTTTTTTTGACCTTTGAGGAACAATGGTGGCCAAATAATACACTCCTTTACACTTTTTTCACTGAAGACGATTTGAAAAATTTAGACATTTCTGACAAATGGCTTTCGAACATTGCTGGATTTTTCTCTGAAGAAAACTATCCTGCAACTCTAACAGCGTGGTTCGTTGAAAAAGATGATATAACAAGTGAAATACACTTAGATACGGAAATCTATACAAAACTAACGAAATTCATCAAAAATGTTTTTGGGAAACAGGGATGGACAGTAACAGATCCAATTAAAACTCGTCGAACAAAGTGGCAACAAGCATCTAATTTTAGAGGATCGTATTCGTATCGTGGTTTAAATGCATCGAAACATGGCATTACAAATGCTGATTTGCGTGAACCTCTTTTTAACCAAGATGGAAAAATGACAGTGTTATTTGCTGGCGAAGCTACACACGACAAATATTACTCAACGTTACATGGAGCAGTTGAAACCGGATATTTAGCAGCAGATACAATCATTAAAGCAAATAATATTGATTAATTTTTGTGATGATGAGTTCAAATAAATTTTAATCAATCTTTCCTTGTCGTTCAATTTTTTTTTTTAATTGTTATCACAATACAAAATAATAAATTTTCATATAATTAACAATCTCATAAATAATTTGCAGAATTTATACAAAATATTATTAATTAAATTTAAAGAAACATGAAACTGTCATGATGAATATTTTAAAGGTCTTTTCAAGAGATAATTAGTAAATTAATTACACGTTTTTTTTTTGTATCTCCGTTAAAATTTTAACAGAATTTCACTTCAGTTAGATACAAAAGTGGGAGGAAAGTGTCCGAACATTTAAATGTCTGTTTTTTATTCTTCTTATCTAATTATATCGTTTTGCACTCACTTTCATTTTGATTTCCCTCGTATTTCGTAATCAACACGTGTAATGTAATACAGTTAAAATTAAAAAAAAAAAATAAACACACAGTTTAAATATTGCGTGTTTGTGTTACAATTTCTAGAATAACAGTCTTTAATTAATACAGACACACACACACACAGACTCAAACCAAAAATGTATTATGGCAGATAATCCTAGAAGGGAACAATATACAATTAAAACCAGATTGCTTTAATGGGTCTGTTTAAATAATAAATAATTTAAGTGTAATTTATTCATTAGGATCATTTATTTATATAAAATTTTAAATGATGAAATAAGATTGTTCTCTCTCTCTCATGAATAATTTCAAAAGATTTTTCAGGTTTATTGTTTTTAATCTGTGTGAAAAGGTATAAACTGACTCAAGTATTAATGTATATTTCGTTGAAGGATCAAATTACTGTTAAATATGATTAAATGTGGGTGTGTGTGTGTGTGAGAGAGAGACTTTTTGGTAAAAAAAAAACTGATTGTAGTGTTTACATTTCCCCTGGAGTGTTTATGTTGTGGCAAGGGAATTATAAATTATAATTAATAGGAAGATTTATTTATTTTTAAACACCTGTGGTCCCTTTCTAAATTTAAATTGACTCTTTGATTGGTATTTCATTGCATGGTCTTGAATTTCATAGCAAAGCTCAGGGCAAAGATGTTTTAATTTTCTGTTAAATTGATGCTGGAAAAATATCTTCACGATAAAAAATATATCGGATAAAGTAGGAACAAAATATTATTGAGCGATAAATCTCATAAATCTCTTTTTAACTTATCAAATACAAAAAAAAACTAATAACTTAAAGTCTTCAATCATATCTTATGATGCAACAGCTTGTTCTTGATCTGAAAGGAAAAACATTCTTTTTTTCAGTTTAATTCCATCTTTTCTTTTGCATCTTATATTATTAATATATTTTATCAAACGATCACATTACTACAAGATATTTAGAGTGAATTTTCTCAGAAAATACAGAATTTCCTTAAAAAAAATCTCAAATAAAGTTTTCTTTTCAAATTTTCATACAATTTCATATTATAATACTTTATCATAATAAATTTTCGATTATGATAAATTATTGTATCATCGATAAAATATTTTTAACCCTTCAACACAATTTCTCTTTGCCATGAAATTCAATAAAATTTCATTCTTACATCTGGAAGTTTAGGTTAATTTTACAAATAAAGGATAAAATATTTAAAATTAAAATAAAATCTATCAAATCATGAAAATGTGTGTTCAATTTAATTCACAATATATCAAATGGATGTTTTATTGAGTGAATAAAGTGATATTTCTTGTTATTTATTTTTGGATAGTGCACTTGTGAGTTAATTTCCTCTTTATTTTTATGTATACATTTAATTGAAGTGTGATACGAATGAGGAAATTTTGAAAATTCTCAACTGAATTCAATTAAGAAAAAATATTTTGCAATTTTCAAAAGATCTTGAATAAAACACAATTAAAGTAGTTGAAGCATGTAGTAAAAGATGCAAGAATTATATTAAATTCAAAATGTGGAACTTTTGTCCTTTTTTTGCTGAATGGAACATGACATTTGTTTGTTCCAAATGAACAAACAAACTCTTGAAAAGAAAATTGTTGCAACTTTTGTGTATCATACAACATGATGATGATGATGATGACTATGAAAAATGATAAAAGTTAGTCATCTAAATGTGTTTTTGATGTATGCCTGTTTGCGTATAACAATTATTCTCTTGTCCTGATTGTTCAAGCGAAAATTTACTACAACTCCTTTTCTTGTCTTGTTATTGTTGTTATCTTTTATTATATGATTGTATGTGTGTGTATGAGGATATGTTTGCCGGTGTATGTGTGTGTTATACATCATTGCTATTATATTCAAAGTTGCATTAAATTGCTTGTCAAGACCAAACAACAAGAGTGCATTAGAAATGCTCTTTACAATGACTTGGATGTACTCATATAAGTACATACCATTAACATTTTGTCACAAACACGGCAGGAAATGAAAGCATACTTCAACCAAAACACTATAATTTTAAATTGCAAAAGTCATTTTTACATTCAATTTCGTAAAGAACTTTCAAATTTTCAGGAAATATTCTTCATTTTACAAAATCTTCAAAATAAATCACTTTTAATCCCTCTGTTACTCACTTCTTCACATAAATGGTAAACCATGCTCTCGGTATAATGTTCTTCACTGTGAATTTATAATAAAAATGATGATGAATTGTCTTTTAACAAAACAATATACACAAAAAAACTTTGCATTTTAAGGTACAAACTGCACTATTCATTTTCTCATTGTGGTTTCTTTAACACACACTTTATATACATGAAATTCAAAATATCATATACAAAACCATAACTAAATAATACTATATAATAAAACTCTATTTAAATATATTTAAGATACAAAACCACAGTATAAGGCTTTCATTGAATGTATACTTTCTGCTTCATTTAACATTCAACTATTCAAAATGAATATGTTGTTTAATTTAAATCAACTGAAGAAGATATTTTGAAGGATAATTCATTTAATAACAAAATTATTGTATCAAAAAGCATTTAACGTAACTTAGTCTGCTGCTCGAGACAAAATCTGTTAAATTTTTGTCCAAAGAATGTGTAATAATAATGAGACAGAAATTCAAATGGATAAGCTTTTAAAGTTCTTTTAATACGATTCTCTTGAATTTTCAAGGAAAATTTTGGAAAGGAAACACCACATTACACATTAAATTTTATGACATAATTAATTTACGCTGATTTTAAAAGAAAATTAAAGTTCATTCACGATAAATAATCACATTTGATTTCCATTTTATTTGAAAAATTTTAAACAATGCAGATTTTCATCTATTTGTCCATGGCAAAGCATGAACTTTTATTTGTGAATGTGTGGAAAAATGTATCATCGCGTGTGGTTAAACTTGATGATATATGTGTGTAATGATAATAATAATGATGTGGAAAATACTGCAGTTCATGATATGTGGCTACGACTAAAACACCAATAATAACACACTTGTGTATTTAGTGTTGAGTTTTCTGGTCCGTATCACAAGCTGATGATAGATTTAAAATGCTCATAATACTTATTAGGTGCAACATGGAAAAAAATCATATTTTGTGATAAATGTATTTTCAATGATATTATTATTAATATTACGATGTGATAAAAAAAATATCTGGAAAATTATTCGACTACACCGAACACACACATTTTTAATTAATTGGTATTTGCTCGATTTAATCAAATGTGACGTTTATTTTAGTTTAATGCTACACATTTAAAGCGTATCTTTGTGCATACTAAAGGCCTTGTTGGCATTACAAATGGATATTTTATGTTTTTTTTACTATATAACATGTTGGTTTGCTTGTATAATGAAATTTATATCTATGTACTTTTTTGTCATAAACGCATTTGTATAGTACGAGTGGACAGTCTCATATATTTAATAGAGATACTTCATTTAATTCATTATTATTGTTCTGTATCGAAATTTGTTTTATCACGTATAAACAAAATTAATGGATTATTTTGTTCGATGTTATGTTCGTCGTTGAGTATGATGTTCATATACATATGAATGTAATTATTGTAGAATTCAGCAGAAAATTATCATCCTACAAAAAGGGCATACATAATGATATTTGGTATACCATCAAGATTGTCTATTGATGATAACTGTATACTGTGGTTGTTTTTGGCTTTCATGTAAATTATTTTTTTATTTCAATTTCAACAGTTGTAAAATTAAATTTGGACCTACTATTTTTGATGAATAGGTAGAATGAAATATCGTGACATGAGAATACACAATTCAAAATATGACGATTTCAAGAATGTATTGATATCAGTTGTATGTGAGCTTTTAGAAAGATAACCCACAATCAATATTTTGACATGAGCTTTGATATTTGAAACGACATTATTAAGTTATATTTGTTTAAAGTCAGTCCGAATAATTTAATGGAGAGACCGATAGAGAACTTTGAATTTTAAATTGGAGACGTCTGGTAATCAATCGAACGAATATTGTTCATCAAAAATAAAGTAAATATTTACATGGTAGTTCAGAGAACTTTTCGTGGAATAACATGTCATAATTGAATATGAAATTTGAGTGTTTGTTATTAAAATCTTCATATACAATGATAATACTTAGTAAAACTTATTATTTTTCTTACAAAATGTCTTACAATTTGAGCGACAATATAATATTACAATCAATATTTGGATTGATCTGACAATTCTACATGAAATTTTGCAATTAAGTTAGGATTATTAATGTTTTTTTCTGATATTATTCTTTCATTATGAAAATAATCTTATAATAATCACAAGTTTAATATAAAAATAACACGTGTTTCCTGAGGTCAATATTTTTTTATCTGTATTAATTGAATATAATCATTGCTAAAACTTAATCGGAAGTCTTAAAGGAATAAGTCATGGATGTTAAATTGCAAGAAAGTCAACGTAGTTTGAAACAAGATGAGTTAAATTTTAAAAATAATTTTTTTCCATTGAAATAATATTAAAAAAATTACTTGAAAGATACAGAATTCATGTTCAAGGCTAATGTCATCATCTATTATCTCTCTTCTGTTATTTTTTTTCATATACATATCATTTTATGTAGAGTTACATCCCATGACAACAAATTTATGTAATATACAACGAAGCTTAATTTTCTTAAATGAGAATAGAAATAGTTGTATTATTTGTTTATGCAAAAACTATTTTTCCGTTTGTTGTCATTCTATTTTTTTTTTTTGGCTCTTTTAACTTATAGACTACATGAATCTCATTTACATATTAAGCAAATTTACCATGCTGTTTATTTAATGTTTAAATGTAACATTTACACAGGAAACCTAAAATTATCAGTCTTTTGAATGGAGAATTGAAGACTTGTATTGTAAATTTTTCAGTTTTTGAGTGGGTATGAAAATAGACAATAATATGAGAAGAGACAGATTATGAAACGGAAATGAAAATAAATACAGACAAAAATGACGCCAAAAATTAAATTCAGAAACAGTTTTTATGAATACCGATTTGTCGAGAATTTTGTTTCAGTTAAACGTTCAAAACTGATGTAGCAAAATCACGTTTCCCTCGAATTTATCACTTACATTTTAAATGTCATTGACAAACTTTAATACTGAAAAATGTCAAATTATAGTCTTTAATAGTTGTCTACATATATCAATAAAATATCAATGTTATATGTGTGAAATAGATACTTTTTTTACATACAAAAAACAAAAAGCAATATGTTTAATGTCATGTAAGGAAAATGCCATTATTTTAATCAACTTTGACAAATGTGTCGTTTTTTATTCATAAAATTTCCTTCAAATTTTTCTTTTTTTACAATACACTGATTTCAAAGTATAAATCTTATTGATGATAAAAAAAAGATGAAAGAAAAATTTATGAGTAAGTTTATAAAAGAAGATAATTTTATGTGATTTTTCTCTCAGTATGTATGAATTTTTTTGTTCATCTATTTTTTATTGATGTCACATGTCACATACATTTTAAATAATGATTGAAGGTCTTTGTCATGAAAGACGTTTATTTTTATTCCCATACATATGTCCTTAAAATATCAGTCATTTGTCGAACAATGAGAGTTATTGCAGTGGTTGTACAAGTTTGCTTATTTGACATTCTTATTCATTAATTTGATTGATTAAAATGAAAAACGTGTCAAAAAGCACAACTCTAGCAAATTTCTTGAGCGAATTCAATTTCCATTGAAAACAAGAGTGCATTTTAATTGATTTTTTTTTTCAATTATTTAAATGAGTTTTATTTGAATATAATCACTTATGATGGTTGGCACTTTGACAAAATTTTTTATACTTCCATTTACAAATATTCCCTGGATTTTTATTTAAATTTCATTGTAACTTCGAATTCCTTAAGACTGTGAAAAAAAAAAGTAATACAAGGAAAATTCCAACACAATTCAAAATCTTTCAAAATAATCATTCATTTAAACTTAAAGTGAAATTTTTACCATTTTTTCGATAAAATAACAAGTAAAAAAAGTGAATTCCTTTTAAGAGAAAAGAATACTTTTTATTGTTAAAATATTGTACAAGATTTCATCTCCATGTATGTGAATAACATTCTTTGAATGCCTGTATCTGTAACAAATAAAGCACCACACTATGACACTCTATTATTACTAAAAAGGCAAAATCATTTATGTCATTTAACCTTTTTCATTATTCTCAAGAAGTATGTTCACTCACACACACATACGGCAAATAGGTAAAGAAAGAAAAATTTATCCCTTTTTAATATAAAATATTTGGAGTAAATCGGATACTTGATATTCTATTAAATAACTTACGTACATGAACAAATAATAAAAATAAATTTTAGAACATGCTTCACTAGTCTATTCACACAAATGGAGTATGAATGAAACACAATTATAGTGAAAAAAGGAGCATCAGGTAAGGGTTTAATATTATTATTATTTTTATTATTTATGTTGAATTAAATTGATATTTGATAAAGGTAAAGAAAAGTTATAACAAGGTGGTAACATGATAAATCAAAATGTGTGAACAAGTGAACTGATTGAGAATGAGATGTGAATACAAAATTTATAGTCAAATCAAATGAGCTTCGAAGCCAAAAGAAAGTATATTGTGAATAAAAATCATCAATTAATGAAAATAAGACAAAAAACATCTTCTATTGATATTCGATGAAATCAAACTGAATAGTGATTGTTAAAATTGAATCATTTTGATCCTCTTAAATCAAAGAAAAAAAATTAGAACGTAACCGTGAATTTCTATAACAATCTTTTGTGTGTGAAAGTATTTCTGTACAATTTTTGACACCGACAGACAGATCGACGACAAAACTGGCTTAAATATCCTAAAAAATCAATGAAAAATAAGTTAAACTTATTATGATGGAAAGGTATAAAATAATTTACTCGTTTTCTATTCATTTTTACTCAGTTTATCTTATTTCAAAGGTTTCAACATAACAAGATCCAGAGAAAAAAATGTGTTTACAGGCAACAGGTATATTTATAATTTTATACATCCTTCGTGCATAAACTATAAATCTATTTTTCACAAATCAAAAGCATATTTGCTTACTTTGTAAGTTAAAATCCCATCCTTGTTACGTCTCTCTGATAAAATTATAAATAGACGAAAGAGAAATGAAAATAATTTATTGATCCTGATTCTTTTGATATTGAAAATCCAATATTTGATTCGCATTTATAGAAACGTGTGGTTCTCATTTTATAATAATAATATTATTTTCAATCTTAATTTTACATGGACAGACATTGGGTTTGTGTGTCTGTGTGTTTTCGAACATTTTCTTTTCATCTTATATAATAATATGATAAAAATAATCCTTTGAAATACGATAATCTTGAAACTGCTTTCAGTATTTTCTTTATTTTAAATGATGTTCCAAAGAAAAATAAGGTCGTTTATTCTGGCTTACAGGCATTCACCTACACACACTCAATACGTGCTTTCATAAATTGACTGTTAATTAAAAATTAATTAATTTTATTTCCTATTTACCTATTATTTTATTGTTATTATAAATTCATTCTTAATTATGTAAAAGATAATTGAGATACGATGAAATAAACTTGAGAGAAAACAAAATTCATTCAAAATACAAGCAACAAAAAATATACCATAGACCAAATAGACAAAAGTTAATTACATATCAGTTTTCTGTAAGTTCATTATGTTATTACAAAATAAATAAGATTATCATCATCATAATACAGGCTTTTGTCCAAACGAAATTCAACGACATATAAACAAACTTAATATCCTCATTATAGACGAACATTTATTGTTTACATCTAATTCTGAGATAATTAAAGAACCATTTCTCTATAGTTAGAATCGTCATAAATGTTATAGAGATTTTTGAAAGCAAAAAAATAATAATACAACACAATGGAGGATAATAATATTGTTGTAAATATAATAGATTGAGTTGTATTAAATGACAGAAAAAAAGTAAAAAAAAAAACAAATCTTTTGTTCATTGTCTAGTTTTTATGTCGTTATACAAAATTACATTATGTGATTCTATTAATGAAAAGATCAAACAAAAGAAAAAGTTAACGAATGTGTACAAACAAACAAAATTTTTTTTGATTTATTTTTCATTATACATATATTTTTAGATACAAACAAAATATATGAGCGCCTTATCTTTCTATTTAATGAAATTATGATTGTACTTTATTTGAAAAGTGGAGACGACTGGTTTTTAATTTACTTGAGTTTTAAATTGCAATTTATTAGAATGTGTACTAGATATAATTTGATACCCGATATTTAAATACTCAAAAAACATACACGAAATGGAATGTTTTCGAAACATTTGTTCACATTTAAAATGACGTCAAAAGTGTATTTGCTTTCATTCCAATTAAAGGTAATCAATCACAATTTTTATTAATAGTAATCGTAAAACTAAATCTGACAACTTCACACCCACGTAATCTTCACGCAAAATATTATCTTTAATTCCCTATCGTGTAACTGTAATCTCAAATCTATATACAATGAAAAAAAATCAACTTGTCAAAATTTCACCCTAGTTACCACTCAAATTCATCCACTTCTAGATAATAATAGCACTGTAGTATGAACAAAAATAAATAAAATACAATACATTTAAATTTATTGGAGTGTTTAATAAATTGACACTTATTGCTGTTTTCTGTCATGTTTTTTGGCCTGGCATGTGTTTAGTATTACATTATTATTTAAGGAAAGAGACAATTCAAGTACAGATTTAATATGAAAATACACCGAACATTCTTCAACGAAGTGTAATATTTTCCTTGAAAAGTAAAACGAGACAAAAAACAAACTACGTCAATATTCATTGAAAACGCATTATGATCATCATTATCATCAACAGTTTTTATTCCATCTTGATGGTCTTTTTTTTTGTTTTTCTTCCTTCAAAATACAAACAGGTGTAAATGTGTACAAGAAATATTCATCGTGAAATGAGAGTAACCGATAATTTTGGATTAACTTGTGCTGTGTGCCTGTGTAATCTTCATTCATTTTATTTTTCGATTATTCTTTCATAAATCAGTTCTGTTAAATACTGAACCTGAACTTAGTCGTGCCAAATGACAAGACCTGTGATAGCAAATGATATGTGTTTGTGTCACACACATGGTCGGTCACACTGATAACAAAGAGTAGAAATTACTTAAGGAATGAAAAAAAATAGTGAAAAAAAGACAGAAAAGTATAGTAATAATATTTTCACACCATTAAAATTGATTTATTCCCTGAGTTTGGTAAGTTGTCAGATGGGATTTTTTTTCCTCTCGTGATTTTCTTCTTAAATATTTTTTTTTTTCATACTTGTACATTGAGAATATTATTTTTATCATAAAAGAAATGATAATGGCTTATCAATGAGCAACAGATTTTTGTTATACATCTCTTTTCTTCTTTTTTTCATTTTATTTAGGTGATAACAACGTATAAATATGAGTAGGCTCACTCATAACAAAAAAAATCCAAAGGTAACATAAAAAATTGTTTCGAGACATGTATCACGATTTTGAATTTAAAAAAAATTGTTTTTATGAGATAAATTAGTACATAAGTTGCCAAATTTCATTCATAAATCTTCGTATCACATCATTTATTACTTTAACGCATCTTTTTCAATTCCCTTCTTTTATTTTCAATATGTAACTAAGTTAACAGTGAAAATTGAAGCCCTTTTTCATAATGAAATTATCACAAAATTTCTTTTCGGCATAATTTGATACAAACTTATTTCAATAAAGATACTTTGATTAGTTTTGCACAATCTGTGACATTCAATTTGTTTTAACATTGATTTTTTTTTTGTTTTCACAATACTTTATTAACGCATGTTGTTTTGATTTTATTAAAAATTAGCAGGCAAACTTAAAAAACTTTCTTTGTTCTTCTTGTTTTTGTCATCATCGATTCAATGAGTAGAAAAAAGTTAATTTATATTTTACGTGAATGAAGTTTTTCTCGCTTCTTACCCAACAAGTTTGATGAGCAAACAGAAATTTGTTCCTGGAAGGTAGTAATTACAGTCGAGTAAAACTAAAACTCATTTTTACAAGATCGATATTCAAAAACTTTCACTTGTTTTGTCTTTTTTTTTCTTCCTTGTAGCTATGTTTTCATTGCTATTTTTCTTATAATTTTCTTTTCTTATTTTTGGGTAACAAAAAAGCTTCATTAACCTATAATACAATTAAATTTATAAAAAAAAAAATAACACAGAAAATGACGAATAATATAAAAATGATTCATGATGAACCATTTATCTAATTTAAGTTATTGACCCAAATTTTCGTTGGATTCAAAATGATCGTCAATTAAACACGTACAAGTTTTAATTCAATTAATTTTGGGTCTAAAATACATTTTTAACAAAAAAAAATCTTTTTTTATTTTTCCATCATTATTGTGCTTCTTCCTAAAAAAAAATATGAAAAAAATTATGGTAAAAAAATTGCTTAACAAATTTATTTTTATGGACTCTCATCCTGTTATATTCCAATTTTTATATTTTTTTTTATTAAGCGAATTGTATTGAAATTCAATTTGAAATAAAATTTTCATTCACTTTTATGGTCGTTGACTCGTTAAATTTCAGGTATGGAAATACGATACACTTTTTTTTCATTAGTTTGAAAATTTACATGAAAAAGTCCTCTCTTTAATAATCGCCTAATATGAAAAATCATTGGTTAAACTGTTATTTTTCAAGGGATTTATTTTATTTTTTTTTCTCTAATAAAATACATTGTAGATAAGAGTAAAATAAAATTTCAATACACACTCACACACACATTTAAAAGATACAATTGCAAATAATAACAATAAAAATAACTTTTAATTCACTTTTCACATCTCCAGGGAAATTAAAAAGTTTATCGAAATAATGTTATTTAAAGTGTTGCAGATAAGATAAGTGTGAATAAAATAATCTCTCTTTTTTTAACTGAACTTAAATGCAAACAATCAAGTAAAGTAACTTATTAAAGTTATATCTTGGAAAATTATTTAAATACGGAAAAATCTACAAAGAAGTGAAATGTAATCATGAACAAATAATTTAAGTCCATTTGAGTTTAAATATGAAATGAAACATGTAATTAATTGTCTTAGTTTTATTCACAATACAAAAATGTCCAAAAAAAAACTTATTCTGAAACAAAATGACACAAAAATGAAACCATGGAGTCAACTTAAATACAGAAACCAAACGGTGATGCAAAGAAAAACTTTCCGTTTATTACTGCGAAAACATATGCAAATAACAAAAAGTAGACAACAAACAATAATAATAATCTAACTAAAAAAATAAATGAAAACCTTATCTTGATTAAAACCTTTATTTTATTTACACATGGTGGCATTTTAATAAGAAGATGATCGTTGAATCCCATTATCACAATTATAATAAAAACAAACTTTATATGCGTATCTTGTTTGTGTGTGTTCGTGTGTGTGTGTTTGTTAATGTTTACGTGTATTTTTCTATTTAACAATTTGCACACATACCTAGAAGACATTTTCCGCCTTTCCTTTCCTTCTCTTGTTTACATTTATTGTTCCAAGTTATATTTAGTAATAATTTTTCCTGCTTGTTGTATTATTATTATTATATTATTACTATTGTTATTATAATGAAAGTTGTTTGTATTCTTTGTTTGTCTCACATTAAAAGTGTCAGTACAGAAATACACAAATGTAAGTTAGTGAACTCCATAATGAAATTAGAAGTAAACATAAGTAGTGAAAGGAGGAAATCCTGTGAATATACAAGTGTTAATGAAGTGAAAATAATATACATAATAGTTTTGATTTTCTTTTATTTTTCTTGCTTCATAGAATTTGCGTGGGTTGTTGTGTTTGGGTTTTGTCTGTTAGTAACATCGTCAGTGAGTTTGTTATCATCAAAATGTATAACTTTCAGTCTAAATACGATAAATACTCATCATAAAACATTTAATTAAATAACAAAAGCTGAAGGACAAAATTTCGTCTAGAATTAATTTAAATAAACAATCTAATCTACATTCATTAACTGTTCATCAAATATTTTAATAAGTATCAAATATCTCATTATCCGTTCATTCATTTAAATAAATGATTTTCACATTCGACCGCTATGACCATTATACTTCAAAATCAATTGCATTAATTAATTAGATTATATTTTGTTAATTTACTGAAATTTTATTTATTTTGAAATCGAGATAAATAATTTAAAATGAAAACTAAAATGGATATGATTAACCAGGCGTTTTCATTATAACATTAAAAATTATTTCAATCATGGATGTGAATTAGAAAATTGAAAATTATTACAATTTACCAGGCGTTTCCATAATGGACGATATAAACCAGGGGAAGTTCATTTAAGTCCTTAAATAAGTACAATATACCAGACGTTTCCACATTAAACTTAAAAAATATTACAATTAGCCAGGCGTTTCCATTATGTAACTAAAATTTTAATGTTTATCAGATATTTAAAGCATTTCAAGCAAGTAGATATAACTAAATTCGTTCGTTTTCTTAAAAATATTTTATATTTTCTTAAAATCCGCGAGTCACATACACACACATGAATAACTATATTTTTTTTTATTCCCTTCAAAAACTTTACTAGAAAGCTTTCATGCGGATGTATGATAAAAATGACAAAATCTTAATTTCCCCTGAGGCATAACACTGGCAAACGTTTTATAGTAGGTCGCGTGTGAATGCTTATAAATTTGGAGTTTTTTTTTATTTTATTTTTTTGAAAGATATACCATTCATCCAGATTCCTTTGCCTCCTTTTCATAAAGATTTTATTAATAATAATAATATGTTTCTGTGTGTGTGTTTGAATGAACATAAGAATGTCA
Organism: Culicoides sonorensis; assembly: GCA_900002565.1. Taxonomy (NCBI): domain Eukaryota; kingdom Metazoa; phylum Arthropoda; class Insecta; order Diptera; family Ceratopogonidae; genus Culicoides; species Culicoides sonorensis. The sequence continues at coordinate 456,699 of LN483406.1, forward strand.
TATTTCATATGATATCAAGCACCATTGTGTATTGTTAAAGTGAAAATAAAATTGAAGATGAACAGAAAAAAAACGTACAACTCAAATAAATGACGAAGGGTGGTCAAACTATTACGATTTTAGAGAAAAAATCATTCTTCATTTAAATTTCTATTCAAATCATACAAATTCTGATGAAACCATTTCAGCTAATATAAAATTTGATCACTGAATTTCACTGAAAAGCAAAAAAAATGTTATCCTGCTAACCTTGTAAATTGTGTCATTTAATCCAATATCACATGAAAGCAACCACAAAAGAAATGTAAGATTTGATCTACACATTTTTTATTAAGTCAGTATGCTATTCAAAAAATTCAACATAAACCTGAAGAATGGAAAGATTTTTGTGAGTTCATATTTTTTTATTATTATGATGTTTATACTAATATGGTTAAGTCTCTTCTTTTTTTCTTACATTTTCATATACAAACGCAATTTTTGAGTGAAAAACATGATTTTTATATGATAACATTTAACATTCTCTCATTTTATTTAACAATTTGTATAAAAGAAAATTGAAGAACCGACAACAAAATGTTATGAGTACATCAAGTGATCTATGGTCTTTGCTTTATAAGTAAATTGTTTTGCTCTTCCTTTTCATGTCTCTTATTCTACTTATTTTTTTCTTTTTTTTTGAATATTTTATGAAAAAAAATCTTGTGTAGCCATAAATGGGTGCGCTTAAATTACTTTACATGCCCCTTGCCCTGAATAATTTTTATTATTATTATTTTTCTTTACTGTATTATTTTATAGTATGTGAGTATTATATGCTTTATTATAAATTTCTTCTTCATCTTTTTTTTTCATTTTTATCACACAGATTAAATCAACCTTATAAAGCAAATTTATGTATTAAATTATTTTGCATAATGGAACGTTGATTTTTTTTTTATTTTTAAGATTGAGGCGTCACATTTAATAAATCATCCAATATTTTTATAGTCATTTTTCGTAATTTATTTACTTTTTCATCTGAAGCAAGAGCAAAGCAGAAGGAAAGGAAATACGTTGAGGGTCATCTACAGAAATAAAGTAAAATCATCAATATTCAAGAATTTAAATAAGGCATTTCCTGTTGTTTACAAGGGACGTTAAAACCCGAAACGGAAATTTATTTTCTCTTATATTCAATCGAATTAATTTAAACCCGTATTTTGATTTCTAAATATATTTTTTTGCTTAAAAACTTTTAACTGACATTTCGTTGTAAGAATATTCGTTTTTTACAAGATCACTTCAATTTCATGTGAATAAGCATTAAAATTGTGTTTTGAAGCTTAATAAAATATCGTTCACTTGTTTTTTCCATTAACGTGCACAATAAAAATTCTATTGTGTCACACTCATAATTTTATCGCATAATTTTTATCTTTTCATTCATTCAAAATTTTCATTTTAACCACTTTTCTTGTTGTACTTTACGCTTATTTGTCAAATGAATGTTTGAACATAACAACTGAATATAAATAGGTCAGGTAATGCACGATAACATAAATGAAAATATGAAATTTAATCTACCGAAGAACATTCAGTTTAATGTTTATCTTATTATTTGATTGTAAGACGAAAAATATCGTTTTTAAAATGAAGAGAGTGACAAGGATCATTGCACAATTTTAAATCGCGTAACGAAAGACAAGGTTCAAGTTTAAGTGACCTTTTCTCGTTCCATTTATTTTTTGATCAAAAAAAATCTTATTAAAAGAAACAACATGACGACAGGTGTTAATTTTTAATGAACAAAATAATCCTTTATCTTTATAAATAACGTGAAAAATTAAAGTAAAATAGCATAAAAAACAGATGTTTTCTCAGACGATGTTTTCAAATAATTATATTTTTTTTCTCTTTAATCCAAGGATAATTCACTTCAATTATTTCCTTCTGTTTATTGTGTCACAACATGGTCTGAGTGATACTTGTTTCAGATTAAACGAGTGAAATATCTAAGTAAAACTTTTAAGTTAGAGATTTAGAGCAACAAAATACGAGTAATGTCATTAGTGCTCTTTCAGTTTTTTTTAAAAATTATTTTTTGCTTGAAAGTGAGTTGATGAAGCCAGGTGCCCTTTCATTAATTTAATATAGAATGATCTTTATCTCTCTTACAAGCACTAAAACGAGTGTACTTTTATAAATTTTATTTTTTTCTCCTATTCATTCTTTTTTTTTAAGAGCAAACAGTACCTTAATGAAAATAAAACAACTTTTTAATCTGAAATAAGAATCTTAATTCATATTTTGTTATTTTATTAAAATGATGAGAAGCTCATTTGAAAAGAACCGTTAAATTAGTAAAATGACAAGGAGATTTCCTCTCATCTCGCATCTTCAGTGTTATGAAAGAAGAAGAGAAATGCTTGTTCGTGTTTTAAAACAATAATGATGATTAAACTTAAGTGAAAAAACAGTGAAATGGTATGATCTTGTTTCTTTTCATGGTGCATCTTTTGTTTATGCGAATCATGAATTCCTTATTTAATTATATTAAAAAAATAAGGCTATAAAAAGCGAAGATAACTTTAATACAGAATGACCTAGAAATTACTCATTACCGCGTTTTTCCTAACATTTTACATCACCTTTAATGATAATAGACATATGTCAAACTTTTCATCTAGTTCAAAACAAAATATTTTGTTAATTACCATCCAAGGTACTAATCTTTCAAAAGAAAACGTAAGTACTTTGAAAGTCATAATTAAACTTTTAACAATGTAAGGCCCAAAAAGTTTGGCAAAGAAAATTAGAATGAAAAATTACTTTTAAAACATAATAAAAATGATATAAAATTAAGAGATTCATTCATTTCTCCGTGCAACTTTTTAAGGCTCCTTATCAAAAATATTATTATAATAGCAGAGTTTGTGTTACATGTGGTTAGTGTTGTGTCGACAACATTGGGAATGTCTACACCACAAAACCTCAGTTTGTTAAACACTGGCAGATCAATTACATTCTTCCTTTTTTAAATGGAAATTTTATCTCTTAAATTAAAGTCATCAAAATTCGCATATTCGCAGTAAATATCAAAGTCAGTCACTTAACTTTTTTTAAGTCAAATAAGTGATTTGTTATTATATGTTTTTTTTTTGTAATATACTTCATTTTGAACATTTTTAGGAGAACGTTGTGTCATAAACATTACTTTGATCATTACCATGATGATACATGGATGTGGGAGTAAACGTTAAAAGTAACGAAGTTCAAGATAAAAATAAATGAAAATTTATAATATTGTGAGAGAATAAATCGTAAAATATTTTTATGATCTTAGATACATTTTTAAGGGTATTCTTCATTGAAATACGCTATTGAGACCATGGATAAAATGGATTTTCGTTATACATGAAATTCCATATTCTCTTTGGAATATGCCACTAATTTAAATAAAAATGAACTTACACAGACGATTTAAGATAACTGTTTCTCATTATTCAATAAAATAAAATCATTTATCTAACCTAAAAAAAATGTTTCATAATAATTTAAATAAACGCATGTGGAACATAATGACATTTATATGGTTTACACGCGTAAAAAACGTTGTATGATTTTTTATTGAGTTAATTTTTGAGCACTTTGAATATCATCTGCAAGTAAATTTATTTTTAAATTTTCAACGTTTTTAATGTTAGCATAATGACATAACATAAAAAAAAAACGAGAAGTACAATCAACGAAAATTTTTCTAATAAAATGGCACAAAACTTATTCTAAAAATTCGGAGCGAGAGTTGTGCAACTTTATTTAAAGCATTAGAATTAAAAGTTTTTTTTCATGAAATATGATCATTCTAAATCCTTATTCTAGACCAAATAATATTAAAACAGAGACAGAAATCAAACCATGATGAATAATGAGCCAAATAATGAAAATTTACATAAATACCTTTACTTATTTAATATAATAAATAAATGTATGATAATTTACCACATATAAAAAAAAACTTAAAGACTCTCATATATTTGAAATTCATATAATATTTTATTTAACACCTTTTTTCTTTATTCCTTTAACATTTCCACATTCAACAGACACATCCTTAAATGTAGCATGTGTTGAGTAAAAAAAAGTTGATAAATTATTTACATAATAAGAATAAACCAGGAGGAAAAGTAAATGATAATGTTTAAAAAATTAAAGTAAAAGTAAATTCTTTTCTTAAGTAGGATGTTTCAATGATAAAAAAATCATACTTATAAAAGTGAAGCTCATTTATAAAAAAATTTACAGCAACAAATAAAAAGGAAAGGAGATCTAGGATTTGTGATTCAACAAACAGCCTTAAATTGCACTCATATAGTCACAGCATGATATTAGAAATATTACATAAATTTATTTTTAAAGGTAATCAATGAATAATTTATAAGATTTTTTCATGTAAACTGGAAATTGGCTTAGGATGATACGAAAATGATGGAATTTTATAAATATTTTGAAAAGAAGTCAAAAATACATTAAAATTTGACGTTAATCTGGAATGAAAGCACATTCCTGGTAATTATTGGTTGGCTTACACTGGGATGAGATACACAAACAGACAAAGAGGTTGCAATAGTGCTTATTTTCATTTCATTTCACTTTCGTTTAAAGGCTTTAATCCAACTGGGATAATCGATTATATTTTATTTAGGTTTCCAGGCAAAAAATATAAAATAAACTTAAGGAAACCGTAATTTAATCTGTATAAATTTAATAAAGTGCTGCCTACACATATTAAATGTTGTGGTAATAGCTTCACGTGTCTTAAAAAAATCCCATTTCGATAATACATTAAATTTTCATTATTGTTTCCCTTTAAATCTTCAAATAAAACCCAATTAGTTTTGATTTTCTGCAATAAAATTTATTATTTATGTTTAATGCTTCAACTCAATATAATTCAGTTTACATTACATTAAACACAAAAAAAAAACAAATACATTTGTGAGTTTAATCTTTAAATACAGCATAAAAATAGTAGTAGCATAATACAAATAAAAAAAATAAATAACGATTATTACCATTATATGATTTTGTTATGATTAGTCCTATTATTACAACACTTGAACGAAAAATTTATGATTCATTTTGTATTTTTAAGATGTAATAACGATAATAATCTCCGTTTAATGGCTGTATAAAAATGCAATTATATTTTGACTTTTATTTACTCTGAAGTAGGATGTTATTTCAATGCTTATGATTTAATATGAAATTTAATAGAAAATTTCATAACTCTTTGACGTCTAGGCTTCTTGAATGATTTGTTATTTGACGCACTGGAGAAACGATACAAGCAAAATTTAACTCAATTTTTTATATCCATTCATAATTTTACAATGGGCTTTCAATTACACTCATAACTTTAAAAGCATAAAGTAATTATTCTACATTTTATTGGATTTTATGAACCGCAATTTCATGTCAGACTGTTTTCTTATTTATTTCGTAATTGGTATAACAAGAATTCTTTTATGAATTTAACCCGTTAACTAAACATTATTCTTTTCGTGGAAGAAAAAAAATCACATCAAAAAAAAATTTTTTTTTTATTCCTAACACAAATAAAAACTCTTTAAAAATAAAATGCTTAATCAACCTTGTTATAAAATAATTTTCTTTACTTTTTTTTCATCAAATAGCTTTAGGAACAATTTTTAAATAATAAATATTTGATCAGCTTCTGAACCAAAACAAAAAAAAACTGCTCAGCAACAATATGAAAAGAAAAGAGCAAGTTTCTTAAGTTCATGTCCGATTAAAAAATGTCCATAATTTAACCGAAAATGCGAGGGTTTTTAATGTTAAAATAAAAAAAGTAAAAAAAAAAATATAATAAAAAATGGAAAAACTTTTATCCACTCTCCTTTTATGTTGTTTGACTGTTGTTTTCTTTCTTCTTATGATGATCATGAAAGAATGTCAAAAAAAATCCCAAGACTTTCTGTTCTTAAATAATCGAATAGACATGAAAAACATAAGCAGTGCAGTCATCTATAAAATATGTCTGTGTTAACAAAAGCTTCTTTGTTGTCTTGTTTTTTTCTCTCTTTTTTCTTATAGTTTGTTTTTTTTTATTCTTTTTAAAAACGAAAATTAAATAAAAGAACGGATATAAAACTTTTTTTGTTACCTAACTTCATTAATGAAGCCAAAAATATGTTTTCTTTTACAATTCAACACCTTTTTTGTTATTGTCTCATAAATATTTCTTATAAGCAGATTATTTTTCTTCAACAAACAGTGCTTGAAGCAACTCAACAGAATTTCTCCAAGACAATATTAGGCGTGTATGGTTTCATCATAGATTTTACTCAAAATTTACATTAATTTACTGCTTCACAATAATATAAATTTTCATGAGCATTATACTTGGAATGAAAAAACACAACAAAAAAAAATTAATTTCATCTGATGAAAGTGAAAAGTTATAATTTTCAGCAGAATCATATACAGATATGTTTTCAGATAGAATAATAATAATCAAATGAAAATTTATGATATTTGAAAATCATCATGATATGTGTTGAGTTAATAACATGAAAAGCCATGAAAAGGGTTGTTGATTCTATGAAATTGAAATAACATTTCTACTGAAATGAAAGTTTTAGAATTTGAAATGCAGAAAATACGTGTTTCAAACAACATGTGATGATTAAATAGTAATAATATTTGTGGTATCTCATCTGGTAGATTACAATTTAGATTGTTTTTATTTTACATTCAATATTTATTGTTCATATCAAAGTTCATATTGCTCGTTTGAATGTGTAAATAAATTTCCCTTATGGAAATGCAAATAAAAATGATTATTTCGTGGAAAAGTCAAGGCATAAGGCATAATTTGAGCTGTAAATAAACTGATTGATAAATAATAATCTGAATAACAAATTTCGAAAATCAATTTTCATCCAATTGTAAACAATCCCCAGCTTTACATATTAAAAATGTAAATTGCATTATTGCTATGCAAACTTTTTCATAGATCTTGGATAAATATTTTCCTTTCAATTCATTTCATACTTGTCTCAATATTTTATTTAATACGAAAGAACACACACAAACCAACTTAAAGAAAAAAATTACATTATTACATTTTCAATATAATAAAAATACAAAATCATGTTGACCTAGACGAAGAAAATCTCATAAGATACATTTTTTAGTATGCACACATATGCATCATCATATTCTTGTGTCGTCGTGAAATAAGTTGGAGTTTAAAGCAAACAAAAAAAAATAAACATCTTCTCATTTCGTTTGATATGAGCTTGGACTGAAACTTCTGTAGTTTTATCATATAAAACGAAAGTTTGTGGTAAAGTAAACATAATAAAAATTTATAAAATGAAATTTGATGGTCAGTTTAATTTTAAAAATAATACATGTTCTCGTTTATTCAATGTTTGTTTATTTAAAAGCATGAAAGGATTTTAAACGAAACTTTTTCACTTAAAATTCCATTGAAAAAGCTTCTCAAAATTAAAGTGTCGTTATAACGATCGCATTTAGACAATTTGCAATTTCATAGTGAAAACATTTTTATGAAAAGAAAATCATTTAAAAATTTAAATCACATTTAATGAAACAGACTTCCATAAAAAAGTAAGATTCTAGAAGTAAATAAGCAGAGGAAATCATGAAAAAAATCACTTAACTAAATCAAAAACAGTCAACAAGAAACTTTTGCTCTATGTAGTGACAGTTTTAGTTTGTTTTTCATTCCTTTTTGAATCGTTTTATAAATGTTTTTTTCTCTTCTTGTCTTTCCATTAATTTAAAACTTTATGTTTATTTTTCGGAGTCATTTTACGCAAAAAAAGAGGAAAAACTATTAAAAACAAAACTTCACAAAATGTGACTTGATTTAATGAACGAAATTAATTGTTGAAGTAGCTCTTAGTAGACACTTTGATTCTCTTGTTATCCCACAAAATAAGTGTAAGTCACTAAGAGCTGTTTTACAATAAAAAACAAAATAATGATAATAAAGTTTTTTTAAAGCTCTTCATTCATTCAATTGGGTACGTAAGCATTTTGCACTCATTGCAAAAGATCTTGAAAAACAAAATTGAGGAACATGGTTTGAATATTCATTTTATCACACTACAATTCCTTCTTTATAATGTAAAGGGAAGACAATTTAAAAAAGAGACGAAGTGTTTTAAAAGTTTTACTCATTCATTTTGCATTAAAATACATACACGATCTTTACCCACAGGCTAGATTTTATCACATTTTTTCTCTCTCTTAATATTCAATTGTATGTAAAAAAGTATTAAAAAGAAAAATAGTTGAATGAAATTACTTGAACATCAATGTTTAGACCTTAAGTGCAGATATGTAAGAATCTTTTTTTTTTTGTACTTTAAATGAAATTATCACGTTTATAACCAGATAAGATAAAATGTTATTATCATCGTTGTCACACTGTGATATTTATATGTAATTTCATAAGAAATGGAAATAAAACTGCAAAAGAATAACTTTTTCCATTGCTATTTTTTCTTTATTATTTCAACAAAGTTTTGTTCTTTCTTTAATTCAATTTATCTAGTTAAAAATGGCTGTTACCATCATACAAAACAGATAACTTTATACACACACACACAAATCATTATTATCAAATAACTTTTGAAAAAAAAATTAATATGATTTCAATTTTAAAAACAAGCGAAAAAATTAATCCAAAAACTTCATTGTACCTTAAATCTGGAAGGCATTTAATTGAATGACTGTTTTGTTATCTTAAAAAAAGGAAAAAAACTTTAAATTAAATTAAGAGAAAAAAGGCATTACGTTATCGTGAATGATGTTAACCAGCACAATGCGAAAGAAAATTAAGCATTTGTAAAATGTGTTTTTTGATCAAAAAAGAAATCTTATTATTCTCGGGATTAGAAAGATCGAACGTACTTTCAAATTCATCACCATGAAATCAAAATGCACTGGATTTTATTTAAACTGCCTCAAATTTCTCAAATTATAGTGTAAAAGTTAGAATCCCAAAAGAAATACCGTTTCGTGATAAGATTAATTTATATTTGAAAACAAAAAAGTAACTTTTTCCTCTTGAGAAACCTTTGGAGTTCAAAAAAAATCAACACCTTTACAAAGAAAAACCAAGTAAAACGTTTACTTTGATGAAATTGAAAATATTTTACGTGGAGAAGTTAAAAACAAATTTAATGAAAGGTCATAAAGTTCATTCACAATTATTATTTAGGTCAAGCTGTGTGTGTGTGTACCTGTGAATTCCCAAAACCATTGAAATACACCTCAAAAACATTTTTTTCATCCTCATACATTCAAATCTTAATTTGTTTCAGCATTAATTAAGATAAAAGTAATCAAAAATGTACATTTGTGGTATTTAATTAAATTATTTTTTGTTTAGTTGTGTTTTATATTGAATCAAAATAAAACAAAGTGTGACTCCCATTGACTTTTATCACAACAGTAAGAATAATAATGATAACAAAATAAAATCATAAGCTGAAATCGGACACAACACACATAAACAACAACTTGGTGAGCATGATGATGAAAAAAAAAATAATATCCAGAGACACAAATGTGCGGTCACACGTGATGATGGAACAAGTCATGAAACAGCAATGAAACTAAAATCACTCGTTTTATATTTGACCGTCATATTATTGCAAAAACACATACAGTACACACCTTGCTGCAAAAATTTATACATATTTTGTGAGTTTGAAATAAAATACAATTTGTAGTACATTTAATACAGTGCGTTCATTTAAAATTTGCCCATACTTTTCTTTACGACCTTTAACGACTTTCTACGACTCTCTAATATGCTCTAATATTTCTTACGATTTTCTACGATTTCTTAATACTCCTTAATATTTGTTACGATTTTCTAATATTTTTTACGATTTTCTACGATTCTTTAATAACCAAAGAATCCAATTTCAAATTTCTAATCGCGATTTCTTACGACTTTCTACGATTTTTTAATATCTTCCACGAATTTCTAAGATTTCTTACGATTTTCTACGATTCTTTAAGACCTTTTCGACTTTCTACGATTTCCTGCGATTTTCTACGATTCTTTAAGACCTTTAACGAATTTCTACATTTGTTTACTATTTTCTAAGATAATTTAATATTTTCTAATATTTTTTAATATTGTATGATATTAATTTTCCTAATAAAATAATATGATTTTTTTATTTCACGTAAATTGCAAGTATGCTCGATTAAATATTGGAGACTCATACATAATTGCTCATTCGATCGTGAATATAATAAAAAATTCAAGAAAATTATTTGAACAAATAAATTAAAAAAATAACATTTTTTAACACTTTTTCTCAAATTTTTCCCTCTCTTTAAAATTCTACTTTCGCTTCCCTCAATTTTTAATGTTTGAATGCTAAAAGGTTTCAAGAGAGAGACATAAAGAAGTCATTTTAAAAAAAAATTATAAAAATGTTTTGCTGCTTTGCAGCTCCGCAATTAGGTATAAAAAATAGTGAGAGAGAGAGAGAGATAATAAGATAATTTAAGAGAGATAGTAGTTTTATCAAATTTCAAAAATTTTGATATGATTTGAGAGTGAAGGAGAAAGAAGTAATTTTATCAAACTTCAAAAATTTTCATATAAATGATTATGAGAGAGAGAAAGATAAAGACGTCATTTGATCAATCTACAAAAATTTTGATATAAAAGTTAGTGAGAGAGAGAGAGATAAAAAATTCATTTTATCAAACTTCAAAAATTTTGATCTAAAGGATTATGAGAGAGAGAGTCATTTTATCAAAGTTCAAATATTTAAAAAGTAGTGAGAGAGAGAGAAAAAGAAGTTATTTTATCACACTCCAATATTTACTTCAGGTATAAAAAATTTGAGAAAAAGTGATAAAAAATATTATTTTTTTAATTTATTTGTTCAAATAATTTTCTTGAATTTTTTTGCAAAATAATTCTAAAAATTTTATAAAATTATATTCACGATCGAATGAGTAATTGTGTATGAGACATTATTTAATCGAGCATACTTGCAATTTACGTGAAATAAAAAAATCATATTATTTTATTAGGAAAATTAATATCATACAATATTAAAAAATATTAGAAAATATTAAATTATCTTAGAAAATAGTAAACAAATGTAGAAATTCGTTAAAGGTCTTAAAGAATCGTAGAAAATCGCAGGAAATCGTAGAAAGTCGAAAAGGTCTTAAAGAATCGTAGAAAATCGTAAGAAATCTTAGAAATTCGTGGAAGATATTAAAAAATCGTAGAAAGTCGTAAGAAATCGCGATTAGAAATTTGAAATTGGATTCTTTGGTTATTAAAGAATCGTAGAAAATCGTAAAAAATATTAGAAAATCGTAACAAATATTAAGGAGTATTAAGAAATCGTAGAAAATCGTAAGAAATATTAGAGCATATTAGAGAGTCGTAGAAAGTCGTTAAAGGTCGTAAAGAAAAGTATGGGTAAACTTTAAATGAACGCACTGTATATTGAAATAATTAAACGGTAACAGTTGCTCATAATATGTTTTTCCATTAAACATAAACTGACCATATATAGTTTGTGATGAAATGTTTATATGACAAATTCAATTCCGAAAACATATTATTATAATTATTATTATTAGAAATTAGATGCATACATATATATTTTGGTGTGACACCAGTTTGAAAGGGAGGAAAATTGTTATGAATTTTAGTATGAAAGGTCATGATGACGGTGATTTATGCTAATTGTGTTTTGTTATCAAACTAATTTGTGATAATGTTGGTGACTTAGATTAAGGGATTTTGTTTTAATTAAACAATTGAATGCTATGAGGCGTAAAATCACTATGATTCTCGAAAGAAATCTTATGAGAACTTTAACAACCTGGTTCAAATAACGAATCTTCTCAAAATCCAAGTTAATAGGATCCTGTTCTGCATTTTAGAGATAAGTCATCATTGAATTACCTTTTCAATATAAATTTATGAACTACATTAAGATTTTCACATCATCAACATCAACACTTTTTCATATTTTACACTTCATTTCATATGATCAAATTCATTCTCATTTGATTGAGTACTTTACTGACTATAAAATCAACATTAAGAATGTCTCAAAGTTCAAACAATCAACAAGAATAAAATCTGTTTATTTTTTCATCTTACTTTAGTTATTAAATTTCAATGTGAATGGTCACACATTTGTGGTAAAACTATCTGTTTAAAGTGAAGTTTGTTGAAAATTGAAAATTGTGAATTCCCTCGGAGAATATAAAATAGTATAATGATAATCATTTTGCATTGCCTTTAAGCAACTAGCATGACTTTCCATGGTGAATATCTTAAATTAGTATCATTTTTACGTTTGTATGCCAACTCAAACAAAATCTATTTCTATTTTGATAACTTTTATGAGCTAACATTACAGCATTTTAACTCATCATCTTGTTTGCGAATGATATTTAACCAAGAAGAAGAAGAGTGAATGATTGAGAAAATTGATTTTAATACAGCTCAATAACAATATCATTATATTTCAATATACATTTATAACATCCATACACTGTATATTATCAAGAGACTATTTTGTCTTAAATATAAACGATCAATTTGTTTCTTTTTTTGTGTGTGTGTTGAACAAGCTTATAAATGAAAGACAATCACAATGTAAATAGTCTTTGTTATATTATTACATGAAAGACAAGAGGAAGATTAATTGAAGAGAACTAGTATTTTGAAAGATATCGTTATTATATTAAAAACTATGTAAACTAATATTAATTTTAATTGACTTTGCTTCCTTTAAACCTGAAATCCATTTAAATATCACAACACAACTGGTTCTTTTTATGATACTTAAACAAAGTAATAATGTTTTACGCCCACAAATTTAAAGATCCCACATCTCAAAATAAAATCCTTTTTAAGCACCTGCTACACTTGTTTTGTCATGTTATAATAGTCACCTTTTATTATACGTATCAAGATTATATTTTTTGAACAATAAACCAGTAAAGTGGTTTGTCTGTCTGTAATTTGCTGTCTTCTGTTTCTTTTAAGTGACAAGATGATAAAATACTTGGAATAATGTTGTTTGAGCTCTTCTATTTCAAGTTGACTTTTAACAGAATGAGATTAAACTACCAAGGTGATACCGAGAAGCTTTAATAAATATGAATTATATAAAAATAATAAATTTAAGCAAAAAAAATGCTAATTTCAATGAAAAGTAATGAATTAAATTGAAATACAAAAGTTTTTAATTCCTTCGCTTTACATTCAAATTTTACAAGTGGTGTCCTACTTGAATATTTTTGAAAGGGTTAATCCTGATATTTCATGTCAAAAATCTCGACTCTCCATTTATTTTGCGTTTAAAATCATGATTTGAAAGTTAAAATTCAAAAGCTAAACAACAAAATTTTGATTTTTTTCGATCAATGTGTCCCGATTATCTGTATTTCACTATTTCCAGTTATTTTTTTTACTGTCTCGTCTTCATTCCATAACCATAATTATTATAGAAAATTCAAATAAAATTAACAAAGTGTATAATTAATAATTTATCTAAAAGGTAAATACGTAAAATTGTCGACAGAAAGATATAAAGACTTAAAATATTGTTAAATTTAAAATAAAATTTGGATTTTCTCTGTCTCTACCTCTTTACAAAAGACATTATGGAATAACAACAAACGAGTTTTAAAAAGTGAATGAATAAATTTTATATACAAAGATAAATATTATATGAAATCATAAAATAAAATGATGTTTGTACGAGAAAATAAAATTAAGTGAATATAACAAGAAGAAGAAGAAGACGAAAATTGTATTATTATTATTGTGCAGAATTAAAATCAGTGTTATAATAATAATTAAAATTGTTCTTTTGTATGTCATTGACGTCTTTTCTTTACTTTTTCTTGCCTCGTTATAATTTTAAATCAAAGAAAAGCCTTAAAAAGTAAACATAAAATTAAAATTATAGGTTTTTCTCTTGTAAAATTTTAAATGAAACCCATATAAAATGTATATTAAAAAAAAAAAATTAAATGTTTGATAGCATGAATGTGATTAAAAAATGTCATTAAACCATTAATTTGTCGTTGGATTTGATTTTACATATCAGTGAGCTTTTTAAATATAAAGATAAGCGGAAAATTGAATGAATTTAATCCAGAAAATGTATTTTCAAAAGTTAATATTTATCATTACAGAACAAATATTGTAAAATTTTCATCATCATTGATTTTCATTTTAAATAAGTGGAGACGACAGGTATTTTTTGTGTATTTTTCATCATTTATTCGGATGTTGACAAAATAATTTAATGATTGTAAAAGCGGGTTACAACAATTATTACACGAAAATAACATGTTTGTATTTTAAATCGGTTTTAAATGATTTTAACATTAAATTTAAAGTGTTTGTAAAACAGTTATGATTATATGTTTACACTTTTAATGCATAATGTTAAGATACATAAAATTGGATGTTAAGGATTCAAAAACAATCTGATTATATTTAATGAATTATTGAAGTTCTTTTTTTTTAATTTTATAAAAATATGCTCGCACTGTGACTTACAATTAAAATTTATGTTATTTGATTTCCATTATCTAAACTTTTGCAAAACAAAATATTCTTTTAATGTCTTTTTATTATTATTGCATTTGATATCTTCCGGTTTATTATGCTCTAATTTTAGTTTTGCCAACCACTCATTAGTGCCGAAATAGCAGCAGCTGGGAGTCAAGTAGCAAAAATTTATTTGGCAATCGATAGTCTCTTTCTCTCTTAAACACACATTCAAAGAATTAGTTGCTGCAAAAGTACATTATTATCATTTTCGAGTGTTTGTACATACTTCAATACAATGAAAGTTTTTTCGTGTACTACAATCACATTCACAGAAAGACATTAAATTTTAAGTTTATGACAAACTTTGACCCTTTTTTCCTGTTTTTAAGCACAATTCCATGTTGAATTAAGAATCTACCCTGAATAGAGCAATATCAAATAATGAGTATAATACTTTGAAAACACACACAATTTTCAACATTTTAATGATACTGCCAAAAAGTTTTCTATCCGTTCGATTCATTTTCCTGTATTCAATTCTTTCGTTTCTTTTAATGAACGGAAATTTTTTGTTTACTTGATGTTTATGATTATTATTCGTCTTTTTTAATACTTTTAAAAGAAGAAAACGTGTTATTTGAAAATTTTTGTGAATCGACAAAAACATTTTTGTTTTATCTTTTCCTCTTTAGTAATTAAAGTTTTTAAATTTTTTTCTCTAATGACTTTTTTTATTATCACAATAATAAAATGACTTAGTGAATTAACATTACCTAAATTTTATTTTTGCTTTGTTAAAAATTGTAACGTAAATTACATTTGAAATGTCACTGTGATCGCGAAGCATTCCCAATGCATTCCCAGTAAGTACATCGATCATATGATCTCTTATCACAACACACCTGTATATTAGTTTGTTTATTTTTAAATCTTTTTATGGTGTCATAATAAATTTTTTTTCTCAATTTCATAACACTTATGAGATTCAAGTAAAAGTTAAAGAATTTCATTAAAAAAATGCCAAATACTTACTTTTCCAAGGAAAAAAGAGGAGTAACATTAACAGTATTAATATTAGGAAGTGTGTAATTATATAAAATTGATGATATTTTTGTAATATTAATTTTTTCTTTCATTTAAAGCTGCATTGTCATGTGTAATTTTTGCTTACTTGGTATTTGGAGATTCAAATGATGAGGAAGCCTTGAGGACAATTCGAATGGTTGGAATTGTATTCCGACATGGTGCTCGTAATCCAACTGAAAGCTATCCAAATGATCCGTATCTCAATTATAACTGGCCAGGCGGATATGGAGCATTAAATAAAAGAGGATCTCAACAAATGTTTAACTTGGGTAAAAATTTGTACTTAAGATATTATCGATTATTACCAGAAAATGGTTTATATTCACGTGAAGACATGAAAGTAACTAGTAGTGCAGCTGAACGTGCAATAATGAGTGCTCAAAGTTTCTTAGCTGGATTTATGCCACCTTTAGAAACAAATAATCCATTACCAATACCGTGGCAACCTGTTGCTATAAGTGTTTTACCAAGAGAACAAGATACATTACTTGCAATGAAAAAACCATGTCCAAAATATGATGATATGCTGAAACAATTATACATTAATCCACCAGACGATATCAAAGATATGAATGAAAGAAATTCGAATTTATATGAGATGTTATCAAAATATACTGGTCTTAATATAAGTCGTGTTATAGATGTTGAATTGCTTTACAACACGTTAGATGTTGAAAAAGAATCTGGATTAGTGCTTCCTGACTGGACAGAACAGATTTTTCCACATAGACTACAATTACCAACTGAACGTAGTTACACATTATTTACCGAAACACCTTATATGAAAAAAATTAAGGGTGGTGCTTTGTTTACAGATGTCCTTGATAAAATGATCAAAAAACGTAATGGTCTTCTGTCACCTAATCGGTCAATATTTATCTACTCTGGACATGATGTCACACTAGTTAACATCATGAATGCAATGGGAATACTGGATGACACATCACGTAAACCGGATTATGCAGCAACACTTGTAATTGAACTGCATCATAGTTATTTGTATACAAATGACATGGAAGTTAGAATCGTATATTATTTTAATAGTGAGGATAGATTTCCAAAAGAAATACCAATTCCCGGCTGTGATAGACCCTGTTCTTTAAGTAATTTTGAAAAAGCCATGAGTAATATTATTTTACGTGATGACTATGATGAAGCATGTAAAATTGTTGAATAACTTAGATCTTGAATATTAAATGAAAGAAACTCATCGATTTTAATTTTAAACCATAATTGTGTTCGTCTTTTGAATTTTATGAATAAACTGAAAGTTTAATTAATGAAGAAATTTTTATTCAAAAACTTGTTTGACAGTAAACTCAAATAGATTTACATAGATGTAAAGGTATGCTATGCATTTAATTGACAACAATTTACTAAACAAGTCTTTGAATGTATTCACAAAATGAATTCTAAGTGCATTCAGGTTCTTAATATTTTTACTACCATTATACTGACTTCAAAAAACCAGTTCTACTATCATTATTATTGTAAACATCATGTAAGCATAAAGTATTTATTTACAACTGTAGTGATAACAAATTCAAAAACAATGTTGCATTCGATTAGTTATTATTAAATATTATTCTAAATTAATCAGGTAGTGACTGAAATATTTTCATTAAATTAATTCAAAAACTTTAAATATGCATTTAAAACGATTGAGAATATTACAAAGTGCTTTATTAAATAGAAATCATTTTAGGAACATTACAACATCAAGTAATTTTACAAATGTAACATTAAAACACGGTGGTAAATTGGAAGGAGAAGAAATACGTGGCCAAATTACAGGAAATTCATATTTGTCATGGAAAGGAATCCCATATGCTGAGCCACCAATTGAAAGACTTCGATTTAAAGCTCCAGTACCTCATAAGGGGTGGTCTGGAACGCGAGATGCTACCAAACATGGTCATATTTGTATTCAACATACACCTGGACAACAATCACACGTAGTTGGAGATGAAGATTGTCTTTATATGAATGTATACACGCCGAAATCACGTGCCAAAAATGAACCTTATCCAGTTATGGTATGGATTCATGGTGGAGCATTTACATTTGGATCGGGCAATTCAGAAACTTTTAATCCTGAACTATTTGTTAATGAAGATGTTATTGTTGTTACACTAAATTATCGACTCGGGGTGTTAGGATTCTTATCAACAGAAGATCAGAATGCTCAAGGAAATTATGGATTAAAAGATATTTTGTTAGCTGGAGAGTGGATCAAAAATAATATTGATATTTTTGGAGGAGATCCAAATCAAATAACATACTTTGGTGAATCAGGTGGTGCTATGATGATTCATAACTTGTTAATTTCTCCACTTGGTAAAGGACTTTTCCAAAGAGCAATTATGCAATCAGGAACATCTCTTAGTCCATTATTTCTACAAGATCGTCCACTTGAAAAAGCCACAGAACTAGCAAAACGATTATATTTGAAATATAAGTCAAATAAGGAATTAGTTGAAGAGCTTTTAAGAGTAGATGCCACAATTCTAGCACAAAATGTACCCACCTGGATGCAGAAAGAAATACCACAAGGGAAATTACCACTAAGTTTCTGTCCGACAATAGAACCAGAAGATTCATTAGAACCTAGACTGTTAACAGAACATCCTCTAAAAACTCTACTCAAAAGCGAATATACTAAAATTCCAATGCTCATAGGAGTCAATAGTGAGGAAGGGCTTTATGCTGTGACTGAACTTCAAAATGAACCAGGATTATTCCATGTATTGAATGATGAACCAAATCATTTACTTCCTCCTTCATGGAACATTGATCCTAATTCATCAACCGCACAAGAATATTTACAGCAAATCCAAAAATGTTATTTTGATAATAAACCTATCAAAAATGTATGTGATTACGTTCACTTTATTTCCGACTCCCAGTGGAATTATGGACCTTATAAAACAACTAGAATACAAGTAACACAACAAACTGCACCCATATTTTTCAATGTTTTCTCATTCTCTGGTGACCTTAGTAACATAAAAAAGAAACGAAAATTAATGGATTATGAGGGAGTAATACATGGCGATGATGTGCCTTACCTATTTCCAATGTCAAAATATGATCCACCAATTTTAAAAATAGATAACCCTGCGTTTAAAGTTAGAGCTAGAATGGTTAGATTATGGGCTAATTTCGCAAAATATGGTAATCCAACAAACAATTTAGATGAGTTAGTGGATGTGAAATGGCCACAAGTCACTGAAAATGATTTTAAATACATGGAAATTGGAAGTCAATTGGATGTAAAAACAGATCCGTTTGGTGATCGAATGAAACTGTGGTGGGAAATGGATAGTAAATTTAATTAGGTCAAATTTACAATAGAAATTATTTCAATAGTACAAATTCAATGGGAAATTATGATTTTTTTTAAGTGTTATTTGAATAGAATTTTTTCAGTTGAATTACTTTAAGGCAAATCACAATAAAAGTCAAAAACAGAGCAAATAAATGTATTTAAACAAATCTAAATGTGTATAAATGGTTGGTACTACAAGTATTTACATAAATTTATGGTCATTTAGCGTACATGAATAATTCAAATCCATTTTTTTATTATCATAAAATTTTTCTCTTTTGGTTTATTTTTGATTTTATATTTCACATCATTTTGAGGGACTGCCATTCAGAAAATCACATTTAAATTGAATATTAAATAAAAATGCTATTTGATCATTTAAGCGTACCCATGAAACAAAAATTGGCACGGTAGTCCTTTCAAATTTCATATCATCAACATGGGATTAACACGGCAATTCTAAATTTAAATATTTTTTACCTTATGCAAATTTTGGTCTAAACCACTCTTTAGTATGCATTCACAAATTTACTGTTTCATGTTACGAACTTCCATGATGAATTATAATCGATTTAATTTGATTCGCTGCTACATTTAGTTATATTACAATTTTTTCCCTGTTTTTCATTATAATATCACAGCTCGTACTTTATTCATGTTATAATTTAATAAAAAAAAAAATAATGAACTTTTTATTTTATATTAGGACAATGTTATATGAATAATAAAGGAAGACAAATAGACAGTTTGATGACTTTTCACTGATTGACAGTTCCATTAAAAAATATTTTTTACATGACTTGAGTGAGTGATGAAAGTAATACAATTAATGGGGACGCCTGGTTATGTATTCAATCAAGCAAAATCACTTAGTAGTAAAATCTAACTAAATTATAGCATAAATTTAATTAAATAATGGCATTAGGAATTCTGTAAATGAATATTCAACTGTTTTCTCTTATTGTTTTATTACACATAAAATAATGAGCCGTAACACAATTAAAACTTCATACACATCAGTATCTAAATCGTACAATTTGTTGTATAAGGAAAAAGATATACAGAAAATATAAAAGCTGACAACAAAATTACTTTTAATTATTATTGTAACACATAAACCACAAGAGCCATTATACCACTTATATATTTTTATTATATATCTTTTGTGAAACGTGCACCCACCTTACCTTTTTTGTTTATTTATTCACACCAGTATCAGTTTTTCGTATTTTTTTTTTGAACTTTTTGGTTCAAACAACACATAAAACACAAACTCATGATTTTCATCTGGATGCCTATGAATTTACATGAGTTTACAAAGAAAGTGATGAATATTCCCCTGATGATTTAATGGATATGAACTTTTACCTAGACGAGTCATTTTATTTTCATGAATAAATAACTCAATGAGGTTTTTCAGTGCAGTAACTTTATTTTTTTTTATTTCAATGAATAATATAAGGAATCTGAAAAACTTCGTGCTTTCCATCTCTGTTAATATTATTTTATTCATTTTATAACATAGTTAAAGCGTACTCTGCACTAATTAAAATTTCACACAAAATTGCATTTATTTAACTTTTTATGGTATCTGACTCACAGTATTTCATGTTTTTATTGTTATTTTATTACGATTATTTTTTCACTGCCAGTATCATGAAGTTAAATCATGATTTAAGCCACGTGCTATTTTTATCATCACCTTAAAATGGGATCCTGGTACTGAAATCAAAATACTTCCTTAAATAATATAAATTATTATTTTGTTTAATTAGCTTATGAAACATCTCAAAGTGTGCTAAGTTACACTGATGTTGAATAATAAGACGAAAAATTGTGTTTGGCAATTCCATGTGAGATGTTTCAATTTCCGTCTCGCAAGATATTTTACACAGTCCTTTTTTATGAAAGAAATACCCAAATATATGTGTCAGATACAAACACACTCACAAGATATCAACTTACTTTTAATATAATAATGAAAAATAATGCTTTCAGGATTAAATTGACCGAGAAATTATTTTTTTTTCTGTATTTTATACTAACTTGCCACAAAAAAATTATATACACGCGTTAAATCCACAATAATTTATCTTTCTGTGTGTGTCTTTGTGTATATTTTACCGGAAATAAAAATAGGATCTCGTAAATATTAATATCAAAATGTGGTTCTATTAAAAAAATTAAACTAGAGCGTTTTTTAAAAGGTAAAATTCTCTTTATCTTGATATAAGACAGTTCCTTGGTCATTGCTACAACTTTCGAGCCAGAATATCTGAAACTGATTGTGCCGAAATAACTAGTATCTCTTATCCAAACTTGACATTTCTAAAATAGGATAATAAATCATCCTTTTCTAAGCGATTTCATAAATGATCAATCAAACAAATCTCCTTACGTCATTTATGATATCATATTATTTACAAAATTGTACCCAAATCGGTTTAAAATTTATACTTCTTATTGAAATCAAAAATCATATTTAATGAGAGAGAAACATATACACTAAATCCACTTACTCAAAATTTAACGGTCTTCTCATGTATGTGAAAACATATGAATAATAAGATTTTTGGGTCTATTACACACACACACACACGCACATACATCTAAGTATATAAACATATTCGCTTGAATAAATATTACAATCCGATTTTTCGATAAGTCACAGTCATTTCACAGGAAAATAGTGAATGTATCACCCAAAACACATTCTGCATTATTTTATTTTATTTTTTTTTTATGTCCATTATGCAGGAAACCGAAAAAAGAACCTTATTATCATTATTTAATAGTTTTGTCTCTTCTTAATGTTTTTGTATTTCCCTTCACACCCACAGAAAAGATTTTATTGACATGTGCGTCTTATTTTCAAAAAGAAAATCTTGTTAAAATATTCCCTTTATTCAACAATGAAACGAGCACTTCATCATCATCATAACACCAATAACCGTATTTCCCAATCATTTAATAATAAAAGTTCACATTTTGAACCATATCTTTGTAATTTATCCCACTTTCGCAATTTCATGTGCCTCATGATGAAATATTAGTTAACCGGAAGACACTATTTCAAATACTTTTAATGTTTAAATAGGTCGATTGGTCGTTAGGTTTATGTTTTTATGTTGACTTTTTAACATGAGTAAATATTGTAGCACAAATAACAACATTTAAACTGTTTATTTGTATTGTGTGTGTGTGTGCGTGTGAATTTGAAAAGGTTACATCAATAAACATGGTTGAGTTAATGGATGAGGCATAAATTATATTATTATAGGTCTAAAATGGCATCATATGATTTTATTTTTCTTTTTTGTTAGAAATGTTTAAGTGGTTTCCTTGATTTATGAAAAGCTTTTAGAAATACAATTTATTTTTTTTTATTTTGATGTATCAACTTCTGCGTCGTTTTTTATTCCATTTGAAGTTGTACAATTTCAATTAATTTCAATTCAACAGGTTCTGTGACAGTTTTAGCAGATGAAAAACCAATTTAAATTCAAAATTAATATTATCATGCATCAGTACAGCAAAAAAATTGCAGCATATACAAAACTAATTTTAAAAATAATATTCAATTTTGAAATGAAAACTTGTACAAAAAAAACACAGCATCAAATAAGTTGCATCACACAACATGTTCATTATTTAGTCGAATCAACACCTTGAATACTGTCTATGGCTTAACTTTATTTTGGTTGCTTCAATAAAGTATATCACGTCCCACACCAAACATGATTATTTTGAATACAAAAAAAAATTGAGCTGAATATGTGACTTGTCTGTGTGTGTATGAGCAACAATAAATTTGCTGATCGAAACATATGCCACCATTTAATATATCACGAATGCCGACATGTTCTTACAATTGTCACATTGCTCCTAGTGCTGCAGTGTTGTTGCATATTTTTCATCGTTGGTTTTTTTTTATTTGCTTTGCAATGAGAAACAGATATTGAATATTTTATTAAAACATTTTTCGTATTCTTCTTTTCAGTCACAAATTTTATTCACTTCAAACACAAACATACCTTTAATAAACTGGAAAAAGGCAATAATGTATGAGATTGACAACAGCTGACTTACTCATGTAATTGAAGAAGAAAAATCATGCATGGCATAAAAAATGGTAGTATGTGATTATTTTACCGTAAATTCTTGGAGCAAGTTGTTAAATTCAATGATAAATTACATAAAGCCTAAATTTTATAGACCATTAAACTATAAAATAGAATTTCTCAGAAAATGTTGATTGCAATTTCAGGTGTTCATATGAAAATTTTAGACAAAATGACACACAGGTAGAATTCAAATTAAATTTCTATGTAAATCGTCAAACACTAATGGAAAATACTTTTAAATTAACATGTAACACATTCATAAACACACAATTCACACATTCACAATTAATGCTGAACCATTCCATGAAATCGTGTTAGTAAATTTTATTGATTGAAAAATGATGATTTTTTAAAATACATCACACTTTGATCTACATTTCCATCATTAAAAAATGTTTCATCAATATTTAAATGAGTATTTAAGCCATGCGTGATTGGAAAAAAGTTAAGAAAATTACAAAATTTTTATATAACAAAATTAGAATATAAACATTAAACTTTTTTTGATAAATGACAAACTTTTTCCTTGAATTAACTCATTAAAAGCTAATAACGTACAAAATGTGTCAAAAAATAAACAAAAAGTTCATTTTGCTTATTCATATTCAAATTTTCTTTGAATTTTTTTGTTGAAATCGATTTCTGTTTCTCAAGATTTTCATTATTATCAGAGATTAGCATAATTTTTCTTAGAATACCAAAAATAGAAATTTTGTTTACAGTTCGAGAATGAAAATGCTTCATAGTAACCGATTATTCCGTTACATATTTAAAAAAATAAAAATATTTTCTATTTTTTTCCACATGAACTCAACCATTTGACCTTGAGTCGTAGTACTCAAAATCCTTTTAAATTGAAAAAAAAAAACATAAAACAATGTCTAAAATTCCTGACAATGATAATTTGTTTGATGAAAGATAATAATTATGCTTTCTAATTCTTAAAATACCACTTTTAACATTAGAAAGCTATAAAAGTGTTATTATTTTCCAATTTTTCTTTCATTTCTACAAATTTTAATGTTAAAATACAGTAAAAATTATACATTTTCAAACAACAGCAAGATAATCCCTAATTAGAAATCACGTCACGTTCTTAAAATTAATGAATGCGTGTGTAATATAATATAAGTGAAAATATCTCTTATTCAGAGAAATTTATTCTAGAAGAGTTTCTAATCCACATTAAGTGTTTATTAAAGAAAAAAATAATAACGTTTATAAGCAGCATAAGTGTTATCAAAGTTAAATGTTATAATTATTATGTTTTTATCATATGAAACGACATTTTGTATTTTAAGTCAATTCAAATTCATGGAATCAGACATTTTTTTTTGTATGAATACGAATCAAAATTAAAGATAATTCAATCAATTTTTTATCAGCTGTGTGACGTGTTGAGAATGGTTTCCGTAAAATCATTTTGAAGGTGAACACACAAATTTTGAAGAAAAGACACACTTATGATTTTAAAGGATAACCATGAAAAAGAATGAAAAAAAATGTTGACGTAGGTACAAATTAAAGAAATCTAATAAAGGCACAAGCAGGTGAGTATCCATCTTATGGCTTCAATAAATGTAAACTCATCTACTTTTTTTTATCTGTCTGTTATACAAGTCATTCAAAATTCAAGGAAAAAAAAAAGAACAATCAAGAAAGAATTTTGTTCAAATAAAAAGTTAAATTTCTCACGTTACTTTTTGTCATTGAACTGTTAACATTTTATAATGAAATGAATTTTAAAACAAAACTTAAACTTTTAAAATAAATTAATAATGTTGTCAAAGTCTCTTTGTTACATAAAACATAACACTACCAAACTAAATCTGTATGAAATTCACTTGTAATTTAACCTATCAAGAAAACTTCAAATGATGTTTTGAAAATACAAGAGAATTTGAATAAAATAAATTTAGAAGGTGACACAATTCTACATAAGGAAAATTAATTGTTGAACTGCAAATCAATTAAATTTGACAATAAATTATTTAAAGTGCTTTTGAAAGTTTAAACTAACTGAGTAGTGGAGTAACTTGATAAATTAATGTATTTTGTTTGCTAGGCACATACCACAAGGAAACTCAATGAAATATTCATGTCAAATAGAAATCAATTTATATCAAGAAATTCAATATCATTTTCTTGGAAAGGTAATAGAAGGATTCTCATTTAAATTTAAGATACTCAATTAAATTAATCTTGATAACTTTTACACGTGAAATATAACTTTCATAATAATAATATTCATAGTTAAGATAACTTATTTTTAATCCTATTATAACTTATTAAAATGATTTATTTGAACAAATCTGTCAATTAATGTTTCGAATGGCTTTTTATTGTCTATGTAAACAGATTTGGCTTCGATAACAAATTTATTTTATTAGGTATGAATGCGATGATAAATGATTTTTCAACACCACTACCATCATTGTTATTACAGTTGAAAAGAGAGGTGCAAACATGTTTAAAGGATGTTTTGCTTATTTTATGAAAAGATAAGTAAAATTAATTTAATAAATTAATTGTGACAGAAATTTAATATCCTTTCGTTAGTTTATTGAATAGCTTTTAACATATAAGATCTTGAAAAAAAACCAGATACATTCATTACACTATACAGCAAATACGCGAAACCTGAGCATCCGAGCCAAATCAGCTTTTTATGAAATATTATGCTTCAAAGAGCCTAACTGACCTTAAGAATCTATCTCAGGAATCTGACGTGCTTTGGAAATTTCTTCAATTCCAATTCACTCGGTTTGAAGGCTCAGGTTTTGTGTATTTGTTGTGTAGTGTTACTAAAAAAAATCGTGTTTAAAATACATCGAATTTTAACATCAAAATAAAAATAAACGCACAATAAATAACTTTGTACAATTTAATATAATATTTGCTCTTGTATGACAAGTTAGTGTGATTCGTATTTGAATTGTATCAGCAATGCAAAATATTTGTTATTTGCCTAAAGTAGTATTTAGGTGAACATTTAGATATTTTAGTATACAAATATTTTATATCACGCCTTACTCGCATACAATTAAAATACGATTAGGACACACTCCTAGCTAAATTATTTGGAAAATTTTATTTACTGCAGAAATGCATTTTAGCTCGAAAAATAAACAAATTATCATTATATTTGCTTTGATACAACATTAAACTACTAATGTTATGTTATAAAACTCAATTTATCTACAAATATAATAATGATACTAATAATAATAATAAATGAAATTATAAACAACGTACTTTACCGGAAAGTTTTTGAACAACATTAATTTATATATTGAAGTGTTTTTAGAAAATTTCATGTAAACAAAAATTCTTCTTATTCTTTAATGGATTTTTGTTTACATTTATGAAGTTTAAGAGTTGATTGTAGATTATTATAGTTTTGGCTTTTAATCTCCTTTCATTTTAATAGAAATTTTAATAATAACTGAAAATTTAATAAAACATCAACAATTTTTCATTAAAATTTTATATAAATTTCATTTCTTAATTTTTTACTCAAGTTAAATTGTGTACTCAAATCATTTAAATATACATATTTTAAGTTATTTTTAATAATAAAAATTATAATTTTGAAACATTTTCAGCACAATTCTCAAACGTATACATTATGGAAAATAAAATAATAATAATATGTTATACACAGACAAGATTTTTGTTTGTTCAAAAATTATAATCTTGCTTTTAATGTCTATTATTGCTTTATTCTTCCTCAAAATTTAAAGGATACAATAGAAATAGCACATTTAAATGAATATAAAACGCTTAGTTAGTTAGGATTGTAAACAAAATCACACACATTCATATATATATTAAAAATAAATGAAAATTGGTTTGGATTAGATGATGTTCATTCCAACTAAAGGCGTAACAAATGAGTTAATTCTCAAATTTATGAGATGAAAGACTATGATATTTGGAAATCTCTTTACATTTAAATAATAAATAGAACAATGAGAAAAGACATGGGTTTGTTTAAAGTTTTACACTTTTGATTGTATTTTATTTGTACAATTGCACTATCCACAAATTCAAATGAAATTCATGTTTAACAATGAGGAAAACTTTTGTGATGTAATTATGACAGTTTGAAATTTCAAGGGTAGTTTAAAAGAAAATCAAATTTGCTCTTTTTGCCTCAATTCAAAAGAAGCCGTTCATGAACTTTAAAAAAGAATTTGGAGTAAATCATGAAAAAATACACATTTTAATAAAAATTTATAGAGACAGACGCATGGAATGTTAGCACTATTGCTCTTGAAACGCCTGCATTTTACTTGAATCGAGAAATTGTAAAAAACTATTCATGCCATAAATTAAATATCACACACTTTTATTGTTTTGAGTGAAACGTCAAAACAAAGGGTTTTACTTCGCATATTTTTAACATATTTTAGTATTTGTTTTTTCATAACATTTTTTTATAGTAGCTTTTTTTAGCATTTGTTTTGAATTTTAAAATGAAAATAAAAACTAATTTTGTATGCTCCAAATGTTTCAGACACATTGTTTAATTGCATATTTTATTTTAAAATACCTGTAAAATTGTTTTCTTTTTTTTTCCTGTAAGATTCATACAGTGGCGGATTTGTCATATGGGCAATCTGACAAATGTCAGAAAGGCCGCAGTCGATCGTCTTGTACAAGTTAAGTTAAGTATAAATTTTAAAGGAAATCATACTGAATACCAGGGCCGTTAATAAATTTTTTTTTTAATGCGCCCCTGTGTAAAAATACAGACAGTTTTTAAAATGTAACATTCTTTTTTGATACATGTAACATATGTTTCAATTCAACTCTAATTCACAAAATTCTTTTTCTCGTATTTAATTAATTTCAGGAAATTGCATCATAGTTCCGTCATACCATGAGAAAAACGAGAAAATTAATATTAGGTAAAAATGTAATTCAAAAATTTAGTTTACATTCACAATATACAGAATTTTACCTTTAATACAATTGAAATGCCCATTATTTTTAATATTGTATCGCTTCTATCATAATTACACACTCCTAATCTAATACAATTATGCTAGATGATGTTCAACAAGTAGGTAATACCTAAAATGATGTGTGAATGTTTTTTTTTTGCTCTTCATAATTTGACTCTCATGAGAACGGACAAACCCTGTTGAAACTATAAAACATCATAACACTAATTTTCACTAACAGCAAAACAACACACACATGTGTTTTTTTCTATTCATGTACGATATTTAATAATGATAATATAATTTTAGTATAATTTAATTTATATCATCATCATCATCGTATTGCAATGAGCTCACATCATATTTCAGTAGATCATCCAGACACTGTCTCACATGATTTCACAGTAAAATTATATATATGTTATTTCGTGTTAAAATGTTTTCAATACTCAATTGAGTTATAAATAAAATCAGCCTTTTTTTGCATGTGGTAATCAGTCAAACACATCAACAAATCAAGTGGGATACAATTTTTTTTCTGAGTATTTACAGGATCAAGGGACTTAACAATTAACTATACACACAATGTGTGTAATAAAAATAAAATGTCAAATATTAAGAATTTTTTTCTGCTGTTACTTTTTTTTATTAATATAATTAAAACATTTATAGTATGTTTGCAACACAATTGTGGAATAAAAGTGGAGAACAAATTAAATTCGGATTCAGTTGTGTTTGGTTGTTCGGCATGTTAGAAAGAAATTCACGAGAAAATCGAATTTAATTCAAAAAGTGTTATCAGTACCTTTTTTCTAAGAAAACATAGAAAAAAAATAATTATGGACAAAAATGAACAATTCTGGTAAGAGATTAAAATAAAAGGAAACATCAAAAGTGACAGTGACCTTTGACATAATTCAAAAATAAATTATATATAAAAATAATCTTAAACCATATTTCCAAGAATTTCTGTGAAGATTAATTTTTTTGTCAAAATAATTAAAAATTCAATTTAAATTTGAACTTTGATGTACACTTTCCTAGAAAGATTTATAAAAATTATATTCAATTAAAATTCTGTAAATGGCATGTGATTGACGCCTTTAATAATATGATTGATTGTTTGTTCATAAAACAAAAAAAAAATTGGCGATTATAAAAATTTATACAGTAATTTCGTTACCTGTGATTATTTTTTTTTTAAATCTGTTCATGATTTGTTTATCCGACACATAAATTTCTTATCACAGAATCATTTTGCTTTTTTTTTCATGAGAATATAATCGTAAATCTATTAGTAAAAATATTTGAAAATTAAATGTCTGTTATATTTAATTTGTATTTTCAATGACCTTGATTTTTATTAAATTTCAATGAACAGATGTGATGAATCGAAGGTTTTGAGAATAAAAAAGATGTTAATACTAATTTTCATGAAAAGAGGTAAAAATTGTGTTTTTTTTTGTTTAGGGGAAAACCTTTGGCAGCACGCAAAGTCAGTGATGCTATTTCTATGGGACCAAGTGAAGCCCCAACCGAAATTGAAGCCCGTAAACGTATAAAACATGGTGGGCCATGTCAAGCTGCAAAGGGAATTTTTGTTGAATATTGTCATAATAGTTCTGTTCATGGCATGAAATATCTGGGAGAACGTCGTCGTACACCTCTTGAACGTATTTTTTGGATTGTTATGTTTGTGTTATCTCTGTATTTTTGTGGTCGACTCATTTGGAACATTTATGTGAAATGGCATACGAGTCCAGTTATTGTTAGTTTTGCAGAAAAATCTACTCCAGTTTGGCAAGTAAGAATTCTTAACCGAATTTTAATGAAAAAAATCCACATTTTTGATTTACTTTGACTTCACTTTAAAACTCATAGATACCGTTTCCAGCTGTGACGATTTGTCCTGAAACTAAAGCAAAACAAACCGTTTTCAATTTTACCGACATGTATCACAGAATCAAAGATAATGAAACTCTAACAGAGGAAGAGTAATTAATTAAATTTAAAGTTTTTTAAGTATATTGAACTTAAAAACGTTCTTTTTTCACTTTACTAGGAAAATTCGATTGGAAGTTATCGCACAAACATGTGACGCACATTTGTTGACTGATTACGGAATTGGTAACAACTATACTGATAGTGAAACAATTAGTCAATTACTTGAATTGGGACCGCAATTCAATGAAACGTTATTTTCATGTAAATTTCGAAATCTTATGGCTACTTGTGATCATTACTTTTCGCCAACCGTCACAGAAGAAGGTGTTTGTTATACATTTAATGCACTTAATGGAAGGGAAATTTATCGAACTGAAAAGTAATTCATTAATTTATTTAATTAATAATTAAATGCTAAGCTTTTTTTATAGTATGGCAGATGATTTCATATACCATGACCATAATAGATCCTTAGATGCAACGTGGACCCTTGAAAATGGTTATACGTCATCTAATTTAGATGTTTATCCAAATCGTGTGTTAGCAGCAGGTGCAAGAGCTGGAATGTTTATTTTACTGTCACTGTATGATCATGAATTGGATTATCTGTGTCGTGGACCAGTTCAGGGCTTTAAAGTTTTACTGCATACGCCTGGAGAACAGCCGCGTGTTTCAAAGCATTACTTTAGAGTACCTCGATTACAAGAAGTAATTGTCTCAGTTCGACCACAAATGATTCAAACTTCAGATCGATTGAAGGATTACTCTCCTGAACGGTAATTTTCAATAATCTTTTAAATAAATCATCAAATTTACTCAAATTCTTTATTTTAGTCGTCAATGTTACTTCAATCATGAGCGTCAATTGAAATTTTTCCAAATTTACACGCAAAGCAATTGTGAATTGGAATGCTTAACAAATTATACGATGCAAGAATGTGGTTGTGTTAAGTTCAATATGCCTCGTGACAATAATATGCCAATTTGTGGTGCAGCCCAAATTAAATGTTACAATACGGCTGAAGATAGTATTTTGCAAAAGGAAATAAATGAAGGATTATCAGGAAGTACAGATGCGATACGTGGAGAAACAACATGTAATTGCTTACCAGCATGTACTTCAATGCAATATGATGCTGAAATGTCACAGGCTGAATTCAATTGGGAAAGACTATTTGATGCCTATAAAAATCCACTTGATGAATTTCCGGGCATACAATTCGCACGTTTATCGATCTTCTTTAAAGAAGCCCAATTTATAACTTCAAGACGATCAGAACTTTATGGACCAGTTGATTTCCTTGCTAACTGTGGAGGTTTAATGGGACTTTTCATGGGCATTTCATTGTTATCATTTGTAGAAATTTTCTACTTTTGCACTGTACGTCTTTGTTGCAATCTGAAAATGAGACTTGAAAATAGGAAAAAAGGAGATAAAATTATGCCACCACCACCAGGCATCATGGTTGATAAACCACTTGAAACAAAGGAATACAAAGATTAATTTAATACTTAAAAAACAATTTTGTCACATTCAAATTTTAAATTTAAAGACACTTAAATCAAAAACGCTTAAGCAGGCCTACGAACAATGAATGACAAGCAAACGGAGCTGCATATCAAATAAAATTGTATTCACTTTTTCATGTTATATCACAAATAAATATTTTTACTGTTAATTCATTTTAAATGGAAAAGTTTTTCTTTGAATTCTTTTTGAAAAAATGTATAATTTCTGCTTAATTTAAATTTTTAGTTCACACAGCAACGAAGTTTTCTCCCAATTTTTTTATTATTTTCAACATGAAGTGCATTTTTGCATTCTTCATCAACACAATAAATGCAATAAAGTAAAACAACGAGTCAACACGTTCTGCATTATTTGTCTTTTTAAATACCAAACTCGGAATTTCATTAAATTTTCTTTTATTTTATTTCAAATTTCTTCCTGTTTATTTAAAAATTAATCCAAACAAAATGTTCATGTAAATTTTTGTTTTTCTGCAATGTAAAAAAAAAAATGAAAAAAAGGTAAATTGCATTGAAAATTAACATTTTTAAAACCACTTGGAAAACTTTAGATGCGAAAATAATATCAAAATGTAAAAATTCAACAAACAGCATATTAAAAAAAAAAGGTAGAAATAAGAATTGTTTTGTTTTTCTCGTATATTTATATTAAAAAAAAAAATCGAGTTAAATGATACATTTAATACCTTACTGAAATCCAGAAGGCTTTACAAAATTTTCACAAACTTTGTAAATGGTAATTTCAGATGCTTTTTATTTTGCGTCTGATATGCACCCACTTTATTTTTATTTTTTTTATTTAAAGGAAAATGGATGTGTTTTTATGAAATTTTTTGCTCGGTAGGAATACGGAAGTTTTTATTACAGGAAAATTGTAAATAATTTTTGCTCTCATGAACTAAAAGAGATATTTTTAAATGAAATTCGATCAAAATACGCTCATTGAAACAATTTAAGACTATTTTCTTTTTATATTTATTTTTAAATGCATATAAAATTACATTCGTGTTAAAATGTCTCAGGAATTTATAGGTATTCAGTTACATTTAAAAAGAAAAATGGAACACATGATCGTGAACGAAATTCACGAGTGCATTTTTGAATACTAATTCAATTTCGAGGAAATTTAAAAAATTTTGTTTTTATACAAATAGTGACATGAACTGACTGAATGATCTTCGTCTAAGTTCTTCCTCATGAAAAGTGCTCTAATAATCTGATCTATTACTCGAGAGGTCAAACAAACGCATTTTTTTTCTTAATTGACAAGAAAACTACGAAAAATTGTGTCCCTTCCATGAAAGAAGTTTTCCTGTTATATATTTTTACTTATTTTTCGATATTTGCATAAAAATCTTGGTTATACTACTCTCATATTTTCACACGAATATTATTTCTCTTATTTGTTTCGTCTTTCATTTTTCATGATCTTCACGAATAATTTGTAATGCATTACATAACTTCCCACATAAAATATACAAAATTTTTGTGAAAAAAAAACCTTTTCAGCATCATCATATACTGTAAGTGTAAAGCAATAAAATTATAATCATCCTGTTCTCGTTTTTGCCATACCTCAAATAGACAGAAGCAAATTTTTGGCAGTTAAAGTTAAATGCAAAAGCAATAAAATTTATATTTGATCACTTTTCTCTATTATAAGTCATAATTTTATACCATGATATTTTATTACCCTTGTTTGTGTGTCATGTAATTTTGTGTGTGTGTCTGTTGTTATTGTCGTCTCATTTTCGGTTTTATTCTTCTTATGTCTTCTATATAAATACAATTATATCATGAAGAGTATCTTTTTATTTGAATATTTAAGCTTCTTTTACATGCAAAATCTAGGAATGAAATATACGTTGACACAAATAAATATTAAAGGTATTCATGTTAAGTGTAAATGTAAATAAATTATTTTTTAAAAAAGAAATTTAAGAGAAATGAGGAGATTTTTGATATGAAAATGCATTTTTAAACTAATTTTGAAATGATTTTCATAGAGACGGACAGAAAAAATGTTCCTTTAAGAGAATTTCAAAAAAATTTTAAGCAATCGAACCAAATAAAAAAATTAACGTCTTTTTAAAATCAAAAAAATAAAAAACTCATATTTTCATTACATATTAAAATTCGATTTCTCAAAATTTATATATTTATGACTCAGCATCTCTCGGCAACTTTATATGTTTCCATAAAATTAACAATCTGAAAGGTACTCGAATTATTATTCCATCCAGTAAGCACAGGATGGAAGTTGTTAACAAACAATCGAATTGAAAAATAATTTATTCAATAAATCATATTAATGTAAATTTAATATCCGTTACAGTTTTTTTTATCAAAAATTGAGAAGTAAAACGAGAAATTTGGTGTAATTTTTGGTTGCTTTGCATACTCTTTCGCACAAAAACCATTAAAATACACAAAAATAAGCTTAAATTAAACAGGAAACAGTTGTCTATGAAAACCACTTTAGTCAGTTTGAAATTGAATTTCATTTTCAGAATTTTGTTTAAATCCTTTCACAGAAAAACTTCCATTTACTGCTTTGATTAAATTAGATTTAATTTAGAAAAATGTCCATCTCAAAGCAGATTTTATCATATTATCTCATTATTATTTTAAATTTAAATGTAGAAATAAAAAAAAATAAAATTTTAAATAAATGTACGTATAATCAGCAAAATAAAGTGAAAAACTTTTCAAATCTGTGGCAAATGATTACTCTTTTAAAATAACTTCTTTAATTCATTGTTGTATTGCTACAAGTATTGATGCAAATTTGTGTGTGTGTGTGTGTGTGTGTGTGTGTGTGCATCCTGTTGCTAAGTATGTAAATCCTTTAAAATTATATCCGTTTCCTCAGTTATATGTATCAAAGTTTTTGGTATAAGGTGCCACGTTTGGTACTCACTGGATATTATTTGAATAAAAATAAAAACTAGAGCATTGAATACAAAGTGTGTGATGTTTGTTGAGAGAAGAGAAACAGATTTGCACAACATTTTAACTTTTAATTGAATTTTATGTGTATCTCACTGTTTGGAATTTGTATTTTTGTGAAAAAGGGAAGGAGTTACGTTTTTAATTAGATAGAAACTATTTTTCCTACAATATTTCCATTTTATTTTACGATTTGGATCTAATTGAAGCGACTTAATGCAACGATTGAAATTACAGTTAGACAAAATGACTAAAGTTGAATTAAAATAATATTTATATAAATAATATCATCACTTTCATCCACAAATACAATATACTGAGGTCTGAACATGACACGTTGCGTTTTAAACACACACACACACACATTTACAGATAGAAAAGGGTACATTTTCATAAAAATACAAAAATAGCAATATAAATGTGTAATAAAATGTATGAAAAGATGGAGAAAAGAGATAGTTACCATTATTATTTGAGATTTTTGTTATGGAAAAGTGTATTTGAATATAAAATAATTCTAGTTTTGTGATATGAAAGAATTGTATTTCCTAAAATGGAATAATAAAATTTCTAATAATTTTTCTCTCTTAAATTTTTTATTAAGGGAACAGGAAGCATTTTTTTTTTGATAATTTAATAGAAGCGTGCTTCAATTTATTTTCAAATCCGTAAAAAACGAATCTGCTTTATCAAGAAAAAAAAAATTATGATAATTCGTGAGAAAATAAGAAAAAAAATAGTGTAATAGTATCATAAAAATTGTGATGCTCTACTTATGTTACTAACAAAAATTTATGTACTTCCATTTTACATTTTTACATTCAATCTGTATAAAGTAAGGACATTGTCCTTGGTCCACACATGAGCAATTCCAGACTTTAATAATATCAACTTTAAGAACAAAAATAAGATACAAAACTAATAATAGTAATAATAACATTGGCTATCACATACAATAATAAAATGGTCTTTTTCGCTTTAACTCCATATTATTATTGTAACTTATAATAAAAAAAAAATCATCATAATACACAGTATCATTCTCCGCTTGAAGCTTATGCAAAAGGCAGGAGCACGTACAAAAACATACACCAATTTATCATTTTTATGAAGTTTACATATAACTCAGCCAAAATAAAAAAAAAAATAATAATAATAAAAATATTATAAAAGACTGTTAAAACAGCAAAAGGGTGGAAGAGAAAAGAAGGCAAAAAAAAATATTCAAGTTACAATGGATGCCTATGGCCTTCAGAGTTCAGTGAAAATGACAAAGTGATGAGATACGTGACAATCTCGTAGCAAAATTCTTATGCTAAAATGTCTGTCTGTTTATTTATTATCGAAAATAGCTGCGACTGCGATGGTTAAAGTTAATTTTTGGAAAACGCGTGTATGGAAATTTTTATCTAATCCATTGATTTACGAGTTCAATGTACATTGTTAAACTTGAATTGAATAAAATTAATTTGTCTTATCGGTTTTTAGATGAGATCTTTACGATAAAATTTCCTGTTAATTTCATTTTTACTGTAAAAATAAGAGGAAAATATTCAAAACACGACTTTCTCTATTGACACAAATCAAAAATTAGTTTAGTTTATAAGTTACTTTGTCACACTTTCAAATTAGTTATAAAGACACAAACTAATTCAAAAGGTAATGATCAAATAACCATTATAAGCATATAAAGTAATAATTGTCTCCCTAATGATTTTCGTAGAAATTTGTAGTGTAGGTAGTAAAATAATGACATTACATTAATTTAATAAACTATTAACATTCCTATTACTATATTCACAAGATTTTTGTGGTAGTTTTAAGAGCAGCTATCATTGCTCTATTCAAAATTGTGATTTTTGTCGATCAAGAGCATTTATAGCTCGCGCTTGATGTTCCCAATTACGGGCACACAAACCCACTTAACTTCAAAAATTTCAAAAAAAACCCACAATGCATCATTTGAGTGTCAACATAATTGAATAGTTTTTCAAGAATAACAATCAAATTACGCTATAGTTAGAAATTCACTTAAATATTTTATTAGATGACATTAATTAATTTTGTTTATCAATGTATATATAAATCCATCAATTTTATTTTCTATTTCACTAACATTTGATAATTCGAATTAATTTGACGTGAAAAGCCAACATGATCCTTAAATCCAAAAGTGCTGCAAATGAATTAACTAAGAACGTTGAGGTAGAATATTGTGAAAATAGTTCAATTCATGGCATAAAATATCTGTCTAAGTCAGAAACTGTAGTCCAAAAACTCTTGTGGTCTATCGTGCTCTTCATTTCATTTGTATTATGTGGAATTTTGATTGGAGGAATTTATACAAAGCGTTGTGAGAGTCCGGTGATTGTCAGTTTTAATGAGAACCTGGTACCAATATGGCAGGTAAGTGATACAAATTTATTTTTTCTTTTTAATTTCAATCAGCGATTTTTATTCTAATAACATTTAATAGATTCCATTCCCTGCTGTAACGATATGTCCCATAACTAAAACAAAGAGGGATGAATTCAAATTCACTGAAACTTTATTCAAGGTCTTGTCAAATGATACAAAGAAATTAAGTGAAAAAGAGTATGACCTTGAAATTTTTTGATAGTAAATTAATTTTATTTTCATATCATTTTGAATAGATTACAATATTTTGATTCAATTGTCCAGCTTTGCGATACATATAATGGTGATAATTTTACCCTACCAGGAGTGCGCGATCCAAAAAATTATATTAAAATAATTGAAAAACTAGCACCTAAATTTGAAGAAATAAAACATGCTGGTTGGATTAATGGCGAGGAAGTAGATTTGTCCGAAATTTTTTCACCAGTGATAACTGAATTAGGACTTTGCTTTACATACAATGGACTATCTGGTGAAGAAATTTATCGAACATCTGAGTATATTTTTGATTTTTATATTAAATTTTTTTTAATAAAATTGCATATACAGGTTGGATGAAACATTTTTCCTTCCAAAGGCGCCATCAGCACATGGTAACTGGAATGTAGATGATGGGTATTTAAATAAAAACTTAACGGGCTATCCAAGAAGAGGGGCGTTAGCCGGTGCAGATACTGGTCTAAGTGCAGTTTTTGTGGCATATCAAAAAGATTTTGACTTTTTTTGTCGTGGAACCACTCAAGGGTTTCGAGTAGTTTTGCATAATCCAGCAGAGCAGCCGACAATTTCAGAATACAATCAAATAGTTCAAGTTGATTCTGAATTAACGATCAAAGTGCATCCTAAAGTTGTCTTAACAACATCAAGCCTCCTTGATTATCCACCAGAAAAGTAATTTTTATTCTTCTGATTAGAAATTTAAATTAAATTTAAAATAATTTTCATTAAATTTAGACGCGGTTGCTATTTCAGTCAAGAACGCTATTTAAGATTCTACAAAATCTATACAAAATGCAACTGTGAATTGGAATGCATTGCAAATTACACACTCTCTAAATGTGGTTGTGTTCAATTTTATATGCCCCATGACAATAAAACACGAATTTGTACCGCAAACGATATGCAATGCTATAATGAAGCTGAATATGATATTTTACTCAGTGAAATTGAACATGAGATGAATAAAGAGGTTGAAGATGCCGAGCCTCATGAAAGATGTCACTGTATGTCGGTATGTAATTCAGTGCAATATGATGGTGATGTGAGTGATGTTCAATTTCGTTGGAAGGATTATGTGAGGGCATCTAGACGGCCACTCGAGGAAATGGAAGGGTAAAATTTCAAATTAATATTTTTACATTTTTTACAATTTAAATTTAACTTTGTAGATCACAACTGGCAAAATTCAATATTTACTTTAAATCCGAAAAGTTTATTGCCAATAAACGTTCAGAATTGTACAGTAAAACTGATTTTCTAGCCAATTGTGGTGGTTTAATCGGAATGTTCATGGGTGCATCATTACTATCCATTATTGAAATTTTCTATTTTTGTTTGTTGCGGCTCATTATTTACTTCAAAGAAATACCTGAAAATAATGATTTTGCAGTTAAAACTAACAATGGTATCATTAAAGTAGTTCCAGTATCAGGAAAATAACATAAAATCAAAAGAATTCACGGAATTTCACAGCAACAAAAACAATGATAGGATCAAAACTTAAATAAACAATTCTGCTTAAAGAACTTCTCTGCTTTTACACAAATAATAAATAATGCACTGCTTTTTGAAGTCCTAGGTCTCACCCAATGCAACTTTATTACACAAGTGTAAACAACTCTAATAAAATAAAAGTTCAAACATTAAAGTCAATAACAAAATAAACAAACACAGTTTGTACTTTTCACTTTACGTTGCATTTCTTTCATATTTAAATTAAAACTCTGTAACTTTGACTCAATATTTGTATTAATTCGAACAGAAAACATTGCATTTTTCCTTGTTTATCATTAAAACTATTTTTATGAAGGAAAAAATATACACTTTTCATTTGTACACAGATATGAACAATATTTTTGAGTATAGGAAAAACCATAAGATGCGGTTAAATATTTAAACAATTTTGTGTCTCTTTTTGTTGTTGTTGTTGTTGCATTTTTATAGAGTAAAAAGTATGATGATGGTTATAATAATAATGATAGTAAGGAAATTCATGTGGGTTTGTTTTTCCTTTCTTTGATTCCTCTTTAAATAAACAAAGGCAATGCATAGTTTGTAGGAAATGCAGCAACAACGTGCAATAAATATTTTAAAAGATAAACGTGAGATTTTATATATTTGTGCCAATCTTGTTTATGAGGATCGTTTATTTGTGGAATCGATAAAATCTTTTAATTTCCCTAAGGATAAAAGGAAAAAACCACTATACAAATGCAAGTAACAGAAAATAGTTTTTCAACTCATTTTGAGTGCAATTGAAGAAATTTTGTTGCACTTGCACATTAGAATTGTGTTAAAATAAAGTTTTATGGAAAGAAAAAGCCTATTAGAGATAAATTAACCTCTATCACTAGAGGTCCTTTTGAGCGAGGTCATGTGTGTTATATGTAACTTAAATTTGGCTCTAGAGCATGAATATGATTCGTTCTTCTCAACCTTCTTAATACTTGATTATTCATAATTCTTTCTTAAATCACACATTTTTATCATATAAGTAAATTTATATCACTTCCTAATCCAAAAATGAGACAAAAACTCATCTACAAACAACATTCAAGTTGTAATACATATATTTATCACTAAACTGAGAATGTCTTACCAACACTTACGAATATCATTCATTCATCTTAGTTGTCACGTTATACATTACCCATCCAATTGATAGATTAAGTTCATCTTACTTTTACATATGACATGGCTGACTTTTTGTTTAGATATCACACTCTTGTGTATGTTTAAATTGATTTTGATATAGCCAAAAAATATAAATGGAAATAACGAGAGGATGTAGGTTAAGTCTAATATATTTGACAAACGCACATATGCTTTCACATGAAGCACACACACACACACACACACAAAAAAGAGAGCAAAATGATGATGTATAGACTTTATCATTGAAATTTGTGTAGCATGTATGTTTTTTTTGATTGAAATATTTTCACCAATTTTGTTTTGATTCCACTTCGTTTTACACATGGGTGCATAACAGCACAAACACATATGGATGAAAATTTAGGTGTGAATTTTTATTATTAGTCCCTTATTTATTTTTAGTAGACCTGTCATGTCGACTAAGTCAAACAAGCAAATTATTATGTTTAGCTTGTTACCGTTTATCAAATCATTTTCCCTTTTTTTCTAATGTAGTATGAATTGTTATATTTGTAGTGTAATACAATAATAACCACAATTACGTTACAAATATCGCTGTAAGCAGATATGAAATATATTTTTAATAGTAAATCAGGATGAGATTTGTACATTGATTGTAGTTGTTTGTAAATAAAATTTTCACGTAATAAAAGTTGATTGAATAATGTGATTAGTATTGTTATGATTTTGAAAATCGTTGAATGGTTAGCATTTAATTGTGTGCCTGATAACAAATGAATGCAATTTGAGCAATTTCATAAGCATTTTAATATGAGTACCTTTTTGGACTATTCCAAAAATTAATGAATTGTATTTTTCACACTATATTCATTCTTTTAAAGAAAAAAGCGAGAGTTTTGGAAACTTTTAATATCTGTATGTATTTTTTTCATATTCTCAATTCCATTGAAATGAACCCAGTTTTGTGGAAATGCACTCATGTGTGTTATTAACGATTACGTTCACTTGTTAAGTTAAAATTAACCACAGAAATTATTAGTTACAAAAGAAAATGTCCTTTGAACGACATTTATTATTATTATTATTTTGTTTTTATCATCCTTTCAGCATCATAATGATAGTTCAAAGTTTTTGCCTTGCAACACTAATTTGGTTTTCATTCAGTTGTTGTTATTATGGTTATTAGTAAAATAAAAAAACTAGAAACATGTTAAATTATATTATAAAGATTATGATCAGAGAACCTAAAACTGGTCCTTAAACTATATTATTAATATTATTTTTAGTACATTACAACATATAGATTCATTTGATGCCTTACCTTCCTGTTTAGCTTCGTATCAAGGTTCTTGTTTAAGTTAATAAATATTTGTAATTTCGTTAAATGTAAAGAAAAGGCAAAATAAAATAAAATTGAAAAGAAAGGAAAAAAAGGATAAAAATACAAATAAATATTTAGTTGAATGAAGCATATCAAACCATATATATTTTGATATAACGAAGACAAAATTAAACTAATATCAACAAATTGTATCTTGAATATTGTATGAAAGAGACCCAAAAGTAATGTTTTTTTTTTATTTAGAGTATCCAATTACTGTTTTTTTCCTTCTTAAATGTATTTATATAATTCTTGGTCTAAATTTAAGAGAGAGAAAAAATAAATCCCATAATATCTTGAAAATATTAAGTTTGTCCAACACACACTCTTTTAATATAATTTTTGTTGGGTTAAAACGAATTAAACAAGGACGAACAAATATTTGGCAGAATCTGATTAAATTACAACTTTGGTAGCACCACAAATTTTATGATGGTCAATACAGTAAAAATCTGGATATTTTCTCACACATTTTTTTTAATGATTCGATTGAAACAAACACCATTAGTATGGTTAATCTAACAGATGAGAGAAAAAAAGAAAACACATCAAGGAAAATAAATAAGATAAATGAATATAATTATGATCTTAATATTGTAAAAAACAAACGTGACAGTGAAGGAAATGGAGCTCAATATCTGATCAAATAATCCTAAATGATTGTTAATTCCCTTACAAACATCATATTCCAACCCTGTCTTCAAACAAAAAAAAATATAAATTATCAAATGTAATATTGTTGTTTTTTTTCTCCCAATATCATTGCTTGTTAACACACTCACTCAACATGCAATTCTTGTGCTATGATCTCATTGTTGGTTG
Source organism: Culicoides sonorensis (assembly GCA_900002565.1). Taxonomy (NCBI): domain Eukaryota; kingdom Metazoa; phylum Arthropoda; class Insecta; order Diptera; family Ceratopogonidae; genus Culicoides; species Culicoides sonorensis. Next base: position 498,676 of record LN483406.1, read on the forward strand.
TCATACTTTGCTAAATAAAAAATATACAAACACACATTATTTGGTGTTCTTCTTCTCACAAAAGCAATAAAAGAAAAATGGCATTCTATCTCATAATAAACTTTATGTGTGTTGAACGTGGAACAGATGGTTGTGCTTTTTTACAGCTTTCATAAGTTGTGCGTTCTCAAATCATATTATTACTTATATGCTAGTGATTGTAACTGATTTTCATGCTTTCTGAAACAATTAAATCTGAATTTTAATAGTTGTATTTTAAAAAGTTGGTTCGAAAAGTCAGTTTCCGCATTTTAATCCTACTTCAATATAAAACATAGTCAAAGGGAAAAAAATCCAGTTCAAGCGAAAAAACCATGGTTAATTATAATTAAATATTTTTTTTCAACGAATTATATTAGGATCAAAAAAAACATTTTTTCAGGTACTTTATAATCCCACATTTCATTTAAAAGTAAAAATTTTTACGATCATCGTACTTCATTTTAAAATATTCTTTAAAATAAAATTTAATAATCGTGTGTTGTTCATGAGACAGCTCATAGCTCACTAATATTCAAATATAAATTGTGTTATTTTCAAACATTGCTGTAAATTTGAATAAAAAAAAAATCATGTACAAGGCAAGGACACACGCACGCGCTTTGCGGGACTCACGAACCTAGGACAACTCGATAATAACGAAATGTGTTTCCGTTGTGTAAATTAAAATGAGAGAGAAATATTTCATGAATTGTAGTACTAGATTTGTACTAGTACTAGAAGTTCAAGATGAAGAGAAAAGAATTAACATGCATTCTTTCAAAAAATTTTCCAGAAAAAAATTCTCACACTCAATTTTCAACATCGAAATGAAATACGCTTATGATAATTTTCATAAAGGAGCTCCTTGTTTAACTGATCTTTTATTTTAATGATGAGCTTAAATGTAATGTTGCATAGCATTTTGAAAACTGTGTAAAGTCTCACTTAATACCTGGAACTAGATACACAACAAAAGAAACCATGTTCGCTTATTATGAAGATTAGCTGTTAACATGCACCAAAAAGTAAAATTTCAATGGATTATGTTTAACTCAAAAAAGTGCATTAATAAAATGCAATGCAGATGAAATTTTTTGTTCATGTATAGCTTTTGATAACAGATTTAAGACCATATTAACTGCTTTGTAAAGAGTGCTTTACGTACTTAAGATAAGTAAGCAAATCCTTTCGTTTTTACTCTAAACTTTAATTCATCCCATTAAAATTGACACAGTTAAACAGCTCTTGACAAAAAAAGAAGCATTAAAATTATAATTCTAAATATCGCTTTTAATGTCCACACACACATACACTCATTATTATAAGTCATAATAAAATGGTTTATCTACTATTCTACAAAAGAAAATTAAAAAGAACAGATTATCTCTATTATACGCCTTTTTATGAACTTAATAATATATTTTTAAAGTGAAGCCTTCATAATACTTAAAACCATTGTGTGTCATTTATTAAAATTTTTATTCACTCATTAAATTATTACAATGCAAAGTCATGTCTACTTCAATTTTCGTGAAAAAAAAAAGTTTTATCATATCGAACAGACTCAAGTAATTTTTTTATTATAATGATTCACTTTTTTATTAAAAAGAATATCTATTTAACTTTAATCTTCTTATAAATAATAATTTTTATTAAAAAGGAATGAAATAAGCTGTTTGTGAATTAGTGAAAATGTTTATTTAATTCGTATAAAATACCAGGCGTCTTCATTATTGACATTTTTCATTTTTTAAAATGAAATACCAGGCGTTTCTATTATTTCTATTTTTAATTTGAACAATAAAATTACAATCAGTTCTTCTCTTATTTTTTCATCATTGAAATTCACACACGCAAATTTAAATTGATTGTCCATTCTAAGGCATGCATGAAAATGAAAAAAAAGGGATAAAAATTCAATTTAAATCCTTTGTATTTCTGTTTTATTATTTTATCTATTTTTTTTCGTATCATAGAAATGGGTTGTTATATCAAATATTTTTAGTAGTCTTCACTGAAATGGTTTTTTTTTATTTTTTGCATCAAAAAACAATTTTCGATTGTATTGATTTTATTTGAACTTTTTCATTAATTTTGTTTCGATGTTGCATTAAAATAGACATCAACTAGTAACGTAATACTTGTTTTCATCAATCATGTTGGTGGTTCTGATTCTACAGGAGTTTTTTTTGAATGAAAATTTATATTTTTTTTCCAATTAAATTGAGTCTCATCTCAAATTTCAAACAACAAATTTTATTCAATTTAATATTTTCAAAACCAAATACAATTAAGATCATTAATGTTTTTTTTTTAACTTTTAAAATCCATTACCTTACTGACCTTTATCACATTTTATCATCAAAAATTTAAATGTTAAATGAAGATCATCATTGATTCATGTCAACTTGAGCACTTATTAAATAATAATATAAATTTTAACAATATTGAATTTTAATATACAAAAAAAAAGAGTTTTATGTTTCAATTTACATTTTTTATTCTTCCACGTGAATAAACACATATGCAGTTATTTACAAAACAACAAAAAAATGGTCATTGCACTGCAACACTTTTGATGGGTCATGATGGGATGCAGTTAAAAAAATTATTTACAAAAAAAATGTATAAATAAATATTTTTACAAGCCACGAGTAAAATAGTGAAACAAATGTCTATATTTGTTAAAATACAAAATTTTATGTATGAAAAAAAAATAAAATTGCTTTTTTTATTTAAATTGTCAACTATATCAGTGAATATTTTTTTTCACAAAATGTATCTGTTCTGTACAAATTGTTTTTTGATATGATTGCTGATGGCAAGGTGAAATATGGATTGTAAATGGTTCAGATATTAAATTGGAAGCAAAATTAATTTCCTGCAATTTTTTGTTATATTAAAATGGACTTTAATATGAAATTTTCCATAGAATCATTTTAATTGAGGTCCCTTCAAATGAAACGCCTGGTACTTTACAACTCCACATTGCTTTTTAAACATAAATTTCACACACATATAAATCATAACAAAATTTTCAATATTTCAATGGAAAACCTAAATCCTTCATTCATAATTTATGTGATACATTGTCAATTATTTATAGTTATGATATCATAATTAATCCTTCAATTTAACGTTTACATATAATATTTTATGATATGTGACCTTTAAATTTAGTTGAGCTTATGATTGTTCTAAATAGGCTTATTTCAATGAAATATTTATTTTTAATCCATTTGTTTGTTGTGTATACTCATTTTAACAAGTTACCATTAAATTACAATTTATGATATGAAATTTTAAGTGAATCTTGCATTACCGAATATTCAAATACATATTAACGGTTAAAAAATTCAAATTTTTCAACTCAAATGAGCTGTCAAGTCACTCAAATTAAATGTCATTTCACTTCAAATGAAGTGTCAAGAAAATTTGTGGTGGAAAAATTTCAAAAACAATTAATTTTGATTGACTTACATTAAAATTAAGTCAAAAAAGAGGTAAACTAGTCAAAATACCTAAAATTTGAATGTTTTATTTTAAATTTGATTTGATTACAATTAAAATTAATCGAAAAAACTCGTAAAATTAAGGAATAAAATTTAACTTTAAGGAAACGGAGTGATTGTGTAATCAAAATAAAAAAAACATTCCGAAGTTTTATACTTCTTGAATTTCAAAGTTGTTTTTGTATATCAATTCTTTTATTAATAAAACATTTTTCTTTATTTTAGAAAATGGCTGCAGTTTTTCGTGTGGGTGTGATGCGATTGGTATCTACCGGTGCCAAGCCCACCGTTACCAAAACCTTGCTAAGTGTCCATGTTCCAGCTGTAAGTCAATCATGTAATATAACTGGAAAAACTTTCCGTGGCAAGCCATTAGAACGACCAAAGCCATGGCCATACAAGGAAAAAAATTACAACGTATTCCATTCAATATTCGACAAGACAACTTGGCGTTTTGATGAGAACTCCAAGATAATTGTTGTGGATGGTCCAATTGCTGCTGGAAAAAGTGATTTTGCAAAATCCTTGTCCGACGAATTGGAAATGTTATACATGCCAGAACCAACAATGGATCGTATCTATATTAACAGTTATGGATATGATTTCCGTAAAGAGAACGATAAATTACCTTTCAATTGTCGCAGTGTTGAGAATAAGGATTTCCTTACAAATCCACTTGATAAACGCTGTGCCCGATATCAATTTCAAATGATGTATTTGCGATACAGTGATTACATTGATGCACTTGCACACGTTCTCTCCACAGGACAAGGAGTCGTTTTGGAACGATCAATTTATTCAGATTTTGTCTTTATGGAGACAATGCATAAATTTGGATATCTATCCAAAAATGTTCGTGCTTACTACCATCAAATTATGTATCATGTTTTACCTGAACTGATGAGACCTCATTTAGTTATCTATTTGGATGTACCAGTTGCAGAAGTTAAGAATCGCATTAAGAAACGCAATATTGACTATGAGGTCAACTCAAAAGTATTGACAGACGACTACTTGCAAACATTTGAATCCATTTACAAACAACAATATTTGAAGGATATCAGTAAACATGCTGAATTGCTGGTCTATGATTGGAGTAATTATGGAGATGCTGAAGTCGTTGTCGAAGATATTGAACGAATTGATTTCGATCGCTTTGAAAAACACGATGAAAAATTGAGAGATTGGCGTTTTGGACACGAAGAATTTTGGAACGAGAAGCGCATGTGGTAAGCATTTAATTGAATTTAAATCAAACTTAGTTTTAATTTATAATTTTAATTATGAAATAAAAGGTATGCCAGTGAAAAACCAACATTAATGAACTACCTCTGTATCCCACGTTTGGATGTTCCAGAACTAATTTGGAGCGCTGATGAAAATAATGCTTACAATGAAGTTTTCGATGCAGTAAGATTTTTTTATTAAACGTTAATGAACGTCTAATTAACTTAATTTTTTTTTTCTCAGGCACCAGGCAACAAATTTCAACCAGGTTACAATGCTGATATGGGTGATACAAACCTCTTATGGAAGAGCAAACTCCCATACAGACTTGAATTTTAAACAAATAATTTCTGTTTAGTTCTAGACAGAGAGAAAAAAAGAAATGTTTCATCTGATCATTTCCAATTTTGGTTCCCAAAATAATAAAAAAATCTGTATATTATTAAAACTTTATTAATTAGCCATTTGTTCACGAAGCGCTTTTCTCTCATAATATCGTTGTACAGCACTCTCAAATGCTTCACCAACTGTTCGTTTCTTCCAAATATCAATTTTTGGTGGCTTTTCTTTTTTCTCAACGACCTCTGAGTTATCATCTACAGCTTTGTTATGACCGTTTTCTGATAAAGGCTTGGTTTCAGTCGAATTTGGAACAGTTGCTGGAGGTAACATTTGTGTAGATTCTTCTTTTGATTCTGATTTGACAAATTCTAATGGAGGTGAAGCTTCAGGTTTTGTCTTGGATTTATTTTCATCATTCTCTTCTTCACTTGAACTTGAATCGATGCTGAAATCTGAGTCAGCATCTAAATTACTTTGCAAATGTTCTCGTTTAGCACTCAAACCTGGATCATCATCATCACTCTCGTCAGGTTTTTCAGTATTTTGCACTTCAGAGCTCTTTCGCTTTCGATAACTTCTGCTCTTCATATCTTTTTTCTCCTTTTTAGACACTTCTGTATTTTTAAGTATTGGATCTGATTCTTCGTCCGTTGATTCTTGATCTATGTGTTGCTTTGCTGATGAAGTGATCAAATGTGATTCTTCTTCTTTAGTGCTACCACTTGGTTTTTTAGTTGTGTCTTTATCCAGTTTTTGTGAATAAATGTGTCTATAAAATCCATCTAAATTCCCTTGTTTTGTAACGTCTCCAATTGATTCAAGATACGCTTCTCTAGCCTCAGCTTCCTCTGCTTTTTTCAACTCTTCCAACTTTTTTCGGTATGAAGCAGTGACAAAAGCTTCCTTATCCTTGAATTCCTCACCCTCAGCTTCTCTCTCTTTCTGCACTTGTCTTTCAATTCGTCGTTCATTTTCAATTTTACGTTTCTCAGCTGCTAACAACAATCGATTTATGTATTTAGGTTTTTTGTCCTCAGCTTTCTTGGCCTTTTCCTCTAAACGTTTATTTGATATTTCATCGTAAACTTCATCGTACTGATAAATCGTAGGATCTTCTTCCATTGCTTTCTGTTGAATGAGTTTTTCTTGTCTTTTTTGCATTTCTCCTGGAAGACCAATCTTCCTTGGAGCAATATCTTCATCAGATGAATCATTTCCAAAAACTGAAGGTCGACTAAAATTAGGAAGTGGCTTTTTTGCGTCAGACGCCTTAATCAATCCATACTTTTTCTCCATTGGATAATTTTCTTATCAATTTATTGCAATAAAAGATATTTTGATAAAAAATATGTTAACGAAGTGCATACGATTTGTTTTGTTTATGCGATTTACGTCATTCGCCCACTTGACGTTTGACATGTCAGTACAGAAAAAAAATATTCTGAAAAAGTGAAAATTTAATTAAATTTTCAAGTATTTAATTAGATCTAGTGAATTTTAATTTTAATATCATGTCATTTAATGATGAAAATCATGTAACGCCAATTAAAAATCATTTCACATTCGAAGATTTCAGTACAGAAGATGAATTTGGGGAAAAACCAATGATAATGTCTCGAACTGATTCTGAACTATTAGCAGATGGTTCATCTTCAGAGCCTTTATCTGTAAGTGAGACTGCATTACGTGCTATGGAGGAAGAACAGGAAATGTTAACATCATCCCTCATGTCTCTGACGTCTCATTTTGCACAAGTTCAATTACGACTCCGACAAATAATGGAAGCTCCTCCGAATGAACGTGATGAATTGTTGAAAGGCCTCGAAGAATTCGCATTCCAAGGTATTCCAGAACTGAACATTCCACCTGAGGTCGCGAGTCCTGAGAATTTACTGGATACAGCAGTTGAAGAACAAGGATCAAGACAAAGAGAATTAATTGACACGTTGAAACAACAACTTGAGGAACTGGAAAAATATGCATACGAATCAGGAGCTGGTATTTTGCCACAGTCAATGTTGGTGGAAAAACAAAAAGTCATCATTGATGAATTGAAAAGTAAAATTAATTTGAAATTAAATGAAACAGATTTGCCTCAACTATCTCCAGATGATCTCAAAAAGCATGTCGATTCAGCATTGGGTGAATTCGTTTCTCCACTTAAAATGAAAGAGCAGTTAGTGACTCAATTAAAAACCCAGATTACAGATCTTGAACGATTCATTAAGTTCCTACAAGCTGAAGGAATTGAAAAGAAAACTGCAAAAGGAAAATTTTATAACAAAGACTTAAAATGTGAGTGTAAAAATGTGCATCCTGGATCTGATGATCCAAACAGTACTGTTAAAAGGCCATTTGATTCAAGTTCAAGTTCATTTAATGCCAGACCACAAGATACGCTCAATGGAAAAGCAATTTCACTTCTGGATAAGGCAGCAACTATGTTACAATTCTTCGCTTTATCTCAATTTGGCTGTACCAATCCTCGTTTTCAAATGAATACACTGAAAAAAACCCATAAAGGAAATCATTGGGGTGACCTAAGAGCTCAATTAGAAGTTGATGTACAAGAAGTGTTATCGATCGTTAAAGAAACGTCAAAACTTTTGGACCATGAACGACGAGAAAAGGCAAGAAAAAAGCGAAACAATTCCACTAGTAGTCAAGATTCCGAAAAGGATAAAACAAAATATCGTGATCCCGAATTAATTGCACTCTCTGCTGAATTGACCACAACTGTCAGAAAACGACTTGCGATTTCAATACAAAAACTAATTGAACACGGATTGCAAAGTATCAACGAACAAACAAGTCTTGTACCATTCATTGGATGTTTCTCACATGTAAGATCAGATTACGATGAATTTGTTGATAGTGATGGAAATTACCGAGAAATGCATGCCTGGGAACTTATTCTCGAATATTATCATATCAAAAATGGGGAGCAATATAATGAGACACCAGCACGAAAATTGTCACAAAGCTTTAATTTAGATATTGCTCCAGGTAATACACAATCAACAAAACAGAGTCTTCTTAGTGCAATCGGTACAGTGTTGGCAATTCATAGTCCATACAAAAGAAGTTATAATGCACATTTTAAGGCGTTAATTTCGGCAGGTCTCAAGTAAGTTTTGTTAAATTTTAACTTAACTTATTCTTTAATTCGCTTTCTTTTCCAGCGCAAAGAAACTCACACATTGGCTTCATTTAATTTTCCAATGTAAGGAACTTATTCACACTTATTATACGGAATGGAGCTACGTTCGAACAACACACTTCCAGGATGCCCTCAAAAGTTTAGATGTACTTAATAGATACGAGTTTGAATTACCAATTGATTTGGCTGTTCGTCAATTTGAAAATATCACTGATATTTTTATTTAAAAAACCTTGAAACAAAAAATCAGTATTTAAGTGAATGAAACACTCCTATTATTGTACAAACCGTTTTAGAGTATAAAACGTGGAAAATCTAGTCTCACATAAGAAATTACCAAAGATTGAAAATTGATCTCTTTTATTGAATTATTTATCAAAAAATTAGGCTTAAGTAATTAACCCTTTTGTGTTAACAATTTAAATCTCTAGTCATTAAATTTTAACCAAATTAAAAGCATTTCTTCCTCTCTATCAATTTTCTGACAAATAATATTTTATAAAATAAAAAAAAAAACAACAAGGATAATAACGGTATTAGATAGCAAAAGAAAACAATTATTCAAAATAATATCCAATTAAAATAAATAAAAAATCTGCTTTGTACCAATCAATAACCAATTAAGCCTAAAAATTGCTGTAAATTAAAAGGAAAAACAAATTAAAGGTTAACGATTAAAGTTTAAATGAATTTAAAAGAAATTGAAAGAGAGTTTTAACAAAAAAAAAATGAATATTTATGATAACATTAAATAGTTGAATTATGGTGTGAAAGTCTAAAATTATCGTTATTTAAGGATAGTTCATTAAAAAATAAAGAAGAAATTTAAGAATGATTATCGTCTTTGTTTTTACATGCCATCAATTGATACAGATTTTGCAGTGACTAGGAAATAGCGAATTACATCAACTAACGGAAATTTCACTAAAAGCCATGCAAAGCCCATTCAAAATTGAGTAGAGACAACTGGAGGAAATTAAAAGAACTTATTTTATCTGTCAAAAAATACAGTAATCTTTCTTCTTTGTGGTCCTATACTTTGCAGAGAATTTTTCCACCATCTGATGCAAACTACAGAGGATTTCCTGTACTGTCAGAATCAACACATTCAAATACGAAGAAGAAAAGTGAAGCGAAAAATCAAGTGTGAAATTTTGCATTTTATTTTAGTTCGGAATTTAACATCAAAAATAATTGAAAATACCTGTGATTTTCATCATTTTTTATTTGTCGTTGTGTTTGTGTAAAATTTTTCATCATACGTAAGTATTTTTGTGAATAAACGTCCATCTGGAGTTGATCGATTTTCCGAAAAATATTCTTACAATACTGTGCTTTTTTCTGTATTTTAGTGAATTCAACACTGAACATCCACACCAATCCCCTCTCAAATATGTCAGTTGGCTCTGAAAGGCCATCGATACATGAGATGTTAAAGGTATGTAATTTTTTTTCGTTATTTTATAAGAAAATTTTATTGTTGTAAAGACAGCCATATAAGTTGACATTAAACATCCGGATGAATCATTGAACTTTAATTGAATATTAATTTAACAGGATGCTCCTTCAATGAGTGAAAGTAACAGTTCGGTACATTCTGGGACTGAAGTAAAAAGTTACAAACATCCAACCACATTGCCAGGACTTCGAAGTGTCGGTCCATCAACGTCATCTGGTAATATAGGAACAACAACAAATAGTAATTCATCACAAGGACATACACCGTCATCAGCACACGCAACATCATCACTTACATCCCCTTTTAGTCCATCTTCACAGAATGGAAGTGAATCGGCATTCTTTAAAAATGGTGCATCTAAAATTGATACAATCAAAACCTGGAGCATATCTACGTACAAATGCACACGTCAACTTATGATGGAGCGTCTTGGGAAGACCTCAAGAACCGTTGACACAGAACTAGAAGCCCAAATTGAATTATTGCGTGAAACCCAACGCAAATATTTATCAATTTTACGATTATCTCGTGCATTTAGTTCACATTTTCATCATTGCGTCCAAACACAACTTGCCCTTTCCGAGGCATTTAGTGATTTGGCACAAAAAAGTCCAGAGTTGCAGGAAGAGTTTATGTATAACTCGGAAACGCAACGTAATCTCACAAAAAATGGTGAATTGTTGTTAAGTGCATTGAATTTTTTTGTGTCTTCTGTCAATACGCTGTGCAATAAGACAATCGAAGATACTCTCTTGACCATCAGACAATATGAAACAGCACGCATTGAATATGATGCCTATAGAAGTGACTTGGAATTATCAAAATCTGAAGTAAGTAGTCCGGTAGCTGAAGAAGCCCAAAAAAATTTTACAAAACATAAAGAACAATATGAAAAACTTCGTTCAGATGTGGCTGTTAAAATGCAATTTTTGGATGAAAATCGAGTAAGCTGACAAATTGACATCCATTTCCCTCAATAATCATATTTTTACATTAATTTTACAGGTAAAAGTGATGCACAAACAACTCTTGTTGTTGCATAATGCAGTCGCTGCCTATTTCAGTGGAAATGCCCAAGCATTAGAAGGTACTTTGAAACAATTCAATATCAAAAGTCCCAACTCCACCAACAGTTCTTGGCTTGAACAGTAGTGTTAAATTAAAATCTATCTGGTTATAGATAAAAAAACAGAAAAATGCGATCAAAAGCAATCAAAAGATCTTAATTAAAAAACGTTCTCAAATACTGGATATGTTAAAAAAAAAAGCAAATCTTCACTTTAATAGGAAAAAAAATAAATGTATTTAATTAAAAGCAAGTTAAACAACACTTAAGTGGTATTGTCTCTTACATATTTAAACATAAAAAAAAAACAGAATTATAATTAAAATTATATTAAAAAAGGAAAAACGGTTTAAAATGCATATTTATTACATTAAATCACACATATATCAATTTGTATTGCTTCTGCTTTTTTATCATAACAAAATTTAACATTTCATTCCCAATTAAATTTAAGTTACATCTATTTCATATCTTTATTCTAGAAAGTAAATTTAAAATGTAATTTCTTAATTGCACCCTACTTAGATTTTATTTTGATACAACACCAGATCTAGTCAACACAAATTTCTCATAATTTTTATTAATTTATCGATTATTTTAAGAAAGAATGGACACAAAATTATAAATTTTAATTATTCTAAATTTGAAATTGAGCAAAAATTGTAAGGAAAATTTATTGATAAGATTAAAATGAAAGAAAACATTGGGCCCAAGGCATGACACTTATACTTATTATATCATAATATTGGAGTACTATTTATTTATTTTAAATTTAATGATAAAATATATTTTGTGCAAAATAATATAAAATAATATTTAAAATCGTATAATATTGGTAATGTAATGGAATGAAACATTGTAATAATAATTTAAAATGAATAAAATAAGAATAGATCGCTCTATTTATCACCACTAAAAGTTGATTTATTTTTTTTTGCTGGTTGGAGTCACTATGAAGAAAAGCTTATAAAATTTCACTTCTTGTAAAATTTCATTTCACCTTATAACAGACAATAAAACTGAGAACCACAGCGCATTTTTTTATATCATTCATATGAAATCTTAATCAGCTGTTTTCCCAAACATCAACAAAACTGAATCTTGTGAACTTAAATTTAAATGAAATTAATTTTATTGAATGAAAAAATGACCAAAATATCAGCAAAATTTGATATTGAAGAAAGGTGTTTGATATGTGAAGAAACTGATGATATTTTATCTGATATTCAATTCGTTCAAAAGTCATTAAAATTTTGTTTGGAACTTTTATCAGACTTTTGCATATCTGAAGTAAGGAATCATATTTTAACTTTAAAATTATAAAAAGTTTCAAATAAATTTTTAATTTAAGGACTCTTACACACATTTTTTGTGTTCCAACTGTAATATCGAACTGGAACAAGCAAACAAATTTAGAATAAAATGTTTGAAGTCCTCATTTGTGTTGGAAAAACAAAAACAGCGGGTTATTGCAAAAGAACAAGAGGAACGTATAGATTTAGATGACCAGGAATATGATTCAGAGTAAGAATTTTTTGTGTTTTTTTCTATCAATTTCAAAATTATTCAATTGTAAAATTTTTAGTGCCTTAATCAAAATTGAAACAGAGGAGGAACTTGAATCAAATCATGAAAAGAACATTGAAAGTTATAAGATAAACATGACAAATAATTCAATTGAAATTGAATATGATGAACAGTTGGTAACAAGTGAGATTGACGAATGCCAATATGAAACGGAATATTTAATTAACGAGATTGAGTCACAACCTGAAAAAGAGAATGTAAAAGAACAGTGCATCGTTGAATTAGAAAATGAAACTTCAGAAAAACCAGATACAGGATTACATAAATGTCCTGACTGTGGAAAAACTTTTAATTCAACGACGAGTTTCAATCGTCACCACTATCGTATGCATCGAATGACCAAAAAATCGTATTCTTGTACCTATTCTGGTTGTTCAGAAACCTTCAATAATGGTTATCGATTAAATGTCCATTTGAGGAAACATGCAAACATTGCATTCATTTGTGATCTATGCAAAAAATCGTTTTACGATAAAGCTTATTTAATTGAACACCTGAAAATGGTACATCTCAATTCAAATCCTCCTATGTTTAGTTGCAGTGATTGTGGGAAAACGTTCAATCTTAAAAATAAATTAAGGATTCATAGTCGAATTCACAATGAAACAGCAAAGAAACAAGAATGTGAGATTTGCAGTAAGAAATTCTTGACAAAAGAGAAGCTTTCGAGACATTTACTTGTTCACACAAACGAACGTCCATTTATATGTAAAATTTGTAAAGCGTCTTATAAAAGCTCATATGCGTTAAAGAAACATTCAATGAAATGCACTTGAATTGAATATAAATTTTATATATTATCATTAATTATAGACTTTACATAGTTTTTTTATAATCTAGATCATCATCTTTTCCACGTGCACTTATTCCATGTGCCATCGTTAAATGTCTCTTCAGAGGTCCAATATCCTTAAAAGCCATGGAACACATCAAACAAGAAAATGGTCTGAAACCTTCATGCACTTTTTTATGTGATTTCATTTGGTCTGTTGTTGAGGCCTTATATGGGCAAATATCGCATAATACGTCTCGAATGCCATAATGGACCTTTAAATGTTTATCAAGCGAACGTTTTCGACTGAAAGCTGAACTACAAAGATCACAAAAGTATTTTGCTTCCTTTAAATGAACTTGGATATGATCATTTAAGGATGATTTTGTTACGAAACTTCGATTACAATAAGTGCACTGATGATTCCGAATATTCTCGTGATACTTTTTGTGGAGTGTGAGTTGATATTTTGTTAGAAATCTATCGTTAAATGAAAAAAGAAAGAAATTTTTAATTAATTCAATGATTGTTAACTTATAAAAAATTGAATACTAACCGTTTCCCACACTGGTCATATGGACAAACATGAGATTTTATTTTGTCATGCCTCAATCGATGTCGATTCAAATCACCACGACTATTTGATGTCTGACCACATATATCACAAATGAATTTTCCCTTGACACCTAAATGCTGGATTTCTTCATGACTTTGAACAGATCTCTTATAGAAAAACATTTTATCACAATACTGACACTTAAAATTACGTCTCTCTGTATGAATGGCGAAATAATGTGATCGTACAGTAACACGCGTTTTGAACGTTTTTTGACAAATTTTACAAGTATATTTTCTTGGAAGTTCCTGATGAAACAAATCCAAATGTAATTTCAGTTCTTCCGGATTCGGACATTCAACGAAACAATATTCACAGGTTTTGGTTAAATCTAAGCCATAGTATATATCTTTTTCGGATGGTATTTCAAGTTTTTGTCGACGATGCAGTTGATTTGGTAATGGTATTTTGTGTCTCTGCCATCGATGCATGTGCAAAGTTGATAACACTTTATATGATTTTTTACATTTATCACATTTAAATTCAAAACTCTTCTTTGTTTCAATTTGAAAATCATCCTGATTTTCATATTTATTTCCAACAATTTCTGTTGGCACTTCAGTCTGTGTCTCATTTAAACTAACTTCTGTTTCGGGCTCTTCTTCTTGAGTACCTATTTCTTCGATTTCTGACTCAATGGGATCATAAATAATATCATCAGAATTCTCAAATTCTTCTTCTTCTGCTTTTTTATGTTCAACTTCATTTTCTTTGATTTCAACTTCTTCTAAAACATCTTTTTGAACAACATTAACAGGATACACATAACATTCATTCAAACTTTTGTATAATGTTACATCGATATAAAGATTTTCAATCAAAACTCTGTGATTATCCGATAATTTGGAACTGATTTCCTCTATTAAGTGCTCCGAAAATAAACAATTTTTGCGAAAAGTTTGAGCAATTTTTAATTCCATTTGACAGGCTTCACAAACAGGCTGAGGCTTGATCTAAAAATAAAAAAAATATAATTTATCTCGATATAAAATACTAATCAAAATCTTACATTTTGAACTTTTTTTCTAGCGACATTATAAATATTTTCAAAAAAATCTGATTTTGGTGTCATCTCATCCGGAAAAATCATGATATGAATGAAAGTTTCTTTTTTAATTAAACAAATAACACAAATATTTGTCTCCATTATTAAAATTAATTAAAATACAAAACAAGTCCTTTGGCGTAAAATTAAAAACAAGGATAATAATTATGAATGGACTAACGTAAAATGTATAGTAAACAAATCGTTAAACGTAAAATAACCGTTATACGAGATAAAAGAAGAGTTTGACATTTGCTGTCATTCATTCACAAGTCGGACGTCTTTGTGTTTGCATCCAATTACAGTGAAAAATTTTAATATTTTTTAAATACTATTAATAAATAGAACATTTTAGATAAAGAATCGATTACAATTGTAGATAAGTGATAGTTGAGTGAAGAAATCAAAAATTTGTGTGAATAAATTGTAATTTCGTGCTGATTTTTTGCATTTACCGGGTGACGCATATCTCAAGCGTGGGTACCTAAGTAAAAGGGTACATTTGACGATTATCTTGAGCAGATAAAATAAATTTTATATAAAAATCATGGATGGACCAAGAGGTGGTTTTAGAGGAGGCCGTGGTGGACCTCCCAGGGGAATGATGAGAGGAGGGTAAGAAAATTTTCTTTATATCGATTTTTTTAGACGCCATATTTGATTTAAATTTTCCAAGGAATATGAAAAAATGTATTTTTTATTAAATAAATAAATAATTTAATGCGTAATAAGATTCGAACTGATATCATTTATATTCATATTATCTTAGTGGTAGAGGTGGTTTCAATGGACCTCCACGACCACCAATGGGATTTGGTGGCCCACCGAGGAGAGGTTTCGGTCCAGGAGGACCTAGACCTCCAATGAGAGGATTTATGCCAAGAGGAAGAGGAATGAATCGTGGTGGTGGAAGATCCAATTACAACAATTCACAGCCTAATTCAAATGATGCCCCGACAGAGAATGGAAATACAACAACAACTAAACCAGTTGCTGCAGCAACAACAAATTCAAATAATGTTCAAGTACCTACAACTGGACCTACAACTACGAGTCCAAGTGCTACTACAAATCCAACACCACAACAAACAAGTACTACAACAACAACCAATTCTGCAGCAACACAAGCAGCACCACCTAGCTCCCAACCACCATCACAAACGCAGTCAGATTCGAATTATCAGGGTAACAACTCAAATGGAACACGAGGAGGCGGTTTTCGCAGTCGTGGTATGGGATTTAGAGGAAGAGGCCGAGGAGGCTACAATGGTCCAATGGGTCAAAACAACTATGGTCAAAATAATTATGGTCATAGAAATTATGGACAAGGACCACCAATGGGAAGCTCACCACCAAATCGTGGTCGAGGTGGATATAATCCTAATTTAAGTCGTCCTCAATATGATACAAGACAACCATCAAATACAACAACAGTCACTCCAATCAAACGAGGTCCACCTGGTGCTCCAAGTGGAATGGGACCCAAAAGAGGCCGGTATGACAATGGACCAAATCAGGGCATGAGAGGTCCACGAGGTCCTCCTTCAGCAAATTATGGAGGTCCACCAAATCAGATGCAGTATAACCAACCACCAATGCCACATCATGGTTACACTGATCCACAAAGCCAGGTTCCAGTTGATCCATATGCACAAGCCTCTCAACCACATGGAGGCTACGGAGCAACAGCCAGTCAAGGTTATCCTCCAGCTAATGGTTACAGCCAGCAAAGTTATGCTGCTCCTACGAGTTATGGCACTGGTACAGAATATGATCAAAGTCAACAATACGCAGATTATAGGCAAGTATTCATATTGAAATATTTTAATTTAACTGATAACACATTCGCTCATATTGTGAAATTGATAATAATAATAAAACTCATCAACAATTTTAATTTCACAATTATAGTCAATCATATGGACAACATGATACAAGATATGCTCAAACAGGCTATCAACCAGACTACAGTCAAGGTTATGCCCAAACAGGGGACTATAGTGCAGTTCCAGCAGATCAATATGCCCAACCTTATGATGACAGGTCTGGATATGGAGCCACTGGATATGGTAAGTACTAAAAATTGATTTTACATATTTTCCATGGATTTTTTACGCACTAATATGGATTTTTTTCTTCATTACGAAAAAAAACAGTTAAGAATTAAAAAAAAATTAGATCAGAAATATTTAAAATTTAATCATTATTATGATAAATTAAATTAAATATATAAATAAATAAAGTTTTTTTTTTGATTAAAGAATAATAAAAAATTAAGTTTAGTAGAATTATTAGAAAGTATTTAGAACAAAAAATTATCGCACATTAATCTATAAAATAAAACAATCATTGATATATATTTTTAGACGCATACAATTATGGTAAAACAGATCAGTACTCAGGTCATGCTGGTTATTATTAAAGAAAAAAAATGATATGAGAAGAAAAAAAAATACAAAAAATAACATGATTTAATAAAATAAAAAGAGATCACACAACAATCATAAAAAAGTATAAAAATGAAAACTCATCAAAAGTTCAACAAAAAAACATCAACAAAATGCTTAACATATACAAATAAAAAATAATCATCTTAGGAAAGGATATCGTTAGCAACATGTTTGCATAAAATCGTTTAAAATTTTCTTTAATATTACAAAAAAAAAATTGGTGTTTTATATGAATCATAAAACTTAAATATAAAAAAAATTACTGTTTGTAGGTAAAAATATAAATTAACCATATTATTGAATAAAGTTCATTAATAAAAATAATTTTTTGATTCCTAATATTTTAAACCATAAAAATAAACTTAAATTAAGAGCTAAGCTTGATTGGAATAAAAAAATGAAAAGTAAGATATCGTACATAAGTAAAAAAAAAAAGATCATGATAATTTTAAGGATTTTTATTTACGTAATTATGATTTAAGGTTTTAAAAAAATTAGGATTAGTAATTCTTTTTTCAATTATTTAAAAAAAAAACAGAAATTTTACAATTTTCTTTTTAATCAAATAAAGTTAGCTTTAAATGGCATAAACATAAAAAATAACGTTTAAAGAATTCAAAATAACTATTCAATACAATTTTGGCTTCAAATCCCATCGAAATTAAAGAAAGAAAAATATCAGAATAACAAAAAAATAGTTAATAAAATTTTAAGTTAAAAAAAAACACAAAAAGGCATTTTATTACCTACATTTAAAAATATTATCATTAAATATTTTTTTTTTACATTATTATTTTCATATTAGTACATTTAAAAGTGATCTCTTAAGATAAAATAAAATATCTAATAACACAGAAGACAAGTACTGAGTGATTAATTTCCATTAATGAATAAATTTGAAAGTAAATATCTCAAAATTAAGAAATATATTAAAAGTGAACCACTGTGAAAATAATTTTAAACTAAAAAAATTCATCCAAAAAAAATTATCGCATTTTTATTAAACTTAGAAAAATGAACAATAAAAATTTAATGAAATGAAGTGCACTTCAAAACAAAAAAAAAACTACATTCAAAAACCTACATCATGAAAAAAAATGATTTTAGAAGAATTTTTTAACACATAAGAACCTAAGACTGAAATTAAGTCAAAAAATAAAAGTGAATTGACAATAAATATTACAAAATACCAGGCGGATTCACTTTACACAAAAAATATTAAACGACTCAGCAGCGTTTATAAACCATTAGAAAGAAATGATAATTATAAAATAATAGCGGAATACATTCATAAGTAAGTATAAATCTATTACGATGAAAATGATAAAAAAAAATATGAAAAATATCTATCAAATAATTGAGTAATAATTTATAAAAATAGTCCTCATAACTTAAAAGTACCGTCATTGCATAAAAAAAAAGTTTTTTCACACTGGACAGGATATAAGCTATTTAAACAACGATATTTAAATGATAAAAGATTAATTCAAATTAAAAGAAAAAAAATTATATTGAAGAAGACAAGGAATAAGGAAAAATCGATGAAAAACGATGATATTAAGAGAAAAAATTTTTGAAAAAACAACAAAGAAGATACAAAAATATTTTAACACAGCAAATAAATAAAATAAGATGACGGTACTTAAAAATTTAAGTGAACCTTTGAAACCCAACAAATGATACGTGATATAAAATGATTAGAATTTAAGATTTATTTACAGGTTTCTAATACTTTTAGGAAAAAATTGAGTACAACATAACTATATACTAAGAAATAGGAAGAAAGTAAAATTGAGCCATGGTAATATCATTTTAAAACAAAACAACTTTTTATTATTTTGATGCTATTTATACTTTAATTTAACATTTTATTTCATAAGATTAATTTTATCATTCATATTTTATTATTTAACCAAAACGGAGGTGAGTTAAAGAAGAGAAAACAGTTAAATACCATTAAAAAGGAAAAGAAAATCAAATAGTTTGATATTGAAATGAAAATCTTTTTAGTTTAGTGTCTGAATTCATTCTTAAAACGTAAAATTTTTCAATTAAAAAAAAATAAAACAAAGCATTACATTGAAAATCGATAAAATAAAACTTTTAAACTTTGTATAAGGAGCATAAAAAAATTATACATTTTAAATATCTCGCTCAATAGGCTGCTCTGAAAACTCCATAAAGCAGATTAATAAGTTCTTGTCAAAAATAAAAATTGAAGAAAAGTTAACGAAAATTGATTACATTTTATCGAATTTACCGCCTTTACAAGAAGAATTTCATTCTCAAAAAAAAAATAAAGTTGCCTTAAAATTTTCAAAATTCAAGTTAAAAATTTAAAAAAATAAAAAAAAAATCATTCTTAAATAAGCGTATCTCAAAAGGACCAAAAATTAATGACAAGGAAAAAGATTCTAAAAAAAAAGAGAAAATTTAAAATTTACCTATAACATATCAAAAAATTACAAAAAATATTTTAAAAAATCAAAAAAAAATATTGCATTTAAACCGATATTGATTAACTTACCAGCATGAAAACCAAACTGTGATAATAATGAACCTGTGATTTAAAAAAAAATCAAAAAAAAATCGAAAAACTTCAAAAATAGTTAAACTAGCTCAACGTATTTTAATAGTATTTTTTACCTGATTTTTAATAATTATTTTTTTTTTATGTTAAAGCAAAAATTTTTCCATTAATTTTTATTTAAATTTTATTTCAAACAACTAATCAAAAATTAATTTTCAGCCAAAACACATGATAATAAAAGTACTTTTTTAACCAAAATCAAAACAAATTTTTATATATGATTTTCACTGTTCTAGTCACTACTATCCATATTATTGCAGTGAATCACGTAATGAGAGGGCATCAATATGATAAGATGATAAGAGAAGTATTTTTTTTCTATTGAATTTTAAAATCATTTAAAAAACGAGTTTTAGTTATCTCTCATCCATTGTACTGTGTAGAACAAATTTTGTGTTAAAATTTTAATCGAAATGGTTTCAATTGAGTCGCTATTAAAAAATAATGATAAACAGTTTTTTTCTATTGAAATAACACCAAAAGAGTCATTTACTGATGTAGATTTATCTGAATTTCCTGTAAAGCCATTATTTGTGTCAACTGCGTGGATTGGAGATGACAATCTTAAATACGAATCTTTGAAAAATTCACCGGCACTACGAGCTTTGAAAACTTTGAATGATAAAGGAATGCCAGTGTTAACACACATTTCATGTTACAAACTGAATGAAAGTCATTTAGATGATGTTTTATCAGTGACTGGAAATTTGTTTCCATTAAAAGGGGATGCAGCTCATGAAACCCAAACTTTTCAAAATGCATTGGAATTGATTAAAGAAATTAAGAGTAAGAAAAGTGATGTTACTATTTTCACATCTGGTTACCCAAAATTATTCAAAACCATTGAAGAAGAGAAACATGAAATGGAATTTATACAGATGAAGATTAATGCAGGAGCAAATGCAATTATTACTCAAGTCGTGTATGAAGTTGAAATTTTTGATAATTTCGTGACAACTTGTAGAAAATATGGAATTGATGTCCCAATAATTCCGGGCATTTTTGTGCCAGTTACATTTTCAGGATTAAAAAAAATGGAAGAACTCACGAGGCAAAAGCTTCCCGAATCACTTATGACTGAATATAAAATGTTTTCGGATAATGAACAACTTTTCAAAGAATTTGCTGTTGAAACAACTGTCAAAATAGTGAAAGAAATTCTAATGAACAATAAAAAGCACGGGGTCCTAGGTGTCCATTTTTTTACGATGAACAATTTTGAACAAGTACTACGGGTGGTGAAACAACTTGATTTTAATTGATCAATCAAAACACATTTAAACATGTCATTTTATTCGTTTTTTTTATTTTTCTCTTAGCAATATTTTTCCTTTTTTCATTGAATCATCTAAATATTTACAAATAAATCAATTTAACTAATATAAGGAGGTTGATTGATAAAAGGATTAAAATGACAAAAATATAATCAAAAGAAAAATTTAATTTCAATTTCATTTCTACGTATCGATTTTCTGTATCTAAAATTCTCTAACTCAAGTATAATCAAAATTTTAATATGAAGAATATCGAGAGAAAAAACTCTCATTTGTTTATCATCATTCTCTTTATCAGAGGATTCTATTCTATTAAAATAATAAATTTAAATTAAATTACAAAAGAACAATAAATTGTTTCTATCTATGAATATTTAAATTAAAATAAAAACTTTTAACTATCAATTTAACAATTTCTTATTTAATTGAATTTCGTTTAATTTGTTGATTTGTTTTATCTTATTTTTATTGATCAGGGAGGACATTATTTTAATTAAAACCATTTGATTTAGCATTATTTTTTTTATATTATCTAAATGAATCGTCCACTTCTATCTGACTGTCATTTCTTCTTTATTCTTTGTGCGATCCATTCCAGTCCTTGATATAATCTAAAGAAGAAGAAAATTTTGAACTTAATCATAAACAATGTACACGGGCAATAAATTTGTACATACCCTTCACCAGTAAGTGCACAACAAGATTGAATATGCCATTGATGTTCTTTGATTGATGTTAAGTCTAATTGCTTTGATATTTCAGCAGCACTCATTGAGCCTTTTAAATCCTATGAAAATAATAATATCATTAGTTAAATTCTCTTGATATAATTTAAAAAAAGAGACTCACTTGCTTATTGGCAAATACTAATAAACTAGCTTTGGCTAAATCCTCATGTTGTAACATCTTATAAAGCTCTTCTCTTGTCACAGTCAGTCGTTCTCTGTCTGTTGAGTCAATCACCATTATAATGAACTGTTGAAAAGATAAGAAAAGTGTGATGAAAAAATTACTTTGATAAGAATTAATATTTTTTTTTAATACAATGTATATGAAATTGTTCAACTCACCTCTGTATTTGTGTAGTATGTACTCCATGCTGATCGTAAGCTCATTTGTCCTCCTAAATCCCATATCAGAAAATGTAGGTTTTTCCAAACAATCTAAAAAAAAAATATAAACAAATATTAATCCATTTCACATGTCACATCACTTTTTTGTTAAAAGGATTTATTAGTCGTAAGAGGCTTTGTGTGTTTATAACTTTTTTCACCCATATTCATATTTATTAGGCAGGAACGATTTTCTAGGAAAATTCTATATATTTAAATAGATTTTTTTGAATTGCCATTTCAAGCAAAAACTTTTTTGGAGCCTGAATTGGGTTAATTAGGTTAACATCAAGTTTTCAGTAAATCGTCCCTCTCTATCAACTATTAAAGTTTTGTTTTCTTTTTATTGAAACAGTAGCACTATTAAAACTTGTGGCACGTGTTCAAACAAGTATTATAAGAAAAGTAAGTAAACATAATTGACCAAGGTAAAGGTAACAAAATGTAATTATATCTTTATTTATTTTGAAAGGATCAAACACCATACCTCTTCTACATTTGAGCCAATTGTTGGACTTGTGTGTACTACTTCATTCATTAGAAATTGATATAAAATTGTTGTTTTTCCAGCATTGTCTAGTCCTACCATCACCAATTTGTGTTCTGAAAAATGATTTTGAAATTTAAAAAATCGATTATATTAAAAAAAAATGTTTGTCATTGCTCTTGTTTTTGTAGTACATATCATTTTTTGTATGATTCATTTCCTAAATTGACCTTGAAATTTAGTTATAAATTCAAATATTTGATTTTAATACTGTTGAAGGTAAATTAGATACGTGGGTTCAACCAATTAAGGTAGCCTTAAAAAGAATAAATGCCTGCATTTCAATGGGGTCCAGGCATTGAGAGGCGAATCCGATGAGAAAAAAATGAAAAATTCAAAATGCTGGAAATTTAACGGGAATTTGACCATACTCCGGACAAGATATTTTAACAAGAAATATTCAACTACTCTCAATGACTTTAAAAAATTTGCATTAAAATCTCTTTAAAATAATGAACAAAGCAAAATCTTGAACTTATTAATCAATGATATTTACAGAACCAGAATACTATCATAACATTGTATTATAAACAATAAATTGCGTGATGTTATCATTTACACTACTGATTAAACACTTAACTATCTTCATCATTGAAAAGTTACATGACTATAGAAATGTTTGTAATTCTGATTAATGTTTGAGTATAGTAAAAAAAAACAATTTAAAAAACAATATTATGAAACAGCTGTAATGAAATTTATATGTTCAATTAAATGACCTACAGTAATAAGTTAAGGCAATCGTAATCAAGAGACCAGAAAAATTGAGATCAATTTTTCTGTATATGATTTTTATATGTTATTTAATCTATTTAAGTTAAAAAAATAGAAAGTAAATTATTTACGTATGAAAATTAAGACATATAGTACAACTGCATTGTAGACAATAACACAAAGGATTAGTAAAAAAAATATGAGGGTATGAATGCAAGGTGAAAAGTTTTGAATTTGAAATTAAAAAAAATTAACTTACCCTCATTTCCAAATAAGCTCCAAAGTTTGGAGAACAATAAACCCATTGTGATTCTGTGAATTTCTTATAATTATGGTTAAAAATCACTTTCTCCTTGTTTTTAAGTCGATTCCAATGTCTTTTGTTATGATTATTTTCTTTTTCTTCTACGGAATCAACTTTCCATTTTAATTAGTTCAAATTGATTTAATTTTTCTGTATTTTCCACATTTTGTGTAGATCAAAAGTTGAATGTCTAAAACGTTGTGTTTATTTGTTCTAGTCAAACCTAAACAAATTACAGAATAATTATTGAAACTTTTTTTGTGTTATTCAAACACTGCTGATTTCTCGTATTGTATAAATGCTACTGAGTTATGAATGACAAATCTGTCATTTTGTATGATTTTCAATTGTGGGCTGGAACATATCGTGTTTTATTTGTGAGCTGGGTCATAACGTTTTTCATAAAATTTTGCATTGCAACACTTGAATTTATTTGTGCGGGATTCTTAATTTAATTTAATAGAAATAAAATGGAACCAATGACATTGGGAAGTCCAAATACTCAACATAGTCCTGGTAAATATGAAATTATTTTATTTTTATGTATTTCTCCTGATTTTAATTGATTTAAAATTTTTCGTAGCAAATACAAGCGGTGTCCTTCCTGGATTTTTACTTGGTGAGCCATCAAATCAACGAGCCAATACATTTTCACCAACAAAAAAGACTCTTTCATTTGTGTCATCGCCACATCAAAGTAGCATGCATCATAGTAACATGTTTTCATCGCCTACTCAAGAATCAATTACACCCTTAAATCGATCACCATTTAACCAATCTGGATTTGGAAATACCCAACAACAATCAAAATTATTTAAATACCATCCAACATCTCACGACAATAGCATTTCAGCACCTCCAGTTGTGGGTTTATTTGACTCGTTACGAGAAGAACGTAATCAAACGACACCCTTAAAATCAATGGGAAATGTAAATAATCCGATGCAACAATTCCAGAATGCTGCCAATGACTCGTACATGAATTCAAGTGGTTTCAATGTTTCACGAGTCATGTCACCGATTCAGAACGTTTCTGTTAATGATACACAACCAACTAGCAATAAACCTCCATTTAATAGTTTCTGGATAACAGTTTTTGGCTTTCCACCAACTAGTATTGCAACAATTTTATCACATTTTGCTCAGTTCGGAACAATTGTTGATAAAATCTTCTCGTCTCAAAATGGAAATTGGATGCATCTTCGGTTCTCTAGTCGAATTGAATGTGATAAAGCGTTAAATTTTAATGGGAAAATTATAGCAAATTCATTGATGATCGGTGTTGTGCCATGTAATGACCCGTCAATTATTCAACGTGATGGAGCAATGGAAGATCGTGAAAATTTGACTAAAATGAGACCATTATCTAAAGTCACGTATGAGACAACTCACACTCCAACAACAGTAGATCCAAATGTATTTGCACCCAAGTTGAATAATGGCATTGTAAGCAAAGCGATGGATTTGTTCTTTGGGTGGTAATTTTTTAGAGGAAATAATTTGTTAAATTGAATATTTTATTTGTCGATATGACTATTTTTTGTAATAAAAATATAACTTTACTATATTTGAATGTTTTTTCTCGATGTTAACGAAAAAATTTAGCTTTGACTGCCCTAATAAAAAAAATCATGTTTATATGACCCTTCCTTACAACTGCGCCACTGATATTTTTTTGTAAACACAACCAGAATTGTTTGTAAACAAAATTTCATTCACTAAAAATTACGGTTGAATTACTAAAAAAAATCAATGGAGTAAAATACAATACAAATGGATCTGAAAACAACCTGCTATATTTGTGATCGATTTGATGATATTGCTATTTGTGTTAATTCCCTAGACGACACAACAAAATACACATTATGTCTGCTCACGGAAACCGATGTAAGTGTTTCAACATTGATATTAAAAATAAAAAATTAATAAAAAAATTCCGTTTTCTAGGTTGATGAAGATGATATACTATGTTTTGGTTGTCACGAGAAACTAAAAGTTAGTACGAGCTTCTTTAAAATGTGTCGTTCGTCTGCCAAATGTATTGCTAGAAAAGAAAATTTTATGAATTTTGAGGAAAATAATGAAATTGAAGAAGAAGATGACTTTGAATACAATGCTTCAGATAGTTTCAATAATGAAGGATGTGAAGAAGATGAGGAAATAGAAACACCGGACGCAAGTCAGAACATTGATTCTGATACTACCAAAGAATATATTGTATTAAAAGATGATACCGATTCTGAAACTAAGTCAATTAATTTTAGTAGATTCGTAGTAACACAACCTACGACCAAACAAAACTTTTATGAAATCCCTCCAAATCTTGTATGTTCCATATGTAATAAGTCATTTAGCACAATCAAAAATTACCAAGATCACGTGGAATTTGATCACAATGAAAATATCAGAGGATTACAGTTAAAAAAACGAAACATTTACACAGATGCTGATTTTGATCAGCAAACCTGTGAATATTGTTTCGAAAAATTTGATAGTACTCCGGAAAAAACGAAGCACGAAATAATACATCAAGCAGAACCAAATCCCTATAAATGTTATGTATGTAATCAACAATTTTCAAATCGATCAGTATTACGAGATCATTATGAATCTCATTTAAATTTAACTTGGATGTGTTCATATGACGGTTGTGGTAAAACCTTCAAAACAAAACACGGAAGATGGACTCATGAGTATAAGCATAGAAGTGAAAAACAACCATGTCCCATATGTATGAAATATTTGAAGACAAAATGGGCTGTTACACAACACATCAAAGAACAACATACCCCGACAAATATGGAATTTGAATGTCCAAAATGTCATAAATTATTCAAATCCCAAAAAAATCTTAATAATCATGTAATAATACATGATGAAGAACGACGGAATCACGAATGTCCAATTTGTAAAAAACGATTCTTAAGAAAAAGTAAATTAACGAGACATCATGACCAGGTCCATGAAGCTAAGAAGGTACATTTTAAATTTATATAAATTTAATTTTCTATTCAAATCGATACAATAAATTTAAAATCATTTCAGCCTTTTCCCTGTACATATCCGGGATGCACCTTCAGAGCAGGAGCAAACTACAATCTACAGCGTCATTTGCTGACACACAAAAATCAAATTAATTGAGTATTAATTTAAGTTCTTGCGTGGACGGCCTCTTCTTCGCGCATTTTGATTGAGATTTGAGGAACTTGATTCATTTTGAAAATGAACATGTCTGCTTCGTTCTCGTTTTAACCGTAAATTTTGTCTACGACGATGATGCTGAAATAATATTTATTAAAACATTCCTATGATTAAGTTTTTAAAAGATTTTTTTTACTAATTTAGCTCTCTCTTTTGCCACAATTCGATGTGCTGCCATATCCAATTCAGTTAATCGACTTAAAAGAATTTCACGACCATTGAAAATGACAATGGGCTCTTGCAAAAATGGTTTTTTAAAAGACATTATAATTTTATATTTTAATTTGAAGAATCTAATTGAAAGAAATTTGTCTGGCTGGAAAGTTATAAAAAAAATTATGCGATGAATTGAAATAATGACACAATTTTCATTGGTTTCCTAGTTTTTCTTATGAAAATTGTATTTTATAAAAAAATTATTAAAAAGTATATATTTGATTATCTAATGAACCAATCAGGATGACACACATGAAACAATCGTTCTATAATTGTAAAAAAAGACCAAAGAGAGTTGTTTATACAAGTCTAATGTAAACATTTTTAATTTTCGTGTTCACATGTGTTACATTTTAAGTGCATTTCATAAAAAAATACTCTTTTACCAACATTTTTCTTATATGACGAAACAAGGACCTCATTTGAAATTTGTAGATTTCAGTTGAAGGACATTCTTCAGATCCTTTTAGGACAATGCAATGAACATCACACATTTTCAATGTACTCAGCCCCATCACAATGCACTTTTTTAAGCCTTTTAGTTGTTAAATTTAACATTTCATTTAACTTACTATTATTTTAATACATTAGAGTAGGTCAAATATACCAAAAAATAATAAATTATAAAAATGTCACACATAAAAATATGTTTCAATTATAAATTACCTTCCAGTAGCAACTCCCTATGCCGATCTATTTTCTCTTAATTATAATATAACACATTTCATGTAACTACCTTTGACTAATAACAAATTTTTATACACCTATGACATGAAAAGTAAACCACAAATCAACAAGAGCAATTATAAAATCCACCCTTAATTGACTTTACTTTAATTTTCCCATATATTATTCACGGGCAAACAAACTACCCTATCATTAAATCCACATACAATAAATATTGTTATTTTACCAATCGAAAACATGCATTAAGTCGCATCAATCTATCACACTGTTGAACATTCCTTACAGTTATAGTTTGGCTGTTCATCGTTTCCAAGCAATATAACAATTTTTTTTTAAGTTAGACAGTGA
The DNA here is from genome assembly GCA_900002565.1 of Culicoides sonorensis. Taxonomy (NCBI): domain Eukaryota; kingdom Metazoa; phylum Arthropoda; class Insecta; order Diptera; family Ceratopogonidae; genus Culicoides; species Culicoides sonorensis. Next base: position 526,926 of record LN483406.1, read on the forward strand.
AATGTGGTTAATAATTAATAATAAGTGTTGACGGAAAGTGCTTCTTATAATTCTTATCATTACCTTTAACTATTATTTTTTTTTATTTATACTTGTATGTTATTTAATGCAATAAAAAGCATTAAAATGGGTTTAGTTCAGAAAATTACTTCGATGAAGCAAGGTGTTTTACCGGAAAACATGGAAATTACAATAAAACAAGAAATTATTGAGGATGATTTTGACGTTACATGTCGAATTTGTGCAAGATCAAAATCTGAAACCATGATATCTTACATCGATATAAGCAAAAGTGATAAATTGAGTGTTATGTTGATGAAATATTTTTCCATTCACATTACTAATGAAGATAATCCATTACCAAAGTCAATTTGTGTGAAATGTTTTAAGATGTTAAATTTATTTCATGAATTCATTTTAATGGGAAAAGAATCACAAAAGGCAAGTGTAACATAATACCATATTAAGTAAGTCCAAAATATTTTTATTTGATTATCTGTTTACATTAGATATTGAAATCGAGATTTACAGAAAAAGCAGATGTTGAAAAATCAATTCATACTGAGAATAATAACAATGTATGTGAATCCTTTGATTTTGAAACAGAAAACGATGATTCTGACTCCACTTTAGCAGGATATGATTGTGATGACTGTTGGTTTCATTGTAAAGATGAGAACGAATTTAAAAGTCATCAAGAAAATCACAAAATGATCGTTGATAAAAATATTAAAATGACCAATAAATTTCAGCCACAAAAATACATTTGTGATAAATGTCCAACGGAAATGACTGATTTAAGAAAATACAAAAGGCATTATAGGTATAATCATACATATGAAGTTATAAAATGCAATCATGATGAATGTAAAGATCTGACATTTCAAAATAAGGCAAAGTTAAGGAAACACAATCAATTGAAACATTCAGTCGAGAAACCGACATGTTATTTTTGTAATAAACAGTATTCGTCAAAGTGAGTGTAAAAAATGCGCTTAAAATGATCATCAATCAAATTTAATTTAATTTTTCTTTCCAGAGATTGTTTAGTGACCCACATTCGAAACGTCCATCAAAATTCTCGTAATAAAAAATGCAATATATGTGGAAAATGTTTTCAAACAGCTTACAATTTAAAAGTTCACATGAGATCCCACACAAGAGTTGCACAATTTTCGTGTCCTGAATGTTTAAGACCATTCATCTACAAGCATCTGATGAAACAGCATTATGAGAAAAAGCATGGACTTGATCAGGAAAATTGGAGCTCATAATTTAAAAGACTTTTTTACAACAGTTATAAATAATTTATTTCATAATATTCTTTTCATTTTTCCTCGTTTTTTTTCTCTTTTCTTAATTGAATGAATTAAAATAAAAAAATATCTTTGAGTTCATTTTTTTTTTTAAATACTAATGTTAATATGAAATGCACAAATTAAGACTGTTAAAAAGCAATTTCAACAAGTGTGACATTAAAATGCACTTAAATTCAACTTAAAATGTAATAAAATCTTAAAATTAATTAGAAATATGACATAATAGACCGAGACTTAGCTTACGATCCCTATTTCAGACTTTCTTTACATTTTTATGCTCTTATTTTTTTTGATAATAATTTTTAAGATGACTTTGATTAAATATTTAACATTCATATATAAATACATGGAGATTTTACAAAAAATAAAATAATGAAAAATTTTCGTTGTAAAACTTTCTTTTTTGTATCTAAAAAATTATCAAAAATCCTTCATTCTTAAAAATTAAATTGCATACTAATAAATTCTAGGTTTTTTCTCTCTTATATTTTTCTATACAAATATATTTCATATTATGATGATGTTATTAAAATTTTAAGTGTGCATTTTTTTAATTTTTTGTTTTAACAATAAATTTTGTATTTTAACTTTATTTGTGCTCATTTTTAAACATTTATAATGATAATAATAGTTTTATTAATAAAATTTGTTTTATTTCAATGAAAATGCAGACTTTGGCTTTGAAAATGATCCACGTCTCAGTGAACTAATACTGCCAATTTCGTGATGATCCAAAGATTCTGAAGAAAATGCTAAGATAATAATGACAATAAAAGGCACAATCAAATCGATTTTCATTTCAGAAAAATAATTACGACATTTATAATTACAAAAGAAAAAATAAATAAAATCTAATGGGATTAAAACTTAAATATAGTTATTTTGGGCACAAGCAATCACTGATTCCTATTAAAATAATAAAAATCGAAAGTAAAATGAATAGTATTACGATAAAACATGAAGGACATCCATATATAAAATACGAAGACGAAATTTATTAACCTTTGTCTGTTGGAGAGCCGAGTGTTAAGCTGCTCAAACTAGAACTCAAGTTATATGGTCTCGGTGATGGTGGTACAGGAGGTGTTTCTTCAACAGAAAATAGACAAGTCTCGACCATTGCTTCCAAACAATTGACGAATAGCTCGGATGATTCAACCATCATATTGTACTGTGAATGAAAAATGTTGAAAAATATTCAAATGAAAATAAATTTATGGTACCTTCGTGAACGGTCCTGCAAATCGCCAGAGTCCTCCAAAACCACATGTTTGTAGGAAATGTAGAGGTTGCTGTCCAGAATCTTCAGATGCCAACATATTCTGGATGATGCTTTGAACTGATGCTAATATCATTTGATCATTATTGATCACTGACAGGACATTGTTGATTTTTTGATCCAACAATGAGTGACTTTGAAGAAATTCAATTTTTTTTAATCTAACATCTTAAAATTAATCTTAGCAAAGGAGGAAACTTACATGACTGGAAAAACTTTCGGGAACACAACTGACCCTTCAGCTAAATATTGATAAAGAACGCGTGTCTCTTCGTCAGATGTTGAATATTTAACTAAAGTAGCTAAGACAGTCAACACCAATGCTTGTGTCGATGGATCTGGCAAAACTTCGGGATCCAATAACACATTTGACTCATTCGACACAGATGAACGTGAACCTCGTTCCTAAAAGAAATCAGTTAATAAAAGAAATTCTATCTCGCAAAATTGTTTTAATTGAAGAGTAAAACGAAATTCTTTAAAGCAAAAGCGTTTTTAAGTGTTGCACAGCGTGTGAAAGTGAGCAAATACAAAATAGAACCAACATTTTTTTTCTGAGAAAAGAACGAAGCTATTCTAAATACTTTTTCAATTTGACTAAAGTAACAATCTACTCAAAATTTGTAATTTCAATTCAATTTCATAATACTTTAACTTATTTACATTTAACATTTTTAACTATTTGCTCCAATTTGTTTTTAGTTTAACCGATTTCAATGAAATGATGAAAATGTATGACACTAATTATTTTTTTTTAACATATACCTGATGTTCTAATCCAGATTTACTACAAATATTATCATTAGTTGTTGGTACAGAAAACGAGCGCTGTGTCTTGAAAAATTTTCGTGCTCTCTGTCATCATTTTTTTATGATATTTTTTTATCAAAATATTTCCAACAAAAAAATTTTATTGAACCAAAATAAGATTCGAACAAAATACAATTTCAATTTAAAAAAAATATTACATCAACAGTTCCAATTTGTATTAAAGCAACGATTATTGTAACAGAACAAAATAAAAGTTTAAAGTCATGCCAACGCATTTAAAAATTCATTCAAATGCATCAAAATTATAAAAAAAATTAACAAAATGCATGAAATTTTTGATGATTAATTTTTTTTTCATTCAATTTGATAGAAGATAGTTTTCAAGTCAAATTATCCACAGAGAAACAGATTTTTTTGTGTTTTTTTTTATCACAACAAGCACCAATATTTTTGCGCAGGCAATGTATAAGAAAAAAAGAATAGAGAGAAAAAAACATAAGCGATTTATTGCATTTTATTTGTTAAAAATTAGTAATTTGTTATGACAGGATTTTTTTTTCAATTCAAAAACCAAAAGTAAATAAAAATAAATTTTTACATAATAAAAATATTTGAGGTATGAAATGCACACACAAATGTATTTTAATAACTGTACAATGCACGCAACATTTCATGTCAGTTCTATGAAATATTTTTTATTGGAGACCACTACCAATTGTAATTTGTAATGAGCTTCTATAATTTTCTATTAATGTGATGATGATTCTAGATCTATTAAAGATTGTGATGCGACATCATATTACTGTTATTTCTGTTAATAGATGTGTATGTTAAAATGTGCTAAGAGAAGAAACTGAAAGATACTTTCTATGATCACTTTCAACTAAAATGAATCAAATTACTGAATTAGTGAATTTAATAGTGAGCTCCAAATTTTTTTCCAATTGTGATATAATTTTGAGCTTTTACGTTGTTTTGATTTGCAAGCAGATTTTTAATATGAAGAGAAGAATTAAGCATTTATCTGTTAAATGAAAGGAGATCAGAGCTTTTAAATTTAATTGATGTAAAACATCAATCGATTTCTTTAAAAGCTCTGATAAAGAAACAAAATTGATAGAGTTATAGAGAAGAAGATAACAAAAGATAGATAGAAATGAGTTAGAAGATACCAATTTTGAAGAATTAATTAATTCATAGTAAAATAGAACAATGCGATTGAACTTTATTCTGTTAATTTTTTACAAGATGCTCAAAAACAACAGTTATAATCAAAAATAAAATTTTCAGTCAAGAGAAATGAAAAAAAATATTCAAAATTCAAATATTTGTAACGTTTTTTGTGAAAATGAAAAATACAGAGATAGTTAAAAAAAATTAACGCTCAGAATTAACGTTTGTGTTTTTTTTATTAAGTAAAATGTCAAATTTGTTGAATTCAAAAAAAAAAACAAGAAAGATTAACAGAGAATTTAGAGATAGAGAGACAGAGTAAAAATCAAACTTAATGGAACTTTTTTTTGTGTATGATTTAGTTTTTGGCTTACTTTATTTATGTTTGTCATGTTTTGTAGACAATCAATATAACCGTCATCTTTTGGCGCAACATCATCTTCAAGTAATAAATCATTATCTTTACTATCTTTACTAGTTGTCGGAGTCAATGCTCTATTATTATGTGTTGAGCCCGGTGTCGTCGTGGTGGACGACTGATCTGAGCCAAAGACACTTTGCAAGAAGACCTGCTGATCGTGTACGGGCTCAGATGAGGATCGACGCGTTTTAAAATCATAATGATTCCGATGGGAGCTCACTGTGAGCAGGGAATTTTGTGTTGTCGCACCACCACTTGCAGCACCACTTGACGATGAATTGCTTGTGGTGGTCGACGACATTGTACTACTACTTGGATTATGGCTCAAATCTAAACTTCGCCAAGATTTGCCTCCCTTGATTGCCGGATCCTATATGTTAGTAGTATAATAATAATAATACACACACAACATATGCACTTGGTTAGATATATATTTATATAAAAATATGGTATATAGTAACTTTTTGTGAAAATAAATTTTTATTTTATATTATTTATTTTACTATAAAAGTTAGAGTAAGAACACATTCACATAATACATACTCATAATATATTTTTATGAATATTTCTTGTAACTTATAAAAATCAATATTAGATTATTATTTTATATTTTTTTTTCAACTTAAAGCTAACTCAAATAAAAAGCTTTTGAAATGAACTTAAGAACGGGAAACATAAAACATACTGCCAACTTTTTACTGTTAATATTTCTTCAACAATATAAAAGCGCCAGATAATGAACCAAAAATCAAATTAAATTAAAACTGATAACATGAATATAGGATACATTTATTAGAGGAATAACATTAAAATTAAGAAAGTGACGTACCTGATGTTGTTGAACTTTATGCTGTCTAGCATAAGTTATCGCATTCTGATCTAACATATCCCACGACTTTTGTCGACGAACATTTTGGCCTGTTGGAGGATCAATCATAGCCTCATTAGGAGCTTCAGGCCATCGGGGAATCGAATGTTTAACATGACATCTTGAACGAACTTCATCCGATACGTGTACCAATGCTATTGTGTTATTAACATTAACATATTTAAACACTCTTTACTTCATTCATTTTTTTTTATTTACCTGTTAAATATGCCACACTATCTGATGTCACTTCAAACTTATCTCGTCTTAATGGCTTTGCAATAATACCCAAAAGCATTGCCAAAATACGAGATGTCCTTGAAACAGTTGTAGGAGTTGGATGTCGAAAGCCCTGTCAATGAAATAACGGTCAAAGCACATGTTAAATCATATTATTTTTTGAATGAATTTCATTTTCAGTTCAGTTCATAATGAAAAATGGAACTTTTGACGGCTCTGTATTTTCATGTCAAAAATCAATTTAAGTTTTTTTTTTTTCAAGTCGGTAAGAACCCATTGGAAAAATAATAAAATTTTGTTAAATCAATAAAAGAACAACAAATAAATTGTATGAAATATGAGTGAGTCAAACGGTGTCGAGATGAGTACAACGAATGGCAAGAAGGATGGTGAATTCCTTAAAAAATTATCGAGAGAAGAAAAACTTCGCGAGGCGAAAATAGAGGACCAGGTTTGTATGTTAAATAAATATGTGTGAAAAAAGCGTGTGTGAAAATTTTTCATAAATGAAAATTCTATTTTTGGATAAAATTTATTTTTTCTTTCTTTCACAATCAAAATAACAAAGTTGTTATTTTTTTCATACAGATAACAAAGAGTCTTGGAAGTCTAACATCCGAAGATGATAAAATTCAATTTTTAATCAAGAGATGTATTGAAAACGAAAAACAATTGAAAAAATCACTCCAATCTCAAAAGCAATTTGATAAGGTTATAGAGTCAGTTCGTAAAGAAAAGGAACAATTGCAACAAGAATTCAACAAAACAATTTTGACAAAATCCAAACTTGAATCACTGTGCCGTGAATTGCAAAAACAAAATAAATCGATTAAAGATGAAAGTTTTTCTCGGATTCGCGAAGAAGAGGAGAAACGTAAAGAGACTCAGAATAAATTTCAAAAATCTTTGAATGAGATTCAGACATTGATGAATGAGAATAACGATAAAAACTTAAAGCTCAAGGCAGACAATCAGGAAATGACTGATAAATTTAAGTTTATTTTAGAGCAATATGAGTTACGTGAACAACAAATGGAGAAAATTAACAAACAAATGGATTTGGTTCAACAATTGAGTGATGCCAAGGTTGCAAAAGCTGAAATGGAAGCACAAGCTGAAAGAGAACAATTACAAGCGTAAGATTTCTATTTTCTTTAATTTTTTTAATTTTAAATCTAACATCATTTTCTCTTTTAATAGTCAAAAGGCTTTACTTGAAACTGAGCTACTAAAAACCAATAAAGAAATGCTCCAACTTAAACAAGCAGAGAAATTGTTAACTGAGCAAGTTAACATTTATGCAAGCAAATATTCAGAATTTCAAGGTTCATTAAAGAAGAGTCATGATGTTTTTGCTGGATATAAGCGCGACATGGAAAGTATGTCAAAGAAAATATTGAAATTGGAAAAAGAAACAGCTTCATGGCGTACTAAGGCAGAAAAAGCAAATTCAATTGCGATTGATTTGGCATCTGAAAAAGCAGTGCGTGACGAACACATCACAAAAACTCATAAACAATTGTGGCATTTACAAAAATTGTGCCGTACTTTACAAGCAGAACGCACTGTTTTGATTGCTGCATTGAAAGAAAACAACATTGAAATCCCACCAATGCCCGTAGTAAAACACGAAAAAGAACCAGAAATGCCAGTAGTTGTTGCTCCACCTCAAGGTCCTGACCGTTTAGAGATTATGACCAAGAATTGTGCTGAACTTAAAAAGAACTTAGCTTCGTTACAAGGACAGCTAACAAGTATTGAAAATAGTGGTACAGAAAATACAGAAACAAGTAATAGCTCAACCAATAATAAGAAGAACAAACAAAAAAATAAGAAAAATAAAAGTGGAAAAACTAATGACCACTCCACAAAAGAAAAGGAAACTGAACTAGTCGAATCAATGACAAATCTTCAAACTACTGATGTTGAAGTAAAAACAGATGTTACAAGTAATAATGGCGATACATTAGTTGAATCACCAAAAGACCTCGCAACAAATGAAGAACTATCTCAAGTCACAACAGAGACAGCAACTGAGTCTTCCTCAACTACACAAGAACAATCACCTGAAGTGACATCAACTGACCCAATCACAAATGAACCTTCACAATAAACATCAGTTATTACTTAAACTACTTAAGATTTAATTCTCAATCACACAATCATTGAACACTCAAATCATAACTTATTTTGATTGTCACTAATCATTTGATCAACTATTTATTACCAAATCACATAAAATCTTTTAGATCGACCTTAGCTAGGATTGTTTAAAATGATTTTTATAACTTTAACAATAAATAAAAAAAATAATATTATTAAATAAAAACTTTTTTGACTTACCTTGAGTAAATGACCTACAAGTGCAAAATGAAAGTTACTTTTGAAACTCAATCCAACTGCATGATCTAATTGTTTGAAATGCCATTCCAGTGGTTCACGTGTACTCATCATTACATCAGCCAAGTTCTGATCAAAATTTAAATAAGTTTTTTTCAAATAAGTAAGGAATAAGTTTACCTGTTTTTCAAATAAGCCCTGTGAGTTAAGTGTATGTAAGTTTTGTTCCAAGAGTGCAAGTCCTGCTGCATATAATGTCACTTCATCAAGTTGTAATACTGATACAGCAACCCAAAAGAGGGCTCTATGAATCGGAGATTCTGGTCTCAATAATGGTTGTAATCGTGTCAAACACATCACTAATGCCTCTAACAAAACAATATCATTGAATGATTCCAAAGCTTTTACCAAAATTCTAAGTAATTGTTTCACATCTTGGTCTGTAATTGTTTTTGTGATACAACCAAAAACGATGAGAGCACGTGGCTGCAATGCTGGATTATAACAGAATGCAAAACTTTTAGCAAGTGATGTCCAGGTTTGGAGCCAATCACAATCAGGAATATCTCGCATACAAGCTTCCATAATCTCAAGTAATGCATCAGTGATAACTTCGAGTGATGGTAATGCAAGACGTTCACGATCTGCTGGTGGATTTTGTGAAACTCGTTCATTTCCCAACCAACGATCATTTGGATGACGGCAACTGCTACGAAAAGCAGTAACAGCTGCTGATTTGACTTTGCTGATGCCAAAAAGCAAATAAAATTTGGGTAATGAAAATTCATCCAAGGATAATCGAAGAACACGTTGTGTGTCTTCAGAAAAGGACGGTTTGGTGCAGGTACATAAAGAATGGATTATATTGATAACGAGGCCATGCGTTGAGGCTCGCATGGATAAGGAACCGGTGCAAACTAGAAATGTGACACTGTGAAACAAATATGGTAAATGTCTCACAACATCAAGACAGTTGTTGAATGACAACATAAGTAAATATCTTGCTAAAATTGCAATATCATCCCATAACATGTGTTGCTCTAAATACTGAGTTGGTGATGTACAAGTCTTATCAATTACACGACAAAGTCTTCCAATTACTTTTTTGGCCACAAGTTGTACGTTAGCTGATGCCAAAGCTACAGCTGTATCTGCCATTATTTCAACTTGAGCAGTACCCAATCCAGCAGTCACACTTTTATGAATAAAATTATCCAATACCATGTCAATTAATTCTGGAATTTGGCCAATTGATCCCCAGATTTTTGCTTGAATTGAAGGATACATCTCACGTTGATCAACAGTCAAATTTATGAGTTTCTCAAGGATTTGTGAAACTTTATGACGTTTACCTTCATCAGAAGGTTTACAAAATCTCACAAGATTTGCAAGCCATGGTGTCATATATTCAAGACATAAATGCTTCAATTCAATTGTACTCCGTTGAAAGCCTTGAATACATTCCTCTAGGAATTCAAGAGTCAAGTGTGGTTCATTCGTTGCTAATTTTTCACTCACAGCTTTAATGAAAATTGTGTTATTTGAGGGAATACAAAGCCCTGATGTTTCCAACAATTGTCCTTCAATTTTGAGATCAAATGTTGCAGTAAGTGCACACAATTGATTATAAGCAGCTGTCCTTAAATTTGGATCGGAACTGCCTAAATTAAGTAATGCCATGTTAAGAAGTGTGCCAGGCACATCTTTAGGTCTGATTTTTTGATGGACTGTAACAGAATCAGGTTGACTCAATTCCCACCGGTTACGAATATGGATAATTGCTTGTACAATATTATCGCAATCGTTGTGAATGAAACTTAGTTGACTACTTTCGTTGGCAATTGATAGAGTGAATTGGTTGTCATCAACCAAACAGACTTCTTCAATTTCGGAAGCATAGTAAACGTCATTTAATAGGACAGAATGTGCTAAAACCTTAGTCTTTTCAGCTGACGTGATTTGTAAAGCAGTTGGTCCAACTTTTATCGCTACCTTTGTATCTTTATGACTTAATTTCAGTGCATTGTTGAAAACTTTCAAATCTTCATCTAGTGATAGTGTAGCACCCGGTAACTTTTGTTGCTCAATATCAATCACATCATTTAACTTTGCAGGAGAATCAAGAAAAACTAATTTACGATTTCCTTTCAACGGAGCCACAATTCTATCATGGAACTTTGTATATTCTCGTACCCATGAATTGCAGTTATAAATATAAACTGCATGTAAATTTTCATATGCAACTTCAGGTAAAACATAAAACCATTTTTGAAGATATTCTGTTCGAAAACGATTATCTGATGAAGTGTGCGTAAAATCAATGACAACTTCAAAAGATGCATGACAAAATGGTTTCAATGTTAAAATGACATGATACATTAAGAGATCTCCATTTGTCTCGCCAATTTTGTATCGTCGAGCAATGTAATAAAAAACTGGATATCCAGCTTTACTTGTTCCAGCTTGGTAAAAAATATTCATGGATTTTAAAGTTTTAAATTCTTCTTTTTCATGCATCTGGTGTTTGACCATAATTTCTTCAAAATTTGTAGAAGACATGTCAAATGAGCTCCAACGAGCATATGATGAAAATAAGAGATGAGAATCAACTGGTTTGTGTTCAGGTGGCCCCAAGTATGCTAATAAAGTAGCCATTTTATCGAACGGTCTTCGTCCAACAGCTTTATGATCACGACTACTTGACAAATAATCACCAATTTTTTCCTGATGAGACCACAAAAGACGATGAAGTGCCAACACATTTGCATCTGATATAAAACTCATACTATGTGCAGTTTGATCCAAAGACTCACAATCTGATGCAATCTGAATGAAAAATCGTCTTCCAGCTTCAAAGTGTGCCTTCAAAAAGTCATTAAAACAAACCATATGCTGTTCTTTTGTAAATTCAACATGATTAGCAATATTTTGCAAAATCTTCGACATCAACATCAATCCACGTTTCACTTGTGGTGGTACCTGTTTATTCAATATTCCAGTTTCTTGTGGTGAGACAATTGCTGGATTGATAAATCTCAAGAAAATCACTGTTCCAACAGCACCAATATTGTTTTGTAATTGATTTGGAAAACGTTTACTCAGCACTTGATACAAGCAATGACACATTGAACGCAATTGTGGTGGGAATCTATCTGCTGAACTTATAATTGCATCAAAAACTTTTTGTGTCAATGCAATCAAATTTTTTCGATTCAATTCAATGTCTTCATTTGCTTCTAATCGAGCAGGATCAACTTCGAAACTAGTTGTTGGATCATCCAGAAGTGGTCGGATAAGAGGTTCTAAGAGAGCTTGTAAGTAACTGGCACCATAAATCTTGAAAAACAAAATTGAATTGTAATATTTTTCATTTACATTTAAAATCACACTTACCTTGAAACAAAAAGCCATAATTTTACTGCCCAATGAATTTCCCCTGAATAAAGTTTGCATGCAATCAGAAACTTCAACTTCACGATAAAACATATTCCAGAGCAGAGGTGACAACAAATGTTTTGCATCGAATAAGGTGACTAAGACTCGTGCTAATTCATCCATTTGTGATGAAAGTACGACATTTGCTAATGCCATTGCAATCGGAAGTTCACCTTTATCACTTATCATTGTCACCAGTTGGACAAGTTGTTCAAAACGATCAGCAAGCACAGTTTCTGCCAATGTATCAAATTCGGTTCCTTGTTGAAGAATTTGTGTAAGTACTTCCATGAATGCTGCTCTGGTCTGTAAATCAGGATTATATCCAAGATCTGGAAATATATTTCAATGAAAATTTTTATTGAGTTATGAAAAAAATATACATACCAATTGAATGCATTAATCCTGAATCAATATTGGCACTCAAGAGATTCGACATTGCTTGAATTGTGGCATTTCTTAATGCGGTTAATTTTCCAGCAGCGACACGTGGTCTTAAAGGATGCACTGGTATAATGGCATCTTTATCAGCTTCAGATCCATCAACACAATCATTCAATAAATTCATAAATAATGTAAAATACTTCAAGAACAGTGCACTTTTTGCATCCATCAAGTCACCACGATCAGATTCTTCGGGTTGTAAAGGTAATCCTCTTAACAGAGCTGCAACCGCTTCCATACATGCTTGATCTAAGTCTCTTGTGATAAGTGTAACATCACCACTACTCGGAGGAGCGATTTGATGTGATGTACCCATAACCCAATCAGTTAGATATTCAACCAATTTATTACGAAACTTCATTTCCTGTCTAAATGCCAGATCATCTCGTCGTTTCATCATAACTTCAACCAATTGACATAATTTTGTTTTGATATGAATCGCATGTACGGTCATATCTAGATGTCTTACAAATCGAACAATTGCCAACATCATACCTTCAATACTCGTAACACCGAGATGTTCTGAGGAAGATGGTTGCTCGGTATGATCATTACTCTGACGACCATCAAGTATGGATTTCATAATGTAAATTGTATGTTCAATAAATTGGGTGTTAATATCAGTTACTACCACTTGTCCTTGTTGATCGAAAAATTTCTCAACAATTGCACGAATTTGATCAAATAGAATAGGATACAATTGTGATGACATTTCCTCACCAATCAATTCTTTGACATACTTTTGAATTTGTGGACCGAACTTTTCATTGTTGCATACCAATAAGCGTAAAAGTTGTCCAATAAATTGTGTTACAGGACAATATTGAACTTCCTGAGCTGGAGGTCCAATTGAAGAAACAAGTGATGAAACTGACAACACTGAAGAAACTGGATGAGATGAAATCATCGTACCACGACCAGAACTTGTGCTTGATAGTGATGTGGTTGATTGTACAAAAGATGTCATTGCTGATCCAAGATTTCCTTGAACAGAACGAATTGGTCGAGGACGTTGTAAGCAAACTCCTCCTAGTGCTAAGAGGAACCAAGTCATGTTTTTCCATTCTGTGATCTGTTCTTCTAAGTCATGTTCCGAACTTTGATGACTAGCACGACGTTTTCCCATTGTACGATGAAATACTTCAGTTTGACCATCATCTGGTTTCCCTTTTGGATATGTTTGTAATAATTTTGACATGACTTCCCAATTTCTAAATGTTTCTTCCCATCCTGGTTGTACTCCATTCACACAATGCTCGATTCGTCTTAATATCGACATAATGTGCTTTTGTAAAGCTTGTCTGCCTTGTGTGTGTTCATAAAAGCAATATCGTGATTCAACATTGCCCGTTGAAAGTGTACTTGAAGCTTGTGCCAATTCTTGAAAACTATGATAATTTGGCAAAATGTATTGTACTGTTAACTCATCTGAACCAGATCTGATTTCAGCTTCCTCACATAAAAGTCCAAAACAGGATAAAGAAGCCATACATGCATCTAAATCAATTGACCATAAATACATGAAAAATACAACTTCCAACTTGATATGAGCTTGTCGACAAATTGCAATTTGACTTCCAACATTTGCATAGTCCTTGTGTCGTTGCAAGAAACTATTACGACAAATTAAGATTTCACGTAACCATTTCAACACATCACTGTAATTCCCGATTTGATGTTGAATCAATTTTTGTGAAATTGAGAAGAGAACCTGAGAGCTAACATCCCAAAATGTATTAATTGGACTCTCGGGATTCCAAACTTCAATTTTATCGGGAGCATGTAACGCTAAGAGTGCTTCCATTGCTTCTTGTGCTACATCTGGCATTGTTGGTTGATGCACCAAACTAACGAGACCATTAATTAATTCAAGTGTTGAACTTTGTACTTCATGTCCAGCTTTTCCAAGGGAATTTAACATCAACATTGGATCTGCATGAATTAATCTGACAAGAAGTAACAGGAGTTGTCTGTGAGCAACACCTTCTTCTGGTCGATTTAATCGACTTTGAGTGTCCTTTGATTTAAGTGTCAATGAAGTAATCATCCTTAATGGTGTATGTGCGATGTATCCTTGAGTTGCTTTATTCAAAGTATCTGTGAATAATGCTCGCAATTCTCCAGATCTGGCATATACCAAATCAATTTGTGGCCACCAACTAAGACGTGGTTGTGTAACAATCTTATACAAAGAATTGACTATTACAAAGTGATAACTTGGCGGCGAAGACATCAATAAACAGACTTTAAGTGTTTCATTATTGTGAGGTTTAATTCTAAAACATGAGACCCAGCAATCAATCATGAGATCAATATCAGCTAATGTATACCCCTGTCCTCGCGAAAATGGCTTTGATGGGTTAAATAATAATGATTTGAGATCATTTATAACGCTTTGCACCAATTGAAATGTAACATTATTTGAGTCATTGATATTAATGTAAGTTGAGGCCTTGCACAATTTCACACATGCAATTGCTGCTGCTTCAGTAAGTTGCTTTGATGATGCACTGTGACTCAATCCACGTTTTATTCCTTCCATGAAATGTTTCTTTTTCATGTGTCTTGGTGAACATGGAGCTCCAGTATCTGCATTCACAATTTCCTCAAGTACTTTTGGACTTAAAATAAGTAACATAATTTGAAGAGGCCATACAGTCGATCGACTCTTTTTATTCTCTGCATACGAATCAAGGATATCGAAAAATGTTTCACAACATTTTGAAAGTTCTTCGTTAGGATTTCTCTGTAAATCTTCAAATTCCTTTGGATGAAATTCAATCCAATTCCAAAGAGCTTTCTCCAGTGATGTCAAAAGTACCAAATGTGCCGATTTCTTAAGTAATCTAAACTTTTGTATTGCTTCTGTAAGTAATTTTGTCAATTTATGCACATCCAAATCAACATGCTGGATCAATTCGATGTCACTGTAATCTGGATTCTCCTCTGAACAAGCACTCAATTCTTGCAGACGTGCTGAAATGCGATTAAATACTGCTCCAAAATGATTTTGAGAGAGCGCGAAGAGGACTTTCGATGCAAGTGCTTTCAATGACTGTGCACTTGGGTTATTCTCACTTTTTTCATCAATAAATTGACAAATTTCCCTTAGAAGTAACTTAACATTCATTGCTTCTTCAAATCTTGCTGTATCTTTTGTTTGACCTGATAAACATCTTTCGAGTGTTTGTAAAATGATGATAAGAGACTCGAAAACTCTATCAGGGTCATGAGGTCGACTTGGTTGTGGTTGTTGTTGTGGCTGTAATTCAAATATTTTATTTTAAAAAAATTTTTCTTTGAAAAAAAGAATTTACTTACATCGTTAACTCGTTGTAACATTTTTGTCAAATTTGATATAATCAATGAAAATCTATATTTAGATATTTGAATGAGACAAGCCATTGTTTGGTCAATTTGTAATCTTGCTTGTGTTCCATGTGGGCCAGTACGATACGGAAGCTATCAATGAAATACAAAAATAATAATAAGAATGAAAAAGATTTCATTGATAAAGTTTCGTGTATCACGAAAAGAGAATTAATAAAAAATTTATGAATGAAATAGTAAAAATTTGTGTGTGTGTGAGAGATGTAAACAATGAGAGTAACGCAACAAGTTACAACCGGCAAAATTCATTCATAAAAATTCTCCCGTTAATGTGTGATATCCTTGAAATCAGCTGATCAAAATTTATTGATTTTTCTTGTCATGAATGAAAATTTTTCATTTGACCCATTTTGCATATTAAACTTACGAATTTCAATCGCAAAACACTTGAAAATTATTAAATACCACCAAAATATTACTCAAATACATACAAAAACTAGTTTAATCAAATAATTTTTAGTTTTCCCACAATTATATGAGCGATCGATACGCAAAATGGAAAATTCAAATATTGCATGTACCTGCTCTTCGAATCGCCCAAGCAGACATATTGCCCATTCACTTGGCTTTTGTGTCGTCATTTTGTGATATTTTCACTTTTAATTTCTCACTTTAAGTAATTTTTTTGATTTTTTTTCACCAGTTTACTTGTTCTGTGCATATTCACTGCACAGCTGTTTGTCAAATTTCGTTAAGAAATGGCAGATAACGGATTGACTGTTCTACGCACTCGACATGTGATCATTTGAAATGAGCGGGAAAAATTATACGTTAAAAATTGTGCAACAGGTGGCTACTCAACAGGTGTTAAGTGAAAATTATCAGACATAGCAAAGTAAACTAATTAAAAATGAAAACAATATGTGATGCAATAATTGTTCACTCACATTTTTGTTCCGACTTGATATTGACATGATCATGCAAAATATTACGTATTTGAAATGAAAATCACTAGAGCATATCTCACACACTCGTTACCTAAATTCAAAATTTATTATAAAAATTTCCTTTATCATGATAATAACAATAACAAATGGATTTTCTGGCATTCAAAATAAAACAATTATTTTAATGAATTTGATATTTAACCTTATCGACCTCCGGATTACGTTCCATGGTGAAACCCAAAAACTGGTAGATAAAATTTCAGGATATAGAACACAATTTTCAAGGTCAATCAAACACATATGTTAATTATCATTAATCTAGTCATGTTTGATCTAATTGAAGGTAAAATGTCAATGTTTGCTCAGAAGTCTCAATTGTTTATTTAATCATTTAATTTTTTTTTGTTCAAATACAAAACAGAACTTCCGATCACGTATCAAAGAATACAAAAAAAATATAAAGGAATTAACATGAATATGAACAATTTCACACTCTTATTTTACGCTAATGGTAATTCCCAAACATTACTTTTTTATTTTATTTTGATTTTTATATTGAAATGACTCAAGTTGATAGTAAACAGACGTGTATGTGTTAGTACAGTAAAAGTTACGGCAACGTTTGCCAGGAAGTTCTTTTGGCTGCAAAATGGTGCTATTGAGTAAAAAAGTGGATTTCATGGCGATGAGCCCGATTCATAGACTTGAATGTTTAGCATTGAATCGCGGATATAAATCTGAAACTTGACCGAGATTGTGATAATTATCAAAGTAATTATTTCATACCATTCCGAACAACCGTGCCCAAATCATACATGAATTATAAAACAAAATTAAATTGTGAAGCAAACCAGACATCAATAACACACAACAAATCAACGTTTATAACCAGTCTTGATGAACCAACCAAAGTGAATAGTTCGAAATTGCAAAAACTCTGAAAAAATAAAAAAAAAAAAATATACCTAACATAACTGTATTGAATAAGAAAATTATATAAGATATCAAATATATTATTACTCAAAAAATAAATATTCAGTGAAAATCAAAAGGTTTGTAAGGAAAATTTACTTTAAAAAAAAAATTTGATATAAAAAATTGACACATGACTATAATAAAAAAAAGTATTATTGAAATTAAATTTGTTATTGAAGTCGTAATTGTTTTTGTAACATTCACTGGCAAAGGAAAAACCCAACCTAACAAAGTGCATTCATTGTATTAAATTTTTTTATTGTTATAGTTCATTGTTATTCCTACAAATTGAGCATCCACTACAAAAAAATCATGTTTTTTTAATTGATTCATGTAATTTTTTTACGACTCTTAAGAAATATTATGTGACATTTTTTTGTTTGAAAGACGTGACAACCTTAGAATTAGTTTTAAGCGATAAGCTCTGATTTATTTGAATTTTATGTCATTTTTAATTATACTTTTGTTAAATTTTAATTTAAGCTACACGAAAAAAACAGAACATAAGATAATTTTAACATGTGTACTAATGGGAACCGGTTATTTTTGTATAATTATGCAAATATGACAGAAATTTGGTTCTGCAAGAATAATTTTTAAATAGCCTGATTTGATATCTTTGAATTTTTTAAGTGAAATGAAAAATTTTAGACAACAAACAATTGCATCCAATTTCATTACCGATTACTTCATTGTTTGTTAAAACACGATGACGCTAAAAAAAATAAAGTAGCTTTTATAATTTGCAACATATGGTGGTCTTGCACAGCTTTCTTACATATAATTTCATAGAATAAGCATTACACACATCTTTGAGTCACAGAGAAAGTGAAATTCGTATGCCTTCAACGTATACTTTGTTACCCAATAATTTTTTTTCATTTAATTTGATCAATTATTTATCTAAAAATACATCATTTAATGTGACATTCAATGAAAAAACACTATTTTTGGAGTAAAATTGCATCTAATTACTAATCCATTCATATTAAATTCCAATTAGACTTTGAAAATGATTATTTTGTCATTAAATCATGATTTAGTAGACGTCACAAAAAAGTTTTGAGTTTTTTTTCATTATAGATTTAATGATTCATTTTTTTATATATAAAATTTTGGTTTTTTCATTTCAAAACGGGTTTTTCTGTTTATTTACTGTTAATTTTGAAAACGAATTGATATTATTTTTTATTGTACTTTACATTATAGAACCATGAAAAATTTCACAATACTGTGGTTATTATCAGCAGCCTTGATATGCATGTTACCAGTGATTATCGCTTCAGATGATTGTCCAATGGTCAAGGATGAAGATATTACACATAATCCAGAATCAAAGACAAAGCTCTTTAAAGGTCAACAAATGTTTACGATTGATTTCCTTGATAAAGCACTCAAAGCATTTCCAGATGAGAATTTATTCTTTTCGCCTTATAGTTTGTATCGTGCTCTGTTATTAGCGTATTTTGGTGCTCGTAATGAAACTGAAACAGCTTTAGTTGAATCATTGAAACTGCATTGGGCTCAAGATAAAAGTGAAGTGTTGACAGCGTACAAGCAAGACAAAGTTCTGAGATCACAGAATTCGAAATTGGAAAAAGCACTTGAATTTGAATCGGTTGACAAGTTTTTCTTTGACGAAAGTGTCGAAATTAAAGATTGTGTCTTAAAAGCATTCTCAGAAGAAATTGAGAAATTGGACATTGCGAATAATACTGAAGTAGCACGCCAACACATCAATAAATTTGTTGAACAAGTGACACGTGATCAAATCAAAAATCTTTTACCAGAAGGTGCTATGGATGCAAGCACACAACTCGCTTTAGCTAATGCTGCTTATTTCAAGGGTTTATGGTCATCGAAATTTGAAATGGAACACACTAAAAAGGAGATTTTTTATGTTCGTCCTGATAAAAATGTCTTTGTTGATATGATGAAACAAGTTGGAACTTTCAATTTTGCTGCAAATGAATATTTGGGATGTCATATCTTAGAAATTCCTTATAACAAGACAAATCCAAGTGGATCTGATATTTCATTTGTTGTATTTTTACCACCATTTAGCAGAGCAAATGCTTTGGAAGATGTTTTGGGAAAATTGACACCAGAATCCTTAGCACAAGCCTTGAATGAAGGTCATCCACAAAAAGTTGACTTAAAATTACCAAAATTCTCAATGGAAAAAACCATGAAATTAGTTCCTGTAAGTTTAATATTTCATTAATATATACAGTTAATACTTATATTTTTTTTTGAAACACAGATTTTTAGTGCTATGGGACTTGGTCCAATTGTGAGTGATGGCGCAGACTTTTCAGGATTTTCCGAAACCGCTCAAATCACATTTAATGACGCTATTCATAAAGCCAAAGTGGAAGTTGATGAAAGTGGATCTAAAGCAGCTGCTGCAACAGTCATGTTTAGTTTTAGAAGTTCACGCCCAATTGACCCAGTTGTCTTTCATGCCAATCATCCATTTTTGTTTATGATTTATGATCACAAAACTCGTGCAATTTTATTTGCTGGCGTTTACCGTGGACCAGAATAAATTTAGACGCATATTTAAAGATGAATCTCGTTCAAATTAATGTTGTTTATATTAAATGCACGATTAACGATTATGTAATTTTAAATGAATAACTCGTTAGAATTCTATCTTATTTTTTAATAAGCTTAGATTTTTAATGTTTTTCAAAATAATTATTTATAACTCTGTATTGTGGGACTATTTTCAGTCCTTAAAAAAACTATTTTAAATTAAATAAAACCAAAAAATCAAAAAATTAATGTTAAATATGCATTTTCTGTACGGCAATTGTCAGCTCCTCCAACTATAACTCCAGAACGGGTCTCAGCTTTAAATTGAAATGAAACAAAAACAATTTAATATTTTAATCAATTTATTGATTCATTCATAATTTCACATTATCTATGTGTATAATTTTATTTTATTAATTTATTACGATAACATTTAACGCAACTCTCTACAATTCTAATTATTTTCCTTTTAATGGACTACATTATATTGCGATTAAGGTACATGATAAAGACGAATTTCATATACTTTTAAATTAAAAAAAAACTTTAAAAACAAAAAAGCGAATGCATCAGTTCTGTAGGTCCATTACATTTGTAAGAAAGACAAAATTAAAATCAAAAAACGAACTTTTCAAGAAATTTTTCTCATTGAATAGTACTAAAATTCGAGCGATAACAACTTATATATTAAATTTAGCAGTCTGTTAAGGTGTGAAGAGCATTTTTTTTTTTGGGTTAGTTGCATATCTTGAATAATTCTAGTGAAGTATAAACAAAATAAGTAAAATTCATTAAAAAGCTAATAATAGTAAAAAATATAACAACAAATTTTATGTTAATTTTTTTCACAAACAAACAAAATTTTAAATTCATTACAAATTACTTTGTAAAAAGGATAGTAAGGTTGTTTCGTAATGTTTACTAGCTTCTAGATTTCTAATTGAATGACGTTCATTAGGATAAATTTGAAGTTTATAAGGTTTATTAGCTTTAATTAGAGCATTAACGAGCTGCGATGTATGAAAGAAATGAACATTTTCATCGATCAATCCATGAATAATGAGTAATCGATTATCCCTGTAATAAAAATATAAAATTAGTATATGAAATCATTTTAAATGCGTTATTTAGACACTCACTCATCAGGAAAATCATTTATATAATTCAAAACTGAGCCAGCTATATATCCAACTCTATTATTTTCTGGCAAGTCCATATAACGTTCGGTATAGCCTGTGTCGTAGTATTCCCAATTTGTGACAGGAGCACCAGCAACTGAAACCTTAAATATCTCTGGATATTGAATCAAACCCATTAAGCTTAGGTAGCCACCTATATTTCATTGAAAATTAACATAAAATCGTTTTTTTTCATTAGATTAGATTGTAATCTTTACCATAAGACCAGCCATGAATGGCAACTCGATCCATATCAATGTATCCTAATGCTTCAGATAAAATTTTAAGAACTTCAACTTGATCTGCTAACTCAACAGTGCCCATTCTATGTCTTATATGTGATTCGAATTTCACTCCTCTATGCCTTGAGCCACGAGAATCAATACAAACAACACAATATCCTTGTGAGGCAAGCATATGCATACGTAGTTGTCGCATTCCCTGTAAAAGCATATTTTGTTTTTCAGTTTGATTCAATAATTTCAACATTTTCTTACCTTAAATGTATTGGTTACAGTTTGCACTTCAGGTCCACCATAAACATTTAAAATTGTGGGATATTTGACACCTAACTTAAAATTATGTGGTTTGAATACCATTGCATATAAAATATCACCACTAGAAATTTTCGGTGTATAAATGATGGGTGAATAAATTTTCTTGGGTGTTGGATTCTCTAATAAAATACCCATTGAAGTTAAATTAATGCTATCAACACCATCAATTTCATCATCATGACTTATTTTTATCACCTCCCATTTTGGTAAATTACTTAAATTACATGATGCTTGTAACATCATACTACAATCCTGTGTGAAACGAAGAAATAATAATGGTAATTATTGAATTGTGTTGTGATTTATAAATGGAAATTCTTACGTCATTTAATTCGACTGTGTAGGAGAAACCTCGTGTTGTAAGAATACGTGTATAATCCGCTTGTTTATAACTAACGGCATACAAATGCTTTTCCAAAGGTGTTTCTTTGAGGCCTAAGAAGTAGACCAAGTGTCGTTTGGAATCAATCCAAACGTTTTTTCCAAGTACTTCCCATTCGCCTTTTGTTAATGTGACTTTACTAATGATCCGTGGTGTTAAATTAATTTCTTCCTTACAATTACTGAATAAACTAGATATTTGATCAAATTTAATGCCATTACTTGGCTCTGTTACAACTAGACTAGATGTTATTAAGTACAGGTGGCGAAATCCAGTTTCTTCTGATGCCCATAAAAAGGTACAAGTATTGTCAGTTATTTCAATAAATTTAAGAAGATCATGAACATTGATCCAAGTTGATGATGTTTCTTGGTAAATGACCTGAAATGAAAAACGTTGAGAAATATTTTCCCAAATTAAATAAAAGTAAATTTTACTTGTAATGGACTAGATGACTTATCAGTCGGTGATCTCCAGCTATTGCTACTATTATCTTCATGGCTCGGTGATGAAAGAGTGCTTTCATATGGTTCGCAAAAATTATCTACGGGTATAAGGACAATGACCAAGTGTTGTTGCAATCTATCCAAAAGTTGTGCCCATAAGCTATAAAAAAATAATATTTAGTTTAGAAAATTTATTATCAAATTTTATTTATACATACTATTTCGAATTTGGGGTCCATCCAACTCTGACAATGTACTCAAGCCAAGGGAAAGAATAATTCAAAGGACATTGTAAGTCCTTCGTACAAACATCAGCTATTTTTAATGATTCGGAGAGTCTGAATTGGACTAGCTTCAGTTTTGACTTGGCATTTGGACTTCCGGCCCGTGGAAACCGATATTCCTCAAAATCACCTCCAACAGATTGCGATGAAGGAAATGTATAAACACCAACATCACTTTCATCGACTTCTTCATACACAATACGAAATATATCATCATCACTATCTGGTTGCCACCAAAATCCCTCAAATCTACTGAATTCTTCTTGCATGACATACGAAGCTATTCCAGCAGTCATTGGATTATCAGAGAAACTTTTTAAACTGTCATAAGCATAGGTAAGTCGTTGTCCGTGACCACTTTGGGTATGAGTTACCCAAATATCACCACCACTTGTATACGCAATCAGATCTGAATTTTTCGGACATATTTGAGGATCAATTGCTGCATACATTTGGCATATTCGTAATTCTGATGGGAATAATGGTGTTGTCTGTTGAAATTAGATCAAGATTAGACATATTTATGATTTTTGTAATACAACTTACATTGAAACCTGTATCCAGACAATGATATAACGTACTACATGCTGGAAAGACTATTTTCCCACTAGCTTTATGCATTTCATATGAAGTGATTCCCCATATTGACAATCGTTTCCGTTCCAAAAGTAATTGTACTTCGCGTGAAAAACTATTGCCTGTTGCTAAACTACTTGTTGGTTCCAAAAGAATATTCAACTGTAACCTGTATATGTCATAATAAATGCATAATGCAATTCAAAGTTATTCATTAAAAACTTTCCTTTTGATATTAATGAAATTTAGGTCATTCCATACCTTTGTGGATACATTTCATGACTAGGACTATCGGGTCCAACATCAACATGCAATAAAGTGGTATCACCCCATCCATTTGGTGGTATCGAGAGGAAATATATTCGTACACGTCCATCGGCTAAAGTCCGAAATTTAATATTCATCGGAAACAGACATGATAAATTTTGCATTTGTTTTCGTATATCATTTACTACATTTTTCAGCTCTGTCCAAGACTTTTTAGTGTTACTACTTTTGCTGCATATATCTTCTGGTTGTTTTCTTATATAACCACTATTGCCACTACTACTTCCACTGTTGCTACATGACGATGTGCCATCTGATCCATTCATTTTATTTTATGATTATTCTTACTTATTAACAAAGTATTTTTAGATATTATAAAAAAAAGAAAATTTCACTTGTGTATAAGTTCTATACAGTACTATACTGGATGACAGATAATACACAAGAAAAAAAAGAAAACAACAAAGAGAAAGGAGATGAACAACTAAATTTTGAATAAAAACGTTAAAATTGTGGAAATATTTGAAAAATTAACACTTTTATTTGTTTTACAAAGCTCCAGTTGATTACTTCATGTATTTTGAATGAGTAATTTCATTATAAAATCGGATTAAAATTGAAAAATACAAATTTTTAGGCAAATTTTTTTTCACGAATCAGAAATATCAAAACTGTCAACAAACCAGGAGCCGAATCACGAGTTTATGTTAAAAGGGGCTGGAAAAGATTCATGTGAATTTTTCGAACTAACTATTTTAAGCTAAAAGTTCTTTCGGAACAATTTTTTTTTGGACTCATACTGTAAAAAACACTTTGGGTCATGTTGGACTAGTAAATGGTACGATGATCGGAGTTTGATAATTTGATGTTTGGAAACTCCTTCAATGTTGACGGCATGAGTCATTTAGAATTGGATTTTCAGCAAGCACCAACAAAATTAGTCATAAACTATTAAAATACCCTTTAAATAAAGAAAAATCATAAAAATAATAAAATTAAAGGAATTTCTCGTTAAATAAGTGAAGAACTATTTCAAGGTATGACTGATCCACGACTTAAACAGATTAAAATCAAAGCAGGTGTAGTAAAGCGATGCACAAAAGATGTAACTTCGTATGAGAAGGAAGCCGAATCACAAAAGAACAAAGTGGAAAAGTTAAAGAGCAACGATGGAGAGGAACATGACATCAAAAAACAAGAAGAAGTCTTACAAGAATGCTTGATGATGATTCCAGACTCAAAAAGAAGGTAAGCGTTTAAATTTTAGGTTAAAAATTTCAAAACAACATCATGTTTTTGGGTTTTTAGATTAAGAAAATGCTATGAAGAGCTAACAAACATCCTGGAAGGTGAGAAAGAGTTGGAAGAAGCTGAAGAGTACAAATTAGCTGTTTCAATTGCTGAAGAGGCAAAAGCACAATTAGATTAACGTTAATGCAGCTACCTCAATCATATTAATATTTTCGCATTTATCACACAATTAATTTTCTTTCACATACAATATGTTTACTTTTCCAAATTTTAATGTGCCACCACCTGATCTGGGACAGATCCATAATTTGACCGATAATGTCGATCAAAAAATTAAATCATTCCTCAGAGCCAACAATTTACATATTAACAAAAAAAATTCAAATGAACCCAAGACACAGCTAAGGATTACTGATATAAATTTAAAGTTTTCTGAACTGACTAAATCCAAAAATTTACTTCAAAATCTTTACGAAGAAATGAAAAATGATTGTAATAAACTTTCAGAAGACGAATGGAATCAAAAACTTTCTACAATTGAAGAAATTAAAAAAAATATTGATTTTAACGTGAACTTCATCAGGGATAATCTTACAGAAATTAATCGTATCATAAAAAATCGTCGGAATAAAAGACAAAGAGTAAAAAAACGTAAAGCTATTCAACGTGAACAATTTAAACAAATATTAATTAATCGTGAAATTAAAAGTCGTGAAATCGATGAGAATATTAAAAAAATTCACGAGAAATTGAAAGCTGAAGAACAAACTAATTTAAAGAAAAGAGAAACTGAAAAGATTTTAGCATCAGTTTCGAAAAGAATTCGTGAAGCAAAAGATAAAATCGAGTTATTTGAGTCTTTGATTCAATTACGTCGAGTTAAAAAACAACAAGCACAGGATGAAAATGATTTAAATGAAAAAACTTTCCTTCAAGAAATAAATCACTTGAAAAATTTATGGGAACAGACTTTAGACCAATGTTTAAAAGAAAAACTTGAACTTGAACAATATCTTGAAAATAAATTCAAAAATGAGCCGAAAACGTTAGAAGAGGAATGGTCGCAAGCCTTATTTGGTTCAGAAAATATTACAAAAAATAATAAAGTAGATCTAAATTCATTTTTAAGTATCCGACAAAGTTGGGACAGATGCATTGTTCCAGAATCAGATCCTGATGGCTCAAAAATTCCTATTTTTTGGGTGTTACCGAATGCTAATCCCTCAACTGAATGGCAAAAATATCAAGCAAAATGATTTCAATTTTTAACTTAAATATGTATTATAATTAATTTTCCATTTTATGTATTAAAATTATATTTAACGCAAACGCATCACAAAGTTTTAATTTATTACTAATTAATTGTTAAAAGCTTATTGTGTAAGTTGATCTCCAAATATTGTTTTCTCATCATCATTATTTTAGATTAAGCCAAAAATACTTGTTTAGTTCCAAATACCAGCATAATTTCCTATAAGAGTTGCTGGTAACGGCCCGCCAGCGGTAAAAAGTCTTGTTCCACTCTGATCATAGCAATGAGTATAGATAGCTGGAACATATTTGATTTGTTGGAAGCCATCCATTTCTTCTTCAGGAAACTTTGTAAAAAATAGAAATTAAATAATAAAGAAATTTTCTTTACGAATGAAATACTTACCACATATCCACGACTTGCTTTTAGTACGACAGTTCTACTGGCCGATATACTAGATTCGAGATATTTATTTGCCCGTACATCATAAAACATTAGCATACCTAGACCAGTACCAATTGTCAAGATATTGCCTTGAAAACTTGCTGACCGGATTCCACATCCACTGTATCGCGAAGCAATTTTTTTGACAGCTTGCAAAGTCCTTGGATCAAGTAGTAGTGTATTTGATCGACAACCAACTGCATACAAGCCATTCGATTGACATGCAATACATACATTTTCCTGACAATTCGGAAGTTTACGTGATATTTTTTGAGTGAATGTTTCAGCATTAAATAAATGCATGTATCCATTAAGGGAGAGTAATGCAATTTCCTTGTATTCCTTGTTGAAACATATGGCTCGTATTTTTTGGGCAGCCCGAACCTCTTTGACACAAACAGCATTTACATGAGCATAGGTAGGGCAGGTTTCTTCTTTTCCTTCATCAGGAAAATCCATGAGATCTTCATTAAAGCGCCACAAAGCCAATTTTGTATCTCGTGAACCTGATACAAGAAATTGATCGTCGAGCCAACACATGTCAAATACCCAGTCACGATGAGCATTTTCACCTGAGAAAAAAATTTATAATTAGTCATTGCATAAAAATTGAATATTGGAAAAAATTTACTACCAATACAAACGGGATCCAATGTTGGAAGTCTATAAATAGCGATGTCAGCCGAGTGACGAGCTCCAGTAGCTAACAATGTCCTACTAGGGTTAATTTGACACGCATGAATTCCACTTTGAGTATCAGGATTTGTCCCACGATTATTGTGAAGTGTTGGAATTGCATCAACACGTCTCATATTAACATCATATACCATTAATTTATTGCATTTAGTACCGAAAACAACTTGACGATTGCTTAACCACTGAGAACAAAACACTTTATTTATGTTTCCCAGTGCAATGGGTGTTTCCTTGAACATATCATGCGTCAAAATATGTCGACTTGCATACGATGGATCAATTGATCGAACTTCTCGCAAATCAGATTCTCGACTCCTTACATAATCCACAAAATTAAATGATGTATTTAAAACTTGCTTTTGTTGAGCATTAGTTTCTTCCTCACTATCACTATCCTCATACGTCACGAAATCATCTGGTTTGTCTGGTTTTCGTCTACGCTCTTGACTATAATGACACAATCATGAAAGAAAAAATCAATATAAATGCATTCCATATAAAAATCAATACTACCCCTTACCGAATTAGTCTTGCTTTTGTTCTTCTCTCCTCTATTCTACTATAAATATAAGTTGGTGGTTTCCGACCGTAAATTGGCCTCTTGATTGTTTTAGACATTTTTTAACACACACAATCTAAATATCCAAAAATGGCCTTGCACTTAAAAATACAGACGTCGCAGCAATTACAATAAAAAAAAGTAATGGATGAAAGTTGAAACAAAAATAAATTCTTATTTTATGCCTCTACAACTTTAAATTTTTAAAAAATTCTTGTATTTACGAAAAATCTTTAACGTATGCTTTCTCACAACATATATTTTTGTAATTATTTCTAGAGTTTTATGCAATTATTTAAAAAAAATTGTCGAATTTCAAGTTTTTGATCAATTGAAACTCAGATAATGATTTGTTTTGACAGGAGAACAATGAATACCGTTATTTACGGTTATGCATTTCACCAGCCCTGAAATGTGTGCTGATTGGGCTGAATTTGAATGTAAACAAACCAATCAGTTGTGTATTCGAAAAAATAATCAAAAATGGTCTTCGGCCCACATTATTATAGTTAGTTTTCTAACGACTATTTTAAGGATTTCATAGAGTATGAACAAGGTTAAAGTTGTTCGTAAATAAAAATAGCTTGAAATTGTTGTATTAAAATTTCTCACCATAACACGAAAGTGGAACATGACATTATCTTTTGTCTACGTCTCTGACAATGCAAAAACAAAAATCAACAGCAACAAAATCAGGAAGTCCTGGTCTAAAATTAACTCTCTTAATTTTGGTAATTTTAATAACAATAGTTATTGGCATCTTTCAACAAGGAAACAACGTGGCATCTAAGGGTATAGTAAGGATGGGAAAATTAGTGGCTTGTGATTTTGAAGTGTTTGGAATTGTACAAGGTAAGAATATAAAAAAAAATATGAATTCAATTATTGAAATTTTACTCATTAAACTTTAGGAGTTTTTTTTAGAAAACATACAGAAAAGCAAGCAAAGGCCTTAGGAGTTCGAGGTTGGTGTATGAACACACGTGATGGAACAGTTAAAGGCCAATTGGAAGGTGAACAAAAGCCGGTTGAGGAAATGTGAGTTGTTATGATGCTTAAAAAAATTACTATAGTTACTATACTAAGGTTTCCATGAAATAAAACTCACTCTTTCCAGGAAAATATGGTTACAAACAAAGGGTAGTCCCACAAGCCGTATTGACAAAGCAGTGTTTTCGGAGATGAAGGAAATCGAGAACTATACATTTAATGGATTTGGCATCAAACGTTAAAAATTCTCAGTAACATTAAATGAATCTCAGTTAAATTTAAGTGACTCTAGTCAAGGCCAAGACAATTCAAGACCATTTTGATTCCTATTAATATAAAATATATTTATTTAAATTTGATAACAAAAATAAAAACTGTTTTATCGGAAGACAAAATTAATCCTAATAAATGCACAAACCAGGTATTTCAGTAAAAAAACAGTCAGATAGTTTTTAGCCTTTGAAATTTTTTAAAGGATAGTGATGAGCATGGTCTCTAATGTGTTCTTCAAGTTCGGCCATTTGCTCCCTAGAAAATTAAATTGAATTGAAATATCGTTTTTAAAAATGTAAAGAGTAACTCACTTCAAATGTGATGGCATTTCATAGTAAACATCGTTGAACATTTCTTTATAATCTGGCTTCAAAATTTTCTCAGATTGATTAACTTGAGACAAAATTTGTTTTCTCACTGATTTCACAAATTGCTTTTCTTCTTCTTCATTCCACCACTCACGATTTATCATATAATTTTTTAGTTTATTAATGGGATGTTCAACAGTATTCCAAACATTGAGTTCTTCAGTGTTGCGATAGGCACTGCTATCATCTGAAGTTGAATGGTGTCCAATACGATAGGCAAGACATTCAAAAACAATTGGACGGTTATTTTTCAAAACGTATTCTTTTGCTGCTTTCATTGCATTATAAACTGCAAATATATCGGTACCATCAACCCTAATCGCAGCAATTCCATATCCAGCTGCTCTCGAAGCAATTCCATCACCTTTGTACTGTTCATGCGATGGAGTTGAAATTGCGTATCCATTATTACGACAAAATAGGATTAACGGGCATCCAAGTGTTGCTGAGAAATTAAATGCAGCATGAACATCTCCTTCAGAAGAAGCACCTTCACCAAAATATGTTACAACACA
The DNA here is from genome assembly GCA_900002565.1 of Culicoides sonorensis. Classification (NCBI taxonomy): domain Eukaryota; kingdom Metazoa; phylum Arthropoda; class Insecta; order Diptera; family Ceratopogonidae; genus Culicoides; species Culicoides sonorensis. The sequence goes on from LN483406.1 coordinate 557,044, forward strand.
TCGTTTATTATCCTTTTGTAATTTAAGAGCATATGCTGCTCCAGCAGCTTGTGGAGTTTGAGTACCAAGAGGACTGGAAATTGTCACAAAATTTAATCTCTTACTTCCATAATGAACAGGCATTTGTTTTCCTTTTCCCTCATCTTCAGCATTTCCGAAACACTGATTCACAAACTGGGAAATAGTAAATCCACGCCACACTAAAATTCCAGCTTCTCGATACTGGGCATAAATTAAATCATCATTTGATAATGCAGCAGCACCACCAATTTGAGCTGCTTCCTCTCCGAAATTCGTCATATAGAAGGAGATTCTTCCCTGTCTTTGGGACTCGTACAAAATCTTATCCATTGTATCAAGTAAAATCATATCACGAAACATTTTTGTTACAGTCTCTTGACTCAAATTTGGATCTTGACTAGGATCTTCAATTATGCCATCTTTATTCATTACACGATAAATTGGGATTTTCTCATATTGCTCGGGAAGAGTTATTTGTAATTTTGACACATATTTAGCATCAGTAAAACCAGGAAATAGTGAAGTTTGTGTATCCTTTTGTGCATTCTCATCATTATTGAGGGATGTCGAACACCGATATCGCTGAAATTTTTTGAAAGAAAAATTTAATTTACGTGGAAGCAAAATTAAAATTCAAGGTTACCTGAACATTCGTGATTGATGAGCGATATTTCAATTTTTCAATACATTGTCGTAAATTACGAATTAAAGCCATGTCTGTTTGTATTAAAAATTATAAGAAATTAACAAAAAAATAAGCTTAAAACAAAAAAAAAGTTAAAATTATAAGGAAACAGTTTGATGTTACTACGTCAAAACCAAAACAAGATTGTGATAATTTTGATAAGAATGACAGACACAAAAATTCAGAGTGAAGTTTACCGTAACGTTGCCAGATCGATCTATTAAAATTATTGAAAATGTTCTGTCAAGTGTCAAAGTCCTCCAATTAAAAATTTGCTGCAAGAAGCGCACCTACGTTTTTTCCGTGCAGGGTTAATACTGAAGGAAAAGTTTAATAATTTTTCTTTCATCATCCAAACAGGTTAGAGTCCCAATACCCTAGCCATTTCTGTTACATTTTTTGAGTTCGTAAGATGAAGCGAAAGCTAGGATGAACGCTAATTTCACAGCGAGAAAAGGTCCTTATGCCCATAAAAATAAGCAAAGCTTGGTAGCCCAAAAAATGGAGGCTCGGGTGAAAGAGGCAAAAATCAAGGAGATTGGTAGGGTAATACTTAGCCACCCACTGTGATTGAACATGAAGAGGAAGTTTTGGATGAAGAAGATGAAGATGAAGAAGAATCGGATGAAAATGGAGATGGAAAGGAGGAGCAAGTTGAAAATAAAGGAGAGCGAAAAACTTATGGAGAGAGAATTACACGGCAAAAAAAATTCGTATATGAAATAAAGACAAAAAAAAAGTGACAAAAATGTTACTACTAAATGTAAAAAAAAAGTTAGGTTTAATATTTAAAGAAAATAAATTGATTTTATAACAATTGTTTTTATTGAAAGAAACCAGATTAGCTTCGCCTCAATTTTAAAATATATTCAATTTAAAATAATTCGATAGTTTGACCCCGATGTGATAACATTTAGTATATTTGCTTGATCTCAGTTGATTTTATATGAATTCGTCTAGCAAAGGAATATTTTCTTTTTACTTTGTTTCTTGACTCCATTGTTGTTATGGTATGATTCAGAAAATGTCTTCATGATCAATCAGTTAACCCAAAATCGAGGTAAGTAATATTTATGACCGCCCCACATAGCGTTGACAAGAACTAATATTGGGAGAAAAAATAATTTTTAATTCGATATTTCCATAACTATATAATACACGACATTGCATTGACACGGTGCATTCATTTAAAGTTGGCCCATACTTTTCTTTAACGACTTTCTACAACTCTAAAATTTTATAAATTTAGGGGGGTCGCTAAAAAAAACAAAAAAATGCCTCAAAAATGTCCCAAGGGTTTGCTAGAGCTTTATGGTCGCCAAAAAAACCGACGTGTGTTACTGGTTCTAAGCATTTTCATCAAAAATGTACAATTTGAATTTATAAGTGATAAAAATTTCAAAATGAGTTACATTCAACTAATATTAATCCAAACACACTTTATTTTAAATGAATTATTATTTATTTATTTTAAGGGAAATCAAAAAATAAGTTTAAAAAAAAAAACAAGTAAACAATAAGTTTCGTCGCCTCTTATATTTAAAAACTGATAACGTCGCTAACGATCGAGAACGGTTAACGGTCAAAATTTAAATTGAACATGTGGCTGGTGGTTAAATGATAAAAACAAGTTTTAAAAGCAATTTATATTTTATTTAATTTTTCATGTAACTAATTCTAAATTATTAATAAATTATCCAAATATGAATACTCGTGAAGGTAAGAAAAATCTATAATAATGATAAAAAAAAATTAAAATTAACAGCTCATTTTCATGTTCTATCAGGGACATGGTCCATCAAGTGTCTTAATGTACTCTGAAAATAAAATAATTTATAATTAAATGTTGGAATAATCAAAACAAAAATTTATCTTACTTGTTCCATGTTGACAATTATGGGATTTTAATGCACATAAGCTACTAAATGTCCGTGTTTGAGCTGCATCATCAGTTCCACAAACCTCATTCCTTTCAAAGCAACTATTTGTGCACCCATTTGTTCCAGATGGATATGCAGACGTCAACTTTGGGGCAATTATCAAGCATACTAAGTCCAGTAAATTAAAAAAATAACATCAATTAAAATGAGTCACAAAAAGATTCACATGACCGTTTTTTTATCAACGTCATACTCCAATTAAATAAAACCTTAAAATTCCATTCTTTATCAAACAAAGTAATTTACGTACTATTGATTTTACTAATCAAAATAATTTAAAGTAATTTCCGATTGTTTATACACACATATGTAAATTTAAATTGATAAGAGTATATCAAGCATGTTATTTAATTGGACTGAATTTTCAGACAGTCGGGCGGCGATGAAATGATACTGAGTTATTTGTATTGTTTTGATTGATTGACAATTAAAATGAATTGAGTAATAACTTTTTTGCGAAGTTATGATGAAATTGAGAGGACAAGGTTCAAATCTATTTTTTTTTTTTTTAATTTTTAAAGGTTTTTTGCTTAAGAGTGCATTTTCATTGAAGTCTTTCAGATTTTTATCATTAAAATGTATTGAATTTAATGACATGGATTCACGTGAAACTAAAATTGAAAAGCACATAAAAATATTTGTCAAAAATTATGTTATCAGTTAAAAATTAAGACAAATTTTTATTTTTGTTCGGAATTTTTAACTTGATCTTTGACTTTTAGATAACAATGTGACGCAAAAAATTTAACAATTGAAATCGTTCCATAAATTAGTTAAAATTTCTTCCGGTTCAATAAATTATTTTAATTTCAAATTAATCATGTACTCACATGTTGTAGCAACACAAATAAATTTTAACATTTTTTTATAGTTTTAATTTCTATTTGATTTAATTTTTTTTATTTTTTTTATTTTGGCGAAATAATTTAATTTCAATCCGATCAGTTCAACAGCAGTTAAAAGACTAATGCGGCAACATCTATAAAGAATGAGTAATATTCAAATTGCACTGATCAAATGAAATCTTTATACATGTATGAAAATATTTCATTGATGTACAGAATAATTTAAGAGTCATCGTTGGCAAATAAAAACATATTTACAGAGATAATGCTCGGTGCTTGAAAAAAATTAATAGAAAATGTGCTGAATTGGACGGTTTCAGTATGAATTCACAGCTCAAAGGGGTACAAGATGTCCAAGACCAAGAAGATGCTTTTTGTGGTTAAATGAAATGAAAAATATTGAGCAGTTTGCCACAGCTCAATCGAAGGGTTGCTTTCAAAGGACAGCCAGCTCTCAACCTGCAGACTGTCCTACTCATGTGCATACCAAATAAATTAAATAGCCACTTTTTTTTAGTCAATTATCATCTTTAAAATGTGTAATTATCACAGTGTCAAGTACCTACTACATCATCATAAAAAAAAATAACTTTATTTATTATTAAACAAACGCTTTAGTCTATTTTTAGCTCAAAATATTGATAATGATGCTAAAAATAGCCTCATACATATTAATATTATTACAATATATTGTTTTATAATACTTTTAATAATACTTGGAATTCCGAACAGTAACCAATTCAATTGAAATATGGTAATGAATGTGTTAATACTACTTGTAACGAGTTTGAATCGGTCGGCGCTTCATTGATGTTGTTTATCAACTGAAAGCACGTGTTAAAATGTATTTATGTTATTTTTTGTTTGAATTTTAAATTGAACTTCAAATCGAATTTATTTTTTTTTGTGGACATCAAGACTCTCAACAAATATTTTAAATTTCGATCTATTAATTAAAATTGGGGGCTCGTCTATTCAAATACACTTAAAAGAGTAATTAAAATCAATCAATCAAGAAATATTTTAACGATGAAATCATACCCAAAATTGAAATATGCGCATATGAAATGATTATTAATTTTTGTGTTTTACTTTGGTGGCCAATCAAAATAGATTAAGACAATTAAAGTATGACGCCATTAAAACAAAAATAATATCAGAATGTTTATTTGAACTTCGATTAGAATTTTGAGCATGAAATTTTTTTGTGTCAAATGAAACGTAATTTTATTTTTTTGTGAGGGTGTTCAAATGAATCATTGACTCACTTACAGGTCTTTGAAAATTTCAATTAAAGTCATTTTTTTCTAGCTAACCATCAGATAAAATTTATTTCCATTCCAACTACAACTTAATTTATAAAATCTCGATCCTGATAAAATCTAATTTCTAAGAGTATTTAACAATTTTTAATATTTTTCTATTGATATTTACAAATTCTGTAAATTTTTAATGTAAATTGGTCCAAATTTTTGAAATTTGAGCAAAAGAATGATTTGTAGAACTACATTTTATTTAATTAATTTGTTTGAACATTAATTCGGTGCATTCCTTCACTTAACACGAAATATAAATTTCATACCACGCTGCAATATATGACGCCTTACTTTGAATTTAAAAAACAATCCTGATATCGTGATGAAATCAGTTGAATTTCTTCTAAATCTAATTCTAAGTCATGGTTCTTTAATTACATTTATAATTTTATTTGAATTCTGTTGATAAAATCATTAGCAGACTACTTTGAGTGTATTTTAAGCGCCATTAAAATCTTGACTAGACAATAGACAAAGTGTTTTGAGACAAGATAATTATAATGTTTGCTTATTATTAATAGAAGAAAAAAAATTATTAATAGAAGAAAAAAAATCTAAATAACAACCAATTGCTGATTTAAATTTAATATGTGCAGATTTTCTATTGAAAATACATTGTTAAATTGAAATCAGTGTTCAGATAAACAATCTTCAATTTTTTTATTAATTCAAATTTGCTGATGTAATGCTTTGGGGAAACCACTTACTGGCGCTAACACTTTACATTTATATTTAATTTATTCTGTTGATGTTTTTTTCTAATATTAATTTTAACGTCATGTCATTTATTTGATGTGAATAACATTTGAATATTGAAGTGTGTCGTAAGGAGAGCTAATTTAAATTGTCTAATTAATTTTTCGTTTCAAATTACTTAATTAAAGGAAGATTTTTAACTGATTTTGCTGTTATCTTAAAATAGAATAATCTACATATTTTTTTAAATTGAAATTTCACGTTCACAATACAATGTTTTTTTGAAAAGTGCAAATTACTGCTAATAAGCTTAAATTTAAGGTGATAATTTTTTTTTATGTTTAAAGCTAACAGAATTTATTTTTAGAATATTGAATTTAAATTAATTTAGACTTGTAAAAGTAGAGCAACACCAGCTAAAGTCCATTTAGCTGGCTTATCTTTGGTTTTCAAATTAAATGTCCAGACATACGTTGGTCCACGTGTTCGCGTTTTGTAAACCGGACAATCATACATGTTACGTAAATCTTGTTTGTCTTGTGTAATTGCACGAACATGAATTACAGGCATACACGGATGTAATTCTTTGAGACGAGCTTCTGCAATTATTCCTTGTTGAATGTCCCAACGAGCGCCTTCCATAAAAATACCATGAACATATGCGCCTTCCTTTGGAGCAGCACTGAGTAAAATTAAAAGATGAAAATGTTTCCTAAATCTATATTAAAAGACTATTTACGTATATTCTTCCTTTTGTTTTTTGGTGACATCACAATGAAGACACATCTTGTCTAGTGGTAACTCATTTCGACGGGCTGTTGACTGCATAATTGCTGTCAATAATGATTGTGGATTAAAAAATCCAGCTAACCACACACATGCAGGGAGCTTAAATGATAAAAAAATGTTTAATAAATTAGCTTTAAATGATTTAACTCAACAAAAAATACTCACAACAAAATCAGTTGACCAAGTTTCAAGTTCTCTTAATCTCAGAAGTAGATCAACAAACCAAGTAGAGAGACCAAATAATGAAGGATATGCTCTTGCTGTCCATACAGGCGGGACTTGATCCAAAAATAGTGCATTTTCAAGTATTTCCATATCTGAGGTGATTGTAAGTTCACCCTTCAATCCTAAATCTAGCTCTTTCAAGCTTCGTTTAATCTCATTTGTCAGGTAGTTCATACGTTCACATTCTTGAAAAGCAACAATAACATAAGGAGTTCTTTCCTCAACTTTTCCCATAATTTCAGTCATATTAAACTCCTCTGGTAGTTTTTCCATAATCTCATCAAGTATTTGTTTCACTTTATCTTCACGTGTAACTGTTGCTCCTCCTGAGGCTCCAGCATCACGTGGTTGCATTTCAAATACCGTTCGGAAAAGGTTTTCTGATGATGTTGTAAGGAAACCAATTTCTGCATTTGGATGAAGGCCATACAAATATGGAGATTCAGGTGGCATTTGTTCATCAATATACCCATGATAACCAGCATAATCTGTATTTGGAGGTGCAGCAAAATTCGGTGCAAGAAATAGTTCACCATCAACCAAATCTGGTTGCATGAGTTCTTCAAGGTAAGTTATACAGAGACGTCGATCCCAATCATCGGTTATATGTCCACCATACATAATCTCACCAAACAAATAACGTAAATCTTCCCATGGTACTTTTGTATTTGCCTCAAGATAGTTGTACAAAACCGAAACACTAATATTCAAATCACCAACATTAAACGGATAGATTTTATTCCAACCTTGAGGACCAAATTTACGACGTTCAGCAACGACAGCATGAAAGTAACACAATGCAAAGAGAATTACTTTGAATTCAGCTTCTTTTCCACACATTTCAAGGGTTTCTTGATTAAAATTATCCAAAGCCTTATGTAAATTAGCCTGCATTCCAGTTGGTGGTTCATTTGTTATTTTAATACTTGATTCCAAGATTCCTTGAGGAATTATGTGAGCTGATGCTGTTGCAGCAGGTTCTGCACTCACAAAAACACGGTAATCAGGGTGCGAACCCTCAGAATAGTATTCTAGTTTCTTTTCCAATTGTGGGAGCCATTTTTTCACCAAATGAATATTCTAGAATTATTTTTTGTTTTTAGTTTTAATCATTTGAAATGTAATAATATTAATTTCCAAATTTGCATGCATCCAATTATGTTTAACTCGTAACGGTGATAACGAATTACCTGTAATACAACCCAATGACCCTCGACAGCAGCTTTATCCATTGCAGCTTCGGCAACCACTTCTTGACCTTGTCCCAAAGACACATTATGAAAATTACCGCGATCGGAAGTGAAACCAAGTGTTTTTCCTAATTCCTCAACATCTTTCAAAGGATTCACACCAGGTGAGAGAATAAAGAATATTGGTGTCGAAGGACTGGCCTCTTCAAAAGACTTTGCAAATTCCATTGTGCGATTCTCAACATATTTTGATCCAAGTTTTTCTTCAATGAAGTCACTATAGAGTATATTATACACAAAAATTTAAGTAGAAATCATTGAAAACAGAACTTTCAAAATATGTTTTTTTCTGATTTCATTAAAAATAGTAATTAGCACCAAAAAGCAATATTAGAAATGTGCTTACATTACAAAGAAAAAATAATAAAAGCTTCAAAAGTGGGAAAATATGCAAAAAATTAAGGTAGAAAGCCTGCAAGAAAAGAATTAGAATGTTTATTACGCCATAGCATATGTCATTCGATCAGGTCTCAATGCACGCATCATACACAATCGTTGTAATGCTGTTTTATTTTTCCATTCTTGAGGGAATTTTTCTTTTTCTGGACACTCAGATTCCACTAATTTTTTCCATCTTTTCGCCTGTGTCTCAATATCACGATCTAAATTTCGAAAATCATCTTTTGATGCTAAACTACAAATTCCTCCCCATGCTGTGTTGCTAAGAAACTCTACGGGACTAGTTACGTGTGGTTTAATGGGGAATCTTAACAAGAAATCAACTTCCAATGCTGTGATTTCTTCATTCATCAACAAAATCTGAAATTATTTAAACAAAAATTATGTCAAATAATGATAGAAAGAATTTTTTCTCCTATTCATAAGAAAAATGCACCTGAAAAGCCATTTGTGATGAAAATATTAATTTATCACACTCAAATAATCCTCTTGTTGTGTATTGAAACACTGAATATGTGATACATTCAATCAAGTTTGCAACTCGTGATTTGACGTCTTCTGCTTCCTCTGCCTTTGAAATTGCTTTTTGGAAAACAACACTAAACGCCTATATTTGCATTTGAATTATAATTGATTTTGATAAAATAAGTAATTTTAACTCACCTTCAAAGAAAATTGATAAATTGGGTTTATGGTATTCAATTCGTTAAGAATGAAATACAACAAGCTAGCACGAGCTGCAGCAGGACGATAATGTTCACGAGCCTCATCGATCTCTTTTGATGTGTTTTTGGCTTCAGATACCTATTTAATAAAATTTATAATTGAAAAAAAATTGTTAAATTAAAATTAAATTTACCTTCAGTTCAATTTCAGCTGCAGTTTTCTTTGTTGTTTCCAGATTCTCAACTAGAGCTGTATCACCTAAAATATTTTCACCAGCAGATGATAAACGTGAAAGTAAATCATCTTCAAGTTTATTTAGTAAAATTTTATAATCATTTTGTTGTTTTGTAAGTTCTGCTTTGAGCTCCTCTAAATCAGGACGCTCAGCTTTTACAACTTCAGCTAATAATTGATCTTCTAAACCGTCACGTGTGACAGTGAAATTGATTAAAGTTGTTTGTGCCTGCATTTCAGGCTTATAATGTGGATTTGCAAGTTTAGTGTGTAAAATAAGACGAAAGTTTGAATTGTATTCAACTTCTTTGTCACCAAGTTTAACAGCTTTCCCTTTTTTAATCAAATTCCGACCAAGTAATGAGTCCAACACCGGATCCAATACTTCACCAATATTCTCAATCAAAACAATCGAGCCTTTTGCACATGCTTCTTCAATTTGTTCAACATATCCTTTCTGACCGATTCTTAAAACAACCAATGCTTGGCCATACTTTTGTTTGATCCATTTAACACCTTGCAATTGTGGATCAATCATTAAAGGCCACCGATCTGAATTCGTTAGAATAGTTGCATTTTCTATGGACATTCTATCACTTGGTAGACATTCGTTTTGCCAAATTGCAATTGTAGTGTCATCTGTAAGTAATTTAAGAGGATCAATCGCATCTGTTATAGGAATTGGTGGTTCAATAGCACGTAAAAATGGAAGCCAATTCTTTTGAAGTAAATCCAAACGAAATTGTTTTGTGAAACATCCCACGTAAGATATGAATGCTGTTACTAGGAGAATATCACCAGGTAATGTGGTGCCTTGTTGCATAAATCTATTAAAAATAATGTGAATAAGTAAATGGATATAAATTTAATGAAAATTAATTTACTCTGCAACTGCTTCAGCCCAACGAACATTTTCACTAGCTAAACCATTGACAAGTCGATTCGCCAATTGTATGGTAGCTTGAGTAGCATCAGCCTCTTGTTGACATCTCAATTTCTCAGCAGTTGCCTGCTCGAAATCCGCTGTCAATTTTGCTAATTGATCCTCAAGTGACTGTAAATTATTTTTTGATTAGAATTTTACCAATTAAAATTTAGTATGATAAAATATTACCATAACTTTCCTTTTAATAGCAGCCAACTTATCTTGTGCAGCTTGTAATTCAGCATTAGCAGCTGCCAATGCACGACGTTTAGGTTCAACATCACAATATACCTCATAAAACTTAATTATATTAATTACCCAAGCACATAAACCAGCTGCTGCACCAGATTTTGATCGAATGAAGTCAGGATCAAATTCAGGATCTTTTAAATAAGGTTGGATTCCTTTTATAATTTCAGGATGTATATTTTCCTTGTTGTAATTCAGTAAAGCATCTAAAAATGCATCAACTTTTGCCATAGTTGTCGCTTTGGCCGCTTTCCAACTTCGATCCTTTGGTATCTTTCCATTTGGAGCTAATAAAACCATAACAGCAGCTGTTACATTTGTCACAGCAGCAGGTGGACTACCAAATGATTTCAATTCAGTTAAATTTGATTTATTCAATGTATTTAAAGCATCCATAGCTGCTAACAGAGCAGGTTCAGCTTTGACAAGATCTTCTTCACAATCTTTTTGCTTTTTCGATACCTCTTCAGCAATAATACCTACTTTAACTTCTTCATCATCTGCCAATTGTTTTTCTGTTTGAACTTTTTGTGTTTCAATGCCTACCACTTGAATCAATTTATCTGCAGCTTCATTCTTTTCTTGAAGTTCAACTTCTTGAACAGCTAACTTCACTTTCAATTCTGCAACTTGATCTCCTGTATTACGAAGTTTCTCCAAACCATTTTCTAATCTCTCGACTTTCTTCTTTAAATCCGTATATTTCATGTTTAAGAGTTTAGCGAATAAACTTATTTGTTCCAAATATGATTTTGGTGTCGTGTAATTGTAACGACGTTCATTTTGCAAGTAGACTTTGGACATTTGATTAACTGATGTATGTGCATAAGCCATAAATCTTGAAACAGAATCAAAATATTCAGGTGGAAGGGTTCTCAATTCTTGTAAGAAACGTATTGAGACAGAGATCAAGGCTTCTTGTGGCCATTCATGGAACCAGTTGATTTGAGTACAATTGATAATAGCAGGAAATTTGCGAGAACGAACACGTAACGTATTTCCAACTGGTGAAAAACACAAAACAATTTTTAAATTTTTACGAACTCTATCGATAAAGAATTTCCAACATGTTTCACGAGTGTCAGGTAATCCAGCACCTTTCACTTCATTTCGTACACCTGAAAGTATGTTCTCAACATCGTCATCAGGAAACAGATCAGGAACTTCGCCAGATGCTAACATGTCATTAATTAAAACAAGAAATATTTCATTCGGAACTTGAGCATCAGTCATTAAAAACATAATTCCAACATTTTTCATGCCACATTTGAGATACATTCCAGCAAGTTCATGTTTCAAATCTATCACACCATAACCTTTTTTCAATTGAATCTGAGATACTTCTAAACTGGAAATGAATGCAGCTAATCGACTTAATGACTGTTTTCCACTTCCACCAACTCCGACTAAAAGTGCACTGCCACGTGGTGATTCAAGTATACGATTAATGCGGCAAATGTGTTGCATGGCATCTTCGAATAATACAAGATTCATGGCCGAAACAAGGTCGTTGTAAGCAGCCAGTGCTTCAGCTAAAAGCCTACTTAGTTGTCCCCAATCTGTGATTGGCATGTATTTTGGTTCGCCAATTCCTCCAGCAAAATGACAATAAATATTCGGTTTATCAAATACAATTGATTCATCAAGTTCCTCAAATGACTTCTTTACAATATCGTTTTGCATTTTAATGAAACTGTCGATATCTTTGTCGTCTGTTAATTTATCTGCATAAACACGATGTGTTTCGTGCATCCATACTCTTACCTGAACATAAACGTAAATGAAATTCATTGAAGGTTTTTTCTTACGATTGACTGAAAAGTAATTCAAATTAGATTTTTAAAAGGGAAATCTTACCATGTCACTTGGCCCAACAAGACAATCATTTGTGGTAAACAATAACCCTTGAAAGACGTTACTTAAATCTCTTAGATTAAAGACATAATGAAATTTGATCGCTGTTGGAAGAAAGACTAAACTAACTTTTGCATGCAATGCTAATGATGCTGCAATGATATTTTCTGCCATCTTCACAACAGAAATGTTAAATTTCTGTTCAGCATTGGAGTAATGTGACATTAAAATGGATTGGTAAATCATGGTCAAGGCATCAATGCCCGGGAAACTTACTGCAAAGACACAAAAGTGTCTTTGAAGTCTTGGATTAATTGTAAAACTACCAGATGTTGGGTTCATACATGCCACATATTGGCAATTGTGAACGTCTTTCAATGTTAAACGATTACGATCATACCAGTGACCATAGTCAAAGTGTTGTCGAATTATTGTATGGGGCTGAACTGTACCATACTCATCAACTTCAGGCATGTTCATATCATCAAGGAAATAGATTAAGTGTTTATTGCCTGGAGGACCAAAATTACGACCTGCTTTCTTTTCAAGTTGCTTCTCAAGGATTTTTTGAAGCATTTCTGATGTTGTGTAAAAGTTAAATGGAATATTACAAATAGCAAAGTTCTCTCCAAGTCCCATCAGCTTTTCATTGACTAACACGGTTTTTCCACTACCAGCTGGTCCAACCAGCATAACGGGATGTTTCTTCTCCATTAACATATCCATGAAATGTCTCAAACGTATTGTTTCTTGTGTTTGAACAATAACAGCTTGTAAGGGCGTGTCTGAATCCATTTCAAATTTACCCAGCTTTTCGGTCCACGGCGTCCATTGCTTTGTCTCATTATCAATATAATAATCAAATACCAAGCCATTGCTGTTTAATTTAAAAAAAGAAATATTTAATTAGTATCAGATCACAAAATTTAAACTTTGTTCTAAATAATGAGATCACTTGTAGAACTACCTATCTATATAATTTGAATAAACTTCCACCATTCAGCTGCTTTTAAAAGCTTTTAGTATTATTTAACGTATAATTCAAATTATTGTCTATCAAAATTAAAACAACTAAAGAATTTTAATCATCCTTGAAAATTACTTACGCGGGGAATTTAACAGTTTTAAATTCGTTGACCCACCATTTGCTGAATTCCACTCTATAGTCAATGGCTTGATCTTGAAACATGGTTGAGCCAAAGGCCCAGACGCACGCAAACACAAAATATAGGTCATGCCATTCTTTTGGGCAATCAGCTGGAGTATTTGCCGGTATAAATATACTGTTGAGCAAGTGACACAACATTTGAACGTGTGCAATCTCAACCATCGGTGTAATTTTCTTGAATCGAGTACGAATATTATCCAGACATGCAGGAATGTATTTATCGAAAAGAATAACCAAATTTGATTTCTCTGCAGGAATAGTACGCGTCTCAATCCAACTTGTTACATATCTAAAATCATACAAAATGTATACAACTCATTCAATAGAATTTCTTTTGTACTTACGGATTCCACCCTAAATCTTGAGGATTGATGTATAAAATACCTGCTCTTGATACGGTAGCAGGTGTAGCTGTTCTCAAGTTTGAAATTTCGAATAAAAGTCTCATGGATGGTGTAAGAGCAATTCGTTCATTTGAGGCCAATGTCAAAACACGGTTATCGTCCATGACGGTATTCAAACTTTCAATCCACATTGGATCAATGTCACCATCCAATATAATCCACTTCGGATTATCTCCTGTTAAATTTGCCTGTTCTCGCATTATAACTGAAAAAAGACCATCTTTCCATTCACGTGTTGCCGGATTAATGATACCAAAAAGTTCATCATTTGTAACAGCTTTTGGATTTAAATCATTGTACACTGGACGTCTTTTCATATTTTGATATGTTCTCAACAACGTTTTCCATACTTGAGTTTTACCTGTACCAGCATTACCTACAACAAATACCGAGTGACGAACTTCAAGAAGTTCCTCCATTTGTACTACTTTTAAGATGAAATTATCTTCGGGTTGTAATAATGAATCGAGAGTTGCTTGTTTAACTGTTTTCTCAAATTCAATGTCTCTTTTACGAGGAACTTCTAATGCTGGAAATAGATCACCAATTAAACCCATGAAAACAGGCATATCATCCGTTACAATTTTGGGAATGTTAAAATCACGAAGTGCTCTCATTAGAACTTCTTCTTCCGGACGACCAGGATCACCACGCTATAAAGTAAGTTAAAAAAAAATGAAATTCAACCTCTTTTTAATAGAACTTACCTTTAAAGATCCAGCAACGACTAATACAGATTTAATAGCTCTCAAACCCCAATCGTAGTGGTCTTGTTTTGAAAGCAGTTCTTTACACAAAGTGTACAATGTGATAAATTTTCTTGCAAGCACTCTTGCATCTTGAAAACCTTCAGCAACTAACATAATTTCACAAATCAACTCGAAATCTGGCACGACCATAGCACATGGTCTAAATAATGCTTTCAAATTCTCAGGTAATTCTGTACGACCAGCATAACCAGGATTCATCGTGATGAATATTCCGACAGTTGGTACCATTGCAATCATTTCACCCATAAAGTTAAAAATGGATTTTTTGTCACGAATGGCATCTTGTAAACTTTTTACTTGGACAGCAACGACAGATAAGACCTCAACGGAGATTCGATTGAATTCATCAAAACATCCCCAAGCACCTGTTTGAGCTAAACCTTTGTATATGTTACCACATGACTTGTAATCCATTTGCTCAGAACAATTAAATACATAAACCATAATGCCAAGTGCTCTTCCCAAATCTTTTGTTGTTTCGGTCTTACCAGTACCAGCGGGTCCTGTAAAAAATTTTAGGTGATCTTTTATTTTAGAAGGTAATGAGTAATTTATACCTGCAGGACCTCCACCCATAATCAAATGTAAGGATTGTGTCAAAGTGATGTAGCATCGATCTGTTAGAGGAGTAATGACAAGACGTGGTGTGTTACCTAAGTACTCATGACTGTATCGGAATTCTGCATCGCAAATATTTGCAAAACAGTCTTCCTGATTTAAATCCCATCGATGTCTTAATTGGGACTGCCATTGGAAAGCTGATCCACTCTCAACTTTCGATTGAATCAGCTTGCTTACGACCTTTAAATTAATTTTATATTAATCTATGCTTTTTTTTTAATTTACAAAATCGCATGGTTAAAAATCAAAAAAAAAAATGAAAAATTCAAAAATTTTAAACTACCTTGCTTATTTTTTTTTTTGAAAGGAAATGAAACCATTATTAGTTAGGGTTCATTCAAGCAAAAAGTTTTAAAAATTGATTGATTTCAGGTAAGAAGCGTTAAAACTTACATCCCGTGAGTGAACATCAATCGTACAAATTGTCATGATCTTTTGTCTGTCACCTTTTGTTAGTTCGCCCAATAGAAGGGTAATCAATGTACTCAATTGTTGAATTTGTTTCTTGTAGTAATCTTTAATTGCATTATCGTATCCCTGAAATGAACAAAAATTATAATTAGGTGTCACTAGAAAGAGAACTATACAAAACCTCTTCAAGTCTATTAAAAGCAAGATTCACTTCAGTAGTCCACCAAATTTGAGTGCCACAGAGTGAAACTTGAGCTGGATAGTCAAATAACCATTGTTCTCTTGGCTTTTCTTCATATGCCGAAACAGCTTCTGACATATAACGTCTTAGAGAGCCTCTCATTGCTCCTTGAATTCTATTCAACCAAACTTCAACAGCTCCCGTACAATCAGCATCTTCAAAGAAATCAACAACTTCACCATCTTTTGCTATCATTGCTAATGCAGTTTGAGCTGGTTCTCCTTCAGGATACGGAGCAAATTTGAGTTTTGCAATTGAGTCAAATAATTTTGTTAAATGTTTTATAACAAGTGTGGGCTGATTTCCATTGCTCAAAATATCAAGCAAATCAGCTGAAGATACAAAATAAAATCTTGGAAAGAAGAGACGTTTTGTTTCCAAATACTCGGCAAGGGCTTTTTCACACAATGTTAACAAATCTTGAAGTGTATCCAGTCGATCACACAATCCATCGCGATTTGTTGATCTAATCACATTATGATCAAGAGACATTTCATTCATTAAAACTCTGAATTTCTTATCAATGTCATCAAATCGATCCGAGTCAACTGGCAACTGCTTTCGAATATCTTCGGAACTCATAAAAATACTTTCAAGATGAGTCCAAGTACGTTGCACTTCAAACCAAACAGTGATCACAGCATCGGCAATCATTAACTTTTTTTGCCATGCAGATACCTCTTCCAAGAAATGGGCGATAAATTTAGAAGTCATTAAATTTTGTAAGACAACTTGATTATCCTCAAGTGTCTCAATCAACTCCTCAGATGCTTTTAATAACATACATCCCGTACGAGGATGTTTTTCACTTTCAAACTCCATAACAGACCACGTGGTGTTCAAATCACGCAAAATCTTTTCCATAGACATCTCTTTAACGGCTTTATCCACAATTGTTTTCACTTCCTCCTCACATTCATGTAAATTCAATGCAAGGAGATCAGCGAGAGTCGTTTTTGAGTCCATAATGAAGCTGACCTAAATTTTAAGGAGAAACAATTATTTTAGAATTTGATTCCGAATCTTTCAAATTAATTTAGTTCTAAGATCTAAACATTTAAATATTAATATTTTTTTTTGTGATACTTTAAAATGCAATCATGATACCATGCTTTTGTGTTACCGTGAATATCTACACCGGTCTTACACTATACATATTAAAAGAAAATCAATGAAATTATTATGAGACTAAGAAAATTTTTATAATTTACATTTAATTTAATTACCATCTAATTTTTATTAATTAAACTTTTCTATCACAAAAATTAATTCGAACATTTTTACATATTTTATATCTACTTACGGTGATTTCTGGTGGTAAGTTGGCTAAACTCTGGAATATGTATTTACAAGATGTTTTAGATTTTTGAATTGGTCAAAAAAGAAAAACAAGAAATGAATTTCTTTATTAATCAAGTGTATTTACAAGGTAATATTTAATAAAAAATAGATTAAGAGAAAAAGGAATAATTAAATTGTATTAAGTGAAGAAGTTTGTTAAATGAGTAAGCTGTTAAAAAGAAAGTTAAAATTGGTTAGTGCTTCAATGTGTTAGATTTTAATGTTTTATCATGCATCTGTTTAACGGCCATGCTTCCTTTGAGCGTTGAGTTTAAAAAATAAAATAAATTAGATTATGAATTTCAGCCATTAAAGATATAAATTATTTTAATTCATATAAAAATTCTCGAAATGCAATTAATAGATGAAAAGTATTTAAAATTTTAAATTTGATTTCTTCGTCCGTTATTTAAATTAAACATCGAATAGAAGAAAGGCCGAAAAATATTTAAATAAAAATAAACAAAGATATTTACAAACATTCCAAATCGTCAAAGAAAAGTGTTTAAATAAAATGAATTTAAAATCAGAACTTTTGAAATTATTGCCATCAGAACAACAACTTTTTGATCAAATATCAACAGCAATTGGAAGTGATAAAATTCTGCATCAAATATACGAGAATATCATAAAAACAACAAATACCGAAGATAATTCTGAAATTTCGTTAGAATTTTTAGACATTATTATTGATTATTTACACGAATCTTTACATATTGGTGAATGGCATGCAGTTGATATCAAATTAAGGAAATCATTTTCACTTGCTTCTATTCTCAAAGTTTTATGCCTTCTTAAAAATGATAATGAAAACACATCAGAAGTCCTTGAAGAGTGTGCATATTTATCAGATATGGCAATAATGCTGGGTGACACTATTACAAGTAAAATAAATGGAGATAAAATTCAAGTTCTACCCAAAGCAGCACGATTGATATCAAATTGTTTAGAGGAAGTTAAATCAGAGTCCGAACCATCAAAGAAAAGGATCAAAATTGACATGGATTATGATGAGAATGTCAAATGTGATATACCGGTGCATGATAAACCATCACTTGAGCTGTTTATGTAAGAATTTTTTTTTGATTTTAATTTAAAATTTTAAAATTATCTTAGAAATTTTCAGAAAAAATCATTACACACCTCAGAAACCTGCCTTACTTCGAAATACAATAAACCACTGGCCCGCTCTAGAAAAATGGAAGGATTTGAATTATTTGATAAGTAAAGCAAGTGGTCGTACTGTGCCTGTTGAACTAGGATCTCAATATACAAGTGAAAATTGGTCTCAATCCCTTATGAAATTTAACGATTTCATTGTGAATCATGTGGTTTGCGATCCCAATTCAACCCAAGACAAAGTTTATTTGGCACAACATGACCTATTTGATCAAATCCCCGAATTAAAAGATGACATATCAGTACCTGAATACATAAGTGACCCATCACCTCGAATCAAAGCATGGCTAGGACCTCAAGGCACCGTGTCACCACTCCACACAGATCCAACTCATAACTTATTGTGTCAAGTTCTTGGAAAGAAAAATGTTATATTGGCAAGTCCGGATGACACAAATAACTTATATGCACATGATCATTTTATACTGAATAACACATCGCAAGTTGATGTTGAAAATATTGATTATAAAAAATTTCCATTATGCAAAGATGTCAAATTTTATCATATTTTACTTCAACAAGGAGATGTTTTGTATATCCCTCCTAAATGGTGGCATCACATTCGATCATTATCACCAAGTTTTTCGATCAGTTACTGGTTCGACTAACATATGTGGATTTACTATAATTCGATCAGTTGTAGAAATCAGCTGATTTTTATGAATGAAAACTTTTATGTTACGTAAATATTCAAATTTTCCAAGGAATTTCAAATCAATTGATTGAAAACTTAATTTTAGCCTTCATTAAAACTTTTCCTGTTAATAGAAATTTATTTTTTGTCGAAATAAAATTTTAACGTGACTAGCATTTTTACATTGACTTGACAACGTCAGTCGCTTCAAAACATTCAATGTGTTTTCCATTCATTGAATTTAAAAAAAAATAAATAAAGACATTTATTTATTAAAAGTAAATTGATAATTGATGCGAATATTTCCACGACTTCTAATGGGGCTCATTGAACAAATTATTCCCCAGACACAGGCAAAACATAGTGCAACCGTAATATTTTTCCATGGCTCAGGTACTTTTCATTAAAATTACTATGAATTTGATTTTGTTGAATAATTGATCTTGACCTTTTGTCACCTTTGTTCTCATTAAATTTTTTATTTGGTTTACTTTTCAAGGTGATACTGGTCATAATCTGATACAATGGGTTAAATTCCTTCTTGGAAAGAATATGGAATTTCCTCACATTAAAATAATTTATCCGACAGCTCCAGTTCAACCATATACGCCGATGAATGGTGAGAATTCAAATGTTTGGTTCGATAGGAGAGCAATCGACATAAATGCACAAGAAAGTCGACGGTCAATGGCATCAATATATGAAACAGTGAAAGAAATGATACAAAGAGAAATAAATTTAGGTGTTCCGCCAGAACGAATTATTGTTGGAGGATTTTCAATGGGTGGAGCACTCAGTTTGCACATTGGATATCATCTTCGAAAAGACATCGCTGGTGTGTTTGCATGCTCATCATTTTTGAACAGAGACTCGGTTGTTTATGAATCTTTACAAACTGTCACAAAAGACACAAAACTACCCAAATTGTTGATGTTTCATGGAGATCGTGATACACTAGTTCCAATGAACTGGGGTAAAACTACTTATGATAAGTTAACTGAAATGGGAGTACAAGGAGAATTCGTTCCACTTAAAAATACCTTACATGAATTAAAGACACGACAAATGTTGCAATTGGCAGAATGGATTAACACAAATTTACCTCCTTTAGATTCAGATTTGGTAAATAAATTATAGAAATAGTTAATTGTAGAATAATTTTGAATAAAGCATGGTTTGGTCCTGAAAATTTTAAATACTTTTCATGAAGCTGTCAAATATAGGTCAAAAATGATTTCTATACAAAAAATATTTTGAGATATTAATAAAATTTGAATTTCCAAGCGTTTCTGTGCTGGCATTCCATTTTTTTTTTGTAAATTTATACTTATTCACATTTCCTAAGAAAATATATCCATGATCTGTTTAAAACAAGGGTTAAATATTCACAAGAGGGCAAATTTTGATGAATTTATGTAGATGGATATTTTTGTATGTGATTGTAATTGTATGTAGTTTAGAGGATAGGAAGTTGTTTATGTGCAGAAAAAGAGAAAAATTAAGAATAAAATAAACCTTTGTTGAAGACATAAGTTGTTCCCAATGTCGTTCACGAATAGCAGGATTTTGAAGTTCACCCACAGCTCTCAAAGATGTCAACATATTCTTAACTGTCGCTTCAAGCTGAGAATTTTTAAATTATAATTTAATAAAAATAATGTAAAATTTTAGAGAAAAATACCGAAATGTAAGTATCCCATGGTCTCATTTCCTTATCGAGAAGACGAATGTCCTTTGCGAATTTCTTACACTCAATATCCATGTTTTCTACATCAATTTTGCGCCATGGAGTAGTTTTCCAATCTTCAATACAGGTCCTTACAATATAGACGTAGTCCCATAATTGCTAGAGAAGATAAGGAAATGTTTAATATATTTTTTGAACATACTTAAAAATGATTCATACCTTTAATAATTTCAATTCCTTTCGACATTGTTTAAGAAGTTTAAATTCTGGTACAGTTACTTCAAATAAACTTCCAGATTCTTGAATGTCTCTCATTTCTTTCTCAAGTCTCATCAAATCAGCACTGATTTTATCGAGCAAAGCAAAAGGATCGTTACACTCATATTTAAAGAAATCATAATATTTGAAAACTTCTCTGAATAACGTTGTATGAGCATCAAAAAGTGCAATACGACTTCGGATTGTGACAACTTCTATTGCTTGCAATGGTGCAACTTGTTGCTTTACAGTCAAAGCAATTTTCTTTGTATTTGACCATTGTTCAGGCAATTCTTGTAATAGTACATTCACTTCTTCAGGAATGTCCATGTCATAATACTTCAATAAGTCGATTGTTTCTTTCATAGGTTCAAACATTTCATCAGTTGTGAGAGCACGTTCCTTAACATGCATTAAATATGCCATTATGTTGACGAGACCTTTGTAATCGCCTTCTTTAATTGTTACTAAGAGACCTTCATCGGCACGTCGAATAAAATCAGCCAAATCAATAAGGTTTGTTGTAACACGTCCAACCAAGTGATCTTTAAACATATTTCCCCATTTGCGTACAATATTCAAAAGACTTTGTCTAAATGGACGTACATCGACTTGGAACCACGATGCAAAAATCTGGAAAGGCTCAATTTTTTCAATTTCAAGATAAAGTGCCTCATAATTATCAATTTGGTCTCTAAAGGCTTCAATGGTTGGTGCTGCAGGAATTGGAGCTGCTGGATCTTTATTGATGAGTAATTCAACTTCATCTGGATCAAGAATTCTTCCAAATTCAAGGAAAAGTTCCATACATTCCTCACGATCTTCGAGCCATAAATAGGAATAACGTTCAAAATTCCTACAATAATCAGCAGCTTCTTTTATAACATTTTCAACACCTTTCAATATTTCATGACGCATCTCCTTGATATCGTGATGATTCGAAATGAGAGACTCGTATGTGACATCTGATTCGGGAATAAGTCGTGGAATAATTCCAGACATTTGTAAAATATCGGTGACAAGACAATTTAGTAGTACATTGAAACCATTTGGATCTTTTGGATTTAAAGATGGGACAAAAACTAAGTCAGGATCGATTAATTCAAGTCGAGATTCAAAAAGTGGTGATAAGTTATTGCATGCCTCCATATTCTCAGCTAAGTAACCAATACTGACTCCAATCATGAATAACAAGTTATCATAAATAATGTTATCAACAAAGGCAACATAATCCACCCATATAGGATTATCCTGTTTCTCTTCCATCCCAAAGAGTTTCATATTATCATTTAACAAACTAAAATAAAAGTAATTGAAAGTGTTAAACGAATTTTGTACAAAATTTTTAACTTACTGATGAACTTTGACAGCAGCAGCTTCTATCTCAGCATATCGTTTATTTTTTCGTTCAATTCTCTCATCGAGACATAGAACGGTGTCCTTTTTACCATCTTTTCTTTCAAACAAGGGCAACTTTGCCCAAGCACTCATAACATTACGAATTTCTTGTAAATTATTTTGAATTTTATTCATGCGACCTTGAAGACATTCAACGGGCTTACGAAGTTCTTGCAAGTATGTGAGAATATCTGTATAATAAAATTAGATGAATCTCATATAATTCCTGTGATAAAATTAAATTACCTTGAGAATTCCAATTTAAATTATTAATACCCTTTTCAATTAAAACATCAATTTGGTCCAGTTCATTTTGAATTAATTCAAGTTCAACTTTTGTACAAGTTCGTAATATTTTATTATACCATTCAATGGTTTTTTCAAGATTTAATGTGTAGTTTCGGTAGATTTCACTTTTTTCAGAGAAATCTAAAGCACCTTCGGGAATTTCCTTCTTCTCCATTAAACACAAGTAATGGACTTCGCGCAATATTGAAAACAGCTCAGGGCTAAAATTGAGAATTAAGAGACGAGTTGAATTTTCTCTTAAAATCAATGATTTCCTCAAGTTATCCTCGATTGTTGCTGGTACTTTATTTGTCCATCCATTGAATATCGTGGCTTCAAATTGTCCCAACTTTTTCATTAATTCCTCATATCGATGGATTAATTTCTTCGCTTCATCGGTCTCTGTCACTCTGAAAAATAATTTGAATTATTTACAAAGAAAAAAATTTTAAATTAAATAAGTCATACGGATGTTGTAAATTGAGAAATGATTTAATGGGAGATGTTACTCGTTGTCCTAATTGTTGAGAGAAACGAAGCCCAGCCGTTACAACTGGAGCACTTCTTTCAACAAAAACGGATCCCTCGCGCTTGAAACATCCCATTTGTTGGTTATAAATGTCTTCACACATCGTGATTTCTTCATCAAGCATCTCCAGTATATCAGAATATTTGCTGGTAAATTGTTCTTTTATCTTTGGACGATCAAGAACCGAACCGGCAATATTAATTAACTAAAAAAAAATTACATTACATGGATAGTTATATTACTTTGATAAAATCCTCATTTAATTACCTTAAAGACACTCTCTAAATTGTGACAGTCATCAAATGCCTGACATAAGATAGCAGCTAATTTAAGATCAAGTTCCAAAATTCGATCTTGAAACTTGACAAAATCGTCTTTAAATGTGGTATCACTATAAATCAAATGTAAAAATATAAATCGAAAGCAACTGATGGTCACAATACTTACTCTGGATCAAGTACGTCATAAGTTTTGGAAGCAAATACCGAAAAGCATTGATTAAATTCCAATGAGACTTGGGTGATTCTTCCACTTAAGGTTCGACCTTTTAATCCACCTATTTCTATTTTTTCTAATTTCAAAAATTCAATTACCGTATAAAAGAACCACTGAATTGTCTCTAAGCGTTCAATGAATGCATTAAAGCGTTCAAACACATTCTTCGGATGAAACGTCCAGTTAACGACTGGTCGTTCACGGAAAAATGAGCCAATATTTTCCTTACACTCGTCAAAACAGGTGCGAAAATATTTCAAAATTTGCATTGACAAGGCAATACGTTGCCGCGCCTCATCAATATCAGTATGAAATATGGATGATGGATCAAGGAATCGTTTAGATTGTTGAATAAGTAAATTACAAATTTGCCTTAAAAGGACAATTAATTTTGCTGAGGAACAGTAATAAAGGGAATTGGCCCACACCATACACACGACATGCATCAAGGGCATCAAAAGTGGTTTTATTTCAGCAAAATCTGTATCTTCAAGTTGTTGAAAGTGTTTTTGTAAAGGATTCAAGAACAATGTGATATCTCGTGCTTCAGCTAATGCAGTAACTAAGAGTTCCCAAAAATAAATCAGAATTATCATCAACATAAAAAAATTCTATACATACCAACATGTTTAAAAAGTGTCTTGAAACATGGAAAATATGCAGAGTCTGAATATTCTAAAATAAGTGCCATACTACGAATCCTTTCATGTCTAAGTTGTTCATAAATGTAAGTAAGATTTTTTAAACGATTATTCCAAAAGTTCAATTCTGGAAAAAATCAAACACATAAAATCTTAAACATTAACGGTTTTTTTCTTATTTCATAGACACGTGATTCAAATTAAAAGAAAATTCGACACTGGTGTCGCTCAATTCGAATGTACATTTAACACTAGTGTCGCTTTACTCGCATATATTTTTATGTGAAGGTGTAGCGAAAGGTAAAAAGTGAATCATAACTTAAATTTTATTATATTTACATTGATTTTAGCAACATTCAAAACAAAATTTTGTGCAAAATAGTTGTGTCAGTGTGTCCGAATCAAGCTAAAGTCTATAATTTAAAGGTAACTATGAAATTAAAGCAATTTCTAAGCAAATTAAGTTGACTCTTTCTGCATTGCAATATGTATTTTTTTTGAAAGATATGCTCGAATGCGTTTCTTTATTATTATTAATACGACTACAAGTTTTTTGTTGTTGTAATTATTAAAATTTTGAATATTCTATAGAAGAAAATTCTCAAATTACAATGAAAGAGGAAATTCATGACTTAATAATTATTAACATACACGTCGTACAAACACACACAGTGTATACAGAAAACTTCCAGTTGTTTTGAAACGAAACAAAAAAAATATTGAAGGCAGAGGGTCACTGTATTTGGAATTGTTCTGACATCCAAAAATGTCTTTGAAATCATTTAAATATGATAATGTGAAAGTACAGACAATAATAATAATTAGGACAAGTACTGAATGTTAATTAAGATTCAATTGTGATTAAAATAATGAAGTGATTGATGCCATAAAAGTGTGTAATCGATTGCCATTTTGATATGTTATATATTAAAAATTGAAATGTGTAAAGTTTTTTCGATAATTTTATTGTTATTATAGGATGTGGTGTGTATCTAAGAGGCCGCATAACTTGGGGTAGAAAATTAGGTGAGTGGAACGCATGCGTGAGATTTCCTGTCTTTGGAATTCTATGAAAGTCAAAGGAAGCATAGTCTGTACCATTATTAAAGCTGTTTAAGCACAACTTGATTTCGACAAAAGTCTCTCTCTCTTTATCCCCCTCCTTATTTCATTCACGTATATTTGTATGGAAAATTGATTTTTCCATAACTCTGTACAAAATTTCAAATATTTTCATCACTTATCTACTTCATTACAGCATTTGTAGTGTAACTTTCAAAGAAACAACTTCTACATAGCTATTCATACAAAATAAAATCGACAAATTATTGATTTTTTCTCTTTTTATACAAGCAAATATTATTGTTAATAACAAACAACAAAAATAATAATAACAAAAAATTACATCAAAAAACTGTGATACTTATAAATAACATAACATAAGACATTTTTTCCTTTGAAAAAATTACATACCCATGTTTATACAAACAAATTATACATGACTTTTATGAAAATGACGATAAAAACAAGTAAAAATAATATTAAATTCATATCCTTTTGCGTAGTCAAGTGGATTGAGTCATATTAAAGTGTTGGTGTTAAATTTATTGGCATTTTGATGACAGACAGACAGTTTTTTTTTTATTTTTGGAAGAATTATACTCGATGTGCTGTATTTTTTTTGAATCTATTTGAATATTAGCGTGCTATTGCTTTATAGTGGTCTAGAAATTATGAAAAAAGTAGAAAATAATGCATTAACATTAAATAAAATAAAATACGTCCAATTTTTTTAAATGTGCTTTTGCTATACAAATGTCAACAATTGAGACTCCCATCGAAATATCGAGTAATTGCTATAATATAATAGAGGAGAATGAAAATTCGATAAAGAACGATTTTCTTTCATAAAAGAAAAGTTTGATGAAAGGAAAGAAAAATCAAAAACTAATTTAATCAAAAACTTTTCATTGAACGACAATTCAAGCGTAAAGGTCGAATAAAATTTTTATATAAGAAAAAAATTGATTAAAATATTAAAAAAAATAAAAATTTTGACGATTAATTTGATAAAATCAAACATTAACCACTGAAACTCAAGTCTGAACAAAACAAAATTAAACGTTAACTTTATAACTAATCATCAACTGTGTTTAAAATTATTCTCCAGGCGATTTGTTGTAACAGCAACCATCTCAACACACATAAATTAATGTTAAAATCAATGAGAAATCAAGAAATCGCTTGATGTTAAACACAAATCAACTACATAAGAAAGAAAGTATTAAATTATACATAATTTTTTTTCGTTGTTTAAGAAAAAACAAAAAAAAATAAAGATATTACATTAATAAAACCACGCGAAACCATAGCAAATGATTAAGTCCAAAGTAATTAATGATTATCGAGTGTAAGTATTAAATTAAAAAAAATGAGGTCTTTTGATTAAATTTTGTTTTGTGTGTTTATAACAAAAAATTAAACATGGTTAATTAAAAAAAAAATCATTTATGTGTGAAAAGAAAGTCTCTAATAAATTTGTGTTTTATCAAAGTGCAATAAATGCATCACATAAAAATTAATCGATATCACTTTTGATACAGTGATTGTTTTATTTAATTTTGAATTCAATTGAAGTCGAGTGTTGAAATGACACTTCATACCATCCATAAACACGTAAAAGTGGGCGCCTATTCCTGAAAAGGCCAAAAAAGCTGATAAATTGACACATCAAGTTACTTTCATCATAAAATTTTCCTTCATAATGGCTTTGAATAACCTACTACCTTAATTTTCCTTCCTTATCTACCTTTAAATACAAAACTCATTAAAAATTCTTTTCATCGTATCACAAAAGAGCGTTTTCCTGTAAATATTCCATTTAAATATGGTTTCATCTTATATTAAAAAAAAAAATCTATGTCACATTCTATTGTAGTACAATAAGATGCATCACAATTCAAAAGAGCTTCAGTAAATGTTATGCAATTCAAAAAAAAATCTACTTTTTTATCGTAGTTTTACATTCATAAGTTAAATATAATGGAAGTTTGTTTGCGTGACAAAAACTAGTTCGTTTTTCCTTTGAATATTTTACATTTAATGGATAAACAATACAAATATAGAGCATATTTATTTGAAAAGTGTGTCTATAAGTCACAAATAATGAGGATGTCTAGAATAATTTAAGTCAAATAATTACTCTTGAAATTTCGACAACCTTATAAAAGTTACTTTTTTGTATAGTAATTAGATTGAAATTTTATTCAGGACGGTATGTTTCCAGCAAATTTAATGAAAATTACATAAAAAATTCGTAAAATTACTTATATTAACCATTAACTCCAGTCTCTGTGTGTGAAAATGCAAATTCCCCATTCAAATTCTTTAAAATCTAAGCAAACGCCTGGTACTTTTCAAACAAGAAATCAAATATCACTCCTGGGATTTCATTAAAGGGCATTTATAGTCCCTCTGTTTACCTACAAAACATTTTTCCATGTTCAAATTTTGTTAAATTATTAAACTGCGTTACTTTTTAATATCCAAAATGTGATCATTATCTGCCGTTAGGTGCGTAACTTGAAGCATGTTAAAGTTTATTCAAAACACAATATTAAAATTACAAGTAAAATTAACTTTTACGATAATTGATATAAACTTATAGCTTCTCATCCTCCACACCTTCAAAAAATTCATTCAATTTGCACACTCTCGATCATGATTTTGATTTTTTTTGCCATTTATCAAGCAATAGACGTAATTGTTTTATTAGGCAATGAAACATGACAATAATGTTTTTTTTTTCTTGTGTTCGGGACAAATTAAATTTCTTTCTTATGAGAGATTTTTTGTAAAAACAATCATGACAATCTAATACAATGATTAATATTACTTTTAAAAAAATATCGAGTTAGAAAGTAAAATTGATATGGATCTTTGCTCATTTTAATCACTGCTTCAATCTAAACGCTAGATTTCTTATCTTCCAAAAACTATTGAAGCGTGCCAAGTAAATTTGTTTTCTTTTATTATTATTATTATTTATGAGTTATAAAAATTAATGATACATAAACATACATTACTGACACAGTTGTGAAAATTATTGAAAGGTACTTTTATTTTTTTTTTCTTCTGTGAAAATAAATAAAAGAAAAAGTTTTTTTTTTTAATTTTTATCATTTATGGGCGTGCTTTAGGCGTGTAATTTTTTATTGCTTGTTAGACACCTGATGCCAATTTCATTGAAATTGTAATCTGATTAAAAGCTGATGTCTTTTAAATTAACAAAAAAAAATATAATATTAAACTCCAATGTCAAATATTATTGTTAAAATTCGATTAATGTAAGATCCTTATCATTTAAATTGAATTTCAATTATTTTTATATTCATATTTCATTAATTTTTTATTTTGTTATCACATATCAAGTCATTGTACATTGAATGTTAATTAAAAAATGCATCATTTAAGCTAAATTTGTGAGTGAATGTGGGTTTTTGCTTTTTTTCTAATACATAAATGTTTCTTATCAATTATGATAAGTAAGGTGACTAAATTTTGAGGGTAAAAATTGCAGTTAAGTTTTGCTTTATGAATTAATTTTAGGCAGTCTAGTTATAAATTTGTATATAAAACATTTTTTTATCAGTAATTTTTTTTTATTTTTATTCTTATCTATAGACGTAAAATAGAAACAATTGGAAAAATGACACAAATGACTCAAGAAGAGATTGTTAGTAACACAAAAACAGTCCTACAAGGGCTTGAAGCGTTACGTGTTGAACACATGTCTCTCATCCAAAATTTATCGGAAGGAAAAAAAGATCCAGATAAAACAGACATTGTTCAAAAAAATATCGAAAGTATTGAATTAGGATTAGGTGAAGCTCAAGTAATTATCGTGCTGGCCTCTCATTTGCAAAACATAGAGGCTGAAAAGCAGAAACTCAGGACTCAGGTTCGACGATTGTGTCAAGAAAATGCCTGGCTCCGAGATGAGTTGGCAAACACTCAACAAAAGTTACAGGCTTCAGAGCAAATGGTTGCTCAACTTGAGGAGGAAAAGAAGCATTTGGAATTTATGGCGTCCGTAAAAAAATATGATGAAAATCAAGAGAATGAAGAAAGTATTGAGAAATCTCGTTCAGATCCTGTCGTTGATCTCTTTCCCGAGGAAGAAGCTGAAGAACGTAATAACATGTCTCCCATTCCACCTGGTCAATATGCCAATCAAGCAAATTCTGGCTATGAAATTCCAGCCCGTTTACGCACATTACATAACTTAGTGATTCAATATGCATCACAAGGCAGATACGAAGTTGCAGTTCCATTGTGCAAACAAGCCCTGGAAGATCTTGAAAAAACAAGTGGTCATGATCATCCAGATGTAGCAACTATGTTGAACATTCTCGCATTAGTTTATCGTGACCAAAACAAATACAAAGAAGCTGCCAATTTGTTGAATGATGCCTTGAACATTCGTGAAAAAACTTTGGGTGAAAACCATCCTGCTGTTGCAGCAACATTAAATAATTTAGCTGTTTTATATGGAAAACGTGGCAAGTACAAGGATGCCGAACCTTTGTGTAAACGTGCATTGGAAATTCGTGAAAAAGTATTGGGACGATATCATCCTGATGTTGCAAAACAATTGAATAATTTGGCATTGTTATGTCAAAATCAAGGCAAATATGAAGAAGTCGAATTATATTATCAACGTGCTTTGGAAATCTATGAAATGAAATTAGGACCAGATGATCCAAATGTTGCAAAAACTAAAAATAACTTGGCTAGTTGTTATTTGAAACAAGGAAAATACAAAGATGCAGAACTTTTGTACAAACAAGTGTTAACCAGAGCACACGAGCGTGAATTCGGTGAAATTGATGGTGATAATAAACCAATTTGGCAGGTATGTTTTAGAAAAATCCGTTTAAAAGTTTATATTTTTAACAATTTATTTGTGATTTACAGGTTGCTGAAGAACGTGAAGAAAATAAGCATAAAAATCTGGAAAACACACCATATGGAGAATACGGAGGTTGGCATAAAGCAGCCAAAGTTGATTCACCAACGGTGAGATTGAGTTCAAACTTTATAATGATAAATTTATTCATTTTCATATATTTTTACAGGTAACAACTACTTTAAAGAACCTCGGAGCTCTTTATCGACGACAAGGCAAATATGAAGCTGCCGAAACTTTAGAGGATTGTGCATTACGAAGCAAAAAAGAGGTATGAATTTTATTTCTATACTTGAATTGCAAAATTCAAACAAGTATTTTACTTTTCAGGCAATAAACTTGGTGAAACAAGCAAAAGTGGCACAAATACTTGGTGGAGATGACAAACGTCGTTCTCGACACATGCGAGGACCCTCAGGTGATGGAGCTGAGAGCTTCGATGGAAGCATGGGAGAATCTGATCTAAACCGAAGACTTTCAAAATCATAAATTATTCAAAACACATATTCATACTATAATGGTTCATGTCCGTGCTAAATTATTCACCATACACTGTTAATATTTTTTTCAATTGTGTTTGACTTAGTTTAGTCACAATTAATTTTTTATATTATGAAATTTTACTTCTATTTTAATTTTTAGTTATTTCACTACTATTTTAGAATTCTACCAGTGAAATTTTGTTTAATTTATGTTTTAACTATTTTTCATTTAATAAAAGGAAATTTTAGGTTAAATTTCCGTTAATTGTTATAATTTTAATGGAAATAATGAAATTGCACGTGAATGTAAATTTATGTTTGAATAAAAAATCAATCGAAGCTTTGGAATTTCTCTTCAATTCAATCATCTCTCTATTTTTTAAATAAAATTGCTGAAACTACTTACACAAAAAATGAAAAAAATAAAACCAAGCAAATACAAAATTGAAACAAAATAATATATTTTATAAGGCGCAAAATCTCAAAATTATAAAAATAATTGCAATGCTTATATTTTGTTAAAATTAAAGTTTAAATTTAAAAAATAAATAAATACAGTGATTATCAACATTATTTATCATAAAACAAAAGTATATTCAAATAAAAATTTAATAATTTGAAGGCTTCTCAACTCACCTGCCGTTGGAACAGGATTCTGTCCATTGTTGAATGAATTAGCAGAACTTTCTTTCATAACATCATTGATTTGAGTTGCCCATTTTATCACTACACCCTCAATAGCTGATTTTAAGTACAAATCAATTTGACAGTCTGAATTTTCCTGCAATTGCTTAGCAGCTTTAACACATTTATCGACTCCAACTGGCATTGGTAGAACTGTTTGACCACCAACTTGACCTTGAACCTAGAAAATTATAAGATTAATATAAGTTTTTAATGTAATTGAAATGAATTTTACCTGATAAACTGTACTTTTTAAGCTATGCACATGTTTTTGTACATCTTGCGCTACACATTCGGGCCAATCTTTGTGATTTTCGGCGAATGATAAAAGTGGGACAAAAATTTCATCTGCAATGAATTCTATGATTAATTAAGGACTTAAATGAATGTTAAATGAAAAACTTTACCAGTCGCCACAGATAACTGATCAATTGCACGTGACGATAAATCACCTAATATGATATATTTTTCAAAATCTTCTCTAGGTATAACAATAGGGTGCTTTTTAATAAAAAATACTCCTGTAAAAGGAAAAAAAAAATAATTAAATATTTTTAACCTTTATGAGCTAAAATTACTTACCTTTGCTTTTTAACTGTTCTAATGGAAAACTAAGTGTTGGTATTATTTGTGCATTTTGTGTAAGAACAATTACTAAAACTAATTCTTGTGGATTATCAGCAAACTCCTTTAAAACTGTCTTATGCTCATCAATTGCAAGCACACGAGCCCATTTTTCTGGTTTCAATTTCAACGATTTTTGTACAAATGAGCCCATGTAGTCCAAACGTGTGTCTGGACCATCACTTGACACAACCGAAACTCCTTCCATGTTAATTTAATTTGTGAATTTTAAGATGAGGCAAATATATTTTAACTGAAATTTACAGAAAAAGTTATCAGTATAAGATCTTGATTGAAACTTGTTGCTCATCACTAAGCGCATCAAGTTGCTCACAAACACATCCAAAATTTTTTTTTCTGAAACTAATACATGTAACAGGAAAACACCTGAGGATTTCATTTCCATGACGAACTATGGTTACAAAATCACCTTAGTAACCCCCTAGAGACACCATGGTGATTCCCAAGACAACCGCCAAGTGCCTTAATCCTACTTGTTGCTATTTATTCGTAACTTGTTGCTTAATTTCATTCATACATCACGAAAACTTATGAATGAATGCGCAACATACTTTTCATTCAACAAACGCGATACATGAATGAAATTTTCTTGTCATGAATGAAACGTGGAAAATCAATTGAATTTCATTTCATCACGATATGCGCATACCATACAAAGGTATGTGATGACAGTGAAAAATAAAATTAAATAGATAGAAACAATGAATGAATGACGATGGTGGAATGTGGTGATATCTTAAAAATAAAAATAAAAAAAGTCGATACTGAAACTAGGTAACGAATAAATAAGATTATGTAAAATTTTCCAAAAAAAAGTAGCCATCTTTGAATTTTATAAAAATTTAATAAAAAGTATTCCAAAAACTTTCAAACTTGGAAAATAATTCACTCAAATTTTCATTCACTCATTGTTGATCGATTGTGCGTTGAAAAAAAATCAAAATGGCTGACGGTTTTCTATTACACTTGAAAGTTACTTTCAGTTTAAAATTTTCGTTATTTTTCCACTAAAACGATTATTTTTAAACTTTTTTCATATTTTTCCAGAATTTTTCGGATTTTCTTTGCAAATTTCATCAAATTTAATCACTTTAAACACTTTTCATATGTTATGTAACACTTTTGCTTATTTTCATTACCTTATTACACCCCTTTACAACTAATTAATTAACATTTTCACTACAGATCAATCACAGATATGTAATGAGCTTTAAAATAACACTAAATTTTCTAGGTTTTTTGCTTTAATTTTTTTTCTTAAATTTTTAAGGAAAATTTTTTGTTGGAAATTTGTCTGTATTTGATAAAACAAAGGTTGTCTACATGAAACAACCTTACAAAGACAACTGGCTTTTATTTGGAAAATGACATAAATTTATTTTGTTTTTTCGTATTGTTATTTATGATTTTTTTTGTGATTTCGGTATGGTCTGCATTGGAATTTATATGAGGATCATAGATAAACAATCAAAGCGTAGCTATGGAAAATTGTTTTTCCTTATTGTTGTTTTTGTAATTGATATTAAAAAAAAATAACAACAATTTACAATGACATTGTCCTTTGATTCATTCATTCATGATTTGAAAGCAACTTGTTGAGTGTAAAATTTAATACAACAGACGCGGATTTGGAATTTGGATGTCCATTTCACTTGTTGAATATTGGATTAAAAAAAAGAATCATGAATATTCTCGTCAGTTCCAAGACGATTTTTTTTTTTTGATTAGATTACAAAAACCTTTCAACAATAAAATTTACTCGTCATTCTGCGATCTTTGAAATAAATTTGAGTGTTTATTTAATTCATACAATCAACAATGACTGTTTGATTTTTTTTTTGTATTTATTTGTTTAAAAATCAAGTACCCAACATAAAAAATATTGATGTTATAAAAGACGTTTTTCAAGTGCGTCAGAATTTGCACAAAAAAATGAGGCTCATTCAACATAAAAAGGTTGAATGTACTCATAATGACTGATGCCAAAAGAATAAAAGGCTTTTATTACGTCTAAATTACACGTACAAGGTAATTTTTACAGCAGTGTGATAAAATAAGAAATCTTGTTTTACAAAAATAGATTTGAATTTTTTTTTTTCATGAATGAAACAAATTTATTCGACTTTATTGCAAATTTTCAGCACAATTTTAACCGGTATCAAACATACTGGTTTTGATCTGTCGGTCAAGTTCAATGAAATGTTTTTTTTTAAATGTAATTTTATTATAGTTTGTAATGTAACTCCAACTGTGAGTTAATCTACTACAATAAATTACATATATCACGTATTGTATTTTATAGTAAAATGTATCTTCCTCATTGAAATTGAATCACTTATTTATGAGTTAACTGGATTTGTACGAACTAGGCACGATGAGAGGTATCAAGAAAATAAATATTTTTAGAATTTCAGGTTCTTTTAAATTAATTACATTCAGGATATCGTTGATTGATTTCAGCACTTCTTAGCATAAGTGGGCAATATTTTCAATAAATTCACACGCATGTAAGTATCTCCCCTGAAATTATCAGAACAATTTATTAAAATGTAAAATATAATTAAACAGAGAATCTTCTACACACACACACAAATTGTAGATAATAAAAGCACGCGACAACATGAAATAAATAAATTACTGCGCCAAGTACTTATCTTGTAATAATTTGTTGTTAAAACTACGTATCACTACATGAAAATGCCAAGAAATGTAGACTTGTCTCTCTTTCTGTATGTAAAGTCGTCGATGTGTCTACAATAATTTTGAGTTTAAAAAAAAAACAAACAAGACAAACACACACACATTGTACATGAGTACACGAAAATGAGTGAAGTAGAAGACAGAAAATCC
Source organism: Culicoides sonorensis (assembly GCA_900002565.1). NCBI lineage: Eukaryota > Metazoa > Arthropoda > Insecta > Diptera > Ceratopogonidae > Culicoides > Culicoides sonorensis. Next base: position 591,832 of record LN483406.1, read on the forward strand.
TTGAAGTAGAAATGATATAAAATGCGATGCCAAACTTGTTGGATTCTAATTCTTTGTAGAACCAGTAACTTGTTCGGTTAGATCTAGGTGTTTCTTCTTTCTAAATAGGAAGCGATTGTTTCGCAAACAGTATTTAGAATATTCTGTTATATTAAATTTTAATTTTAACAAGTGAAAAAAAAAACTTAAATTTAAAATGAGAAATCTTGATCAATATTTGATAGTGCTCGTTTCTGTAGTTTTGGGCGTTTCAGCAAAATATCGTAAGTGATAAGATAAAAAAGTGAACAAGTGCTCAAATTATTAAAAATAAAACAAAAAAATGAAATTTTAAATGAAGGTCAAATTCGAATAATCAAGTGATCCTTTGAATAAAAGTACAGAAAAACTTATGACTGCAGTGAATCACATCAATTATCGACTACCTTCAATTTTTAATTTAGCTGAAAATCTCCATTCAATCGAATTTTTGGTGATATAACTGACAAAAAAATTCCATTACTTAAATTTCCAGTACATTTCCTTTTCGTGTCTCAATGCATTAACGACAATTTTCTTAACTTGATTCTAATTTCCTTATAAAATTTGTTTACAGAAGTGAAGCAATTATTATCCAATAAAAAAAATGCAAGCAACCGCTTATTATCATTCAATACAATAAATAATGTAGATCGATAAACTTTTAACAGTGTGTCAAAATGCATTTCATTTAAATAATTTAAAGTGATTCATGACCAAGATAAATTAAATCTGTATTTACGAGAAAAAAATAGTTATATAATAATATGAGTTCCCGTTTGACATTGAAAGTCCGGCAAAAAAAATATAAAATTTATAAATAAATCGCAAAAATTTCCAACGAATTTGGTTGAAAAAGAATATAAAACCGTTACTTACCTTTCGATCTTCTTGCTTATTTTAATTAATTTACTGCTCGTCTTGAAATTTGTGCAAAATTTGAATAATTTAAATAGTTTGAAGAGTGAATCAGCAAAATTCAATACTTGAATTAAGAAAAAAATAATAATATTTTATTTGATTTTATCTTTTGACGTGTTTGCTTAAATAACTTCAAATTTTTTTTCACTCTACTTTAGCTTCCGATTTACCACGATGCAAGGCTGGTGATACAGAATGCCTTCCAAAAGTGATTACACAAGTAATTAGAACAGTTAAAAATGGCCGACCTGACATGAATTTAGGTTCAATCGAGCCACTCCACATTGACAAAGTAGACATTTCACAGGGTGGAAATTCTCCTATTCAAATTACTTTAAATTTCCGTGATCAAGATTTGTATGGCATTTCATCGGCTGAAGTTACAAAAGTTGTGTAAGTTTTTCATTATTTCAATTTAATTTGAAATTTTTTTTTGATAGAAATTTAATTTAATTTAATTGCAGTGGCTTTGAAAAAGATCCCAGAACATCAAAATTCGAAATTGAAGCAAAGGTACCGAAACTTTCGCTTAGCGGAAAATACAAAGTCAATGGACAAGTTCTTGTGTTACCAATTCAAGGTCGAGGAAGAAGCAATTTAACAATTGGTAAGGAAAATCATCATAAATTCACTTATTATTGAGCAATATGACAATTAATTTTTATTTATTAGAAAATGTAGTTTTACGCATCAAATTCAAACCAAAAGTCATCGAGAAAAATGGAAAAAATTATATTCAAACAGATAAATTCAAATTGACATTCGATACAACAAGGTAAGAGGAAATGACACAAGAAATGATATCAATCACATCGGAAATACACTGACTTTAATCACCTAATATGAATAATTTAATTGAAATTTTATTGTAATTTTTTTTTTTCTTTTTAAAAACAGTTTAATTTCCGTGTAATTGCAATTAATATTTTTATCTTCTTACTTTTCTAGGCTATATCTCAATCTTGACAACTTATTTAATGGAGATAAAGCTTTGGGAGATAACATGAATGCATTTTTGAATGAAAACTGGAAAGTGGTCTTGGATGAATTGAAACCAGCTTGCATCGAAGCGTTTGCACAAATATTTGCTAGCATAATAAATTCAATATTTAGTAAATTATCATATGATGATGTTTTTGAAGCCTCATAGTTATTAGTATTTTTAAAATGAAAAAAAAAGTAATTTTTAAGTTAAAATAAGATAAGCTTCGATAAAAATGAATAAAGTTACACTAGTTATTCATAAAAACAGTACAAAAGTTCGTTGTTTAATGGCCATTTAAATCTTTTGTAGAAATTTTAATGATTCTTAACCAAAATCATCAATTCACTGGTAATTAAATTCAAAATAAAATAAATAATCAAGAATTTTCTTAACAAAAGTAAGATTACTGCTGCATTATCACGTCATACACAGGTTTTACAAGCTTATTTCAATTTAATTACAAATCAGAACACTATCATTTATTTATTGACGGTTATTATTTTTCTGGATTGCTATTTGAATATGCATACGGTACTCGACTACTCTATTTCTGCAAATCAATTGCAAATTTATTACATAAATAATACTAATATTCTTGTAATAAAAAGTTGAACGCATTTGTAGACTAATGACAAATTGTCATTTTTGAAGCAAGCGATTTCCTGTAAGTTATATAGCAAAACATGTAATGAGGGGAGCTTTAATTTCATTTAAATTCAATCAACAATAATTTTACATAAAAAATTAGATGAAAAAAATTCAGGAAGATAATAAAATGACAACATCTCTAGAGATTCTGATCAGTCTCTTTTAAAACTTAGTCTCGTTATCATTGAAATTGAAAGTTAAAATTAAATTAAAAGTGAAATTAATTTAAAAGAAAAATTAACATCATGAAAAAGGAATTATTCATCATAGTAATCTCGAATTTCATGACAAACATTGTAATAGCTGATAGAGTTCGTATGTTGTTAAACTTAATTTAAACTTGTCCCTTGTGATTTTGATTTAAATTTTTATTATAGCTTCTGACATCAAAAAATGTAAAATTACTGACACAAAGTGTTTCGAAGAACAATTTAATTATGCATTAAAAAATTACAAGCAAGGTGAAAACTTACAAAGTCATTTAAAGTTAGAACGCATTTAATTTAACGTTAAAATTACAGGCATTCCATCTCTGGGCGTTCCTTCAATTGATCCTCTTAAAATAGAAAAAATCGAAATATCGGAAAATAATCAAGGAAAATCTCGTCGTCCAATTAATTTAGATATGACTTTTACGGATATCGATTTGACTGGATTGTCTGATTGCAAGATAAGCAATGTCAAGTAAGATTTTTTTTTTATTTCATGTTATATATTAATCATTCAATGGTTTTTCTATATATCAGAGGATGGGACACCGTTCAAAAAGATTTCAAATCAAATATGGAACTGACAATAAAAGGACCTGTGTTGAAATTAGCAGGACAGTATACAATTAAAGGCAGAGTATTGATTTTGCCTATTGAAGGTGCTGGTGATTGTGAATTAAGTCTAGAAAACATTTTGATTAAAGTGAATTTTACTGGACAAGGAACTGAAAATAATGGTAAACGATATATTAAAATTACAAAGCCAGTTATCTCGTTAAAGACAAAAAAGTGAGATGAAAATTTTGTTATTTAATTTGCTGGATATGAATTAAATTTTTCATTTTAAGATTGAACACACGTTTAGAGAACCTTTTCAATGGTGATAAGAGACTAAGTAAGCAAATGAATATATTTTTAAATGACAACTGGAGAGATATTTTTGAAGAACTTAAACCAGCAATCATTGAAACATTTGGTGGAGTTTTCATTCAAATTACAAACAATGTTTTGAATAATGTGCCATATGAAGAGCTTTACATTCCAGAAATTGATTAAATAAGCAGCTGAATTCATTTGAATTATCATTTTATAATAAAAATTAATAATAATTTGCCATGTGATGTAAATAAAGCGTCGCCTTAATTTTTTATAAAAAGTACCAGACGTTTTCACTTTGTTAATTTACAAATTTTATCTACTTTAGTGAACTTTTTCGTATCATTAAAAGATTTTCTTAAATTAACACGCTAATTGAAATCTTTTATAAGAAATTTCAACTAGGTTATAAAGTTATAATAAACGTTTCTTAACACATCGTTATGAATGTTATCAAGGAACTCATCTTCAATTCAATTCAATTCAAAGTAAAATAGAACCAACTTTCACATGCCTCAGTCTATTTGTAACATTCGATTAGGTGAGGTTCAAAATTGACTTGGAACAATGAGTTACAACAGCTGCTACTTTAACTGGGTTGTAATTTTAACCTTAATTTTATTTCTAATTCCGAGGGACATTCAAGGAAGATTACGTGAGTAAATTAAATGAAAATTGGAATTTTATCCATTTCCTGTTATTTCATTAGCTGATGATGTTGAAAAGTGTAGTATCATTGACACTTCATGTCTGACAAATAAAGCGCAAATCATATTAAAAAAATATTATAAAGGATATGAACCAATGGGATTAAAGTCACTTGATCCCATCAAAGTTGATTGTAAGCATATATTTCATTTAAAATTTCAAATTATAAAATTTAAAGCAAAAATTTGATCAGCAATCAAAGTTTCCGAATCAACAGAAGACCAAAAGAAGAGTATCAACCTCAATCTATTTTTCAAAAAATTAAATGTGCATGGTGTTAGTAAAGGCAAAATAAATTATCTGAAAATGTCTAATAATTCAAATAGTAAAAATTTTGAAATTGATTTGAGTGTTTCAGTTCCACGGCTTGAGCTCATTGGAGATTATAGTATTAATGGTAAAATTCTCTTGTTACCCATCACTGGATCAGGAAAATGCAATTTAACTGCAGGTGAGTCATGGTGGAATAATTTGATCATTCAACATTTTTAAGTTAAATGCGTTTACAGAAAATGTCGATGTAAAAGTTCAACTGAATGGCAATTTGATTCAACACAATGGAAAAGATTATCTATTTTTACAGAAAATATCATCAGCCGATTGTGATATTTCTCACGTTTTCATTGATTTAGAAAATTTATTTAATGGAAACAAAGTATTAGGAGAGGGTATGAATAAGTTTTTAAATGAAAATTGGATGGAATTGTGGAAGGAACTTAGACCGGCTTTCATCAAAACTTTTGGAAACATCGGAATTGATGTGGCAAACACCGTTTTTCAACGCAATACATTCAAAAAACTGTTTTTGACATAATTTCATAAGTACATTTTTTTTTGTTTGGTGGTGGAATTTGCTACATTTAATATGTAACTATAATTGGATATGATAATGTGAATGCAGTTCAATATAATGATAAAAACTTACTTCGGTTAATGTGAAATGTAAAAAACTATTTTGAATTTCATTTTTTTTTTTTAATTTCCATACAAATTTCATATCACAGCTCATTTTTATTGTAAAAACAAATCCTTATATGGCATTTTCATGAAAACTTCATTAATATAATTTTTTATCACCTTCACAAACGCCTTTTCGATTGATGCCTTTGTCTCGTTGAAAATATCTTTCCAGTTTTCATTTAAAAACAAATTCATGTTATCACCAAGCTCTTTATTTCCGTTAAACAAATTGGTAAAGTGCATGATAAGTCTGAAAAGTAAAATAAAAAGCAAATGTAATTTAATGTCATGATTTATTGAAATTTTTTTTTTATGTTACAAACATTCATCATTGAACTTGATTCATATGCATTCATAACTAACTTACCTTGATGTCTCAATATGTATGCGTGCTTTATCAATTTGCATATAATCAGCATTGTCTTTATTTACGACTTTCATCACAGATCTAAATTTTAAAACTGGATCTAGAAATGTCATGTTACTTTGACCTGTACCTTGAATTGGCAAAATCAAGACTTGTCCATTGATTTTATAGGCACCCAATTGGGTGACAACCGGTGCTTTTAGATCAAAATTCAAACGAGAACCATCAATTGCACTTGTGAGACCTTCAAATTTTGTGAATTGACCATTTTTGAGTCCAGTATATGTGACATTCTTAAAATAAAGCTTAATTCGTCCAGGACTTTGACCTCCTTGTTCAATGGTCAATTTATCAGCCTTAAGTGGATCTAAGGAAGCCATATTGAGTTCTGGTAGACCGTTAGTTAATTTTTTTATCACAACATTATTTATGATGTTTAGCATACAGTCTGCGTCGCCCATTTTACATTGAGGGACTTGTGCAGCAGCTGAAATCGATTTAATTTCAAAACATTTTTTTTATTTTTCTATGAAATCACTTACGAAATGATGAGGCTGATACAGCGGCACAAAATGCACCTAAAAGGAGAATAATGGACTTCATTCTAGATATCTAGAATTGAGTGAAATGAAAAATTTAACTGGAAAATTTAGTTAAACGTTTAAAATGTTCTAAAGTTAATGCAACAATAGAATTTTTATGAAGTTATGCATTGCTTTTATAAGTCATTATCTCAAGGGTATTTATTCGACGTACATCAAAGTAAATTTGTTTTTAACAATGTTGACATCGAATGAACGTATGCAACGTGTTACGTTTAGAACAAATCATTCTAACATTTTGTACCGAATTCAAATCGATTCAATGAGATTTTTATGAACTTCCTCAAATACCAAGATAAACAACAAATTATTTCAACTTGTAACTATTTGTTTACATTAAGAAAATTTAACTTTGAAGCTAACTTTTGATATGACTAATGAGCACTGAGCGAGATTTTCGCAAAATCATCATTCTTGACAGTTAAAACACGTGTTTAATTTTTTTCAACGACATTTAATTTATTAACATTTCACCTACTATTGAACAAACAGATTTTTGTATGGTGTTTGAGCAAAAACATCATTAACTACATTTTTAACAACACCAACAAATGACGTCTGAATTGCACCTCTTAACTCGGAGTAAATCGTTTTCCAGTTGTTATTTAAAAACCGATTCATATTGTTTGAGAGATCCTGGTTACCATTAAAGAGATGATCGAAATTCAGATACAATCTAAAATAAAAATAAATTTTAATTTTATAGTTCAATGTGTTCAAAGCGCATACCTTGATGTATCAATTTTCAATTTAGCTTTATCAATTTGCAAATACTCCTCTCCACCTCTCATGACAGATTTAGTTGTTGATCTAAATTTCATTACACTTTCGACAAATGTCATGTTACTCAAACCATTCCCACTAATCGGCAATATCAGAACACTTCCCGTAATTTTATACTGTCCAACTTGACTTACAAGAGGAACATGCAAGTCAAAATTCAGCTTCGATTCGTTAATGTTCTCCTTCAATCCATTTAATTTCACCATCTTTGCTCTACTAAAGCCACTGTAAGCCAAATTCTTGAAATATAATTTTATATTGACCGGACTTGAACCACCCTGTTCAATTGAAAGTGTCTCAACACGTAAAGGCTCTAATGGTGATAAATTGAGTGCTGAAATTCCATTTGCTGAATTTTTCAACACTTGATTGTTGATTGTATTTAAAATGCACTCATTGTCGGTTATTTTACATTTTTGTAGCTCAAGTGATGCTACAAATAAAAGTAGTACGTTTAAATATTTTCATCTCAAACAAGGAATTACAATTCAATTATTTACTTACATACATTTGATATGATCAAAAACAAAGCAAATATTTGTAAAAAAATAATCATTTTTGATGTTTCCTTAAACTATTACAACAAACGAATGATTACAGATTGTAATTTATGTTGGTTAAATTGAAAGTTGGCAAAATTTCAGAAAAATATTAATTCTCTCTCTTTGAGTCTCAATTTAAGTAATGAATTGGTATGTATCAAATAATTGCGATGCAACAGTTTTTATACTTTTGATGTGTTATTTGTGATACAAATTTGTACTGTATTGTCTTTCAAGGATACCGCATTATAATTGCGAACTTAATATTAATTTTATTGGGTACAGTGATGTGTTTTTCTATTAGAGGCCGTTACAATTTTCTTATGAGTTTCCATTTTTTTATCTCTTTTGTGGGGTTTGTTGGTTCAGGAAAATTCAATGATTTAGAAAAAACTTATTTAGTTACTGTTCAAGTGTAGAGACAGACTGACAAACAGAGTGTGTGCCTTTAATACACGCATTTTTTCAAGAAACGGGGAAAATCATCCGAAATTGCTCGATTTAGTGATTCACTGTACTTAGCTATGAAACTTCTAATAGAGGTACAATATTTTATGAATTGAAATGTGTTAGATAAATATTTACATTCATGTAAAATATGCATTACATTATTTTTCATTACTATAAAGATGATAACAATGCACTTGATCGGAATTTTGAATGAGGTTTCATGATTTTTTTTGTTTATCGTAAATTTACAAACTTTTACCTTGCTCCAATTTTTAGCATTGTTATTGAAAATGAAATTTTATTTTAAATTTTCTAATTTATTGTACTATATTTAATTTTATTTACAAATAACATTGTTAACTATCATCTTGCAGTAGGTCATCATATGGCAATTTCGCGAATACATTATTAACTAAATTAACTACAACTTGACCTAAGGCGTCAAGTACTCCAGGTTTCAATTCATCATAAATTTCTTTCCAATTATCATTTAAAAATTGATTCATGGTATCACTCAATTGCTTATTTCCATTAAAAAGATTATCTAATCGTATACGGAGTTTTGAAATTTTCATATCAATTCGACTGATTCCATCAAGTTGGATGTGACGTTTTTCCTTTTTCTCAAATTCTTTTCCATACGCTTCGACATGTAGCTTACAATTATCTGTGAAGTGAAATTTAACATTTAATGTTATAAATAACAAGGCGTCTCCACAAATTCTTACCCAATGTGAGATTTGAAAATCCAGCACCTTGTATAGGTAAAACTAGGACTTGTCCATTAATTTTATACTGTCCAACTAATACAATTTGTGGTATATATGCATCAAATATCAGTTTACCAGGAAACTTTTTTTCAAATCCCCTTTAAATTACAAAAAAATATCATAAATATCACATATCAAATTCAAGCACTCATTTCAATTCTTACTGTATTTTTTTCACTTTCATTTTACTAAATCCATACATATTCCAATCCTTAAACCATAAATTAATATTCACAGCTTTTTGTTTCTTTGAATTTTTATCTTCCAATATTGATACTTCAGGAATTTGTATTGGATCGATTGAAAGTAAACCCATGCTTGGTGATCCATCTTTATAGTTCTTGGCGACATATCCAGCACTTTCTGCTATGCATTTTGCATCCCCAAATTTACATATCTGGATATCACTAGCTGTAATTAAAAACAAAATCACAAATCAATGTAATAAATTCAATTAAGAGAATAAATTGATTTGAATGGAAAAAATAAATTTGAGATGTGTTATCTCATGAATTTATTACAGTTAATTACTATGTTCCGGTCTTAACTTGATTTTAAAAAGATTTCAATGAATTTAAATAGTGTTTTTTAATTGAAGGAACCTGAATTTTAATCGTAGAAGTGATTTGACTCGGAAATTTGAGAACACTGCTTAGAGAAAAGGCAGCATCATTGGGTCATAGTTAAAAATGAATACTACTCACGTAATTTAGCACTTTGACAAACACTCAAAATTATTGACGCAAAAAGTAATTTTCCCAGCACTTGAATCATCTTTACTTTTGTAATAAACTATAACTTGAAAAAACCCCTTAAAAACTAATAAATCAATAAATGTGTCCTTATTTTCTTAAACTAAATAAATAACTGAAAATAATTTGCCGGTATATTTTCCTTTATATACTGTTTTTTATCTACAAATTCATTCATTCATTGAGCTAAAGTATTATTATAATAAATATGATTAGAATTAATGAAAAGATTGTTGTATAAATTATAAAAATTCTGATTTGTATTATAAAGCCTTTAATAGACGGTCAGTCTATCATGTGTGTTTCTACACGCAATCAACTTATTACCTTTTTAAGACCTTTACATCAATTAAAGTGCTCTACTAGAGTGTACACTTAAGTTGAATTCAATCAACGTGACATAATTACACATGGAAAGTAACCGGTCATTAATGGTTGGCTACAAAAACCAGGAAATTTTCTTTTCGGACAAGTCTCCATGTGCGCTTATGTAACCCGAGAACAAGTGGAGACGAAAGGTTGATCGTATCCAATTAAATTCACGTCATCTGAAAAGGAAACTCTGAATCAACTCTCTTCTTCAGGAATGCGATTCTACATCGATACCTTCATATTACGTTCTCTTTCATATCAATCATTTACTGGAATCCCTAATCAACCGGTATTTTCTTAGAAAATATATATTATTCCATAGTAATGAATAAATAATCATGTAGTTTATCAGGTTTCATCTGTTATTAATTCACATAAAATGTAAATAATCGTATCTCCGCTTTAATTCTAATAAATCGCTACTTGATTATCTTTTAATAGATTCCAAATACACAATTAGATGAAAAACTTTGTGAGGTGATAGTTGTCACGTTTTCCAGAGGTGATTAACTTTTGTTATTTTTTTTCATCATTAATAATGATAAACTGACGCGTGCGACGAATATTAAATTGAAGGTAAATTTTATTATTAATTTTACAGCATCTTTACAATGAAATTACTCATTTTTATAACAATCAAAAAGCAGTGGATAAGTCATTTTGTAATGAACAAAGTCAAACACGTGTTCTTTTAGTAAAAAAGAATAATAATATTTAAATGTCTTATTAGATTCCGCATTGCTGATTAGATGAAGTTCATTCGGTTCAAATTATGAAAATTATTTAATTGTTGTTTTGCTGGTTATGCTAATTAATCAGAATTAAATGTGTAATAGAAAAGTTATAATTTTATTAAATTAATATTATTATAAGAATGTATGAAGACGAATTTTTTCGCTAAACAAATTTTAGTTAATCGTAAAGTAAGACAGTACGATAATCCTTCATAATAAAATTTACTTTACAGTTCATTCACTTTACAGCTCATTAGACGGCCTTGGGCTTTTCATTTATTAAAATAAGAATTTCAAACCTTCATTATTTTAACTGTCATTTCAAATTTAAATGTAAATGCTTGTTAAGCACCCTGTTGTTTATCATAACAGTACAGTAAAACTTCTCATAAAATAAAATTCAAATTTACGCATATGAAAGCTTTTCATCAAATTAATATTTTCTCATCGAAACCATTATAATTCTAGGAAATCATTGATAAAATTTCAATAAATGTTAAAGTTCAATAAATTTAAATTTTGTTTAATAAATCCACTTTAAGGAAACTTGCCTGTACTTCATTCAGTCAAGTGACAAAAAAAAACAGAGAACAACGTTCAGTTAATTTTCCTGTACTAAAGTTAAGTTAATTTTTACTCATACAAATAATTTAATTGAAAAAAAACCCTCAGGATGGATGAAACAATTGACCAAGCCTTGATTAAAAAAGAGATGCTTTATCCTGGCTCGAAATATATTCCACTCACATCAGGGACAAGGGTAAGAAATTCACAAATTGCATATCAATTGCGTATCTAAGGAAGAAAAACACAATTCATTTCATATTGATTAATTATTTTTACTGTTGATTTAACACAATTCTTATTTACTTTGCAAGGTAAAATTCCATTATCAAACAAGACGATGTGATAAAGACAAAACACTACTCGATGACAGTAAGCGGACAAACAAACCAATGGAATTGGTTTTAGGTAAGAAGTTCAAACTCGAAGTATGGGAAGTAATTGTACAGAAGATGGCTTTAAATGAGGTTGCGAAATTCACTGTTGACAAATCGGTAGATTACCATATTTGAGTAAAGTTTTTAAAATTTTTAATTAGGTTTTGATTTCAGCTGGTTCTTCAATATCCATTTGTTGCAAAGACAATCAGAGATGCATGCAAACCACCTGAGGAACGTCGTACACATATGTGTGGTATGACATTGCAAAATGAGGGTATTGGATATGATGATCTAAATGATCTTCTGAAACGTCCATGCGATTTAGAATTTACAATTGAATTAATTTCAATTGAGCTTCCCACTGATTACCAAAAAGAATCTTGGCAAATGGATGACAATGAAAAGTTGAAACGCATCCAAGAATTGAAAGACCAGGGTAATGAACATTACAAGAATCGTGAATTCCAAAAAGCTGAGGACTCATATTCATATGCAATTGGAATTATTGAACAGTTGATGCTCAAAGAAAAACCGGATGATGTTGAATGGAATGAATTGGCTGAAATTAAAATCCCTCTCTTACTCAACTACACTCAATGTAAATTAATTGCAAAAGATTATTATCCAGTTATTAATTATTGTACTGAAGTGTTAAAATATGATCCGAATAATGTCAAAGCATATTATAGAAGGGCCAAAGCACATGCAGGAGTCTGGATGGAAAAGGAAGCTGAAAGAGATTTCATTAAATGCGTTGAATTAGATTCAAAATTAAACTCAGCCGTTGCTAAGGAAATGAGTGAATTCAAAAAATTGTTACATGAAAAACAGAGAGAGGAGAAGAAAAATTTCAAAGGACTTTTTTGAAAAGCTTCAAAGCACCAAAAAATTGATGTTAAATTGATGTGGAAAATGTTTAACTGTGCACTGGACAACAGACAATTATCTCTAGTCATATCGTTGTAAATTTGATACCTTTTGGTCTTTTTGTTCTATTGAATTATTTTTTCATTGTTTAGAAAATGCAAATAAATGTAATGTAACACTCTGAATATTTGTGTTTCTTTTTAAGGTCATAATGAGAAAAAAAATCATTTTCATTTTAAGATTTTTATTTTTTACCAATTTTTCTTATTGTAACTTTTAAATTCTATTTTTTATATTATATTTAGTATTAGATTTGAATCAAACGTTTCCATTAACTTTTTCTTCTGTTTTCATTAAATAATCATGAAAACTATATCGCTTCATGATATTCAATTTACAATATGATAAAATTATTCTGAGCCAATATTAGAACAATCGCATGTAAAACTTTAACTTAGTTATTTACATTAAGCAATATTTTTCAACAAAGTCAGGTGGATGATTTCAAGTAAAAATTGAAAGAAATGGAAGGGATTTGTTTTTAATGAATTCAATTCTAATTTTGACTATCTGTATTGTAATATTAAAAGTATGTATTTGCTAAATAAACTTGAGATAGAAATTAGATTTGTGACAAAAAATTAAATAACATCTATCAAAATTTTATATTCTAGTCTCATTTATTATTTTATATCCATGTTAGTCATACATTGTCTGTTAAAATATAATTCTCTCTGTGAAAAAAGTTCCTATTTAAAGATACTTGGACAATATTTGACCATATATATTTCCTTTTTTATATTAAATCTAAAACTGTTTTAATTTTAATTGAACAGAGGATGGCCTCTTGACAAAAGATACTAAATAATAATTATATTTTCGGTCACGTTCATACGTTCCTAGAATTTATGTAGTCTTAAGTTAATTAATAAATTTTTTTTATGTTTTTTTTTGTTAAAATTACTATTCCTATCATTATTTCTATGATTTAACTTTTTTCATTAATTTTAGGGGTTTTGTTATTATATTTGCTTTTTATTTTGTCTGATACTTTTAAATTTTGTATCTAATAAAAACTATTGTTTTATAATTAATTATTTTTCCGTTATCATCCATGTTTCTGTATTACAACAGGGATTTCATTTATAAAAAAATGGAGTTAAATTTTTTATACACATTAAATGTTTTTTTGTTGCTGTGTACAGAAGTAAAGATAATGTAAAATGTAAAAAAAATGATATAAAGACATTTCTATAAATGTTGATTTTTTTGTCTCACATGCAGCTATGTCATAGTTTATTGTGCCGGAGTAGGTTCTGATGTCACAACTGGAGTTTTCGTCTCTGTTGGTGGTTGTGCAAGTGCTGGTTCATCTAAAAATCATTATTCTATTTAAACTCACATTTTTTTAATTAAAACATTTACTCACCTGTAAGACCATCTACCTTAGTTTCTTTATCATCAAGAACAGGTGCAGTTTTAACTGGAGTTGGTTCTGTAACTGTAACAGCTGGAACATCTTTCACAACTTCAGGTTCTTTCGATGGCTCAACAGCTGATTCAGATTCCTTTGTTTCAGGCTTAGATTCCGATACAACAGGAGTCGTTTCACCATTCTTTGCTGGCTCTTCAACCGTAACGGGCTTTGATGGTTCTTCAACTTTTTCTTCAACGGCTGACTTGACCTCTTCCTTCTTTTCTTCAACGGGAGTAGGTTTTTCTTCAACTACAGGTTTCGCTGGTGATGGCTGAGATGGATTCTCTTTCTTTTCTGGTGTTTTTGTGACTTCAGCAGGTTTTTCAATGGCAGTTGAAGTGGCACTCTCTTTGTTATTTTCAGGTTCTATAAAACAATCAAATTAAAATGACAAAATTTCAAGATAAAATGTAATAACTCACCTTTATCAACCTCCATTTTTTCAACAGGTTCTTCTTCTACTTTCTTCTCACTTTCCACACTACTTGTCACTTCATTTTCTGTCTTTTTTGATGTTTCTTCTGTTGTTTTTTTCGACACAGAACTTTCTTCTTGTTCCATTTTCTCTTCTTCAACATTATTTTCATGTACTGTCTCTAACGTTTTTTTATCGTCCTTCGTTTCTTTAACTGAGTCAACTTTATCTTCTGTTTTTTCGTCAGTAGCTGCAACATCATTTGATTTTTTCTCAGGTGATTCTTTCTTTGGTTCAGAAGAAGCTTCGCCATTACTTTCTGGCTTTTCTTCTGGTACTGGCTCCACCTTTTTACGTCCTCGACCTCTTGACGGAGTTGTGGTTTGTGTAGGAGACGTCTTTGCCTTTTTAGCTGGAGGTGGAGTTGCAACAGTCGGTGAAGTAGATGGACGTAAACTTGATCGTGTACGTCTCTTTCCTTCAAGTTCTAAAGAAGCTCCCATATTTCTTAAAACTTCTTCAGCCTCTTCCTTATGACGCTCTAGAGCTGACTTACGTTTTGATGGAGTTCGTTTCGGCTGTAAGTAGAAAAAAAAACAATAATAAAAATAATGCAATATAACTGATTTGTTTGTATTGAAAAACCAGTTGAATAACAAGAGAAATGGAGAGTAATCTACTCCAAGTCTAGTAACAACATATTCATACACACATGAGTACTTAAATGTAAAGGTACACCTTTACTATACATCAATTAATGATGAAAACTACTTAATTTATAATAATTATTCTTAAAACACACATTTCAATTGTAAATTAACTGAAAAATTCTCTCTCAACTACTATTTAACGACATTTTCTTAACTCTCTGTATATAAAAATGTCTGCACATAACCTATACACACTACAATATACACAAACAAGTCTATAACGCATTTATTTGCAATTTCATCAGTCATGTTCTGTTTGATAATCGTCTTACCAAACGAAAAATATCATTTCACCACAAATTTAAGGGTCTTTCATTGCAACTATCATTATATTTTTATATGCATTTGTTGTGTTTTGATCTTGAATATTCTTTGTTTCCAGTTTTATTTCGTAATTTAGCATAATTTGTCCCAATATTGTTAAATGCCGAACGCTTTTTTACATAGCGTCGTCATAATTGTATTATGTGTGTATGGTTATGTATGTACACATGTACATCAAACGGGGGAAAATTTATGATTTCACATTTTTATCATTTTTCAAGTGAAATTATTGCTTACCGTAGCTGAATTATTGACCTCTTCCGACTTTGGTGCATCTGCTTGAACATCCGACATTTTTAAGTAATTTTTTTACAGTGTTTTAAGTGTAATTTTGTGGACAACTTATTTACGAGATGCTTGTGAGCGACTTCAAAATATGTGGAAACTGGAAGCGATGTTGGATTGATGTGGAATTGAATATTTTTTCAAAACAAATCCCATGCCTAGAAAATTATTTTTTTTGAAATATTAACCGTTACAAGACAAACAGCATTTTTGCATTATTGTTCAAGATTCATATTATGTTTATTAAGAGCTTTGAAAAATGATACTTTATTTTATGCATTGTTTTTATTATAAGTATGTCATTCGATATCTTTTAAAGATATTTAATGGTTGGTTTGTCTTCGTACCCAAAAACGTGCTCTGTAATCTTCAGAGCATGTCAAGAATGCAGCGTGAGTTGGACTGTGACAAATATGCCTTACAGGTCCATTGTGTCCTAATGACATTAAATGCGCTCTTGATGCATTTCTGGAATTCCAAGCACATAATGATGTAGTTGCTTCATCAGGGAACAGAACAAAATCTTCAGTGTGATTGAAAATGGCTTGGGTACTGTGTTCTTGTTTTCCAGTTGTTCCGGCACCTGTATATGCAATCAAACATCGACTTGTATTGAGTTCCCATAATTTAACTAATGAATCTTTTCCAGATGAAAGAAGATATTTTCCATTCTTCGTGAAAACTAAACTGCAAATTTCTGAACCATCATGAGCTTGAATGAAAGAATTGATACATCGGCCACTTACACCATCCCCTAAAAAATAATATTACTTGTTTATCTAGTGCAACAAAAAAAATTAAGTATGATCATACAAATTTTTATACTGCCATCAGTAGATCCAGTTGCATACATTTTACCAGTTACTGCATACTTGACACAAGTTATCTCGGATTTGTGATGTTGAGAGGCCATTGGACTTACAAAACACTGTCCAGTCGAAATATCATACACTCGTAACACAAAATGATCGGTTCCCACTGCAAGATAATCTCCAGTTGGGTGAAAGGATAAACATCGTACGGGTTCACAGTCTGTAAATACTTTATGTGCCTTCTTAACACTTGCTTTTGAGATGTCAAATAATTTTACAGTGCAATCTTTTGATCCTGAAGCGAGAATTTGTTCCGCTGGATGAAATTCCAAAACACTTACTTCATCTATGGCAGGAATTAAATTACAATTTATTACAATTTTTTTAACTTTAAGCTAGTAATTACCTGTATGATCATATAAAGTCCTGATTACAGGATGTCCATGTTGTTCACGACCTGATTCAATATCTTCCGGAGCTGATTTTGCCAACATACGATCGACATCCAATATTTTAATACTAGCATCAACACTACCAGTTGCTACTAATTGTCCATCAAAAGTGAAACAACCAGCTCGACATGCTGCTTTGTGAGATGTAACATAGGCAGTTTCGTAACTAGCTGGTTCAGGTGCCAATGCTGAACCCTCTGTTTCAAATTCAAGATCTAAGCCCATGGTAGTTTCAATTAAACTTGCCTCCTCGTCTCTTTTTTTGCGTTCATTTGCCATCCCATTCATCATAACATGGAATAAACGATCACTTGGAGGACATGGAGGATCAGCTCGAATGATGCTTGTAAGTTCAACAGCTAAATTATGGTATCCATCATAAAATAATTGACTAGAAATGCAATTTCATAAAATACAAAAAAAAACTTATTAAATAAGAGAATAAACCTGATCATCAGCCGATATAAAATTTCGCGATTTTTTACTGTATTTGTTGGATCTAATATTTCTGTATCCTTCATCTTGATGTCGTCTGAATATTATGAAATTATGGAATATTTTCAATCAATTTTGATTCGTTTTTAATTTAAAGGACAAGAAATTCTACAAGCAAAACAAAATGCCGGTGTTTTTTTCAGTCTGTCAGATTTCAAAACATAAACAAAATTATTTTGACATTTGAATATTTTTTCCATGGACTTTGTTTTTCAAAATTGAAAAATAAGCAAAATTGATTATTTGATCAATGAAACATTCAATTAAAGTCCAGTAATGATGGATTCAAGTCATATTGTGTCAAGACCTGATCAATTTTTAAAAATACCTGAAATTGATGGAAAATCAAAAAGAAATAATGATCCTAAAGCAATACGAGTAGAACGAGGAGATGTTGAACATCTTTTGCAAGATTTTGTGAGAGCGAATTATTTAAAGTACGTTGAAGGAGTTTTAAAGGAAAATTATAAATTATGGCTGAAAAGTGATATGGGACAAATATCTGAATTGGTTGTCACTGATGAGGAAATCAGAAAAACAGCTGAAAATATTGAAATTGAAGCAGTAAAAGCGTGTATGGTTGTATCGTTATATCGTAAAGCAATCATTAAAATGGTAAAAAAAAATGATGATTGAACACTTTTTTATTTATCAATTAAATTGATTTTTATTTTTTTTTTTTAGATTGACACAATTAAAAGTGATACACAGCAAAAATTGTTAAATAATATATTGATGAAAATTAAATTCAATTCAAAACCAAATAAAAAACATGTCGGAGTACAAACAGAAAATATTGTGCCGAAACGAATTCCAAGTCCTATCAATATTGGAACGAAAAAAGTAAAAAACACGTCAAAGGATCGAACTTCAAAAGACATTGATGTTGCAGAGGCAACTTTGGATGAGAAGATTCGACGTTTTCAACAGAGTTTATTTGAAACAAATGAAGAAATCGAAGCAAAACCAAAAGAGAAAACTCGGACTGAAATTAAAAAGCAATTTTATCAAATACCGGGCATAATTGATACGCCGACAAGACCACCCATGACACCAACTATCAACCTCAATGATCTCCTAAACCAACAAAAACAGCAAAAACAAGAATTTTTTGCACCTTCAACACCTAACAGTGTCATAAGTCACACACCTAGCTTCAATTTACCTAAAGTCCCAGCAACACCAACATGCTTATTAACACCAGCCTCAACATGTACAAACAGCACACGAGAGGATGACATTGATCTCAAAATTATGCAGGAACTAAGTGAGATGTTTGGCGACGACGAAAAAGATGAAGCTGAAGGAATTTTTGAGGAGCCTGTTGAACCATTACAACAAGTCATGAAAGAAATTGAAGCCTTTGGTACGAAAGAAACGAATGAAAAACCTGAAGTAGCTTCAGAAAAATCAAATCAGTTGGAACAAAGTAGTGAAAAATCACCAATCATCGATTTAAAGACCCTATCGGATATGAAAGATCCTGAGGAACGAGAAAAGGAAATTAAAGAACAACTCATGTCATCGGTATGGCCTTGTGAATTGCATCACCAAAGAATGAGATTAAGACATATTTTAAGCGACATAGCTGAACGCAATTTTAGGAAATATGAAAAGGTTAGCATTTAATTTTTAAATTTTGACTTTAAATGTATGGTTTGATTTTTAGATAAAACAACGATTCCGAGAATTATTTGATGATGATGAGTCAGAGAATGAACTTGCACCATACAGTCCAAGTATTGAATTAGATGAAATTTTGATTGCTAGTTGCCGCAAAAGGATTTCAAATTGGGTTGTCAAATCTCTCATGAAGCCATACAAAAATGGACAAATTGCTAAATTTTTGTTCAAACGTCTAGCAAAACTTCTTGCTAATAACATAATCTACCAAGATCAGTATCCGAGTGAGGTTTTCGTAAAAGAGTATATTTATGAGTACATGTGTAAACATCCCAGAATTGAATGTTACGATGATATGTATACTGAAGAATATTCTTTTAAGTAATAATAAAAAACATTAATTTAAATTTAATCAATGGTCATCTCTTGTATCACCCGGACAATTTGTTTGGAAATCTGTTGCATTTTCGTACTTAATTCCACAATGAATGCAATAAAAGTAACAGGAACGAAGGTAACGAGTTAACATTTCGAGTTTCTCTTGATTTTCAAATTTTTCTTCTTCTTCCTCTTCTTCTTCTGCATCTTCTTCTTCATTTGGATCGATTGGTAGACGATTTTCTGGCCAAAACCATTTCATCACAGGATATCCCACATTCATACTTCGATCCAAGCTTTCGCATGCTTTCTGTGATTTGATTAAATCAATATCGATTTGCTTTGATTGGGACTTGAGTGATTTGAGACGTCGATACTCTTCAGGGGTCATTTGTTCAATTTCTTTTCCTTTATTAAGCTGTTTCAATCTTGCTTGCGCTCGATATTCTTGGATTTCTTTGATTGCTGCTTCACGACCTAATCCACCTCGATCATTTTTAACTTGTATCCCAATTGGTTCAACGATACCTGATTCTGTCTTACCTAAAGCTTGACCTTCTTTATATCCCATTTTTTGTAACATGGCAAAACCTTTATTTGAGCTACTAATCGAAGTACTCAAACCCTCTTGAAGTCGTGTTGATGCTGATGGTTGTAGCTTCTTTTTGTTGTCTTCATCTAAACGGGCTTTTTTGACTGCAATTTGATGTTCTCGTTTACGGGAATGGTTGTGAATTAGTCCTGGACGTACATCGTTACCTTTGTTTGAACTGGTACTAAAACAGTAAACGAAAAATTTTTACAGAATATTTTTTATTAAATCAATTAAGAAAAAATACCATGCTGCCAATATTTTATCAGACATATAATCTTCTTCGTCGGATGACATTTTACTTAAATTATTTTTTTTTGCAATGAAATTTTATTTACCAACAATGATTGTTTACGAGGCTGATCCAATTCAAAATTATGTCATCAATTTTTTTAATAATTTTTTGTGTGAAAATTCATTAACAGTTTATAAACAAAACAAATTAAAAATTACTCTTAACTAATTTTCACAAAGACAAAAAACATTTTAATTTTTTCGATTTTTATTTAATTTGAAATGATCTTATTTTTTTTCTCAAAATTGTAATAGCCTTAAATGTTCACATCGAAGAAGTCAGTGTTAACTTCTATGATATTTGTTATGCGAATTATGATTTCGGTAATGTGATGAATAAGAATTTTGTTCTCGGTCGACTATGTAAGGTCCCTTGACCGTTTGCTCGATCGATTTTTCTCCTTTCACGCCTCTTTTTAATAAATTCTTTAAATCGTCTCTTATCGGCTTCTTTCTGTTTATGAACTTTATCATCATGTAAGTTTTTAGTACTGCAATGAGGGATTGCACTAATATAGCCGTTTCGAGAATCTATTCGGGCTGGATGATTATGGCTATTTGATGATTCACTAAATCTGATGTGACTTCTAGGTTGTTCTGTATATCTAAACTGGTGGTGATTTTGTTCTCTTCTATGATAAGGATCGTCATTCCTCTTATTTGAATGATTGTAATATTCAGGTCTTATCGAAGGATTCCTCAATATTTTAACTTCATCATTCTTTGGGTTTGAATGACCTGCATCATCCTGATGAGGTTTATTAGTCCAAAACGGCTTCATAATGATATGCTTATTCATATCTCCATGATATCGATTTACAAGATCTTTAACATACTGTTCTCTGTAAATTCCTGGTGGTCGATTATCTGAAAAAGCTTTCAATGCATCGTCAACTCGAAAATTCATCTTATTCACAAGATAAGAGACAATGAGATATCCTGTTCTATTGTAACCGTGAGTACAATGAACTCCAATTATTTCATCCGGGCATTCAGATATAAAGTTATCTACTATATCTGTGAAGGTTTTGATTTGTTTCCAATCTGGTACACTTCCATGTCCTTCACACCAAATTTTTTCATATCTACATCCTCTATTAATGATTTCTTTTGAATTATAATATCGTGTTGTCTTGGTCAGATCAATCCATAATCCAATTTTTATCTAAAACAGTTTTTAATAGTTATTTAATAAATTGACACATAAAAGAAATCAAAAATTTACTTTGGATTTATTGAGCCATTCAAAAACATCATTAGGAGTAAATATTTCGGTTTTCTTTAGTTTTGTGAACGTTTCATCCAACGGTGTTTTAAATGCTACAAATTTTTTTCCAATTAGATAAGATTTTTTCGGACAACCTATCCAGTCTTTTGGAACAACTTTTGACATTACGGCAGTGAAATTAATTTATCAAATTGTATCAAAGCTGAATGAAATCAATTTTCATTCAAAACTGCAAACCAAAACTTTTTTGTTGGAAAATGTAAACAAAACGTGTAATTCAGTGCTAATCAACTCAAGTTCATATTCAGCTTGTTCATAAATTTTCGGGACCAAAAGTTGAACTACCCTGATTTACTCAAATCAGCTGTTGATAGAGCGCGATTTCACAACAAAGTCACATTCATGTTTTTTTGTTGGATTGAACCATAAACTTTAAATAAATTTAAATGTTTTTAAATGGATAAAACTGTGGAAGCAATACGAATTGTTACAATAGACTTTTATCTAACAAAACCGATTCAGGGTCTTGATTCTTGCTATTCTGAACTTCAAAATACTGTGATAAAACAGGTAAAGTGGTCTCATTTACTGTTAATTTTTAAATTCAATAAAAATTTTACTTACAGGTGCCTATAATTCGCATATTTGGAAGTAATAAGGATGGAAATAAAGTGTGTGCTCATATCCATGGTGTATTTCCATATTTGTACATCCCGTTTGATGAAAAAGAAGTTGATAATACTGGAAAATATTTCCAACAATTAGCATGTAGTCTGGATAAAGCTATTAATATTTCATTGGGAAAAGGAGAATCAGTTCGACAGTATGTCTATAAAATATTGCTGGTCAAGGGAATGTAAGTGCATTTTCAAGTTTATTACAAAATTTTCTAATATCTTAATTTGCAGTCCATTTTACGGTTTTCATGAGAAAGAAGTTCATTTTTTGAAGATTTACTTGTATCACCCCGGTCTCATTAAGCGTACTGCAAATCTCTTGTTAAATGGAGCAATCATGAATAAGTCTTTTCAACCCCATGAATCACACATCCCATATATTCTTCAATTCATGATTGATCACAACCTGTATGGAATGAGTCAAGTCTTTGTACCACAAGAGCTTATCATCCATCGAAACGAAAATTCATCTGAAACTGATGCCTTGCAAAAACTAACACTCTCGTCAATTGAATTTGATATGATGGCAGTGCATATTTTAAATCGAGCACTTTTATATCAAAAAAACGATAGTAATTGTGTTAACCCAGGAATTGCTTCTTTATGGGAAGATGAAAAAATAAGAAGAGGATGCAATACAACATCGGAATTGGAACCTCCTTTATCCCAAATCAGAGAATATGTTAAATTGAGTCGAAGTGACGAATATTTTCGAGAGATTTTAAAATCAAAATTGTCGGAAAGACCGTTATCTGATACGATAATTGAAGATCAAATGAATTCAACAGCTGAAATGGAACGTTTAATTGTTATGGATTGTGAAGCCAATGAAGTTGAGCCCCAATCCAAATCACAAAAGTCCAAGAGTAGTCAATCTGGATCCTTGTTTTCATCGTCTGGAAGTGAACGGCATGATGAAAATGAAGATCAATCAAATGATTTAGACCGCACAATCGTAAATGAGGAACTTGTTATGAATCTAACACAAAATCCATTGAATGTCACATGTAAGATGTTACATTAATTTTTTGAAAATTTGATTTTATAATTTCGATTTTTAAAATAGTACAAGAAGAAGATTATGAGTTATTAAGAATAATGAAGGAATTGGAAGAAAATGAAGGTCAAGCCTTGGATGATGATAGCGCCTTAGCTCAATGTAGTCAACTTCCACGTGCAGAAACAAATGAAAATAACAAGATTTTCACGCAAGTCAAAGATATTGAGGAAGAAGATGAAGATGAATTAGATTTTACAATGATGAATTTTGATCCTGAGTAAGTAACTGATTATTTTTTTGAATTTTAGTTCTCAATAAATGTGTCACTTTTATGAAATTTCGCGTTCACATGTGTATTTGTTGTCATAACAACAGTTGCCTTTATTTTTGTTAAATAGTTACCGCGATTTTTATTTCACAATTACTTTTGAAGCCTTTTTTCTAAAATAAAAAAGAAAAAAATATGTCAAGTTCTCAAGAAGAACTGAGCCCTCAAGATTTGTGTAAAAAATGGTGTGTTCAACTTCAAAGTCCTGAGAGACCGGTTCGTCAATCATCGTTGAAAGATATGCTAGATTTTTTCCAATCCGAGAAAGTAAATGAAAAAAATGCAGAATCGTACTACAATGATCTTTATATCCATTTGCTGAAAGCCTATTCGGATCGTTTTGAAGTTTGTCGCTCACTGGCAGCTTCAGTTGTTTCTGCTCTAATGAACCACTTACCAAAAAACAGTTCGTACTTGGAATATATTTGTTCAGTACTAGCACAAAGATTGGCACAAGCTGAAATGATTGAAGAAAGTGAGGAAATGAGATTACAACTTGTTCAACAATTGATTCAACTTGTTGAGAAATTCAAACAAAATTCCGAAGATTCTGACAAAGAAGATTTGATACTTAAAGCTTACAATGATATAATTGATATTTTAATCAAAACAATTAAAGATCCATATCCAGCAATACAAAAGGAATCTTGTGAGGTTGTAAAACTCCTTGCAGCTGGAACTCCAAGTTTTAGATATCGAGCTGAAGTGTTAATTAAACCAATGACATTCATGCTTAGTCATCGATTTTCAGCTAATCGTACAATTGCAATTGAAACGATGTCTATAACAGCATTACATATTTTCACTAATGACGATAAAGTTGGAAATATCATTATGGATTTATCAAAATTATTGATGGATGATGTCCCAAGTGTGCGACGTGAATGTGGTAGAGCTGGAATACGACTAGGATTGGAATTAAAGGATCGCTATTCACATTTCAGTAAAATACTACCATTGATTTTGTGTTGTTTGACAGATGAAGTTGAATCAGTACGTGAAGAAATTCAGGAAGGTTGGGAGCGTGTTGGAGCTCAATATTATGAAGAAAATGCAAATGACTTGAAAGAATATGAATTGACAGATGTTCCTCCAGACAATTATCCATCGGAAATTAAACGTCCTACATTTGGGTGTCGACAATTGGTTCAACGCAATCTCAAAATGGTCAATGTAATTTTACATGAAATGGAAGAATGGAAAGAAAATGTTCGTTTACATTCCACCAGATTATTGGGACAAGTTGTAATTCATTCTGAAAAATTGTTTGCCACACAGTTCATTGATGCTTATGCAGTTTTGGCAAAAACTTGTGTTGATCCTGAAAAAATCGTAGCAGCAGAGGCACTGTTGATTGCCATATATTTGGGAACTTTTCTAGACTACTCAACGTGGGGCGATTTCGTTCGTCGTCAAACCACAAAACATCCAAATTTGGGAAACTTAAAATGTTTCACGGTTTTATTTGCATCAGCACCAAATGAGGAGAAGTTAAATGACTTACAAGAAATAAGTGAAACATTATGTGACTCCAATATTTGTCACAATGATAAACCAGAATATCAATTACAGTTATTACAATTTGTAGATATTCTTTCTGAAGCATTATTACGTATCAAGGTAATTTGAAATCGATTACGGTTTTAAAAAAAAAAGGAATTCAATTTTTTTTCACATTACAGACAGAAAAATCTGAAGAACCATCAGTTTCCGAGGTCGAACGAAACCTTTACACAATCACAATGAAAGTCATGTCCTTAAGTACTGAAAATAATGAAATACAAACACTTGGATACGACGTTTTACAAAAAATTTCAACCTTTTCTTATACGACAGTTGAAGATCTGCATCAACGATACATTTCCTATGTTTTAAACCAAATTGAAGGTCTTGATATTGAAGTGAACGAAGTAATTGAATCAATACTATTCTTAAGTGGATATATTCGTATATCAGGTTTAAATCTATCCAATATTGCCATTTATCAACCACATATAATCGTTGCATTGAAAAACACTTGTCCTGAAGGACAAATTCTTACATTTAAATCGATTGCTGAAGTTATGTTAAAGTGGTCTGATAAGTCTTTACCGGACGGAGAAACACAAGATGAACTCCCAAAGCTTGAATCGTTTATTAAAGAAGTTATATCACCATATTTGATTTGGCATGCTGGTCAAAGTGCAGAGACAGTTCGGACAATGGCTACAGCTTGTTTATGCTCGACAGTTCAAGGCACTGCCAAAAATATTTCTAAACAGTTAATTGAAACTTTTTCAGCTGAACTGATTCCATTGATTGAAGATTGTAGCATCCGTACAAGAGCATATGCAATTCGAGCTTTATTAAGTGCAGGTCCACTTGAACCAGAGAAATTGAAACCGTTAATTTTCCAAGTGTTAGCTCGATTGGATGATCCATGTGCTGAAGTGAGAGAATTGGCAGCTACATGTTTAGGTCATTTAAAACCAAAAATTGATGAAGAAAGAAAACAAGAATGGTATTCAACAATTGATCAAGTAATAGAAAGAATGATTCTGCATTTAGAAAGTCCTGAAGAGAAATTAAAGGAAATGTTGGCAAAATCATTGAAAATAATTGGGCAAGAGTTTACTGAAGTTTACATGAAACATTTTAACAATTTACCAGAAAATAATCCATGCAAGAAATTGATTTCACTGGATCAAGAAACAAAATCATAAACTATTTTTAATTTTAATTAAATTTTTGGATTTCTATTCAATATTTGGCACAAATAAATGCATTTTACATCTAAATTATAAGAGTTTTATTTCAAAAGTTGTTTTTTTTTTGTTGTTACAATCGTTTCAAGAAAGATTATTTATTATATTTTCTCTCATTCCATTTTAGTTTTGATGAAGATGAAAGTGATGATTTTGCAAGCAAGACAAGGAACAAAGACTTAACTACAGCATTAGAAAACCTTACTGCAAATTTTCCTCAATTTGATGGTGGATATGATCTTCGTTCTACGAAAAGTGGGAGCGAAAACCGAACTAAAAACATTTCAATGCAAAATAAAACGTGGTTCAATAAGAATCAACCTCCAAAACTACAAGAATTAAAAATAACAGTGGAAAAACTCAAATCGAATGAAACTTCATCAATTTTTAATAATGGCATCAAAAAAGAAGAAGATTCAAACATTTTTTCATTTGATACAGATTTTCTAAATAAAATAATTACATCTCCAATCCCAGGTCCATCAGGTGTTCAAAAAACTGATAGTTTTAGTACAACTCATGTAACACCAGAGAAATTTCAATCCCATGTTTCTCATGAAAGTGATGAATATGAAGATGATCCTTTGATTCAAAGTTTTTACGATAGAACTCTGATGTTTGATGCTTCAATAAATTTTTCCTCAGATTCAGATTTCAATGATGAAAATTTGAGTATAGAACCACAAAAAGATGAAAAACTTGTGATATGTCCTCAATGTGAGCCACCTTCAGTAGATGCAGTTCAGAAATCTATATTTGAATTTTATGAAGCAAAAAAACCGGTTTACAAGGATTTTAATGATGTAACAAAGAAACGTGAAGTTGGACACAATATTTTACATATAACGGGAGATTGTCTCAAAGCATGTCCTTCATTTGAGAGTGAAGTCCTTGAAATGAACAATCAGGGCTCAATTATTAATCAGTTGAGGCGTGAAAAGTACAAGGATATAACTGGGACACAAAAAAATCTTCCAAGTATTGAAAAAATTAATGAATATCTGATTAAGGATGATGTCGTCATATTGGACACAATTCATAAACCTCCAACTGTCAATGAGGCCAAAAGATGGATAAAGGCGCGACAAAATCAAAGTGATATCAAAATGGAAAATTTTGAACGTCCAAAAAATATTGAAGATGACAGTCCGGCTAAGGCTAAACTAGAGAAGCCTATGAATGTAATGATACCAGAAAAAGATGATGATTTAGATACAAGTGTCATTGATTCATCACTAAACGAGTCTTCATTTTTAGCTTCAATTGAAATGAGTGATAGAAAAAGAAAACAAGAAAAATTTGCATTTAATGTCTCCAGTAAAAGCCCTTTGTCATTGATTTTAGATGAAGAGAACACTAATTTAGATAATCAAAGAAGCGCAACTCCAAATACTTCGAGAAACAGTTTATCGTACAGTCGTAGGCGGAAGCGATCAAGATTATCACTTAGTAAAAAATTACATATCCAGAGAGCTATAGCAGAGTCACCTGAACTTGGGGTTTCAATTTTGAATGATGACCCAAGTCCTGCAACTTCCCAAACTTCACAGAGTAGCAATCAATCAAATGATACAAGTGAAGTTAGTCTTAAAATCATTTACTTTCGTCTTCAAAGTAAATTTTATTTTTTTTTTCATTTCAGATAAGGAACTCTATTGATAGTGCAACGTCACGTCTCAATCTCAATAGTACATATGGGTTTTCTTTGACATCCACAGATGCTTCAATTCTGGACAAATCTCAACATTTCAAAGTTGATTTGGAAAATTTAAAGACAGCAAATGCAAAATGTGAATATACATTTTTAACTGTGATCAATTTGGAACTTCATGTGCAAACACGTGCCGATTTAAAACCTGATCCAATTATGGATTCAATTACAGCCTTGTTTTACACAATTCATAATGATGTACCTGAAAATGTGTCCATATCACAGTCAAAAACTGGTATGATAGTGTACGGACTAAGTGAGTTAGAGATCAATATTTTTAAGAGAAGTGATTTGAAAGCTGATATTCTTGTTGTTACAAGTGAGACAGCGTTATTTGAACATTTCATTGAACTAGTAAGACACTGGGATCCAGATATTTTTGCTGGATATGAAATTGAACGATCATCATGGGGATACTTGATTGATAGAGGAAATGTGTTGAATTTTGATATGGTTTCGTTACTTTCGAGAATTTTACCACAAGATTATCGACGAGGAAACAAAGAAATGCCTCAAAATTTCGAGGAGAATCCAGGTCAAGATAGAGAATACGAGTCTGATATTCAGATTCGTGGCAGGATATTGTTGAATGTTTGGAGATTGATTAGACATGAAATAGCTCTGACTTCATACACTTTTGAGAATGTAATGTATCATATAATGCATCAACGATGTGCTTTGCATTCATTTAAGTTTTTTACCAATTGTTGGAATAATCCAAGAACCATGTGGATTGTAGCTGATTACTATTTATCAAAAATTAGAGGGACTTTTGCAATTTTAGATACACTTGATTTGATTGGACGAACTTGTGAGTTGGCAAAACTCTTTGGAATTCAATTTTATGAAGTACTTTCAAGAGGTTCGCAGTTTCGTGTTGAAAGTATGATGATGAGAATCGCTAAAGCACGAAATTATGTTGGAGTGTCACCTAGTGTACAACAACGTGCACATATGCGAGCTCCTGAATATCTTCCTTTGATATTAGAACCACAGTCTAGACTGTTCACAGATCCGTTAATAGTCTTAGATTTCCAAAGTTTGTATCCAAGTGTGATCATCGGTTACAATTATTGTTTTTCCACGTGTTTAGGTAGAGTTGAGCACTTAGGCACGAAGGATGAATTTGAATTTGGTGCAACAAAATTAAAAATATCTCCAGATATAATTGATCAATTAGTTGAACAAAATCAAATTACAATTTCACCATGTGGTGTTGCGTTTGTAACTCCAGATGTGCGAAAAGGAGTTTTACCACAAATGTTAAAAGAAATTTTGGACACCCGATTGATGGTAAAACAATCAATGAAAATTCACAAAACAAATAAAGTGCTTCAACGTGTTCTGCATTCACGACAATTGGGATTGAAATTAATTGCTAATGTAACATACGGATATACAGCTGCCAATTTTAGTGGTCGAATGCCATGTGTTGAAGTTGGTGATAGTGTTGTGAGTAAAGGACGTGAAACACTCGAACGTGCCATTAAATTCGTTGAAGCGAACAAAGAATGGAGGGCTGAAGTTGTCTATGGTGATACAGATTCATTATTTATTCTACTACCAGGCAGAGATAGAGCGTCAGCTTTCATAATTGGACAAGAAATTGCAGAAGCCGTAACAGAAGACAATCCCACTCCAATTAAATTGAAATTTGAAAAAGTATATCAACCTTGTATATTACAAACGAAAAAACGTTATGTTGGATATATGTATGAAACACCAGACCAAATCGATCCAATTTACGAAGCCAAAGGTATTGAGACCGTTCGTAGAGATGGATGTCCGATTGTTGCAAAAACTCTTGAAAAAACATTACGAATCCTTTTTGAAACATTGGATGTGAGTGCAGTGAAGCGTTATATTAACCGACAATTCACAAAAATCCTTCGTGATGAAATCAGTATCCAAGATTTGATATTTGCCAAAGAATTTCGGGGTATGAATGGATATAAGCCTGGTGCTTGTGTGCCTGCAATGGAACTAACAAAAAAGTGGATTCAAAAAGATCCACGTAATATTCCGTTATCAGGTGAACGGGTGCCCTTTGTAATTGCAAATGGCCCACCTGGATTACCATTAATACGCTTAGTTCGGAGTCCTTATGAGTTATTAGCTGATAAAGCCTTGAAAATCAATTCATTCTATTACATTACAAAAGTTCTTGTTCCACCTTTAAATCGATGCTTACTACTGATTGGAGCTGATGTTCGCGAATGGTTATCTGACTTACCTCGAATAACGAAATTAACTGGAGCAACGACAACCACTGATGGTTCTTTGGTCAATTTTAATTACAAGAAGAGCACAATTGCACAGTACTTTGCAACAACTAATTGTATCGTAGAATGTGGAAATCAAACTGTTAAACCGGGATTTTGTACAGAATGTTTATCAAATCCACAAAAATCGGTTGTGAAATTGACTTCAAATATGATGATGTTAGATCGTAAAATGCATCAAATTGAAAAGGTAACACAATTTAAAACCAACTTCCAAAAATTTAAGTTTTTTTTTCATTCAACAGATTTGTCAGTCATGCTGTGCAAGATCAATTCATTACGAATGCATTTCCTTAGATTGTCCAGTTTTGTACAAACTCAACACGTCTAAGCACAATTTCACCCAAATTGAAACTTTAAGAGAATTTCTCGAGACTGAATTCTTTTGAATTATTAATTTTAAGGTTCAAATTTAAATGTTTTTAAATGTATTTTTTTTTTTAAATTGAAAATAATAATTAAATATTTTAAAAGTATTTTTGTAAATCTTCTCCTACGATTGTTTCAAGTTCTTGTAACGCTCTTTGAACACTTCGCTCTACATCAAAATCGTCACTTTCCATTAATTCAGCAAAGAATGGAATTGTTTCAGGCAACAGTTGTAAGTAGTCTTCTCCAAGTCGTCTGGCGACTTCTAAACATACTTGTAAAATGTAAATTCTGAAAATAAAAAATAAATTATAAATTTTTAAAATTTTATCAAATAAATTGAAAATTTACTTTAGTTCTGGTTCGGCACTTCGCATTTTTTCAAGGAGATACAGATTGAGTTGTTTCCAAAGTGTATCATCTGCTACAGCGACAGTGAATGACCCGATTGTTTCTCTCAATAATGTTTTTATATCCTCTTTATCAGTTAACAGTGAATTTGTGACAGTATTCGCTAAGGGTTCCATTAAAAGTCCAAATCGATGTGCATTCATAAATTTCTGAGTATCATTTATACAGATACTTTTCAGTGTTTTCAAGATATATTCGATCAAAGTAAGATTTTTTTCAGGTGTTTCATAATACAATTCAACATTTGTTGTAGCGTTTGTTTGCTTTAACAACTTTGACATTGGCTCAATTAAATCACTCGCAAATAAGACAAAAAGACCTTTAAGTGCTTCCGATATCGCATTTGATAACTTAAAGAAGGTAATTCCACGTTCCCTACTAGCACTTGTCTCAACAAGGGCCCAATTGTGAATTTTAAAGTATAACGGTCGGAAACTACTTTCGGAGAGTTTTAAAATAAGTGCAGTAAATGCACGAATTACATGTTCCTCAACAATTTCCATATCTTTTTCGGTGACACCTTCTGTAACAACTCGTCGATCACATCGGAATTGCAAAGCTTTCACAAAGAACGATGAAAGTTCATTTTGAAGTGTGGCAAACTCTTGTTGTGGTATATGATCAAAACATTCTGTTACGAGATCCATCACTGGTCCAACAGCCCTAAAACTGTGTTTTTTTACAATATCTTTGTAACTTCCATTGATTGCAGGAATTATAACACGAGATGGAACATTCGTTGCCAAATAATGCCAAACAGTTTTCATTTTCCCGAGCAAATTATTTACTTTAACATCAGGATGAGTGCATGTTAATGCCTCGGTGTAGACACGTGATAATTGAATAATTAATTGTGTCAAGTATGGTGATAAAAATTGAACAAGTGATTCAACGATTTTAGAAATGGCAGCTACGATACTCAACAGGACAAGATCTGGTTTTGATGCATTTTGTGAATCCAAGACTTTGAGAATAACTGGCATGATTTTCGGTAAATATGAAATTGCTTGAACTTTCAATGTAGAACACAATTCAGCCACACAAAGCACTAAGGTTCCTAAAACTTTGTCACATATTGTTTCATGTGCCAACAATTTCTCAGATAAAATCTTAAGAAGGTCCTTAAATGAATTTGGATCATTCTCAGCGAGCATTCTCGAAAGAAGTTTAATGGCACTGAGGGATAACTGCTGTAATGCCCAATGTTCGGAGATTGATGCATTCTTTTGAAGATCTGTATCATGTCCAATTTTTTTGATAATTTCAGTTAACGGGATAAGAAGTGCAATCAAATTCTCTTCATCACATTGATTGAAATAGTCTTTTTGTGTCTGGAGTTTAGTGATAAGCATTTCAATGATCTAAAAATAATCCATAATTTAAAATTAATTCATGTAAATATATTTGTTGGAATTTACCTTCATTTTAACTGTAATCATCTCATGGTTATCAATTAGGTCTTTAACAGTTTCGATGAACATATCAGGAGTTAGTAGAAATACAGTACTCTCCAAGATATCAAAGCAATAACTCAAAGCAATCTTCCAATATCTTTGATGTCCTGTTTGACTTCCAGATGCCTTTGTAATTGCTGGAATATATTTGAGAGTTTGGGCAATCAAATCTGAACAACATGATTTTAATGTTTCTTGACCTTGAATTCTTTCGGCTTCCTTTACAATTTCATGTGATGTCAAGATTGCATTTAAAAATTGTAATGTAGCATATTTGTAAAATCTCAATTGTTTATATGTATGATTTTTAATATCAAATATTAGACTTATTTGTTTTTGCATAGGTTTATTTGATTTCATTTCCTCTTCAGTTAACGGTAATTGTGACAGAAATTGAATCAAATTCGTACAAGAATTTACAACAGTCTCACATGAAAACTGTTTTGCAATTGATAAACCGATTTCAAGACGTTCTGGAAGTTCATCAGAATCCTCTTCTGTTTGTCTTCCTCCTGATTTCTTCTTTGACGATTTGGGATCTTTTTCATAGTGGATGACATGTGATTCGAATAACACTGCTAAAAATTGCCACAAGTACTGATTTGCTCCCAATGTTTGAATTAATTTTGTATAGACGAGTAATCGTCTGTGCATTGCAACATCTAAAATTATATCTGAAAATATTTTCAATACAGAAATGACTTTATCTTCGCCTTTTTGATGTTTCACCAAAATTGGTATCACATTTTCGATTACTTTGGACATGATTTGGAAACTGTAAGTATCATCGTGCCGTGCAACAGATGATCCCATAAATGTGAAAATTCCGACGATATTGTGGAGAACTTGTTCAGGTATGAATGATGTCACATGCGACAAAAGTATCAATGCATCATGATGCGTTTGGGGGTTTTGAGTTGCACGCACACATTCAATTATCAAATCGATTTTGATCACTTTATCGAGTGATTTTTGTTTATTCACTGGAATTGGTGACTTGCAACAATTAAGCACGGCTGTTAGTATTAACTGTTTCTCATATTCAATAAGTGACTGTTCTTCAACTTCAAGACATCGTTTAAGTAGCTCAAAGAGTGTGGGTACCAGTTCAAATGGTTTATCAACCTGTAAAGCGAAATTTTATATTAAAAGAATAATTTTATAATATTTTCATCATACCTGAAGTTTAGTTTGCATGAATTCTAGGATCGTTACCCCTTTTTTCCAGTCCATGTTTTGTAACATTTCAGGTTGAACGATCGATTTGCTAAATGACGATCTACGTCTGTCTTTGACATTACTATTTTGTTGATTTCTACAAGATTGTTTCATATTTTCAAGCATTTCAAGGACAATTTCAGCTTCAACCGTTATTTCTTTTAACATTTTCCCTGCTGCTGTATGAACCATGAGATTATGAGCAAATGTACTTGTTTCAATGACGGTTTTAAACCACTCTTTACGGTATTTATCTGACATAGCTTTGTAACATTGATTATCGAACATCTCTAACATATCTTGAGCAATTGGAACAGATTTTTGATCAAATGATTGCATTAAAGTATCACTTTTCATTGCTGTCAAAATGAAATTCCATAAATGTGCTTCTTTAAGTGCAACCTTTATCGTATCTTTGTTTATGCGTGGAATGATTTCTTTCAGGATCATTGATTCATATTTCCCTAAAACAACTAAGTTTTCCATATTACAACATTCGAGTATGGCACTTCCGATAATAGAGGTCTTTTCTAGTATCTCAGGATTCTTAATGTGTTTGAGTAATATCATAGCTTTTGATTTTTCGTAATTTTTAGATGAATTCTCAACATCATTCGATGTGATAAAATCAAGAATGTGTCCAAGACATACATTTAAAACCTTTTTATCAGATTGTTTTTTGGCTGAAGCACCATCTCCTAACACAGTAAACAAAATCAAAGGAAGCTGTTCTTTATCAATTGCCAACTCTTCTTTTCTCTCCACTAATTTTTGAACTAAAATCTTCCAATGATTCACTTTTTCATGAAGTTCCATTTCATTCAAAATTGTCATGATTTCAAAAGCAATTTGTCTCAATTCAGGAAAATTACTTGTCAGAGCCATCATGTATCGAATAACAGTTCGATTAGTAAAATTAATTTTCTGACTTTGGCTTTTAATAATTGAGGCAGTCATTTTCATAACATAAAATTGCATTTGTGGTGTTATTATTGGTTTTTGGTTTGAATTTACATCCTGAATCAGACAATCTGCTGTGAAAAATATCGACATAATTTCTAATTTTTCTTCCAATGTAGCGTGATATACATTCAAAAACTTCTTAAATGCTTCATTTATGATTTTTTTCTCATCAGGATTCTGTGCTGTAACGAATTTCATTATAAGGATATGGAAAAGACTTAATTTAAGTTGTAAACTAGGCCCAGGACAGGATAAGTCGGTGTCTAACTCGTTAAATTTCACATTTTTTGATATTAATTCAATGGATGTCAATATGAGTGATCGACGTTTTTCTTTTGTATCAACATGTTGAACACAGTTTTTGATAACATCCAATAATTGTTGACCTTGAATTGGATCTGTGTTGGATTTCAATCCATTTATCAAGTAAATTGCCTTGTGTAACGAATAAAATTCAGATTTAATGTTGAACTTTTCAAATGCCGTAATTGATTGGTCAATATTTCCAGGAAAATAATCACTACCATCGAGAATTGCCTGAACTACCTTAACTAGTTTTTTTGAAATATTTCCACCTTTTTCTCCAAGAGCAATTGAATATTTAGATTTTTTTCCATCTAATATCTTGAATTTTGTTTCTTCGATTGTCGGTGTCAAAAAGGGAAATATGAGCAACATTACTAACTGTTCATTACCCAAAATAATGTCACGTTGAATGATAAGAGAAAGAACGTAAGGAGCAGCTGATCCCCAAATGAATGGCATTTCAAGACATTTTGTCAAGATTTTACCACAGTTTGTCAAAAGATCATTTACAGGCATTATTTTGAGTAAATTTCCTGGCTCCAATTTAAATAACTCGATTATTACAGATGGTTCATCATCATCAAAGCGTTCGGTTAATGCAGTTTTCAGTAAATTATTTCCTCCATTGGTTGCACTGAGATGATCAAAATTGGCTACCACATATTTTACTGCTTGTGTTCTCCGTTCACTTGAAACGTCGTATAAATATTCAAACATATTCCCTTCTTCCTGAGAACAAGATACTCTCAGGAAGAAATCTAGAAAAGAATAAATAAAAATTTTATAAAACTGTTTTTAAAACTAACAAAAATTTCATACCTAAAACATTTTTCAAAGCATTTTTCTTGTTTTTAGTTTTCTTGCTACTCACGATTTCTTGAACAACTTTGTCAAATGGACCAGGATATTGTCTTTCCAATTTTCTCAAAAAGTTGCTGTACCATTCAGTTACGGTCTTTTCAGTGTTGTCATCCATTTCCTCATCAGAATCCAATTCGATGATGGAATTCTCAAAATTTGAGCCCTCTTTTGTTGAATTTTCTTTCAAGACATAACTTTCCAATACTGTTTTAATTAAAATTTCAGCATCCTTTGGATTGTACGTTAGATCTTGAATCAGTGCCTCACACAAAACTTTACTTTGATTTGTCATTTTACTATCAGGATTTTGTATTTGATTGAAACAGGCCTTCATCAATGGGACAATTAACGATAAGATATCTAAATTTTTACGATAAATTCCGTCCAAGACATGAGTCAACCATTTACATTCCAAGAGTTTTTCAAGTAATTGATCGGACACAATATTGAAATTCTTATTATTTTGAAACATGATCATTATCATGACAATCGCTTCCTCGACCATGTGTTTATTTGAAGGATGAAGACCTAATAAGGCAAATTTTTCCAAAAATTTTGAATTCATTTCAATTTTTGTTATCATGTGTGATACAATCATAAATGATGCTGCCGAAAAATCCATGATCGATGATTCAAAGCCGCGAGTCACTGGTTTAAATACTGCATGGAAATGTTCCTCCTTGACTTTTGGTTCATCAATTGTGGCAATTGTCGTGATACAGTAAAAGTTAAACATAACTTGTAAATTACTTGCTTTGTTTTTCAACTCTTTTACTGCTTCATATGTTTGATTTCCAATGAATTCGAGAAAACGTGGACTACTTACAGCATGATTTATAATTGCTTGTCGTGATAAAGGTTCTCCTGATTTCTTTACATCTAATAACCAATGCCATGTATCATTAGGATTCTTTAGATGCATTGTCTGGATACATCGGACAGCAACTCGAGTTTCGTGATATGGCAAAATGAGAGACATGAATTCATTTTTGTTATAATCTTGAATGTGGAATCTTCGGATAAGCCATTCAAGACATTTGTGAGCTGGTTGGAGCATAAAGTATGGCGATAAGTGAAACATAAAACTACGAATTATTTTCGTTAGTTGTTCATTGGTTTTTGTATCTTCAATTGATCGTTCTAATTTGACACTTCCTTTATCAAAAAGTGAGTCACGAAATTGCAAGAAACCAGGATCGATCTGTATCAATTCTTCAAGACCATTAAGCCCTATTTCAAATATTGTTTCACGATCCTTTTCTGCAGCTTCCTTCGGATCAAACAAAAGTGATGGAAATTTCTTTCTATCATGGAGGGCTGCTGTTTGAGGCGTTTGAAGTCTTCGAAGTTGTTCTGCTAGCGATGTCGACATTTTTTAGAATCTGAAATTCAAAATAAATAATAAAAATAGTCATGAATTTCGAATCTCTTTTAAATGTATAAAGTTTAACTCACTTTTTATACTTAGTAAGACCTTAAAATATTATTTATCAGAAATGCTTTATAAATTTCTTTATTAAATTGCGGTGTTTAAAAACAGAAGTAAATAAGACCATGTGAGAATTTTTTTGTATAGAAATGTCAACAAATTTGATGTTGACTGACACAATTCTAAACAATGTTTCAAGTTCTTTTGTTTTACAAAAAAATTACTCAATTCAAACTTGTTCAATTACATTTTTTATCAGTGAAAGATTATTTTAACAGTGTTTTGAGTAAAAAATATTCTAAATCATATTATTAAACTTGAATAAGTATTTAAATTTGGATTGGCCTTGTGTTGATTCGCCGGAAAATTTTTGAAAGAATAAACAAACGCGCATCTAAAATTAATAGAAAAAAAATACAGCCGATCTCACAAAAATTTACCAAAATGCTTGGATTTAATCGAAAATATTGTGAAGTTGTTACAGAACAGCCGATTGTTGAACATTGGCGAGAAATTGTTTTGGATACAGGAGCACTTCAATCCACACTGCAAGATGTGAAGGTTAGTAATGTTTAACCATTTCATAACATTGTGTTGAATCTTTATTTCTCTCGAAAGGTTCCTGAAAATGCTGGTGGATATCTATATAAAAATATTGGTTGTGATGCAGCTCGCAATCGATTCATATATTGGCGTGCTAACCATGATATTTTGGAATTGTCAGAACAAAGTTTGGACATTAACTTGCGCCAAAATCATCTTCGTTTCAAATTCACCGCCACAGCTATTCTATCAGTACAAATTTTTGAAACATTTGATTCAATCACAGTTTTGGCAGCCACAATTACGAGTGTTCATCGTTTTGATTTTCCACATCCAAATCAACTGATTGGCAAAGGGCGAAGTAGTCAAGTTTCGATTTTTAGTCCAGGTGATAATAGTAATGGAGAATCAACTCCAGGTGGTGCATTCAAGTATCATATAATCGTTCAGAGTTCTGGAGGTCACATTCCACATGCAGCTTCTGTTTACTTATCGCCTATTGATCACTTGGCTTACTTTGCATTGGCTTTTAACCACACAACAATCGTGTATCAAATGCAGCCCAATGGCATCACAACAAATATGGAAATGAAAGCCTCTCCAATGATACCTAGAA
Organism: Culicoides sonorensis; assembly: GCA_900002565.1. Lineage (NCBI taxonomy): Eukaryota > Metazoa > Arthropoda > Insecta > Diptera > Ceratopogonidae > Culicoides > Culicoides sonorensis. The sequence goes on from LN483406.1 coordinate 630,337, forward strand.
TTTTCTCAAATTTAACTGGAGTATTTCGAGGAAAAAACAATCAGGAAGATGGAAATTCAGGTACATCTCTGGTATTTGATCAATTTGATGATCAAATTGTGCTTTTTATCCTACATCGTGACTGTAATATTCGAATGTGGTCTATTAAGACAGGACAGAGTTTAACATCGTTGACTATTTTAAGTGAAAATGAAGAAAAATGTAAGTTCGATTCATTTTATTTGCACTAAAAGTAGTTTTTAACATAAACTTATAATTTCAGTGGTGGTTCAGAAAAATTTACTACGAAAATCTCCAAATGGATTAAGTGTCTTCTTGTGCTACTCCAACTATTCTGAATTTCGTTTACTCAAACCAGTTAAAGATGGTTCAAATTATACAATAACATTGACAAATATTATTCCAACACCCCAATATGACATAATTGACTTTCAACTAACTGAACATCGTATTTGGACACTTTGGTGTAACAGTGAAGGTGATTCAAATATCTCAACGTTCCCACTCAATTTGAATACAATGACAAATTGGATAAGCACAGCTCTAGAGCCTTATGGGAATCAACTAAGTCCAGACATTGAAAGTGGAAGAGACCCAAAACAAGTTTATTCAAATTATATTTTCCATTCGGGACGATTTCAAACATACACAATTTTCAAAGCACTTATGATGTATTGTCGGACGCATAATTATATGGATCCATACATACCGATGAATGTTTTGAAAGAACGCGTTTGTTTCGCCATTGATCAAGATGTTCAGAATGAAATTGAAACTTGTAATTTATCAAATCGTGACTACTTGGAAATTTCATCAAGATTATGGGAAAAATTCTATTTCTGTTGTGAACAATATCACATGGAAGCTAATCAACCAATTGGGATTTTTAACATGGACTCAATTGATATGTTGGGTGTGATAAAAAAAAATGTTTTATCATTTTTGCGTCCGTGTGAAAATTTGGAAAATGGTTTACTGACTGGAACATTACCATTAGAACCAGTTAAACACAATCGAAAAGAATTGGATATTGAACGTTTATTAGATGTTTTGTCTTATATTGAGAAAGTCTTGCCAGAAGCATATAAAACAGAATTTGGGAAAAAGTTGTATCGAGCAGAGAATCCTTTAACTGCAATTCAACAAATACTTGTGGAACTTCAAGATGGTGATTGGGCCATAAATGATACAGTTGCTGAACTTTTACGTCGCGTTCAGGTTATTCATGATATGCCATCAGCAATTATCAATCTTTTGGAAGCATTGCGATATAATCCACCAAATCAATCAGTTTCTGAACCCCAACTAAACATCAGAAATGCAATTTATAAATTTGGAAGTGCTATTGGCACATCTCTTTTAACTGAAACTGTGCGTCAAGTATCACTTGTAAGATATACGTTATGTCGAAATTTATTGTTACTTGAACAAGTTTTAACGGAAAATTCAACATTAAATGTCAGTTCCACTGAAGTTATCCGATCAAGATGTATTCCTGACACCACTGTTTTCTTACAAGGGTATTATGTGATGGTTTGGATAAGTGAGCCCAATACGATCACAACTCCTCGAAGAAAATTCACAAAAAATACAATTTCAATTGTTGGTTTGCCATTTCAACATCCATCACCACTCTTGCTATACTTGATTCGAGAAAAGGGATTACAGATGGCTCTTGAACTTGACAATGCTATGAAAGAACAACGTGATTTTGATCATGATTTGTTGAACATTGCTCATAATGTTCTTTTATTACTGTGGCCCATATCTGGTAGTTTTGATTTTGGTGAATGGCTCAGCGAAACATGTCAACATACGTTAATCGAAGAATATGTTCGTTTGCTAAAAACATGGTGTGAATGGAATACATGCTCACGAAACTTTATCTTGGCATTATCATTCCTTCACAACGGACTTTCAGATCGAGCTCTTGATCTTTTCTTACAATCAGCAAAAGGTGTACTTGAAGAACCATTTTTAACAAAATACATACTTCAATCAACGCAGTCCAGTTTATCATCATCAGATGCTTTATCCCAATACTACCTCAAAGTAATCAAACTTTTTGAACGTCACGCTTTATACGATAACATTATTTCGATTGCTCAAGTTGCAATTGGAGCAAGTGACAAGGCAAATCATCATGCCATGTTTCAAAGTATTCTTTTCAATAATCACATGTATTTAAATCATTATGAGGAAGCATATCACACACTCATCAACAATTGTGAAGCTAATCGACGTAAAGATTGTTTGAGACAACTCATTTGTGCCCTAATTGCACAGAAACGTTTTGACATTTTATTACAACTACCCTTAATCGATTTGGAGGAGGAAGTTCAGAATATAATTGAAACACGAGCAAGATCTATGCAAGTTGATAATCCGTTGACTTTGTGTCATTATGATTTTCTGTATTCATTTCATATAAGGAAAGAAAAGATGAGAAGTGGTGAGTTTTTTTTTTATATTACTAGCAACAATTTGTACTAAATGAGTTTCAATTTGCAGCTGCTGTCACTATGTATGAAAAAGCAATGAGATGCACTCAACTTCCATCGTTACAAGAATCCTTAGAATTTCGTTATGATAGTTTGTTAGCCTGTATAAATGCATTAAATTTAATCGATAAGGAATATGCATTCATTGCAAAACCTGTTTTGGATGATTATTTTGATTCAAATAACGTTAAAGATTTGAAAGAAGTGGTTGTTGTCGATTTGAATGATTTACACAAGGAACTTCTTGTGACAGAAGCCATGATCGTAGTGGAAAAATACAAGAAAAATGTGAAATCTTTGATTTCCACTGGGCCAACAGAACTTGTTGAGTTGCTCAACATCGAAAAATGCTACACAAATTCATTCAAATTAGCAAAAGGACTGAAATTGGATCTTACCTCAATATTTGATTCACTCACATTAGCCTGTCTTCAAATTGATCCAAATTCTGGGTGTGATTGGCTCAATCGAAATGTCTTAACACATATTTTAATTGGACGAGATGATACAACTACAGCATGGAATTTCTTGCAACATCATTTAAATGAGGAAGTAGAAACATGTCCCAAGTATTATAAAGTTGTTACACGACAAATTTTGGTTAATCATGCACATTTGCCGTTATGGCTCTACAAATCCTATAAGGTAAGATTATTTTTTGTATTCAGAATTTGAAATAGTTCAATTATTTTTTTAATTTAGAACACAAATCTTTCTGAGTTGATGCATCTTTTTATCCAGTATGGAAGGTTAGATGAAGCATTCGATGTAGCGATTGATTGCATTCAGATACTTATCACTAAAGCAACTGTAAAAAATCGTCCTGAATGTAAAAATGCCTACTTTCCTTTAAATAACATCGACCTTTTATTACACGTGTCATCAAAATACACTAACAAAAATGACTCAATCAAAGAAAAGTCGGATAAATTGAATCAACTTTTGGGAAGATATGTCAATGGAGTTTTGGTCGATGTAAAATAATTTCATTAGTTTTGTACTTGAAAATAATAAATTTTGATTTCAAAACTTTTGTTACAATAAAAGTAATTATTTTTTACAATCCAATTCTTGCTGGTGTCCTTCTTGGTGTGTTCAAACCTGGTTCAATTATTTCTTGCCTAGTCGTTCTTTCTGCTTTTCTTTCACTCACATCATTTTTTTCGTCTTCCTGTTGATTCTGTAAGTCATCAAGCTCAGCAGCTGCCTTTTTCTTTTTCGCAAGTAAAGATTTGTCCTTTTCTTTTATTGAGAAGAACATTGGACCAAGTTCGGCCAACCAGTGTCCATCTACAGAAGTTGCACACTGCATATATTCCTTAGCTGTCATAATCAATTCATGATATACAACGTATTCGGGAGTTGTGCCAAGTCCATAAAGGGCTGATGTGGGATGTAAGTGACATGGCATACCAGTTCTCAAGTTGACATACTCTCCGATACCCTTCAATCGTGCTGCTTGTGCAAAATAAGCTGAACAAATACATTTTCGAATGATGTCCCAGTTTGTGCCACATGATATGATGGGTACTTTTTGTTGAACCATAATATCTTTGAGTTGTTGTCTCACTTCACGTACTTTCCGCATTGGTTTAACATGAATAAAGTGCTCATTACACCAATTTGATGAGTAACTGTAAAAATAATTTAAAATATCATAGTGATTTTAAAAATATTTGAAAGAAAATCATCTTACTTATTCATTTTCCATTGCTGATATACATTCAAGTAAGTAAGATGATCTGATTCAGGTACACTGAACTTCTCACGCACACCATCAGCTTCCTCCTCACGTCCTTTTGGACGATAGAAAATTGAAGGCACTGACAACATTGAAACTGAAAGTAATTTTGAATTATAATTTCCTGTAAAAATTTAAAAATAAATTAAGTTTTACCAATAATTAAAATTTCAGCACTACATCCCATTTGACCTGCAACAATCAACATTTGACACTGTGGCGGATCCAAGGGAAATTCTGCCATTTGTCTTCCTAAAGGTGTAAGTGCTCCAGTACTATCTAACGCGCCTAAAATCCATAACTGATATAATGAATTTAAGATGTTGTCTTGTGGCGGTGGGTCCATAAAATGAAATTGAAGTAAATCTACAACACCTAAACTTTTTAACAATAAAACAGTATTTGCCAAGTTTGTTCTCTGTATTTCAGGTACAGTTAGAGCTAATAACTCATCCTTATATTGTCGTTCTGTGTACAAGCGAAACGCTTGACCAGGTTTTGTACGTCCAGCACGACCTGATCTTTGATTGGCATTTGCTTGTGAAATTGGATAAATTTGCAATGCATCCATACCAATTCGAGGATTATAAACTTTGAGTTTACAAAATCCTGAGTCAATTACAAAGATTATTCCATCTACAGTAAGTGATGTCTCGGCAATGTTTGTGGCTACAATGCATTTACGTACATCTGATTTTTTGAATATTTTTGCTTGTAAATCTGATGGTAGTTGTGAATAGATTGGCAATACAGACAATTCAGGTGCATTATCAATTGCTTCAAGTCTTTCTGCTAAGACTTCACATGTTACTTCGATATCTTCTTGACCTGGCATGAAAATTAAAATATCACCTTCTACTTGTTGTAAATGCACTTGCAAAGCTTGTTTCACTGCTGCATCTACATAATCTTCACAAGGATTTTTTGCGAAAAACAGTTCAACGGGGTATGTACGACCAGGAATTGTAAAAACAGGAACATTTCCAAAGAATGTTGCAAACTTTGTAGCATCCATTGTTGCTGAAGTTACGATGAGTTTTAAATCATGTCTACGGGCTACAATTTCACGTAATAATCCAAACAATACATCTGTCGACAGTGAACGTTCATGAGCTTCGTCCATAATGATACATGAATAATTATCGAGATCACTTTCCCTGAGACTTTCTCGGAGTAAAATACCATCAGTCATATATTTGATAACAGTTTTCTCTGATGTACAATCTTCAAAACGAATGGCATATCCAATTTCTTGACCTAATTTTGTACCCATTTCGTCTGAAACACGTTTTGCAACTGACATTGCAGCAACACGTCTTGGTTGAGTACATCCAATCATTCCATATTTACTGTAACCATCTTCATGTAAATATTGTGTTAATTGTGTTGTCTTACCAGAACCAGTTTCACCCACAATGATAACAACTGAATTTTCTCGAATAATATTCAAGCATTCCTGTCGACATGCAAAAGCGGGTAAACTTCGTCTTTGAGCTAAAATTTTCTTTCTACTCAAAACTTCTTCATCATCATCTTTCATATGATCTGCATACTTTTGATCTTTTTTGTAATCAGCAGTATCAGTTTCAGCATTAAATTTTGCATCCTCATCATCGACCTTTTTCTTGACTCCCATGATATTACCAATTTTTGTGCCACCAAGTTCCCAATTTTTCTTTTGGGCTTTACGACGTTCTTTTTGTTCACGATAAACTCGCACCAATGGACTTCCTTTCCGTGCTATAAGTGCCATGTCCGAACCTGGATCTCTCACAGGAATAACAGGTTCAGCTTGTTTTGTAAAGACAATTCGACCATCTAAAAACCTCGGAACTGTATGATGCACCAATAAATGAACTCGATCAATTGTTTCTTCGTCATAATCTTCACTGTAATTCGTTGACATTACAACACCCGAAGTTAACATTCGATTTTTCTCCCAAAGTTCGTTATCTTTATTGATTTGCCTTTGTTGAGCTGATATCCTTTTAGTACTTTTCTGTTTTAATTGTTCTTCTTTTTGTTTAAAATACTGTTCACTGGCTCCAGAAAATGGATTATTGTCCTCATCGTAACCCTCATCAATATTATACCATTCACGATCCAATCTTTTTTGTTCTTCTTCCCATGTTTCACGATCTTCTGGATTATCCCACGGAACTTTTTCACTACGATTTGTTCTTGGTGTAGCACCGGATGCTTTACGGTCACTTCCAGCCCATTTATTGTATCTAATTTTATAAAAAAATATTCAACATAGTTAAAATTTAGCATAATAAAAATTCTTACCGATATCCTGGTGTTGCTCTGGGTGTATCATCGTAGTATCTTTTAGTAGACCGAGTGCTACCTTTATCTTCGCTTTTCGTGTAATTTTTTGGTGTTGGAAAATCCCATGCGCTTTTGCTTCCACTTGGTTTTTCATCATCCCATTCCCAATTTGAATCAGAGTGTCGATATCTTGGTGTTTTTGGTTCATCTCTATCATCGTAACGTGATCTTCTACTACTACCATCACGATCTCTTCGAGAACTTTTCTTACTTCTTGAATATTGGTCATCATCATGTCTGTCCCGGCGTTTTCTATCTTTGCTACTTGAGGCATGCAATCCCTTATCTTTGCCACTTTTTTCCCTTTCTCTAACTTTTTCACGAGCTCTTGAATCAACACCACCTGTATAAGATGGTGTCTCAATTCGAGGTTCTCTGTAATGTCGCTGGTCTTTTGATGAAGGAGCTTTGGAGGTTGGAACTGCAAAAGTATGAGCTTCAGTGGATGATGACATTTTCTGTTTGAATTCTTCGTTAATTTCTTCGTCATCTCCTGTCGATTTGAATGAAAGTCTATTTTCAGGATTGTCTCTTAGCTTTTGAGCTAATTTATCTAATCCTAATAACGATGCTTTTGGAATTGAAGCAGCAACTATTGATTTTTTATCTTTTTTACTTGGAATAAAAAGTCCACCAATTTGAGTACCTGGTGCTTCAAGACGATGAACACTTGGATCATCTTCACCAGACATTTTTGAATATAAAATAAACTATTTGCGATGATAATTTATTCTTACAATTTACAACTTTATTATGCTATGAAAAAAAACAAACGTTTGTTATTGTTTTGATTTGAAATGTCAAAAAAATCTGTTTAAAGGGATTTATTTTTGTAAACAAATATTTTGCTAGGGTTCATATTTTTGTATCAACGGTTTCGCGGTCTCAAATTTACATTCCAATAAAAATATTTTTTTTATAAATTAATAACTAATAACAATTAACAATAAATATGGGTAAAACACCAAAAAAGAAAACTGCTCCTGCACCACCAATCCAATCAGATATTGATGATGAAGCTTTGTTTACTCCTCCAGCTAAACAAAGTTTTCGGTCAGAGCTCAAGGAAGCATTGATGAAACGAAATGCTTTGACTGCTAAATCAAAATCGACAGCAATTTCAATATTGGACGATATAGATTCAAGTCCGGATGCTACACCGATGAAACCAAGCGAATTACGTCGACGAGCAATTGAAGAAATTCGATCATCAGAAAAGCGTTACATTTCTCAACTGGAAATTCTAAAACAGTTTTTTATCAATCCATTGAAAGAAAAACAACTTGTAGACATTAAAACTCATACCTCATTATTTGGACAAATTGAAATGATTTATAACTTGAATAAGGAACTTTTGGATGAACTTGAAACTGACTTGAACAATGTATCAAAAGCATTTTTAAAACTTGCACCATTTTTCAAACTTTATTCTGTATATGCTTTTGATTACAAAAACTCGTTATTAGTGCTTCAAGACGAAACAATCAAAAATCCAATATTCAAACAATTTCTGGACGAAACCGAAACAAGACCCGAAGTACAAATGAAACTCAATTCTCTCCTTATTACTCCAATTCAACGAGTTCCACGTTATAAACTGTTACTTCAACAAGTACTACAATACACGAGTCCATCAGAATCCGATCACAAATATCTGACTGAATCAGTGAAGGAAATTGAGAATACAGTTCAACATATTAATTCGGTGATTGAAGATCAGGAACACGTCCAATCTCTCATCAATCTGCAAAACTCTCTGACAAATCGATCGCCTAGTATTGTGAAGCCTTGTAGGAAGATTTTGTAAGTAAAATTGAATATAATTTTTTGAAGAAGCTCATTGAATGAATTATATTGTTACAGAAAAGAAGGAGTTCTAGCAAAAGTACTTACATCAGGTGGTGAACAAAAATATTATTGTGTGTTAATGTCTGATATTTTTATGTATTGTAAAGTGTTAAAAGTAAGATAATTTTTTCGTTACATTGATTTTAAGAAATTATATTATTTCTTTTTTGTATATTTACAGAAACGTCCCAATAATACAGTTGTAGAAAATAGTCTTCAATGTTGCTGCATCTATCCTCTGAGGAAGTCAAAGGTGTCTGAAATGTTTTCAGCTAATTTTAAATTGTCATGCCAAGGTGAAGGAATAATTTTTCATGCCGAAAATGATCTGCATTGTCGAGAATGGGTCCAAGATATAAAGCAAGTAATTGATATGCTAGTGGAAAGTAGAAAGACATTGCGAAAGGAATCAAGCAGAAAGAGACCTGTAAAGAAAAAGCAGTTGAAATATTTTGAAACTGAATACATTTTAAGTCCTCCTCAAAAAGGAATCAAATATGTAAGTTTTCCAATGCATGATTCAAGAATAGCATTTTATTATTATTGTTTGTTTTCAGGATTATGAAAATGTCTTCAAATATACAGATTTGGCCAGTGTTGAAAATCCTTCAAGCAACACAAAAGTTAAAAGAAATCAAAAGCAAAAAGTGCCTAAGATTAAAATTTCAAAATCAAGGGATTCAACTCCTAAAAGAAGTCAAACACCCGAAATGAGAAAAAGTAGCACTCCAACTAAACAACGTCCAGTTTCCTTTCCACAACCATCATCATCTAGTCAAAGTCGTTTTGCACGTGTAAAATCTTGGTTCTCATTCCACATGTCATCCCAATCAAACAAGAGTAAGGATTCGGTAAATAGTGATCCAACATATGGTTTTGCAAGTCGAGCAAGCAATAATCAAACGTATTTTAAGACATCAAACGTCGACTCGAGTATTCCAAATGATGTTGACTTCAAAATGGCTCTTGGTGGAATGCTCGGTGAACATTGCACTTCAATTGATTCAATGCCAAGTACCATCAACAACACAACAACCAATAATACACAGAACATGTTAACGACACCTGAAGCAAAAGATATGCTATATCCATTAAGGACAAGTCTGGATAAGGTTAGTTCTGGGAAAAAACGAAGGCAAGCAGAATGTGATGAAAATGAAAAAAATACAAATTATGCAACGAAGCGCGTTAAATTTGACGATAAGGAAGACGTGGCATCTGAATCATTTTTTGAACGTAGAGAGCGAATTCATGCTGCATTGTATCAACAAGAAAACAATGTGCCATCTTTTCAACCACCACCAAATCGCATGTCGTTGAAGGACAAAATTGTCGATTTCTTCTCAAACTTGATATAAATTTAATTTTAATTCAAAAATGGTGTTGGTACAAATTAATTAGATCTGAAACCGTAAGGATATTAAATTTTAATTTGAATCTTGCCTTATAACCTTTATTTAGTTCTATTTTTTTGTGATTGACTTTTAAACTTTGTTAGAATTTAAGGAAAAAATATATTTTTTGTATTGAAACATTTTTTATTTTGAATATTGTAACTTTATCTTAAGCATTTAATTAAGGATAAAAAAGGGTGCGAATAAAGCAATCCTCGAAAACGAACAAATTTAATGTTTTTTTTTTCTAAACTCGTGCGATTTGCACTCAATGACAGTGAAACTTAACAATAAACATAAAACTTAAAAATTAATTTTAAATAACAAATACTTAAAAGGTGGACTTATATGATAATTTTTTAAGTTTTTTTCGGAGGTCAATTATAAATTCTATAAATGCGTCTCAAGTTGCTTACGTTTACCTCGTTTTACTGAAAATATGAGATAGTTAATTAGAGTTTAAAACAATTTTATCCTAGTAATCAATTAAATTCCATTTAAACGATGAAAATATTAAAAAATTAGTAAAAATTCGCAAAATTTTACTCAAAAAGTCTTGTGTTTAAATGCTGAAGTACTTCAAAGTCGTTAATGAAAGGTTAAAAACTATTTGTTTAAATACTAGGCCACAAAGGAGTATGATTTCAAAATTTCATTTCAGTGTCTTTAGGAAACAACATGCAAGTTAAATTTTACAATTTTGATTATTGAGTTAATCACTAGAACTAAATGTCGAATAAATTTAAAACGTAACAATAAATTTCATGAAAAAATAATAAATTTACATTAAATGTAAGCAAATTTAAATTAAAATTGGACTTAAAATACGTCTACACGTAACTTTTTTTTTGAATTTAGTCTTGAGGATTAAATTATAAAGCTAAGCAAGAGAAAATGCGAGTTTTTTTGATAATTTTATCATTTCGAGTCTAATGTATAAAAATTTTGAGCACTATCTAATGGACAAGCAATTAAATATCTAAAATTCAGAATAATTGAATCATCATCATTTCGTCTTTTTGTTCTGTATCCTAATAAATCCTAAAATATTATTGTACTGCTTTTGTTTTACAATACAATCAGTGGTGCACCATCAGGTGAATTTGGAATTGAGCCTGTACTTGAAACCGCTCGTTTGTTACTAGAGTTAAGTTTTCGATATTCTTCAATTTCTTTTATAATTGGTGCTCCAATCATTTCATGAATTCGTTGAAATGTAGTGACTACATTAGGATCCTTATTTTCACTCATTCCCATTGAATTGTTTGTACACACGTTTTGGGTTTTAACTAGATACAGACACCAGTGTAAGAGATAAAAAAAGAGAAGAAGATTGGAAAGTTAAATTAATTTATGACTGTACATATGTGATTAATTTCCGCATGATAAATTTAAAATGGGAAAATTGGCATGCAATTTTTTAAATCAGGTTCCGAAACGTTAGTAGTTAAATTGTCAGTCACTCCTCATCCGATATGATATTAGTCACAAAAAAAATTGAATGACTTTCATGCACTGCATGCCCATGTTCCGTGTAAAAATTATGTTAGTTTATTTATAGTTAAATACCTAATGGTGCTCCTTCTAGATAATTTTTATTTGAAACTGGAGGTTTTACTGGAGCAGTTCTTCTTGGCGGTGCAATGGGAGGCAAGTTATTATCACTTCCGGGTTGTATCTCGTTCCTGCTTTCCTCCAATTCTTTAAGTTGTCTTTGCAATTCAGCAACCATTAATTTCATGTAATCATAACCAGCACAGGTTAATGCCTTCATCCAACTACAATGAAATGATTATTGTATCAATTTCAAGGTTTTTTTTATCAATATATTTACCTTTCCATTATTTCCTGTGACTCAGCACCTAATACGTAAGTTCGATTATGTGGACCATGAAATATGATTTTAAAACAATATTGATCACTTCCTGATTCAGCTTCAGCCATTTCAATAGTACATCCTTCTAAAATTATCATTCCGACAGGTTCTTTGTCGTAGCGTTTCTCAAAATAAAATAACAGGTTGCCTTTCAATATAAACCATCTTTTTTGCCATCCCTAGGAATTAAATTAATAAATTTTTAATTTTCAATAAAAAAAGAACAGGAAGTTGTTCAAAGAACTTATTTTTTTTGTTGTAATTATTCATACTTTATTAATTTCTCCTTTTTTGTTTAAATATCCACATTTATCGAATGGTTCTGTTGTTGCGAAATAACTTAAATTTTTCTCGTTAATTTTCATTGCTTAAAGGTACTTTTTGTTGTTCTAAAATTAAAATATTTGCACTAATTACTTTATTTTTTCGACTTTGTGATTAAATTTAACTTTTGTTTGTTGTTACGATGAATTCATAGGACACTCCCTATCTCACATGGATTCAAACGTGTTTTGCTACATGTATTTATTTCAAATTCAACATGTGATTGAAATGGACGTTAAATTTAAATTTCATATGAATTGCAAGCTCTTTCGATTAGTGATAAGAAAAGTAAAAACAGTTAGAACAGCTTATAAAGAAAAATTATCCACGAAATCTATTCATTTAGTGTCCAGCTTTTATCGTGTGTGTTTTGTTTTATTCAATAATTGATTTTATTTTATTTTATTTGTGTAATTAATTTTTGGAAACACGAGTGAATTATTATTATCATAAACATAAAAAGGAAAAGTATTAAAAAAGAAATAAAGTAAAAATGCCAAGTTTAAGTCCTCATCCATCTGATGACATCTACATGGTGGTATGTTAATTTGGAATTTTCTGGAAGCACGTGTTTCATAAATCTTTCGAATTTCAGATCAAAAGCTTATTATCCTTGCGAGCTAACAGCACATGTGCTGAGTTGTTAAAAGACTACGATGAAATAGTTGGTGATAATCGTTTGCCACGAAATTTCAAGGATTTACGCAGATTATTGCAGTCGATCCCGGAAGTCAAGTGTATTCGAAATGATTATGGTTTGGAAATGTGGGAAGTACGAAGAACATTCAATAATAACAACAACAATAAGAAATCTGAGTACAAATTTATGAAAAATGATAAACCACGTGGTAACTTCCAAAATACTGGTCCATCAAAGAAGCGCTCAAAGTCCAACTCCAGAACTTCTTCACAAACGAGCAGTTTTACAGCAGCTCAACCACAACGAAAACGCCAACGTTTTCTGGATCACAATATTACGGGACATCATCGAATTATAGTAAGTTAATCAATATTTCAATTGATCTTGAAGTGATTTTATAAAATTTTGATTTACTAGGATTTGGATGGTTATATTAACAATTATCAACTCATGGGAGACGATTTTATGCTCAGTTTGGCCAAAATTGATCTTGGATTTAAATGGACGAAAGGTAAGCTTTCCAAATTCTGATTTAATGTAACTTAATATAAAAAACACGTCATCTTTATAGATCCAAAAACACAGGTCCTGCGCATAGGATACTGCATTTCAGGCATGAGTATTAAAGAACTATCACGCATTGTGAGATCCTCAGCTTACATTGATTCACGTGTTGTTGTCTACATTGGTTCTGTGGATATTTTAAGTGGTCACAAACTCGATAGTATCATAAATGACTATTTCGATCTGGTATCAGCGTTTCGTGAACGTGGAATTGAACCATTATTGTGTACATTGGCACCATTAGGTGATCCTGCTAGAGGTGATAGTTACGATGGAATTGTAAATGGATTTAACTGTTGGTTAGAATCTCGCAAATGGAGAGTAATTGACATCAATCGTTGTTTCATTGACGACAATGGCCAAACAATACGAAGCGTTTATCAAAAGTGAGTTTCAAGTAACACGAAAATCTTTCAAATCATAAATTTTGTTCCTATTTACAGAGATCCTCGCAATGTAACCGGTTGTAACGTGCGTCACCTTTTGTGGAACAAACTTGGTCGACAACGTGTTCTAAAAAAATTAAAAAATACATTACTGGACTTTTTTTAATCCTTGAATCATCACACGATCAATTACAATGCATGTTATTATAATTAAGTTAAAATAATTAGAATTATTCGTTGCATATAAAATTCAAAATGATCACTGTCCGTTATTAAAATCCATATATTACAATAGTTTATGTAATACAATTAATCTGAATTTTTATACAATGCGCGCAACTTTTAGATTGAGTTTTTGGATTGCAAGCAAAAATTCAATCTAAATGGGATCCTGTATAAAAACTTGGAATAGTTCGTGTTACTTTTAATTCACCTCACACCATTAAAATTAACAGTGATCATTTAAAATAAGATAAATTATAAGACAGAAAAAGTTAAAGACAATTGCCATGAAATTTAGTTAAATGCATAATTTTTCACTTGAAACTTAAGATGATTATACAAAATAATGTATAAATTACATAAAAAAACACTCGGATTTAAATTCAGAATTATATTTTTTTAAACGAATCGCTATTTCATAAGTGCAATAATAAGTAGTGCAATAACTTATTGACGACTGCAACTGCATTTGCTTACAAATTTTAAATTAAAAAATTCTGAAAAAAATACGAGAAACTTCAAAAGGGCCCTAAATTTAACATCCATGTAATTAATTTAAAATACATTATTTGAAATTTTCTTTAAGAAAAGTGAAAAAGTAGAATTAATTTAAGATTTATTGTGACCTTGTGTTTTTCTGTGTTTGTTTGTAATTTATGTGTCAAACAGACTTGAAACACTTCCTAAGGATTATAGAATTAGGTTATTAGTTAGTTTCGCACAATTTCTGTTACAAATTTTGTGTCGTTATTGTGCTCTTTAAAATTAGGCTGGTCTAATTTCATTAAATTATTAATTGTTGATCAATTGTAATGTAATTTAGATGTAAATAAAAAAAAAATTGTATTGTGTGATGAAAATTGTGCATTTTAATTATCCAAATACAAAAATTAGACCTTGTTTTGATAAACCAAGCATTTAAAAACGGCAATCCATTAAGATAGGCCAATTGACATACTTTTCACTTAATGAATGAAATGAAGTACTCATAAAACGCCCTTGAGCTTGAACTTATTGAAAAAAAAACGACTTATATTTTTATTTACATACACTGAGACGTGGTGTAATTCATGTCAAAACCATAAAGTACACAAAACAATGTATAACATTGATCTTGAAAACAATAGCAAAGATAATTTAAAAAAGTTACAAAAAAAAATACTATTAATAATAATAATATTTAACCAATTATTAAAAAAAAACATATGTTTCTCACAATTATGTTTTTTTTCTCCTCATTTTGCTCTTTTTTCTTCGTTCATGCAACATTTTACATTCAACTAACAGAAGGTAATGATGAAGTAATGTTGTTATATATAAAAATACAAGAAAAATAATAATTCTATTATGGATTATTTATGCAAATGTTTAATTCTCTTAAACATTTTATTATATTTTCTGAAGATTCATGACCGAAATTTTTAATTTATGCAAGCATTTTATGATTACAGAAAATCATGTCATGCCTTATTATTACTAATTTTTTCTTGCATAATATGTATTAAACAATAATTTGTCGTGTGTCCTGCTGATCGTGTCACAATCTGATATGAAATTATCATATGACCACATGTTTGCAAAATATTCAGGATTTTTGTATAAAATTCTAAGATAAAAGGAACATTAGCTTTAAATGTCACATAAAATTAACATTACAATGGAGTTAATCAAAATAACAATTATCTTATTCGTAATTTGTAATGTTGTTGAAGGACATTCGCTATGCAATTCCTCATATTGCAATTATGAAGGGTCATGTGAATTTAAAAATGTTTTACAAAAGGAATGTACTTGTGTTGAGGGAATCACACAAGGCGAGAAATGCGAAAAGTTTATTGATAATTGCGAGGCAGAAGGAAATAAAAATTGTAAAGAACATATCAATTGCATGTAAATAAAACATTTTAATTGAATTTCAATGAAATAATGATTAAAATTTTCATCAGAACATATCCCGGTGGTTTCAGTTGCATGTGTAAACCAGAATTTCATGGATATTTTTGTGATATACCGAAAAATCAAAATATGCCAATGGCAAATTCACGTTTATCATGGAATAGGATAATGAAGAAAAATCACAAAGAATATTTTCTGTTAACAGCAAAAAGTATTGGAAATCTTTATTATAACATTACGTTTTCTCCCTTTCAAATATTTGGGAAGTATAACACAAATAGTGATAGTATGAGAAAAACACGAGATTTAAGAAAGACTTGTATGTCTCATGGAATTCATGATTGTTCACATTTGGACAGGGAAGAAGGTTTTTATGTGGCATTTGAAACCGTTTTTAATAAAACCGACAATATTTGGGGTGGAATTAACGTTTATCATAGTAGTTCAGATGCAGTCATGATCGTGGCTCTTAAGATGATTTTCAGAATCAAAGTCATCGACGTTTTAAAGGAATGTATCCCAAGTGTGCAATTTCCTGATAGGTAAACTATAATTTTTTTTGATTTATGGTTAATATGAGATTAATTTTAACATTTTAGAACTACTGTAGAAAGGCCTCTCATATTGAGTGCAGACAAAAAGGTCATAATTTCACCATTCATTGAAACTGGATGTCCTGATGTAAAATCATCTTTTGAGTTTGAGTACGAGATAAGATCTATTAAAAATGAGATATATCATAAATTTTCGAAACAAAAAACCAAGGATCTCATATTGAAACCGTATCAAATAAGTTGGTACACTGATGACGAGATTCTCATAATTTGGTTAAGAGTTACAGAGATTTTAGATTCTACAAATTATTCAAAGTCAGTCGAGACCTATGTAAGATTTCGTTGCTTTTGAATTTTTTCATTTTAAAACTTAATTCTTTTTTATCAGATTTTTGTTGAACCAGAAGCTCCATTGATTGCATACATTAAAGGTGGTATGTCCAGACATGTTAGAGAAGGAAGTTCTGTTGTTTTGGATGGAACAGAATCTCGAGATCTCAAATTTGATGAAAATGTAGATCAAAAATTGAATTTTAAATGGAAATGTGATTCGAATGACATTGATGACAAGTATTGCAAGGATTTTGCATCTACAAGTAACATTTTTACCATTATAAGCTTAAAATTTATAGAAATTTTCCTTTTTTATATACCAGATTCTAGAGTTACGATTCCCAAAAATGAATTAAAGCTTGGATATCGATACGATTTCCAATTAATAATATCAAAAGATAAAAGAAATTCAATTACTACACAATCAATTGAAATAGTTAAACATGATCCACTCACCATCGAAATAAAATGTATCAAAAATTGTCTTCAATCTAAATCAAATATCGATCATTTTATACATCTTCAAGCTGTGTGTCATGATTGCATTAACATGAAAGAAAATCACGATATCCAAGTTGAATGGTACCAAAATGATGATAAATTGATAGGAACTGGAACAAGATTGATTTATGATTTTGATAAAGATATTGAAGATGAAACTATCTTTGAATTTAAGGCAAAAGTCAAATTCGAAAAAAAATTTGGAGAAAACAAGTTCAAAACAGTGATAACAAAATTCAATGAAAATGATGTTCAATGTAGAATTGAACCTGATCAAGGTATCGCTTTAGTAACAAAATTTAACATTACATGTGAAAATATACAAAAAAGGGATATGATTTCAATGAAAATTTATCAAAATGATATATTTTTGACTGAAACTCAACAAAACAGTGTTCTACTTTATTTGATTGACTCAAATTCAAATGATACAACATTGAAAGTTGTTGTAAAAAATTCGTATGATGCAAGGATTGAAAAATATCTTAAAGTCAATCTAGAGTCAGTTCAAATTGAAAAATCGACATTCTATGAGTTGATTGACTCTGTTGAACATCCAAGTAGTATTCGTAATGCTATTAAAATTGGAGATCAAGTCAAAGCAACAGAGGTTTTCAATTCAATTGTAACCAAATTAAAAGATTTTGAATACATTGAAGAAAAAACCAGCTTAACAGGAAAACTTGTGATTTCAATGAATTCTCTTATAAAGTTAAAAATTGATTATGATCCCACTTTAGTTAATTATGCCATGCATCACTTGACTCAAAGCCTCGTTACTCCATATGACGTGTCATCAAAAATCTCTGAAATTATACTTGATTCAAGTTCAAAACTGAAACACCTCTCAGAAGACGAAATAATTAAAAACGCTAACATTATAATTGAAATTTTAGATAAAATATCACAAAAATCTGATGATCTTGCACAACCCATTGAAGATTACGTTGATGATTATGATGAAACATTAAAAGAAAATTATCAGGATTATGGTGATTTGGACATTGAAATCATCGAGCAATACATGAATGTGGAACAAATTAGTATGAATGTTGAGAAAATCAGTGAACATCTTCTTGAAGCTCTTGTACTTCAAATTGAATCTGGCGAACCCGAAAAAATTCTCAAAAGAAATTCAACCTATTTTTTTAAAACCATGGATTTGAGTGAAGATATTTCTAAAGAAGTCTCAAATCGAATGAACACTTCAATTAAAATTGATGAAAAGCTTTTGAAGGACTCAACAAAAAACTCATTGAAAAAATATGGAATTTGTGTGAGTTTTTACAAACAAAATCCATTTTGGTGGTATCCTTACAAAAATTTAAATGTGTCAGATGTGTATTCTATCAATATTATTGAACAAGACATTGAGAATGTTGAAAATAAGAGATTTATACATAATTTGAGATATCCAATTAGCGTGTTCTTCGAAATAACTCCTGATTTAAGGTCAGAAATTAGTGATGTCATTGAAAATGAGTTAGATATGCCAAGTTATGCATTTCTTTTACCTATGAATGAGACATTAAATTTAAAATTTAGCATAAATCCACCAAATTCAATATTAAAAGTAGGTTTTGCTTTAAATCGACGTCCTAAACATCAAGAAGTCGTATCTCATTACTATGAGATCCATGACGGAACAGAAGTAATGTACAAAACAGAAAATCTGAATCTAAATAAACCGACAAATTTCATTCATATGGCAATAATTTCAAGTAGTAAATCTTCAATTAATTTCAATTTTACAGCATCAGCTTTTTCATGTGTTGAATGGAACAAGGAAACATCACATTGGTCAACTGAATACACGAAAATTAGTAGAAAAATCAATGATTCTCTAATTGAATGTCAGTTTTCACATCTCTCTTCTATAGCGAAATCCCAACATAAATTGACTATAAAAAGATATCCAATTAGGACATTTCCAAATGTGTTAATTGATAATCAGGTCATCTTATATCTGATTGCTGTGCTATTGGGGAGCTTCATCATATTTATGTCATGGGGATATGTTGAAGATAGAAAAGATGTTGATCGTAGAACGGCAATAATTTTACCAGATAATAATCCACAACATCATTATACGTATTTGGTGATTATTCAAACTGGTTCTGATCCTGATGCTGGTAATTTTTACTTTTATTTTTGTATTATATAATATATAAATTTTCTACATGAAAGGTACATCATCTCGTGTTTGCATTCAACTAAAAGGAGAAACTCAGAACTCGCAGAAACATTTGTTAAATCGTTCAACACCTAATCTCTTTGAAAGATTCCGTGAAAGTAGTTTTATTATAAAAACACCAGGATCTTTGGGGAAAATCCTTGAAGTTTTGTTATGGCATGATAATTCAGGCATTAATCCATCATGGTACTGTCATTCAGTCATTGTGCGTGACATCGCACAAAAAAAAGAATATGTATTTCTTGCTCAACGATGGATTTCCTTACTTAAATTTAACCGAACAAGTGCTCACATAAAACTCGCAAGTGAAAAAGAATTTTATGACAAGGAATCTATCTTAAAATCAAATAAATTGTTTATCATGCAAAATCAACTATTTCCATACAATCTCATATTCAAGCATCCTAGATCAAATGTAACACGTACCGAAAATATTTTATCAATTTTTCAGAGATTGTTTGTCTCAATGACCGTTAACATCGTTTTGTTTGGAAGGAGTACAACAGAAAATTTAGAAGATGAAGTCGAAAAATATGATCATTTTGGACATTATGGCCAGATTTTCTTAACATCCCTCATCAGCTCGATCATATGCACAGTCATAAACTATCCATTGAGGTATGTTTTATTGAATTCAAGTATGATAAATATTTCACCTGTTCAAGAAAAGTACGAAGTTGTGTTTCTCAAATACGATTCACATGATAATCCTGAAGATCATGAGTCGAAAATGGAATTTTGGTCACATAAAGTGAAAATTCTTTGGTACGTCATTAGCTCAATAATTTGCCTTACATGTATCATTATCATCATAATCTATGGATACCATTTTGGTAACATAAAATTTCTCATGTGGACAATTAGTGTTTGTATTGCAGCAGTTAAAAATCATTTCATATTTGTCCCTATTTTTACATATGTCCAATTGCACTGGCTTAAAATTAATGTGAAACGAAGACTTTGTTACTGGATTCCAGTTATTATCAAACAAAAGGTGAAAGAACAACGTTCCAAACTCGAATTATTACGACTATATGCCAAAATGAAAGTAAAGCGCTATAATGACAAATCGTATAAAATTAGTTCTAAATTTAGTAATTTTGCAAAAAAATTAACACATGAAAAATATGAGTTGCGTGAATTGATATCGGACTTATTTATGTTTGTAACATTTTTTGTGACATTAAACGTTTTAATACTGGGCACAAGAGATTCAAATATATATTATAGTACGAAGATGATCGAAAATATGTTTGTACATGGGAAATACTCACCAATGAAAATGGATGATGTCACGTTGGATCGACACTTTTGGAATTATTTGAACAAAACCTTGATTCCTGTAATTCATTTAGGTATGATATAATTAAAATTTCATTTAAATTTTTATTAAAACATTCATTTATGTAGGTACTGAACACAACAACGCTAAAATTGAAGATGAACTAGGATGGCTTCCAGGTAGATTCGCAAAAATTCTTGGAGTTGCTCAATTACTTCAGATAAGAGTAAAAAATACTAAATGTAAACGATCATATCTCTCAACACAAGAGATTTGTCAATCAGAGCTTGCGGATGAGAATCGTGACACTGAAAATTACTTTCCAAATTGGACAGATTATCATGATTTTCATTATGAGCCTGTGTTTTGGAAAATCATTCAACCATGGAAGTACAAAAAATTGTCGCTCATTCAAAGACCTCCAATATTTGCAGTAGATCATTGGCACTCTGGAGGTGGATATATCGCAGAATTCGGACGCACTTTCAAAAATACCATGTACATTTACGATCATTTATACAAATACAATTGGATCGATAGCCGTACAAGAGCTGTTTTCATTGATTTTACTGTATATAATGCTGATTCTGATATTTTTAATGTTGTCAATTTAATTTTTGAACGAAATGCAGCTAGTGAATGGCAAAACACATTTCAAATACAATCCTGTAAATTTTTATTCTATTTTGGCAATATGAGCACATTATTTGTGATCGTGTTTGTGCTTTTTGTCATTTTAACTGCAAGATTTTTCCTGAAATTAAGTTTGAGGATCTTTAAACACACAGTTTCCTTATATTTCAAGGATGTTTGGAACATAACAGATACAATGATTGTCATCATGAGTGTCCAAATTGTGATGCTTTTCATTAAAAGGAATCATGATGTCGAAAAACTGTTAAAAGAAGTTGAGAAAGCAAAAAATAATGAATTTATAAGTTTTAGCCCAGCTGCTACACTTGACACACTCATCTCAATTGTATCGGGAATATTAATATGTTTCTCAACAATTCGATTATGGAAGATCCTTTTATTTGCTCAAGTTTTCAGATTATTCAATAACACTTTGTATCGTGCTCACAACACAATTTTTTCATGTGGCATCATGATCTCAATATTTTTATTTGGATATTCAATGTGTGTTTACATTATAAATGGAACACATTCCGAAGTTTTACATAATTTATGGTCAGTTTTACCAACAATTACAGCAATTTCCTTTGGAATGGAACCATTCGATTTTGATCATTTAATGTATGGTGGTACGCCACTGGGCACAATTTTATATATTGCGGTTTTCATAATAATTACACTTTTTTTGGTTAATATGTTCATCACAATCATAATATTTTATTTTAATGAGTGTAAGGAAGAAGATCGAAATTCAAGGAGATTGTACACAATTTGGCATTACATTGTAGACCGGTCGAAAATCGTTAAAGCACGTTTTACAAGAAAAAAGCTTAAAAATGAGAGAGATCAAAATCCAAATGAACGACTTCGAGGTGGGGCAGCCTCAGGAACTATTGGAAACATGGTTAATGTAAGTGAAATAGCAGACACAATTGATGCTCAATTATCATATTTAGAGGAATATTTCAAGGAAATGAGTCAAAAAAAGAAGATACAATCGTTAAACCCATGTAAATAGTATGCAATCAATATCAGTGAAAAAAATCCAGTTTATCAGCCTGAAACAGAGAATGAGTCCAATAAATAAAAAAATTAACATGGTCAAATAATTAATAAATTCTTCTTTCTCAATCAAAAAAACAAAAAAAAAAATAATTGAGATCACTGTACCGTAAGTATTGAATATCGAGTCTGAAATTTATTAGTTTGGACATGAATTTTTATAAGTATAATATAATATCAATTCAATATAAGCTTAATAACGTAGTAAATTAAATGGATCATGTTTGTAAAAAACTTAAGTGTCTGAATATGCGATGTAACCAACTTTTATAAGGATTTACAATTATTTTCAATTCAACCTTAAGTGAAATCAAAGTATATACATTGCTTCACTTTAACCGCATTTACGAAAAAAATGTATTTTGCATTTAAATTGCATTGTTTGACCAACATATTTTCATACATTATTGTAACAAAACACACAAACATTGCGCTTGTTAAAATGTATTAAATTTTAAATTGAAATTTGTACATAAAATAAAAGAAGGATAATGAAAAAAAATATACAAACATAAAATTTTATCATCACATTAAAAATTGGGGCAACATATTTTCATAAAAGCAATTTCTTGGTAATTGGTGAAAAGTCATGAAAAAATGTGACAAATTACTCTTTTTTTCTGTTTTTGTGTGTATTCTAAATGACATCAATTGAATCACGAAAGAATGTTGACATTTTAATTGCTTTTAATAATGATAATAATTTTTTTAAGAAACCACAAAATTTTGAGGTAACTGTTAATGTGTTTAAAAGTATTTTTTTTTTTTAATTCAGAAGAAAGGAATCTTATCATCATTGCCATATAAACGACATAATATGGGTTAATTTATCATTCAGTCAACACCATGCCCTGAACATAGTGTAACAGTATCAATTACATATAACACTTAATGAATGAGATCAAATCTGATCAGGTTTTTGCTTTATCAGTATTTTAAAAATATCTTGAATTCACATTTATTAAGGCATATCAAGGTATTTTGAGGAATATCAGGGCACATTGATGATAAAATCGGAATTCTAGTAAAAAATCTGAGAAAATTCCGATTTATTCCGAGCTTAGAGTCACAAAATGTAACAATTTCATAATGGATTCGTCACAAGTCTTTCAAAACAGATTAAAAAATTCAGAATCGGAATTGTCCCACTCAAAAATATGTGAATGGTAAACCAAAAATCATTTATTCTGTTGCTATGTGAAGCCAAAACAGTTTTATATCAAAAAAATTAACTGTATTCTTTATACAATATTTGGTTTTGTAATGTTCATTTTTTTATATTATGGACCGCATTGTATATATCACACAAAATTTTTTTCCAAAATATTTTTTTTCTTCTCTTTGCTTTGAGTGATAAAAGTTCTATAAAGCAAAATGAAATAAAAGATAAATATGATAAAAGATCTGTGCCGTCACACCTAACAGTTGCTGTATCTTGTTTTTATTTTATTTTTTATCAAATTTTATTATTTTTTACAACTATACAACAAACAAAAATACAGTTTAAATGGTCACCAGTCGTATCAAATTGACATTGATACAGTAGCAAATTTTTTTTTGGCAAAAATAAATATTTTTTTTTGAATTCGATTTTGTTCTAATTTTACCTGTGTTATGTTTGTACATAAATTTATTTAAAAATACCATCATAACCACATTTCAAGTGCATTTTTTTTCAATTTCCAGTCCATATCTTGACAAATCAGACCCAAAAGCGCATTTTCATATCATTTCACATGATATTTTGGCAAATACCGGACATTTAAATGAAATATATGACTCAATTTATCTTCAAATACCACCAACTGGGCGACATATTCAATTACCTTATTCATAGATTTGTCAGGTTGGCAAAACACTTGCAAGCATAAAGAATCGAATTTGAATTGGAAGTATTCTTAAAATTAAATTTATTTTTTATTTAATTTAACAATGAGATAACATAAGGTAGCTCTCCACATGATAACATCGCATTGACGCAAAAATGTACCGAAACTTTATTTATTTTTTGATGCGCTTCTTCTTTTTTTTCAGTATTTTATTGCACAAAAGGTATATTGTCAGGTTCTTTGTTTTTTTTTTTTTTTTTTTTTGCATTAAAAATGCATAAAATTCGTAATAGGTACGTGCAATTTTTGATGTTGCAAAAAATCAATGTGTACACAAACAATATAATAATTTTTGAAACAAGTTCCTTAAATGAAACATGGGTGGTAAAATTACATTGAAACAAGTAGCGTTAAAAAGAATTGAGATTGCTTCTTGTTCGTTTATGTTTCAGTTTTAAAAGTTCTTATCAAAAATGTTCTACATTTTGAATGCATTGTTGACAGTTTTTTTATTATTAAATTACACATGTGGGTACCATTTTTTCCTTTTTTTCATATCAATTTGTATCGTGTATCCATATAAAGCTTAAAACTGTACCAAAATATTCGTCATTGCTGATGCTACGTTTGACCCACTTCTAACCACGCAGTTTTTGTTCATTTCACATTTAAAATTTATAGTGTTATAAAATATGAATTTAAAACAACAGAACAATGATTGTGTCATTCTTTCACTCTAATCTCGTTAGCCACTGTCAATATTAGTGTGTCCCGATGTTCGTCTCTTTGTTTCATTTGAATATTATGATGACCCTACAACAATGAAACAATCGTCTTATCTCCAACAATGTATTAAAATCACACTGAAACCGCCATTCACATTTTGAATATAATTCCTTGTTACTTTTAAAATGTAACTGCAAATATAGATTTATGATTATTATGATATATTCTTTATGTCTTTCACTAACTAAACTAACAAATTATTTAAATGATGCATTCCAATAGTAATTTAAAATAAAATATTCTGAATTTGCGTGGAACTTTCTGCATTTTACTCACAATATTTGTTCATGATTCTGTGTAGGCCAGAGATGCAACACGCTGACTTTGACTTGCTTTGACTCATAAACTTCAATATATTTATAAAAATTTTACTTTAAATGGGTTATATGAAGGATGAGAATAATTGTACGTGAATTATATTTAATTCTCTTGTTAAAATGTTCTAAAAAGAAGTGTATTTCATCTTTTTTTCTGTTGTTATTTTAAGTGAAGGTAGTAAATCTCACATGCACAATAAAAATAATAATAATAATGATGAACTACGACACAAAAATATACAAAACGGTAAATTGTGACATGATATAGTGAGACATGTTTATTGCTTTGACACAATCAACTCTATTTTATCTTTGTTTAGAGAGGAGAGAAGTTAAAAATAATAAATTTATATGAAGAAATGACATAGAAATCAAAGAAAATTGCAATTAAAATAAAGAAAGCTTTTGATTGATGAAGCTTGAGTTGAGTGAAAATTTGGGTTAAAGTTGGCTTTTGAAGATTTTGCTACTTTTATTTCTATTTAAAAGGTTAAGTGATGTAGTTAGATCAGATTATTTCGGTGACTTATTTGGAGAGAAATTCGCAACTTATCAATTAAGTCATCATTTATGAAAAGTGTCACATCGATGTGAGAGCTCTGTATCTTGAATTTGACATTACACTGAAAATTGAAGCACCAAACTAGATCTGTCGATTAAATCATCATAATACTCAATGTTTGTGATTCAATTAAGTAAAATTTTGCAGTTCTTGAAAATTAAATATCATATTTTGGTATTTTAACATAAATTTCTGTATTGCAGCAGTAATTTGACTTGTGTAACAACAAAAAGGACAAAAAATCTTTTTCTACGTAAACATATCCTCACTTTATTGTTCAACATTTTCAACATAATTCTTATTATTGTACTTTACTCTTCATCTCTTGTCAAACAAAAAAATATATTACATAAAGTTACGCATTTTTAAATACATTTGTATGAAATTTGTGTATTACAGAGTCATAAATCAAAATTAAGGCATTTAAAAAATAAATTTTAAATAATTGCATTGTTCATGCATTTTTGTTGTGTGTGTCCTTCTTCCTTATTATTTGTTTGTTTATCTTCATATGAAATTTCAAAATAATCTTAAAATACAAAAAAATTAAGAAAACAAAAGACTTCAACAAGAAACGAACCCTCTTTATTTTCAATTCATGATTATTTAACCCCAAAAAGTAAACGGTATGTCATTTATTGGACCAAATATTTAGTCAAATTAATAGGAATTAATATTCAAAAAAAAAACTATATAAATAAATAAACAAGAATGTTTAAGTAAATAGTCATAAAATACAACTGTAAAGTCATAAAGCTGAACGTTTTTGGGATTTAATTTCATTTAATATTCGAACATTTTTATGATTTTCATTTTAAAATTAGAAAAAAAATGTGTACGTTCTCTACGTGTCTGTATTTGTCTTTTATTTTTTTTCTAGTATTCTTTTCATTTTCATCATCATTATTTTAATTTAGTTTGTTACCATAAATGTGTAAAGATGAGTAAACTCAAAAAAAAAGCATTTAAAAATATACACACAAGTCTGACCCGACTAACGGAATTTGGTTTTTATTTTAGAGTTTTTGATGTGTGTTACTGAACTGCTTGCTTATGTTAATATTTATTAAATTAAATGTCCATTTTGAGAGATAACACAAAAAAATTAAGAAAAAAAATTTGATTTAGACTATGAATGAATAATTTGAAGCTATGAGATTATTAAATTGATGATTAATATCAAAAATGCAGCACCAAAATTTTACGACCATTCAAATTGTGAAGGGAATTTAACGAAATAACATTAAAATTGATTGAATTCAATTAAAAAAAACTCTGAATTTCAATGCATTTAAACAAAATCATAATAAAAATACAAATTTGAATGCAATTTATGAAGAAATTGATTTGCCAAGGTGAATTCAACATGCATTTAATGCAAACAATTTAAAGTGCATTCATTTAAAAACCATTTTTTTAATTTTTTTTTTATGTAATACCTAAGAACAACAAAAAAAATGCAATTTAGCGCTCTATGGTTTCTCTTTTAATTATTGGTATTGCTTTACAAAATATTTTCGTTACACAAAATTAATACCTCAATTTCGTCAATTGTTTTATTTTTATAAAGTATATGCGCTTGAATGCAACTCAACTGATGCATGTTTTGATATTTTGACTTAATTTTGACACAATGCTTACATTTAAAAAAACTTTAAAAAGGATGATTTATAAAACAATAACATTTTAATAAGTACTAATTAAAAGTGCGATTTCACGTTGAAATTAAAATAAAATATCATCGTTGTTGGATCAAGTTAATTCGTATTGTGAATTTTTTTATAATATAAAAATCTTTTAATTATGTTTATTTCATGTTATGTGTGATGTGTAATAAATATTTACTTTTATTTTAATAGTATACACTGAAAATTGTATTAAAATAATTAGACCGTTGATAAATTTGATTTGATTATGATGCTAATTTTAATATCACGAAATATGAATTTAAAATTTCCACAAGTCATGGTAAGAAATTTATGTAAAATTGGACATGTTGGAGTGTTTTTGAGAGATATGAACTCACTTCACGACAAACATACTCTTGATAGGTATTTGCTGGTATCATACAAGGAGATGTGTCCATCTCACTGATAAATCAAATGCACACTTTACAGAAAAGTTGAATTAAGTCATAATTTGTCTCCATCATTCTTGAAAATTTCCCTGGTTCGTCTAATATCTAAACTGAAGAAAATTTCTTTAAAATATCTTTCCTTCAATAATTGAGTCATTAAACCCTCTTATGCTCATTTTGCTTAGTCTCGACATGACCTTGTGTGAAAGTGTAACTACACAAATTATTTTAATGATATTCACAAAAAAAAACATTTTTCGCATATAATTCATACATGTTTTTATTGCCATACTTGAAACCTTAGTATTGTGGTGGAAAAAAACTAACACATATTATGTGTGATCATGATTAGCATCATAATAATAATAAAATAAAATATCGTGTGTATTATTTATGCATGCATGCATACAATACAGTGTATAAGTTAAGTAGGTTATCCGGATTCAATTTTTTTTGTTTTCATTATAAAGCAAAACAAAAATAAACTTCTAAATTATCATTTTGACAACCTACCTGAATTATATTAAAATAAAATATAAAAAAAAGGAAATTTAAAATGAATTAAAAGAAATTTATATTAAGTTTTTGTTTCCGATGTGATTTTTCTATCATCAAAATTTTTCATAGTACAGAATTTAACATTGTAACATATGACCAAGACATTGAAAATTTTATTTCAACATATTTTACATTGATATTAAATTTCAAAAGAAAACCACATGAACCAAAACCACAAATTTATGTGTATCGTATATTGACAAAATCATAGCTAATAGATGTTTATTGTGGTGCTTCAGCAATCTAATGCTAATAATGATATAAAATCGTTCACAACTTTCCCTTGCGTTTATGATTGAATGACCATTACATGCAATCAAGTATCGATACAAATACCAGTATATTAAAAAAGTCTAATGACATTCGCCATAATAAAAAAAAAATGTATCACATCGTATAAGAGAAAAAAAAACGTCTAATGAACTCACATTTTGTTAATTAGTTGATTTCAAATAATATTAACATTGTTGTATTGATTAATTAGTTATTCAAAAAAAAACCTATAAATTTGGAGAAAGGAAATTTGATTTTTATTTTAAATGGTACTTTAGCAAGTTTCTTATTTCTCAAAAATCATGTGAATTTTAATAATTTATTTGTTAAACTTCTCTGATACTGAATCACGTTCATATACAAACATAAATGAATTGATTTGTATTGTTTTTTTTGTTAAGTTTAATGTATGTGTGGGCTTTAAACCAGTAGCTATTTTAATTGATTCAAGTGTGGTCAAAAACTTATATTTATTAAATTTATCTTTTAACTATCGTAAATCTACAATAATAGTGATAACACGCATGAAGCAGTCATGAAACAAGTGCTTCTATTTAAAATACAATCTTGCTCTAGTTTTGCTGTACATTAACATTAAACATCAACATC